>CM068369.1:571565354-572287854 GCA_034769895.1 Magicicada septendecula | reverse complement strand
TGATACTCCTTTTGTGGTAATAAAATTGGAGGTTTATTAACAATTTGATAAGTGATAAAATCTTTAACAATGGATAAAACAATAATTAACAACCTTTCAATTACTAATTACAATAAAATTCCATAAGACTCTGTCTAATTCCTCAAGGCTGGTAGACCTGTTGTTAGTACAATAATTTAATTACATAGGTTATGTTACTTTGATTCAGAGAATTACCATCTTTCGTTAGGTTCTTTGAGGTAACATGATACCAGTTACAAGATGTAATACAAATAACTATATAGAATTAACAATACTGAATAATAATTGAACAAATATAAAAAATCAAAAATTGGTACCATATGTCTGGTGTTTATGAAATTATCGTACGCGGGTATGCGCACGCATCTCTAATACTAGTGTGTTATTGTCAAGCTGTATGACTTGTACAGTATTTAAAATGTATTACGTTCGTTTAATAATTAGGTTTAAAATCATTTATTCACAAGAGAAAAATTTCTCAAAAAACTCTTGTTAGCAATTCTATTTGATTTGATTGTTACTTGAGAACAGATCGGTAATGTTGAAATTATCAAGTTACCGCAACAATTTCTGAGGTTAGAATTAACTGGTGTGGTTACAAAGGATAAGTATTCCTTATTAGCTAATATTTCTTATACTATACATTTAAACCTATTATTCATAATAGTTTTTAATATATGATTATCAGAATTACATTTATTCCGATTGTATGAAAATTAATAAAGTAGATTTTAAAACATAGAAAAATTCAAGAAAAATACGTTTAGTCAAACGAGTGACTAAATACTCTCGTATTCATTAACAATTATTTTCAAACATTTTATTTTAAATTACTATAATTAATTAAAATATTTTTCTAATATTTTAATAATGTTGATTTAAATCTTTTCTCAATTCTGCTAATTTAATTACTGTTTTTTCGATACTCAGCATTGTACGACTTGCGTAGTATCGAAAGTCAGATATTCATAAAATTATTAATTTCGTTTAAATATTGTTTAAATAAAACTGTACTCCCTGTTTCCTATTTAAAACTTCACTCGCAAGTATGGTCGTTATTATACACTGACCTACTTGTTCAATTAACACAATTCCGCACTTTTTCACTCGTATGTATGAATGTTGTATTAAGGTGAACTGTATGTTGTGTACTGACGTAAAATGGCGCGCACAGTTTTAAAATATAAATTACTTCTTCCTTGACTAGAGCGGCGTGACCTGTACGTCTGGTGGTTGATCGTAGACTGTTCTGTACCTCTGAGACGTCTCTCGGTCGTCTGCTGAAAGTCATTCATTCCATTGGCTGGATTCGTTATACTCTCCGACCCGAAAGCCTTCGTTTTATTAAAATATTTAATTTTTTGCCAAAATTGATTTTGGGTTTGAGGCGTTTTTACGTCATCACTGGTACAAAAATTTAACTGGAAAGTTTAAAACTATCATAACTTTCTTATCTTACGTCCTATCGTTAATTAGTTGACATCAATGAATTCAGGGCGTTTTGCTTGTTAAAATAAGTCCAAAAACGCTTATTTTTCGTTCATTATTACTATTACAATAACGATTTTATTATTTATTTCTGGTACATCTTATTTTTATAAGTTCGTTACACCAGATTTAGTTAAATATAATAAAACACTTCTTATCTAAACACTTTGAGTCTGTATCTCAGTCGGTTTAACTTACTATTTGGGAAAAACTGTTTCCTACACAAATCTCACTATGGCGTCATTAAGCGCCATGTTAGATTTTTTATAAATCTGCTTATAACTAATTTTTCTTATCTCAAATGATTATATTACTATCTAATATTATTAGTAATGTGTATTTACACAATTTTCCACTATAATATTTATGTATGACTGTGGTTAATTTAATATTTACATAAGTTCAAACCTCTTATATGGTTCTTATACAATTTTTTCATCTTATTTTTTAGTTTCTTCATATAAATCATATCACTTAATGATTGTAATTAGTGTACACACATAGTACCTAATCTATTATATATAATGGTTACCTTTTAATGAGCTCAGAACTTTCTAATCATTCAGTAATGGCTCTGTTCAGGTTGTGTCATGTCATAATAGTCATTTATTTTTTCTAATACAACAACTAAATTGTTATTGTCCTATTTGGTTTGGATTCCCAAAGTAGCATTAGATATTGTTCTAACTTTTGGTAATGTTTCCAATTACTTTTACATAAGTTCATATGCTATATTTTTCATAAATAACTGGTTGGTCATTGTTTGTTTACATTTGGTTTTCTTCATAATGGTCATTTGGTTTTCAAATGTTTGTATATAATATGACTGCTTTTATGGTCATTATCTGTTCTCAAAGTAGCTTTGGGATTTCCTCTTGCTACTGGCAACAATTGTAACAATCTGTGCTCAATATTTGATACAGTATTTTTCTTAACTGATTAGCTATACAATGGTTTAGCTTACATCTGGTCATATGTACATGGTTAATTGGTTTACAATAATTTAGTTATAATACTGTTCTTATCGTGTTCAAAGTCTGTTCTCAATGTATTATCAGATATTTATCTCACTACTGGTAATACTCTTATAAACATTTACATTGGTTTTGATACTGTACTTTTCTTAACTAAACTGGTATACTTTTCTCATTTCTGCTATTTTCTGTATCATTATGTTTGACTTGTTCTATTTACATTGTTTTGCATTATATTACATTGTCTCTTAATATTTATTATTATTACTTATAATAAATTCTCATTTGATAACATATTTGATGATCAGATATTTATACTAATATGTATCATTTTCTGTTGTAATAGGTCTCTTCCTTGTGGGTTGTGTAACAATGTACCATCTGTTTTAGTGCAGTATTTTTCTACTACTAAACTGACTTCACTACGGTATATTAACATAATACCTTAACTAATTTGTTACACATGTTTATACAATTCCTTCTTAAACACTAACACAAATCTTTCTTGTATTATTTACAATGTTTTTCTGGTCAATGGTGGAATTTAATTCCTGTTATGTTTGATACTTAACAAATGTCTTTTATTTGTTGTCAGTTCTTTATGAACAATAACATCATTGTTTTATTTTGTTCTAATCTGGTGGTCTTATGATTATGTGTGTTGGTTACAACTTTATTAAATCAGTCACACTCATTGTCTGTGTTTATTTGACTATTTTTAATTTTTTGTTGTTTCATCATGAAATTAACATATTTTTCACACTGTAAACTTCATCACTGTAATTGTCTGTGTGGTTTATTCAGTTGAAATAGTTAGTTATTCACAGGTTTCACATTTGTATTAAGTACACACTGTAATTGTTTGTGGTTCCTTAAATGTTTCACACTGGTTTTCTTGTCACACTTATAATCATTTCTTTTGTCACTTACACTGTTTTTAGTACATGTGGTTTATATTGAGTCCTTATATCTTCTGTCCATCTTCTTTCTTCTTCTTGGTGCTCTTCCTGGTCCTTCTTCTTTCTTCTTTATTCCATATTTTCATCGTAGTTGCTATTTTTATTTATCTCCATTGTTGTTGGAGCTTGTTGATCCTTGTTTCGTTGATTCCCCTCACTGTTGGATCCTATTGGGTCTATTTACTGATACTTTGTTTTGGGCTTGTGGCATTTTCTTTCTTCATTTTGTAATTAATGTTGATATATTCGTATTCTCTTCTTCATTGTTGGATTTTTTATTAATATTTTTGTAGATACACACTTATATACACTTAGCTTTATTTATCTAGATATATTCCCATGTTTTTCTCATACTTGACGTTACATTCGTTTATATTATGTAACTACCATATTTTTGGTACTGTTACATATGTACATTTTTTGGAAATACTGTAGTACAAACTTCTTAAAACTAATATCTAGCGTTATTTTTTAAATTTACTGAACGTTTTATTTCTTGTATATAATTTAGCATTTAATTTTACAAGGGAGTATCCCGTAATTTTTTTAAACTTTTAAGTACTTAAAATTGTCATCCTTACACTTTGTTGTGGCGTCCTTGCTGTAGGTAATCTGGACACACCGTCTTCTTCGTTCGCCTTTGAATGCTCTTCACGAACTTTACCATCTTCTTCAGGATCTCTTCTGAATTCTCTTATGTCACTTTATTTATTAACTGCATTCCCTTATCTTTTGGATTTTTTCCTCCGTTTGTCATTTTAATTGTTGATTGGTAGTTAGGAAGGTAAGAAGGGATAAGTGTTTTGGGTCTAAGATTCCACAGGTGTAAAACCAAAGTTGTCTGAGTCAAGCCTGCTGGTTCATGAACGCAAAATCCTCCGCAGTACTTGTTGTCCAATATGTCTGGGAGGTGAATGGAGGAAAAGGACCAACCAAAAACTGAACACTCTTCTGAACGAACCAGATATTGTGAAAATTATAAAACTTGGTAGACTCACGTGGGCTGGACATGCGATCAGAATGGGGAAGAATGAAATACCCGGAAAGGCATTCACAGAACAGATCTATGGCACCAGGAGAGTTGGTAGACCCAAACTACGTTGGGATGACAGTGTGAGCTATGATGCTCGTCAAACCTTGGGACCCGGAGTGGAGAGTAGCTCCACTTGACTGTGACAACTGGTGGAGGCTGTTAAAGGACGCCTTTAACTCAGTAACGGGTTGTCGCGCCGCTGTGTGTGTGTATGTATGTGTGTGCGTGTGTGTGCGTGTGTGTGTGTGTGCGTGTGTATAAAACTAAAGTTGTTAACAAACAGATTCTCATGAGAAGTAGCCTACTGTGACAGTTCTTGTTGGTGGAAGATTCCTGTTTTGTTTTGTTTTGTTTTGTATCGGCTATCAGAGGACCGCATGCCAATTTCAATTCTTTATTCTGTTCTTTTTCTCTAATATTCTTTTCACTGTGTCTCTTCTTCCTGTCTTCAGTTCACTTTGAACCTGCGTTTTTCTCTCTCCTACCCTGCACTTCTTCCATTTTTAACACTTTTGCCCGAAAAATGTCTCTTTCAATTACTTCTTCTGCGTTTATATTATTTTTTTTCTAAATCCTTTTGGACTTTTTTAATCAAACTTTATGTTGACTTCTTCCCGCACAGATATTTGAAGATCTGCTGTGTGAACCCATTGTCATCCATTCTATATAAATGTCCAAAAAATATTAGTCTTATTTTTCTCACTGTTTCTGTTATATTTTCTATACTTTGATATATATTTCATCATTACTTCTTAATTTCCATCCTTCTGAAGTTTTTCGTGGGCCTAATATTTTCCTAACAATTCGTCTTTCCAATATTTCTAGTTATAATTCAATGCTAGACATTCACTTGCGTATAGGCATTCTGTCTTCACTACTGCACTGCAATGCCTTATTTTTGCATTTTTAGATTCGCAGGAAGATTCGTGTTTATTATTATTATTATTATTTATTCTTTGTTTTTTGCTAATGTGAGTTTCCCTAGTTTAGCGGATCAAGCATACTAACGCTTGTGTTTGGTTTTCAATTATGGACACTTGACAGTTTCTTTCTTTCGCAATTGTCTCACAGCCTTACATCGGTTAAAAATAGTAATACGAATTTTAGTGAACCCAAGGACTGGCAACTGGTAACCTTGATCTGAGTCTGATTTGTTTCCAATCACTTGTATAAGACGATTTTTCTTTATCTTTGCTGAAGCCTCTTTGCTCTTCGGACCCTAAAGGCATTAAGTTCCCGAATACTTGGGATATTCTTTCATTACAAACGTCTAATCTACCCGTTGTACTTAGATTACTGTAGCGGAAAAAGGAGAAACGTAAATTCGATACGGCGGATCCGTTGGAGGCGACACCGCGGCTTTTAGGGTTAGTATTGTAGCACTGTAAATAGGAAGAGGGTTCTCTATAGCTTAGCGTGCAGATGATGTATCAAAAATCAAGTTTTCTGATCCTCTTGAATCAATGTTGAGCTAGATGATAATAACACCTCATGGAAAGCTTGTACTATTCTACATTGGAAGAAGAAGAACAAGAAAAACAAGAAGAACACGAAGAAGAAGAAGAAGAAGAAGAAGAAGAAGAAGAAGAAGAAGAAGAAGAAGAAGAAGAAGAAGAAGAAGAAGAAGAAGAAGAAGAAGAAGAAGAAGAAGAAGAAGAAGAAGAAGAAGAACGAGAACGAGAACGAGAACAAGAACATGAACATGAACAAGACTATAACAAGAATAAAACAAGAACAGGAAGAGGAACAAGAACAAGAAAATTATTATTTTCTAGAAACCATTTTCCTAACGTTATTTTTGAAAATCATTTCAGCATTCGTTATTTTGAATCGTGTGAGGACACTGTAGACCGTAAAACGGCTTCCATCATATGATACGTGAACACACGTGAGGGCTGTTCTCCATAACTTCTGATGTCCTAAGCGTCGCTCGCTTACAAAGTAAGATTAACCGTAGCGGCTGTCAAGGTTAGACGGATCTAATTTTTAAAGAGCTAATACTGGCGTCTCTCAGTAGTATTGATTGACACTGCTTTGCCACCGACAGATCCTCTTTGGGACCGAATGTCCCCCAGGTGAAACGTGAAGAGCTGGGGAACTAAACCCAGTGAATGCTCCGTGATTCCTGACGGCCGTACCTTTTCTGTTGAAATACACCTACTTGAACAGACAGACCTAAAGGCAGTCAGCAGCCCGACTGTGCGTTTAGAAGTGCAGCAAATAAAGGAAAACACACATGCACGATCGACGGTTGAAAATCAAATATTGTAATGTAAAACTGGATATGTCGGCAAATACGCGTATAAACTGAATGTAGTGTGGCGGTAAACCGGCACTGAATAAAACATGCACTGGCCTTGTGGCCAACGTATGTATGATTCAATGAATTATTTATTTGCGGTATGTTAAATATGAATTCATTTGTTGTCAAATGTATTATTTACATAACTATGTATATGTGTTTTTGTTGTTTCGGATTCAGCCCCGCTTTGAATTGTCTTTGCTCTTCCTAAAGGAAGAACAACTTCATCTTTTCCGTCCTGAGGTTGTTTATATAAAAAATTGAATGGAACATGAAACAGGAGTCAACGGACTGTGGAGGGCTGAGATGTAGCCTATCTACCAAAACGCCGCGAAAACCAACAATTTGACGCGGGATTCCACGTAAACAACGAGGTCAGTTGAAAAGTCCGCGGAGCAACATCTTAAAGATTAGCGGTAGAACTAAAATATTTGATGTGTTATAAGATTCGTATTTCTTGTAAACTCGTTTTAATTTCCAAATTTATCTACCAGATTATTCACTGTTTATTTGCTGCTCGAAATTTACGTGTCATATTGAAAAATATCGGTATGGAGAACCATACATGACTTCCATATTCTAAGATTTATATTTAAAATCATTTTCAGCCAAACAGCCAGGCTGTGTCTTACCTGCCTTTTTATTGCTGTATTAAATGAAAAATATTATATTACATTAAAATGAAAAAATTATAATTTTATTGCCTGGCAACAAAATTATTTTATTTTTAACAATTACCAATGTTTCAAAAAGTTTAAATAAATTTTCAAGTACTTTACTCTTGTTAAAACGTAAAAGGTTGCAGGTAAACTACCCCTTCCCCTTAACCGATCTTCACCAAAATCGAAAGTCATTGAGAACTCTACAATTCAAGGAGGTATGCAAAAAATTGTTTGATTCTGTTTGAATTTGCGGCTGTTATCGTTTGCCATAGAAAATACGCTTGATAAAAAAACGTTGCAGGTAAACTACCCCTTCCCCTTAACCGATCTTCACCAAAAACAATAGGTCTTGAGTACTCTACAAATCAGGGCTGTATGCAAAATATTATTTGATTCTGTTTGAATTTGCGGCTGTTATCGTTTGCCATAGAAAATACCCTTGTTAAAAAAACGTTGCAGGTAAACTACCCCTTTCCCTCAACCGATCTTCACCAAAAACAAGAGGTCTTGAGAACTCTACAATTTAGGGCTGTATGCAAATAATCTTTTGATTCTGTTTGAATTTGCGGCTGTTATCGTTTGCCATAGGAAATACCCTTGTTAAAACATAAAACGTTACCGGTAAACTACCCCTTTCCCTTAACCGATCTTCACCAAAAACAATAGGTCTTGAGAACTCTACAATTTAGGGCTGTATGCAAATAATCTTTTGATTCTGTTTGAATTTGCGGCTGTTATCGTTTGCCATAGGAAATACCCTTGTTAAAACATAAAACGTTACAGGTAAACTACCCCTTTCCCTTAACCGATCTTCACCAAAATCAACAGATCTTGAGAACTCTACAATTAAGGGCTGTATGCGAAACATTATTTGATTCTGTTTGAATTTGAGGCTGTTATCGTTTGCCAAAAAAAAAAAATTACCCTTGCTAAAAAAAAAACCGTTGCAGGTAAACTACCCCTTTCCCTCAACCGATCTTCACCAAAAACAATAGGTCGCGAGTACTCTGCAAATCAGGGCTGCATGCAAAAAATTATTTGATTCTGTTTGAATTTGCGGCAGTTATCGTTTGCCATAGAAAAAAAATCTACAGACACACAGACACACAGACACACAGACACACAGACACATAGACACACAGACAGACACACAGACACTTTTCGGAAAACGACTTTTTTTCATGTTTTGAGTGTAGTAGAATCAGAATCTGCAATAATCTCGAACACGATTTTTTTTGCCATCACCATACTTCCATTCCTTAAGGAATATGGAAGTAAAAAACCGTTGCAGGTAAACTACCCCTTCCCCTCAACCGATCTTCACCAAAAACAATAGGTCGCGAGTACTCTACAAATCAGAGCTGTATGCAAAAAATTATTTGATTCTGTTTGAATTTGCGGCAGTTATCGTTTGCCATAGAAAATACGCTTGATAAAAAATGTTGCAGGTAAACTACCCCTTCCCCTCAACCGATCTTCACCAAAAACAAGAGGTCTTGAGTACTCTACAAATCAGGGCTGTATGCAGAAAATTATTTGATTCTGTTTGAATTTGCGGCTGTTATCGTTTGCCATAGAAAATACCCTTGTTAAAAAAACGTTGTAGGTAAACTACCCCTTTCCCTTAACCGATCTTCACCAAAAACAATAGGTCTTGAGAACTCTACAATTTAGGGCTGTATGCAAATAATCTTTTGATTCTGTTTGAATTTGCGGCTGTTATCGTTTGCCATAGGAAATACCCTTGTTAAAACATAAAACGTTACAGGTAAACTACCCCTTCCCCTTAACCGATCTTCACCAAAAACAATAGGTCTTGAGAACTCTACAATTCAGGGCTGTACGCGAAACATTATTTGATTCTGTTTGAATTTGCGGCTGTTATCGTTTGCCAAAAAAAAAAATTTCCCTTGATAAAAAAAAACCGTTGCAGGTAAACTACCCCTTTTCCTCAACCGATCTTCACCAAAAACAATAGGTCGCGAGTCCTCTACAAAAAAGGGCTGTATGCAAAAAATTATTTGATTCTGTTTGAATTTGCGGCAGTTATCGTTTGCCATAGAAAAAAAATCTACAGATAGACACACAGACACACAGACACACACACAGACACTTTTCGGAAAACGACTTTTTTTCATGTTTTGAGTGTAGTAGAATCAGAATCTGCAATAATCTCGAACACGATTTTTTTTGCCATCACCATACTTCCATTCCTTAAGGAATATGGAAGTAAAAATGGACAAAATCGAACATCATGCTATGATTGAATTGTTTGTTAAACAAGGTCTAGCGCCAAGAAAATTCACAACAACTCTGTAAACGTGTTAGGAGATCCTGCACCTTCAAAAACAATGATTTGTAAGTGGGCATTCTGATTTAAACGTGGTTGAACGACACTCAAGATGAGCCCGCAGTGAACGCCGCAAAAGTGAAACAACTTTAGACATTATAAAAAAAGTCAGACATAGTGCTGAAAGACCGTAATTGAGAGTGGATGGCATTAACTAAGACCATAAGCGTCTTACATTAGCGCGTGATCATATTTTAATTCAAGAACGTGGTGTGGGAAAATTTTGTTGAAGCTAGGGAATTGTCGCACTTTTGAGCGTCCATGCGAGTATCATCTTCAGTACCCGTACGACCAGATTTAAACTCAAGACTTATAAACAATGGTTTTGGAAGACAGCATATCCTAAAACATCTACCGTTTCGTTTACAATTTCCATTGGCGGTAGACCTTGTTTAAACAAAGAACTCGTGATTGTGTTCATTTTTCAACATGGGCGTGACATGTAAATATCGAACAGCTGGTAAACAGTGAATAAATTGGCAGATAGATTTCGCAGTTAGCAAGTGTTTACACGAACAGTTCATACAAATGGAGTGCTGTTGTTTGCTGGCGACTTACTTGTAATTCAGAATACAGAATCTGCTTTACAAAAATCTGTTTTAAGCTTCATCAGATTTGGAAACAATACAATATGAAATTCTCCACTATAAAAACAAAAATTACTAGCATTTCGAGGTAAGGAGCCAATAAGAACAAACATAATGACTAATGATCAAATTGTAGAACAGGTGAGCCATTTTAACTGTTTTGGAAATTATACTGGCTGCGATAAGAATTATGATATTGTAACGAGAACCCTATCGAATAGCCTAGAACGTCGTCCACCCGGATGTGTGTTTCAGTCAAGGCCGGACTCAAGTACGTTCCAGAGTACTCTGGAGAAGACTTGAAATACGCATTAGCTGCCGTGCAGTAAGGAGGGAAAGTTATTCTGGACCTCTGCGCGACTTATAAAAGCAGAACGTCTGGCTTTATCAGATCAGTTCGTTGAGCGATTTTCCTTAGCGCGGATCGAGTGTTTGTTGAAGTAATGTAGCGAAGTGTTGTTGTGTAATAATTAGTGCGGAATTCTTAATAGTTGACATTATTGTTACGTGTGGACTAATTTAAGTTGAATTATTGTGCGAGTTGATTACGAATTGTTATTTGTGATTAATTAAAGCTGGTTATTAGTGACTTCATTGTGTCTGTATTTTGTTTTCCACTGTACCATACGACGATCAGTTAGACCGTCGTAACAGTATTGGTGTCAAGTTAGGTAAGTTCCAGACGATCTGTGTGACAATCAACCGTATTTTTCGAAACAAGGTACGTCGGGACACAAAATTAAAGTTTTACTAAATTATGGCGGTCCCTATACTGTCCTATGGGTGTGAATTATGGACAACGACCAAGAAACAAGGTAGAATACACGGCTCGGAAATGGGGTTCTTCAGAGGAGTTAAAAGGTGCTCTAAACTTGACAAAGAATGAGGCCATACGAGAAGATAGAAATTACAAGATTTTAACTTCCATAAAAGTCTAAAATATTGTAATCAACGATTGAAAGAACACTTAGAAAGAATGTCCAATTCGCGACTGGCCATACAGGTCTGCAATTATAACCCTATAGGACACAGGTGTTTGGGTAGACCCAGGAAGAGATGGCTGGAGGATCTTAGAAGGTGGAACAGGCACCGCTTTGTCTATGCCGTAATGTGAAGAAGAAAATGAAGATAATGATGATGATCATAAAATAATGCGTCACGAAACACATTTCGAAACAATGCAGCCGTAAACAGCTGATGATGTGGTTAAGTTAACATCCGTTAGAGGTCGTACCTTTCAGTTCTAGTAAATTGTATACAACCGCATATCGGTAAAACTGTGCTGTGGATGGACACTCATTTTTCTGTTAAATCCGCAACGGTTAACGTTTTCTCGGGTAAGATACGAAATGGGGTTTTCTTGGTAGCGTCGTAACGGTGAATAATAAATGAAAGAGGGTGGCAAACGGAGATTTCAAATATTTATTATCGGTTTATGACCTGTACGAATGACCCCCGTGGTTTGGATAAGATTTCGTGTGCGTGCGTTCAGGAAACACGTGCAATTTTTCACTCGTAACACACTGTTATATCGGACTCGCACAAATTGCTTCGATTCTGTTCGCCGGCTCGTTTTCGAAATATCGAATGACGTTTCGCGCTTCGCCGTAGACAAATGCAACAACTCCTTTCCCTGTACGTAACTTTGTCACAGTCGTTGCACTCTTTTGATTTACACATTATCACCATCACCATCATCATCGTCATCACAACTGACGTGGCCATTTTAAACGAGTGCCTCACCAGACACTGATTTATGTATTGAGTAATTCCTGCCTAGTCCACCATATTTAACTGGGTCGTCACTTCATTTTTTTATCTTTATAATAACTGAAGTACATTATGCTGTTCTATGTGTAGTGCCAGGTACAGTACTCTAATATGTATTGTTTGGCCAAACTACATTAATTATCTTCTTCTTCTTCTTCTTCTTCTTCTTCTTCTTCTTCTTCTTCTTCTTCTTCTTCTTCTTCTTCTTCTCCTCCTCCTCCTCCTCCTCCTCCTCCTCCTCCTCCTCCTCCTCCTCCTCCACCTTCTTCTTCTTCTTCTTCTTCTTCTTCTTCTCCTTCTCCTTCTCCTCCTCCTCCTCCTCCTCCTCCTCCTCCTCCTTCTTCTTCTTTTTCTTCTTCTTCTTCTCCTCCTCCTCCTCCTCCTCCTCCTCCTCCTCCTCATCCTCCTCCTCCTTCACTGTCGTCTTCTTCTTCTTCTTCTTCTTCTTCTTCTTCTTCTTCTCCTCCTCCACACACACACACACACACACACACACACACACACACACACACACACACACACACACACACACACTGACATTCCTCTATACATTCATAGTTCAAACACCTCTATATGAATCTGACATTTTTCATCATCCACGCTTTTATTCCATATTTCAGCGCACATAGAACAGATGGATGTACGTTTTTCAGCTGACAACTTGGGTCTCGAGCGCAGAATATTCTCTTCATGTTTATAAACGTAGGCCTACTTCTCGAAAAACTCAATTCAGGTTTTTATTTCCCCCCAACTACCGGTGTTTTCATTTATAATCGTTATTAAATAATTTTATTTCTTCACTTGTTTGATTGGTCGATTGTGTGTACATAAATCGGGGATTTTGACAGTTTTGAAATTAACATAAAATATATATTGTATATTTATATACAGTATATATTTATTACCTGTATACAGTCTCAACATTACGTGTATCCTGTTTTTACTGCTTCTATCAGAGTGAACACGCCTCTAATTCAAGTAGCAAATAGCGTTTCAGATGTGCCACGCCCGTTTGTTTACATCAGGATTAAACTAAGAACGGAAATAGTATAAGTGTTTATACTGTATCAATATTATATGTACTCTATCTGCACTCCTTCTGTCAGAATGTCACCCCTCTAATTCAAGCAGCAAATAGCGTTTCAGATGTACCACGCCTGTTTGTTTACATCAAGAATGATCTGGGAGCGAAAAGCGTATAGTCGTCTTGGTTTTGTGACACAACATTGAATGAAAATAACTCTCTTTGGTTTTAGGCCGTTTCACTGCGTTTCAAGTTTTCTGTTACTTTATCACGTACAATTTTTATAATTAATTTCACCGTCTGGCCCGTTAATCTTATCAAGCGGGTAGTCGTTGAATTGCCTTTAACTTGTTTTCTTCGAGAGAGAGACAAACATTGACAGCAACCAGTCGTCTGCTATAATTCGAGTTGCGTGAACGCTGTTAAAACGTAAATCTGCTGTTTGTCTGTCAATTTAAGCAGTTCGGGTCGAAATGATTGGTTGTCACCGATTCGAGAAAATCGAAATGATATCCGACCCTCTGTTGTATTACCAATTTGAAAACAGATTTCTGAAATAATAACAGAAAATATGTTAGATTCCTGTCACTGTAACGGGATGCGCAGTTCTGCAGTGGGGAATGCATTGAAACTGACGACAAAAGATTAAACGGAATAATCGCGATTAACGAGCTCGCTTATAACGAGAACTCGGATGTAACGAGCAAAAGTACGAGATTTGTTTGGTTTTGTATCTTAGTAATGGTAATTAAACTCGCTTTTAACGAGTAGGAACGCGTTAGAGACTTGGTTATAAGGGTTCGCGGGTTACGTGTTCGTGAGTTAAGGTCTAAATAAAGTTCGATACAATACAGCATTTTTAAACATTCGTTTAAAATTAATAACGCAATTTAGTGAAACTAATAATGTAAGCGATGAATTTGTGGAATATTTAAGTAAATTATAAAACCGTTTTGATATCTAAAGATACAAAATTACTGAACCAACAAAAATAGATGATTTTTGTAAGGTTAATTAAGTTATGTGTGCGAAATATAATTTTGTCGATTCCATTTAGGACGAAGAACAAAAAGACAAATAAATTAGAGTGAATTTTCTTGTAATTTAAAAATAAATATTGTACATATGTCATGGAAAGTTTTGCATTTTTTGCCAGATAGCCGGCTGATTTTGGTAAGTTTTTATTACACAGTTACTTTTACTATATTTCGCGAATGCACTGTACGCCAATATTCAGCAAAGAATATTAATATCAAAAAAAAAGTTTAAAGTCTAAATTTCAGTTTTATGCGTAGACTATAAAACTTGTGAAAATTTTATTGTGCAAAGCCTCTTCTATAGTGGACATTTTTGTTGTGTGTTCGATAATCACGGTATAAAAATTTAAGCTTGCGAGTCGACAACTCGGATGCAGCGAGCACCCGGTTTTAACGAGCACATTTGTCCGGTTCCTTCAATCTCGTTATAAGCAAGTTCCACTGTACATGCCAGACTTCTGTGACTGTAATGCGATGCGCGGCTCTGCAATACGTTAACGCGAATGCATTGAAACTGACGACAAAAGATTAAAAATATTTATAAATTCTCTTTGTGTTTAAGTTTTCTTTTGTTTTTAATATCAGATAAGACGTAGTCTAGTGTCTCCACTCCGCTCGATAACTAATACTGTGCCATTTTTACTTCCATATTCCTTAAGGAATGGAAGTATGGTGATGGCAAAAAAAATCGTGTTCGAGATTATTGCAGATTCTGATTCTACTACACTCAAAACATGAAAAAAAGTCGTTTTCCGAAAAGTGTGTGTGTGTGTGTCTGTCTGTCTGTGTGTCTGTAGATTTTTTTTCTATGGCAAACGATAACTGCCGCAAATTCAAACAGAATCAAATAATTTTTTGCATACAGCCCTGATTTGCAGAGTACTCGCGACCTATTGTTTTTGGTGAAGATCGATCGGTTGAGGGAAAGGGGTAGTTTACCTGCAACGGTTTTTTTTTAGCAAGGGTAATTTTGTTTGTTTGGCAAACGATAACAGCCGCAAATTCAAACAGAATCAAATAATGTTTCGCATACACCCCTAAATTGTAGAGTTCTCAAGACCTCTTGTTTTTGGTGAAGATCGGTTAAGGGAAAGGGGTAGTTTACCTGTAACGTTTTATGTTTTAACAAGGGTATTTCCTATGGCAAACGAAAACAGCCGCAAATTCAAACAGAATCAAAAGATTATTTGCATACAGCCCTAAATTGTAGAGTTCTCAAACCTATTGTTTTTGGTGAAGATCGGTTAAGGGAAAGGGGTAGTTTACCTACAACGTTTTTTTAACAAGGGTATTTTCTATGGCAAACGATAACAGCCGCAAATTCAAACAAAATCAAATAATTTTCTGCATACAGCCCTGATTTGTAGAGTACTCAAGACCTATTGTTTTTGGTGAAGATCGGTTGAGGGGAAGGGGTAGTTTACCTGCAACGTTTTTTATCAAGCGTATGTTCTATGGCAAACGATAACTGCCGCAAATTCAAACAGAATCAAATAATTTTTTGCATACAGCCCTGATTTGTAGAGTACTCGCGACCTATTGTTTTTGGTGAAGATCGGTTAAGGGGAAGGGGTAGTTTACCTGCAACGGTTTTTTTATCAAGGGAAATTTTTTTTTTTGGCAAACGATAACAGCCGCTAATTCAAACAGAATCAAATAATGTTTCGCATACAGCCCTGAATTGTAGAGTTCTCAAGACCTATTGTTTTTGGTGAAGATCGGTTAAGGGAAAGGGGTAGTTTACCTACAACGTTTTTTTAACAAGGGTATTTTCTATGGCAAATGATAACAGCCGCAAATTCAAACAGAATCAAATAATTTTCTGCATACAGCCCTGATTTGTAGAGTACTCAAGACCTATTGTTTATGGTGAAGATCGGTTGAGGGGAAGGGGTAGTTTACCTGCAACGTTTTTTATCAAGCGTATTTTCTATGGCAAACGATAACTGCCGCAAATTCAAACAGAATCAAATAATTTTTTGCATACGTCAGTGAATTGTAGAGGACTCAAGGCCTTTAGATTTTGGTGAAGATCAGTTAAGGGGAAGGGGTAGTTTACCTGCAACCTTTTACGTTTTAACAAGAGTAAAGTACTTGAAAATTCATTTAAAATTTTTCAAACAATGGTAATTGTTGAAAATAAAATAATTTTGTTGCCAGGCAATCTGAAAATTTCAGATTTTGTACCACAAAATCTGAAAAGATTATACGATAGTTTATGAAATGGTTAATAATACGTCAGTGGAAGGTGTAATGAGAAATTAGCAGAAATGGAAACCTGGGGAATGTTAACTGTTCTGTAGATACAATTTTGTCAGAATGTTTGGAACTGATCATCACATTGAAGAAAAAGTAAGCATATTAAGAAACATATGTAAGTACTTATTATAAAAAAATGTTTGTTTTTACTTCCATATTCCTTAAGGAATGGAAGTATGGTGATGGCAAAAAAAATTGTGTTCGAGATTATTGCAGATTCTGATTCTACTACACTCAAAACATGAAAAAATGTCGTTTTCCGAAAAGTGTCTGTGTGTGTGTGTCTGTCTGTCTGTCTGTGTGTGTGTCTGTGTGTCTGTAGATTTTTTTTCTATGGCAAACGATAACAGCCGCAAATTCAAACAGAATCAAAAGATTATTTGCATACATCCCTAAATTGTAGAGTTCTCAAGACCTATTGTTTTTGGTGAAGATCGGTTGAGGGAAAGGGGTAGTTTACCTGCAACGTTTTTTTAACAAGGGTATTTTATATGGCAAACAATAACAGCCGCAAATTCAAACAGAATCAAATAATGTTTTGCATACAGCCCTGATTTGTAGAGTACTCAAGACCTATTGTTTTTGGTGAAGATCGGTTAAGGGGAAGGGGTAGTTTACCTGTAACGTTTTTTTATCAAGCGTATTACTTCCATATTCCTTAAGGAATGGAAGTATGGTGATGGCAAAAAAAATCGTGTTCGAGATTATTGCAGATTCTGATTCTACTACACTCAAAACATGAAAAAAAGTCGTTTTCCGAAAAGTGTCTGTGTGTGTGTGTGTGTCTGTCTGTCTATCTATCTATCTGTGTGTCTGTAGATTTTTTCTCTATGGCAAACGATAACTGCCGCAGATTCAAACAGAATCAAATAATTTTTTGCATACAGCCCTGATTTGCAGAGTACTCGCGACCTGTTGTTTTTGGTGAAGATCGGTTGAGGGAAAGGGGTAGTTTACCTGCAACGGTTTTTTTTTAGCAAGGGTAATTTTGTTTGTTTGGCAAACGATAACAGCCGCAAATTCAAACAGAATCAAATAATGTTTCGCATATAGCCCTGAATTGTAGAGTTCTCAAGATCTGTTGGTTTTGGTGAAGATCGGTTAAGGGAAAGGGGTAGTTTACCTGTAACGTTTTATGTTTTAACAAGGGTATTTCCTATGGCAAACGATAACAGCCGCAAATTCAAACAGAATCAAATAATGTTTCGCATACAGCCCTGAATTGTAGAGTTGTCAAGATCTGTTGATTTTGGTGAAGATCGGTTAAGGGAAAGGGGTAGTTTACCGGTAACGTTTTATGTTTTAACAAGGGTATTTCCTATTGCAAACGATAACAGCCGCAAATTCAAACAGAATCAAAAGGTTATTTGCATACATCCCTAAATTGTAGAGTTCTCAAGATGTATTGTTTTTGGTGAAGATCGGTTGAGGGAAAGGGGTAGTTTACCTGCAACGTTTTTTTAACAAGGGTATTTTCTATGGCAAACGAAAACAGCCGCAAATTCAAACAGAATCAAAAGATTATTTGCATACAGCCCTAAATTGTAGAGTTCTCAAACCTATTGTTTTTGGTGAAGATCGGTTAAGGGAAAGGGGTAGTTTACCTGCAACGTTTTTTTATCAAGCGTATTTTCTATGGCAAACGATAACAGCCGCAAATTCAAACAGAATGAAATAATTTTTTGCATACGTCCCTGAATTGTAGAGGTCTCAATGACTTTCGATTTTGGTGAAGATCGGTTAAGGGGAAGGGGTAGTTTACCTGCAACCTTTTACGTTTTAACAAGAGTAAAGTACTTGAAAATTTATTTAAACTTTTTGAAACAATGGTAATTGTTAAAAATAAAATAATTTTGTTGCCAGGCAATAAAATTATAATTTTTTCATTTTAATGTAATATAATATTTTTCATTTAATACAGCAATAAAAAGGCAGGTAAGACACAGCCTGGTTGTTTGGCTGAAAATGATTTTAAATATAAATCTTAGAATATGGAAGTCATGTATGGTTCTCCATACCGATATTTAATATCGGAAGCAGTCGGTATTTAATATATAAGTTATAATAGAAACAGAACAAAACAAAGCGGGCCGGGCAAACAGTTGTCTACATCGAGTTAACTTTTAAATAAAAAAAGTAATTACAACTGATTGCAGCAATCGCAATCTGTGACGGGCGGAAGCGCGCGCAGTCGCTGCTGACAGAGAACGTTTAATTTGAACCGTCGTTAATTACTGCACAGGACGCGACTGCATCTTAATGGAAATGTCCTCCGCTCTGCTCGCCGTTTTATTTATTTATAGTTTTTGTATTTTATAATGTCACCTGTTTTTCTTTTCCCTCTGTTCCTTTCCATTATTTTCCACCTACTCTTCCCCTTCGCCCGCCCCTTAGTCTTCTGGTGTTCCTTCTCAGTGGCGTATGTAGAATTTGGCTTTGGTGTAGGGTGGGGGGGGGGTCCGGGATCGGGTCGGCTTCAGACAAAAGAAAAAATAAGTTAAGACTAATCAATATTACTATTTTTAAAGCGGTTGAAAAACGCGTGATAACATCATAAAATCAGTCCCATTAAAGTACACGGTAATAACACAATAAAAAAATGGGTTATTGAAACTTTTACTCAATTACTCATTGACTGAATTGATTTTCATATATTTCATATTTCAAACGTATACCCTAATGCAGTGTAATAACATGTTTGTATGTTTAAAAAATTTACAGCCATTCCACAAATGCAATACGAAGAGAAGGGCATTGAAAATGCTTCAATAAATCTAAAAAATATATATATTTATGTTCATTCACCAATCAATGAATTCATTCTTCATTTACCAATGTACAGATTATAAGTTAAATGTAGTCGCATTCATAAGCGAAGTTTTATATGTGTACTACGTTACTGACAACAAAGAAGTAGTTTCTATGGAAACTCACCGGTTCCCATTTTCGATCACGCACCAGCGATCGGCCGCAAATGTGCGACACGTCCTTATAAACATTTCAATGTTAAAAGAGCTACAATTCTGTAGCGTACACAACTGAAAAAAAAATAAAATAAAACAGCCTAAAAATTAAAAGATTAACGAAATTTGTCAACTTTTTCGACCCTCTGGGTGGGAGTCCGGTCCTGTTCGTACCCACTCGTAAATTCGCCCCCCCCCGTTTCTTCTTCCTTTTATTCTATCCTGCCCTTACATTCTCTACATAATCTGCTTCTTCTTTTCATCTTCTTCTTCTTCTTCTTCTTCTTCTTCTTCTTCTTCTTCTTCTTCTTCTTCTTCTTCTTCTTCTTCTTCTACTCCTCTCCTCATATTCTCTTTTCCTTCTCTTTCTTGTTTGCATGTATTGGTTCTGATGTCTCTTTTTTAAATACGTTGATAACGCACAGGTAAAAATATCACATTGCATATCAAGTTATTCCAACGGAGAGAAAGAGTCTTAAAACGCTAAGTTTTGTTAAAGCGTGTTGAATAGAATACAGGGAACGTGTCGCGTCGAGAGAATATAGGCGGGTATACTTTCCTCCTCCAATGGACTTGAGATACTTTTCATACAGCCGATTGCGCGTTTCACAATCATTAGAATTTGAACACGCTTGGATACGTCTTAATATGTGTTACGCTTTTAACAGACCGTAGAATGCAGATTTCCATACTGTCTGCATATGTGCGAAATGTTTGTCGTAGATTGTGGAAGACTTCCGCTCTCCGTGTCATCAGCCGCCTGACTGCTTTGTTGCGGTCTCGAGCTCCTCCATAGTGAACCAGCCTCTTCACATTCGAATGGGTCATATTCAACATCCTCAACAACCTGCCTGCAGCTTCAGTATATCATCTGTGACGTAAGTAATTAATCCTGAATACCTAAACCAGTGCATCACCAAACAGGATCGTCTTTACGTTGAAGTCACTACGTTATCTTTTCTCCCAGTGACAAAAATAGAAATTACCGTCCTGTAACTTCCACTTGTATTAATTACAACGCGGTAATTAGTGTTTTGACGAACTTGTCGGAATGCTTACGTTTGATGATAAAACATACATATCGAAAGAGCGTTGTTATTCGAGTCACAGAACGGTAAAATTAGTAAATTTAATTTTAATTTCTTTTTTTTTAATATTTGATGGAGTGAATAGGGGACTGGCTGTGGGAAATAATGTCAAGAAAGGGATCTCGCAGCACCCCATTAGAGTCGTGCGAAGTCTTTATGTGGAAAACAAAATCTTAATTGAGGCAGGAAGACCGAGCGCAACTCCTATATGACGTTCCAAGTCGCATGGGACCTGAGAGATTAGGAGACTTATACTAACACACACACACACACAAACGCAGCTGGCCCGCACGCCTGAGGTATGAGTCATCGACTGGGGCGCCCTCCTACGTAACTGCAACTTTTATCATATGAATTTTTTAACAAACGAGCTTAGCATATTTGTAATCTCCATAAAATTTTAAAGAAAATGGCACCAAACCCGATCTGAGAAAAAACAACCCCTTCACCCCCATCTCACCCCACCCTGCTCACACACAAGCTATAATTCAAATGTCCCTTCCCCACCCTCTGAGCCTTGTCCCTCCATCTGGACAGTTACATATTTTTCTAGCAAATTCCTTGTGTCTCAGTGTTGTGTGTGTGCGCGCGCGCGAATTCCTTTTAAACCTACCGTCTTTCTCATCACACATGTGGGCCAGTCACACACCCTTATTTTAAAACATCCAATTAGTTCTATGCAATTTAATTCTTAATCTTATCTACCTGTCCTCTATCATTTACTTCTTAATTATGTTATAAAATATTTCTTCATTATCAAATTTAATTTTAGTATTAATTTGGTACTGTGAGCATACCATACTGTTTCTTCTCGCCTGTCTTTTCCTAGGAGCTTTCATTTGAGACATGAAAAGCAGCTAGCCCTTCCCTCCAGCTCGTTGAAAAGCAGTGTTGTACGGTTTTATGACAGTCTACAGCATTCTCGGACAGCCTAAATTGCAGGGTACTGTGCGCGTACCGTTTCGGATTGCCATCTGCCATGACCTTGAGAAGAGCAGACGAAGACAGTACAGTCTGCGAACGGCACTAGCACAGCCCTACATGTGTAAATTGAAACGGTCTACCCATATAATTCAAATGGTCTCGACCATTTTGCAATTAAAACAGTCGAGACAGTCCTATATGTGTAAATCCACCTTAAGGAAACACGCCTGAACTTCTACAAGGTGGTGGCTCACACTTCTTTCTGTAGGACATATTTCTTTAAAATTTCTGACCTGTTCCAGAATAATAGCATCTATAACAACTTTTGTTCTATTTGGTCAGCACCATGAAAACCCATCACCTTGGTCTTCAGTGTGCAGATCTGAAGTCCGAAATCCTTTCAGATTCGGAATATCCTGGAAATAGGAATATTTCAGAATATGGATGGAAATATCCTGTATCCATTTACTCCTCCTTGTAGTATACCAGGTAGGCCTACTATTCCTACCACCTTTTCATAACTGCCAAATTGTGCCCTGAAGCCCTGAAGATTGCTTCAGCTTTGTCCGCTTAAAATACATTCATATTTTATATTATTTTATATTCGTATTCGTATTATTTATACATTCGTCTCCCTTCCAACACGCTCTTCTGAGTACAGTCTTCTATCTATTTCCGTTACATGTCTTCCTTGACAATGCTACAATTCCTCTTAATCTTGCTGAAATATGTCCTCTTAATCTTGCTGAAATATGTTCTCTTTTTTATAAGCTACGTTTATTTTGTTTTCTAGAATGTCTTCTACTATTTCCAGTATTTTGTTCTGTAAAAAAAAATCTTCAAAAGAATCGTTTCCCAATGACTAAAGAAAGCGATTTAGCGAGAGTCATAGACAGGGAGAGAAAGAAAGAAAGAAAGAGAGAGAGAGAGAGAGAGAGAGAGAGAGAGAGAGAGAGAGAGAGAGAGAGAGAGAGAGAGAGAGAGAGAGAGAGAGAGAGAGAGAGAGAGGAACATGGTTTTCTAAAATTTCATCGCGTAGCTAGATTGATTAACAACTAGTTTTCCTCCGATGGGAATCCAACCAAAGTCGTCACATCCACCCACCCACTAAACAAAACAGATATTAAGACGTATCCAAGCGTGTTCAAATTCTAATGATTGTGAAACGCGCAATCGGCTGTATGAAAAGTATCTCAAGTCCATTGGAGGAGGAAAGTATACCCGCCTATATTCTCTCGACGCGACACGTTCCCTGTATTCTATTCAACACGCTTTAACAAAACTTAGCGTTTTAAGACTCTTTCTCTCCGTTGGAATAACTTGATATGCAATGTGATATTTTTACCTGTGCGTTATCAACGTATTTAAAAAAGAGACATCAGAACCAATACATGCAAACAAGAAAGAGAAGGAAAAGAGAATATGAGGAGAGGAGTAGAAAAAGAAGAAGAAGAAGAAGAAGAAGAAGAAGAAGAAGAAGAAGAAGAAGAAGAAGAAGAAGAAGAAGAAGAAGAAGAAGAAGAAGATGATGATGATGATGATGATGAAAAGAAGAAGCAGATTATGTAGAGAATGTAAGGGCAGGATAGAATAAAAGGAAGAAGAAACGGGGGGGGCGAATTTACGAGTGGGTACGAACAGGACCGGACTCCCTCCCAGAGGGTCGAAAAAGTTGACAAATTTCGTTAATCTTTTAATTTTTAGGCTGTTTTATTTTTTTTTTTTCACTCTTATCCACTAAAACAAATGACTACTAACACATTTTAAAAGACAAATTATTCATGTTATTAAAAAATGTATAATTTTAAATAGTTTAAAACTTGAATCGATCTGTCAGTAACAAATTATTAGTTGTTTGCAACAAATAAAATAAAAAGTCACTAATAATGCAACGGTGCCGTCAGTAATCGTGTTCACCGCGGGTAATAATCGAGAGGTCGACCTTGTCAAGTTGATTGTCTGTCTGTCACTCAGTCTCACGACGAATAGAATAAACATTGTTTACAGACCATTCAGTTTTGTAATGAATTAATTAATTTCTATTTAACCGGAGGCTGTGTCCTGAATTGAAGATATTTTTTTTTAATTTCAAGTTTAACAGAACGGGAAAAGTTTTTATTCTTTGTTTTATCGTTTTGATTTATTGTTTGGTCCACTGGGTAAGCCCGGACCATCTCCTGTCTCGTTACTTACTGGAAGTGTACAATACGTATTATACAGGTTATTGTACGCGCACGCGCGCGCGTGTGTATTGCAAAATCTCACATTCACTGCCGGCTGTGGGTTCCAGTTTTTATTGTACGTATGAAATTATGAGGTATATAATTACGCATCTACGGACAATTTAAATAATTTTCTATTAACAGAATTAACACTGTTGCATCACACTATAGAATATTTTTTCCAATTAGCGTTTTCAAGCTTCAAAACATCATCAGATCAGAAATATCTGGCCTGATCTGATATTTCCGATCTGATGATGAGCTGTGAAGCTTGAAAGCGCTAATCGGAATAATTTGTCTATAGTGGTGTGCAACAGTGTTAATTCTGTTTGCGATTATAACCTCTGACATAGTATCATGTAGCCCTACTGTAAAAATATTACAACACTTCCTGTTACCGTTATTTCCTTGATAACTTTTACTATATTTCTATGAAGAAATGCAAGTTGCGTAAACCATATGTATATGGTACAATGATACTTGCCGACTGAATCACTCAGTGTCGACCCCCCACCCCTAAGCCTGATGACTCACTCTTCCCCAAGTTCAATGGCTGTGCGGGACAAAGGGCTTGCCCGTCGCCCGCTCATATACAGTACTACGTTCCGAGCTTCAAATAGAACTCCTGACGCAGGGTCGACTGATAGGTCTGGATTTAGGACCCTTCCCCCAAGGAAAGGTATTTAAAATTAAACGAAAATTTCATTGTTATAAGCGTTTTATTATAAACAAGCTAAAGCTAAAAATAGTACAGTTTGCAAATAAATTCTCATTTGAAATAAAACAAATAAATAAGTAAATAATCAAATGAAATTAATATGTGTAAGACAACATTTCAAACCAAAGGAACAAAGTATTAACAAAGCGTATTGTACAGGAGAAAAAACGGAAAAAAATAATTGTATGAAGAAGTCCTACTTGCCTTGGCTTATATCTGGCACAGTAACTTCTTCCTCTGCGATGACGTTAAAGAAAAGGCATCAATTATTTCTGCATCAGGAATCGACTCTATTAAGTCTTTATCTGAACCTGGAACTGTAAGGTTCGAAAGCCATGCGTCTTCCATTGCAGCCCTACATTTGAATTCCCAAAACTAATTGTTGCGTTAAAATGCTATGATTGCTTCCATTCTTCACTAACAAACCATGAACTTTCATAAATATTCAATTTTCTAATGCAACGTGGTTATAACTATTCATACTTTCCCAACGTTTTTTGTCAACCCCCCCAAAAAAAATTCAATGAAGCAGTATACGTCACGACCCCACCCCCTGCGGACGCTCCTGTAGAAGATCAAACCAGTCTTCAGCGATCCTACGGAGAGGGTTACTTGTCGCTTCACGAACGTTAGAATTGGTCTTCACTGATTTGTGTTTTACTTGCCCGATCTTCACAGCGTAACGTCGCTCATCTGTAGCCGCTATCTCTGTCGGTTAGACACGCCAGACTCTCTGAGTACGCTTATCCGTGTATTGGTGAATCTCAGCTTTTCTGTACATATTGTTATTATCTCTTGTGCGTATCTTTGTCTGTTGTTAAACCGACCGAAATGTAAAGAACAATACGTCACCACCTGTGTGTTTGTGTCGAGAAAGGAAAACAACAATTTTATCTTTCCCTCATTGTATTTGTATTTAATAATAAATTTCAGTAGATTATTTTACACGACTGTATAAGATCTCTCCCTTTTAAATCTTCCAAGATTGTTTGTATATTTCACTGTAAATACACGCGCGCGTGTGTGGACTAATCCGTACCTTCATATCGATTCGTTTCTATTTCATTATTTCCGGTTAAGGTGTTAATATTTTTTCACAAAAAACCACCTGCTATTGTACTTAATCACACGTGCGCGCGCGCGTACGCGAAGTCTCTGCCCGCCGTATCGACCCGTTCGTTGTACGAGAAACATCCGTACGCTGTACAGTACCATACAGTATCGCCTTCTACAACCCGTACTGAAAACATTCTGTTCTTGTTTGTCATCATTACCGTCGTAATCGTCAGACATCTTTTTATATAAACACGGACCGTTCTGTAGTTAGCGTCTGTCCCCATCAAGAAACAGTTTCGTTCCAATGCGCGGACTTCCGTAAGAGATAGTAGGCCTGGGTGGTGTTCCTCAGCTTCTCTGTTCCCTTACTGTTTCCACTGTTTCTATAGTGCGCGCACCCTCGTATAAATACATGAGACGTTAAAATATAAGAAAACACTTTCAAAACTATACTTTGTAGGCGTCCACGGTCGGAGTCAGTGTTGTTAGAATTCATTCCTGGGCTGTTTGGCCGTGGTCCATTGTTTTCAACAAAAACAGACGTTTCGGCAGTCCCATCGACTGCAGTCATCAGTGTAAAATCGAGCTTCTCCAACGTAGGGTGGTAGACGAGACGTTAGTGACCACAGTACTGTGGTTAAGGCTGGAGAAGTCCCGTCAATATCACTCACGGATGGATACTCACCGCCACATTTGTCGGTGGTGGGTGCGTATTTCCCTCGCCGTCATATAGATTCCGTCCAGATCCAGAAGCATCCTGCGATCGCTATGAATCGGCGGTTTTTTCGAGTTGTTCGTGACTGGTCCTTGTTAGGGCCAGTCTCAGGCTGTTCTGGGGCAAGCTCCCTTCACCCGAGTGGGTAAATTGCTGGTTGGTTGGGTTCGCACACCAGCGCAGACCGGCCGATGAGAAGGTGGTGGTACCTGAAAGTAAAGAGAGTGTGTCTAGTTGATTAAGGTGTAGCAGCCTCTATGAGAGGGTGAGGGGGTGTTTCAGTGCCAAACTTAAAGACAAAGGCGGCCAGAGACGAGCAGTGTGTGACGCTAAAGATGGTGGGAAGCGTCGTAGTGGCGTGGGACAGGTTTTCTAGGTTTTAAATCGGGTATTTATGGTATGTAGGAATTAGTTATTTTATTTTATTATTTCGTAGTTGGAGTAGATGATGTTTGTGGACGGGGAGGAAGAGTTGAGTACAGTTTAATATAATTTATTTTATTCAGCGTGGCAAAGCCGCTTTCGCTCATTAGTCGGGTCCGGGGACCTTCCTGATGCGGATTCTTCTTCGCCGATGTCTGGGTGGAGGCTCATCCGCAAAAGCCAGGAGGCGGTCGATGAGAAAGTAGGGGCGCCGGGTATTTAGGACTGGTCTATTGATGGGAGTGGGGATGGATTGTATTGCTATGCGGGTTTTGGCTGTTGTGGCGTGTTTCCAGTGTATTTTGTGTAGAAAGGTGTCTAAGTCTGGGAATGTAGTATTCAGGGCATGTAAAGCAGTGTTGGAGGTTTTGGTGTGGAGAGGTCGACGGTGTATTAAGCGTAAAGCTCGCCGTTCTGTGATCCTGTAGGATTTCAGTCTAGCTGGGTCTGCTGTCAGCAGGATTGGGTGTGCATATGTCAGGATAGGTCTAATACATGTCGTGTACATCCAGCTTAGGAGTCCACTGGAGCAGTGGTCTTTTCTGCTAAGGATCGCAGCGATCGGAGACGGGCTCAGGCTTGGTCAGCGATTCTTTTGATGTGCTGTCGCCAGGTTAGAGTGGTGTCAAGGATGACTTCAAGATATTTACAGTCACCCTTCGGGATTATATTAGATGGGTCAACACGGACTGGAGTTCTAAAGAAGTTTCTCATTTTACGTCCTGTTAGCTGAAGACGCACGAATCGGCGGGGTGAAAGCCTGTCATTAAGTATTCTGTGGCAAGGTGTGTTGCGGGCCTCTAATATACGTTCTTCTTTCTGATTGGCTGGTGGTTGATTTATTACTGTATCGTGGCACTTAGAGAATTTATAAGTTGGAGTGGTGTTCACGGGACTTCTGCAGCCTTAACCACAGTACTGTGGTCGCCAACGTCTACCACCCTAAGTTGCCGGAACTCGAGTTTACACTGATGATGGCAGTCGATGGCACTGCCGAAACGTCTGTTTTTGTTGAAAACAATGGACCACGGCCAAACACCCCGGGAATGAATTCTAACAACAGTTTCTAAACTGTTTTAGACTGACAGTGTGCGGCATGTCTAAGCGATAAACCTGCCGTTGGAACTGGGGGGCGGTGGAACCTGAAGCGTGATCGGCTATCAAAACTGCCACTGTACACGCTAGGAATTCTGACAGGCGAAGCAGTCTGTGGGCGTAGCTGTTTGTCTAGTAACATCTTCGTATGTTTTATTAACCTATGAAAAAGACAGTATCGAAAAACAGAAACACTGAAAGAAATAATTTTTTTCTCCGTTTTCAATTCAATTCTTTTTTTTCGTTTTAAGTTCAGTTCACATTTCCTCTCACAGGCGATCCAGAATTTTTGTCTGCCTAAAAATAAACCCAAGCCAATCCCAAGCCAAACCTAAGCTGAACTTAAGAATTCACTCGGTAGCGTCACTCCCCTTTCCTCTGTGACTGCGTAAACGATACAAGCACCACGTTTTTGTACTAACCACTACACTGGATTCGAGCCGTCGAGTAATTGATTCTGACGTTTCGTATATGCGGTGGGAGTAGAAGCATATGTAAAACCCTCCGCCAACCACGTTACAGCAATGCGTTTACGTCGCCATGGTAACCGCCTGTAACGGTACTGTGTTGCCACGTTGTTGCCCAGATAAACACGTGTCAGTTTTGCACTGTGCAGCGCTCGGTAAACGTAAAGCTTCCCGAGTACAGTTGGCAACGTCGCAGCTAAATAACGCGGCTGCTTCAGTGCTTTTGAATCTTCATATTTTGATTATCCAGGAACTGCAGAGCCTTGACGTTTACACGATCGTGTTTGTGTTTTTGCTCCGATTATTTTTAATTTCTTCATCCACTGTAGGCATGTATAAACTTGGACAGCGTATGCGTCATATATAGCGCTACATTTTTCGTATGTCATAAATTCAAAACATGATTTCTATGTATGTATTTACTATGTATTTTTTAACTGAATTCACTTTTCTATAGAAGCCTTACCTGCAGAAAAGTCATAAAATTTTTATATAAAGTCTATACAAGATTTTGCAGACTCTAGCATAGTCTGCAAAATTTCTAGCTATCACGGTAGAAATCTATTACGTGTTCTAGATTTCAACCAATCAGGAGCTCCAATTTTCATTTGGGTTCGTCTCTGGTCTAATGAACATCAGTCAGTTCTCGTCTATAACTAGTCCTAATAAGACGTACTCTCTGTGCGAGTTTTTCAGGTCTGTGGAGTTGAACAAAAGAAGTGGAACTATTAAAGCAAGAAAACAAAGAGAGACAGAGAAAAGAAATCCAGAGACGTACAGGAATCGGGAGTAACATGCTGAAGGAAAGAAATTAAAAGAGCGACACTCGTAGGGGAACAGTAATAAACAGAAAAGCATTACTGAGTGTCAAATGGACGAATATATAAGCAATAAAGTGTAAAATCGATCGATGTACGAGAAGAAAGGAGGATCTACGACGGTGGCCTATATTAACACATTCCATAAAATTCTCTTTTTTGTATTCAAAGTATTTATAACTGTATATTACTGATGGAAGCAGCAGCGACCGGGGTAGGCGGGAGAGTTTCCAGTGATAAAAAAGGGAGATTATATAATGGTATTCAGTAAAAATTGTGAACATGTGTAACGTGAATTATTCAGTAGGCACTGGTATTCTGTACGACAATGTGACAACGGGTCGGTTGTGTTATTGAAGTAACATCATTGTTCGTGTTAAAAAAAGTTTTTTTTTCTGTTAATAATGTATTTTTTCATTTTATTTCGGGTCTTAGGACGGGTGCTGCTGCGGACGGTTAACCACGCAAACAAACGACGGGGAAACTTATGAATTTATTCATCGCAAGAGTAAGGCCTACACGGTGTCTACAGACTTCCATTTAATTTCTATATTTACTTATTTCGGTACTTCCTAATAACCTCACCACGTTACTTTCATGACTGTTTCTGCTTCGGATTGTCGTGACGTGAAGACAAGTTGAAGATAGGGAAGAAGACATGCATATCGACAGGTGAAAGGTACCGCTCACAGAATAGAGAATTATGTTTTGTGTGTATTGCAAGACACATACATTTATTTATTAATAAATTATTTACCTTAAATTATCCGCCGTGTGATTTCTTGTAACTTCGTCTATGACGCGTTTCGGACCTTATGCTCCATCATCAGATATTAAAAAGGTAAAACTATCACTCTTGCGAGATCGTTAAGTAGTAAAAATGTCAAAATTTGCATGTGGCAGAATGAACTTGAACGGGTGCGCACCCAAATCCGCGTACGGTTCACATGCAAATTTTGACATTTTTCCTACTTAACGATCTCGCAAGAGTGATAGTTTTACCTTTTTAATATCTGATGATGGAGCATAAGCTCTGAAACGCGTCATAGACGAAGTTACAAGAAATCACTCGGCGGATAATTTAAGGTAAATAATTTATTAATTCGTACAAGTGATTTGGTTACCATATTAAACATGAATATTAAATTTATTTATTATTTTTTGGGGAGGTTCGAGGGAATTCTGAGAGGTAGTACCTTTGTACCGGGTTGATTGGGCACAGATTCACAGGGTTGGAGGAAGAGATGTTAGCTCGCAAAGGATGGTTCAGCCTCTCTCCAGCCAAGACCGTACTGCGTGGTGGATGTGACACATCCTACAAGCAGGGGCGGATTAGAAGCGCGTGGTGCCCTATGCTGCCATCAGACTGGTGCCCCCCCCCCCCCGATTCAAAATTCAACCTTTTATCCATTATTTACATTGATAAATGGTATACATAATTTCGAAAGTTAACAATTATTTCATTAAACTCTCAAATTACAACAAATATTTAGCTAAATAGTGCTTACAATGAGCACAACAGTACTGAAGTTTAGAAAATAGCAATCGATTCACTTTATTTAGATTTTGCCTTAACGAAGCCTTGTATAATTTTTTTCTAAATCTAGCGATTCGAGTATCTCGCTTTCAATATTCAACTTTGCTAACGAAGATAATCTCTCATCTCCCATAGTTGAACTCAACATATCTTTAATGCGTTTTAATACAGAAAATGATCTTCCAGATTCGCAGTTAGCTATTGGAATCGTCAAAAGCAGACGATAACCAATGTACATATTCCGAAATACATCAATCGCTTTACAATCAGTTTAATACTTTGCGCGGACAAACTGTAGTATCATGGAATCTATCATCTTCATTCAAACAATTTTTGTTTATTTCTTTAAGTTGTATTTCTTTACTTTGTATCGGATGATCCTCGTAACGATTTATAGAGTCCTTAATATAATCGCACTTCCTCCCTTGGCATCATTGTCTGGGTGAATTTTCAAACAATTTGAAAAAAAAATTCTTTCTTGCAATTTTACTTGTGGCACAAAGTGCTTCAATTCTGTTAGAAGATCGTTATTCAAATCGTTCCAACTCGACACTGTCCATGGTTAATAGCTGCGTAAGGAAACCAAACAACTGTGTAATGTGATCATAAGCTTCGCTTCGCTTGGTCAATTCAGCTGAATGGAGCCCCCCCTCTGACAGCTGAAGCCCTGGTGCCCGATGCTGCACCATACCCTACCGTTGTGGATAATCCGCCAATGCGTGTCACATCCTACAAGAGATGCAGAACAGTACGGATCTAGATCGGAAGGTCGATAAATATTCCGGGTGGAGGGCAGCAGTAGCCACCAGTACCAAGTTAAGGCGTAAGGGAAATGATTCTGGACCGGCTTATCTGTGGAATATTACAGGTTTGACTCTAGCCGGTTGTAACATTGCGTACAGGGAAAAATACGTAGTTTCTTTAATCCGGTAAAACAGCCAGTTTATGAGAGACAGACCCAGACAGAAAGTCGGGCCCCACCATCGTCTTCCCCTGCGATATGCTAGTAACATATTGTTACGTAATGCGGAACGTACTACAAGTATCTCGACTGTTCCAGCTGTAACGTGTGTGTGTGTGTGTGTGCGCGCGCGCGCGCGCGTAAATAATGCTGCTACTTTGCGGTGAAAAGCAATTACGCGTCAACTATCGAGTCTATACCGGACCATACCGGTCAGCGCAGTGTGTTCAAGGACACCGTTTCTAGCGTATTCTCAAGAGCGCCTGTTTGTTTAACAAAGTTACAGATTATTCTGGAAATCAGCGAGGTATAAATACAGCCATTCAGCGACGGTCAAGTCAGTTATTGTCGGGCGATTACACAGTGCGTTTAAGTGGGGATTTACTCAGTGCGGTTCGAGATATTGTGGCGAAGTATTACGTGTTTTATAATTGTTCGAGACAATTGTAATACAATTTTGTTTTGTATCAGTTGACATTTTTTATTGCTTGTGAACAAATTTTATTGATTTGTTGTAAGAGACTGTCTTGTTAATTACAAACTGTTTAATTGTGATAATTAAAGCTGGTGATTAGTGACTTAATTGGTGTCTTGTATTTTGTTTTCCACTGTACCATACGACGATCAGTTAGACCATCGTAACAATATTCAGGGAACATATTAGTCACTTGTTGCAAACAAGTGACCAATTCTAGTCTATCTGCTCGGCGCCGGAACAAACAATTTTCGCTTTAATTCTTGTTAAAGATGACGACACTCTGACGATTTTTTAACATTGAAAATGTTTATAAGGACGTGTCACACATTTGAAAACGACCGCTGGTGCGTGATCGAAAATGGGAACCGGTGAGTTTCCATAGAAACTACTTCTTTGTTGTCAATAACGTAGTACACACGTAAAACTTTGCTTATGAATGCGACTACATTTAATTTATTATCTGTACATTGGTAAATGAAGAATGAATTCATTGATCGGTGAATGAACATAAATATATATATTTTTTAGATTTATTGAAGCATTTTCAATGCCCTTCTCTGTGCATTGCATTTGTGCAATGCCTGTACATTTTTTTATAAGGGAATAAAGAATTTTTGCATATTGTTTTGCTTTTAAACTTTATTTCCTAATCGTTGGAATATAAGTAAAAGAGATGTGGCAACATCTGAAACCTTTTTATTTACAAACTTATAAGAGTAGCTGTTTATTAAGGTTGGATGGACTTAAGAATCCGACTGTAACGTCGTAACGTATTCTCATACGATTTCGAACCCACGACGCCTCGTTTTGATATCGAGTGTGGTGACCACATCTCATCTAGCAGGCAATAATTTTATGCCATCCTCGTAAAAGAAGTCAAACGTACAGCGCCCTCGGGTGGTGTAAGTGCGCGCGCGTGCTATGTGTATGACTGTGCAAACGAATTTCAGCAAACAAGCATAGTGTTTCAGCAACCAGCATGACAAGATAAAACCAAACTCCACCCCGTTTTCCCCACTTCCGGTGTTCAGTTTCCGCTGAGGTTTGTACTTGTTTGTTTGCCGAGGTAATTAGTAGCTGCGAGTGTTGTTTCTAGCCCTCTCTCTCGCTCTTTCTACTCCGACATAATTCACACACTCTCATACAGTCTCTCTCCTTTCTTACTATCTCTGTTTCATATATTTATTTTGCTTGTTATCTTATGATTTCAAACCTCAACACGGTATTTATTATGCGCTTATGCCCGGGTCGATTGAGGACAATGTATTCAATAGAATCGTATTCTTATTACAGTTCTGGAAACCTAGTGAAACCGTCAAGTAGGCCGGAAAATTGACTGCTTTAATAAAATATTAATTTCAGCGAATTGTATTTCTTAGTTACATAAAACATTCGAAAATTAATTACAACTGTTTTGACTTAGAAAGTTAACAGAAAATTATTTTGGAAACGACGATCGCCATCTTTTATAATACAACAAACAACGTCTCGACCACTCTTCGTTGGTATATCTTTTGAAAGATAATACAACAACCAACGGTATATACAAAATTGAATGCCAAGATTGCAATAAATGTTATATAGGACAAACAAAAAAACAGCTGAAAAAACGTTATTTTGAACACCTAAATGCATACAAAAACCAAACATATATAAATCCAATTTAGCCACACATGCAATAAACACAGGACATGAATTCCCAGACATAACCAATGTAACACTAATAAAACATATACCACACAAAGGCACCATAATGAACATTTGGGAAAATTTACATATTTACAAACATAAAACACAAAACAAATTAATACCAGAACAAATACAAATCAATACAAAACATGACACAATATTCAAACCACTCAACATCGAAAATACACAAAATACAAAAACAGATACCACAACCACACACAATAATGCAACATTGAAGGACCAAAGACCAACAAACCACCATAATAACATCCAGAAGCCAACACACAAATACTGCACCAGAAGCAAGATGGCAAAGGTTGAAGATGGGAGAACAGGATCTCCCGAAACATGTCCCTAAAGAAAAAATACATCTTGAGGTAAAATAGTTATAAGTATTATAGTATTATATACATCAAGAAACGGACTGTAGCAGAAAGTGATTGAAAAAAAATATATATATATATATAAAGTAATTTAAAATTTATATTTATATTACCTCAAGATGTTATATTTTTCCTATTCGGAACATGTTTCGAGAGCTCCCATGCTCTCATCTTCAGCCTTCGCGATCTTGCGTCTGGTGAAGTATTTGTGTGTTGGTTGGATAGGCTACTATTAAGGTTTCTTGTTGGTCTCTGGTTTTTTAAAGTTGTATTATTGTGTATGATTGTGGTATATGTATTTGTATTTTGTGTATTTTCGATGTTGAGTGCTTTGAATATTGTGTCATGTTATGTATTGATTTGTATTTGTTTTGATATATAAAATATAAGATATATAAGATATATAAAATAAAATCAATTATAAAATAAAAACTGAACAATTAAGAATTAATCAAAATGAACAACACATAGCCTAAATAATAACAACAACAAAAAATGGGCCACATTCACATACATAAATAATAAAATGACAAAGCTAACAAAACTATTTAAAAACACAGATATAAAAATAGCATACAAAACGAATAAAAATAATTTACAAAAACTAAATAACCCACACAACAAATATAATACAACAACTAACGGTATATACAAAATTGAATGCCAAGATTGCAATAAATGTTACATAGGACAAACAAAAAAACAGCTGAAAAAACGTTATTTTGAACACCTAAACGGATACAAAAAACCAGAAATATATAAATCCAATTTAGCCACACACGCAATAAACACAGGACATGAATTCCCAGACATAACCAATAAGTTCAGCAACGGTAGCAGAAAATCTCGTACTCCGAGCTTAACCTCCACCTGCCGAAACTCGCTGCTCCCTCGACGTCTACGGGCCCCAAGGACTGCCTGGAATGGGTGTTGGACTATGCGAGGAACTCTCCGCAACCGCTCTCGACGAGTGCTACATGAAGACTCCTCCCTCTTCCTAAACTGAAACCGCATCGTTATAAGGTGACGTCACGGTCGTTCTGCGCATAGACGTATTTCCTATACTACACATGTTAAATGTAGGAATATTCTGGAAATGCTACGTGCTTAAGACTGGACCTCCGTTTTCCCGATTCTTCTAGAACATAAGTTTTCACTTACATATGAATCAATTAAATTGACCTTTTAATATTTCGTAATTGCAATAAATTATAACTCATACGCACGTCGACATGCACAACTTGTTGCGTGTTTACCAATTGGCTAATTACAGCACCGTTCACACCTCCTTCTGATACGCGCACAACACAACACTTCGCTCAAGCACCATGCTACAGTTTCATAGTCTTTATATTGGTCTTATAACTAATTTATAGTATTATTCTTAATTTATATACAATACTTTTTATGTCAATCACACCCCAATTGTCCCGGACACCTAATACGGCTGGTCATAAATTATGCTTCATGCATATTGGTGTGAATGTCTGTCACATTGCAATATATATACACACACAAGAGCGACGGAACTCACGGTTATACATGCACGTATGAAACGTTTGGATTCGAGAGATTTAAGTATGCTCTCTCTCTCTCTCTCTCTCTCTCTCTCTCTCTCTCTCTCTCTCTCTCTCTCTCTCTCTCTCTCTCCTTCAGACACTCTGTACTGTACCGACTTATTAACTTGGCAAACAAGCACAAGTCTCGGCGGAACCGGAAGCGGGGGCGGAGTTTGGGTTTATCTCGGCGTCGTCGTCGTCGTCCGTATTGCTTTGGAAACACACACACACAGTGAATACGTGGTGTTGTATAATTATCTGATTTTAAACGATGAATATGAAATCAGCTGGTAGCGTGTTCTCTAACCGTAGTCTGTCTGACGAGAGTAATGTCTCAACTTGTGGCATGCCGCGTACAGTCGCGTCAAACCCTGGTTACATTTAACTCAGGGACGTATTTACGGGGGGGGGACGAACGGGCCCAGACCCCCCCCCCCAGAGGTCGAACAAAGCTGACGAATTTTGTTATTCTCTTAATTTTTAGAATATTTTATTATTTTTTTCAGCTGTGTACGCTAATATAGTAGTAACCCCTTTTCAAAAATTGTAAAAAACTATTTACGGTCTTCCATGAGTCAATAAAGATTATCAGCCCTAGCTACTCTATTCATAGAACATAAAATGTGTAAGGCAATCAATTTGAGCAATGTTCTTAAACAATTTTCTGAAACCAAAGCACGAAAAGAGCTCTTTTAATAAAGTATAGTGTTATAAAAACTCTGAAAAGACGACCGCGCAAATAAACTATTACATTTTTGAAAATGTATTCAACACTTCTACGAGCACATCTACTTATATCATCAGCTAAATAAGTTTTTGAAAATATATTTATTTTTTGTTAATTGTACTATTTCTTTGTGTATCAATTTTTAATTAAAATACTATTAAATAGCGTGGCAAAGTAGGGATATGAAAAGTATATTTAGGAGGGCAGCAAAGGTAAAACTGCACACGGGCGCCAAGCACCCTAGCGGCGGCCCTGATCCCATTTGTAGTATCACTGTTCGTTGCCACTATTAAATTCAGATATCTATAATTATCGAATCGTTCAATAGTGTAGCCATTAATACAAACTTCACGTCTATTATTGTAATTTTTATCAGTCGTCATATAGGCTACTTAGTTGTATTCGCATTTATAAGTAAATTAAAAATTACTGTGATCACTACGAATTATCTTGTGCGGACATCCGACTTTCTGACATTAACTGCAACAGCGTTGATTAGGTAATATTTATTGTTTCTTAAGTTAGCGTTTGTTATTCCAACGTAAACTCAAGAATTATTGTATATTAGTGTTTCTGTTGTTTTGTATATTGGAGACATTAATCAAAGTTGTAATTATAGGTTTGTTTCGTGTTTAATTATTTTATTTCCACTGTTCAAACACGGTGATCCGTGTAAGAGTGGTGTCGGAAGCGTGCTGTAGGACCTTTTAACAGAGGAAGCATATAACGCGTATACCTCAGAAGAGTTTAGTGTGCTATGTCAGTTATTTATAAGAATCCATACAAATCAGCTGTTGAAATCTTTCCGCCCGTTATTTACTACAAACAGAGGAAAGATAGGACGAGATACGTAAGCATGAAAGTGAAAAAGCGGAAGAGCGGAAGGTAGAGAAATAAGAAAGGAAAGTACTCAGGAGGATTAGCTGCAGTGGCGTAGCTACGATTTTTAAGTGGTAGGTTGTTGAACAAAATTTTTCCAAGAGGGGGGGGTATTGATAAAGATTTTCTCTTAACGTGGCAGACGCCTGAAGATAAATGGGGTGATATGTTACGGTAGTTGGGGATTCGTCAGTTACAGTCTTCCGGGTATGTTATATGCAGGCCACTGTACCTACAATGGGGAACTTGGAACTTATCTATTGGAGGAGAGATTCTTGACTACTATTCTTCTCTATTATTGGTAAATGTTCTTGGCTACGCCACTGATTGTGTGCTAACATATGATAATCGAGCTTTTTGTAGTGGATGTTTTTAGTCCTCAGAAGTAATTTACGTTGGGCAATGATAAGTTGGATAAGTCGTTCGGCAAGTGGCCAGCACTACGCTCTAGCTGCTTATTATTAACCCACAGCGTTATATAATCTTCTCGAATTACTCATTTCCAAGGGCCGAGTCGACCTGGGAACTGCAAAACACACCTCATTGTTATAGCGTTCCCGCTGATAACTAAATTTGGGGGAAAAAAATAATTTACACATAGTTTCCGAGGATTTCAGCCTTCTGATGAATGAATGGAAGCAAACTGGCTGGGACATGTTCACAATCAAGGTTGTGGAGAAGTAATTGTAAATGGAACACCAGCCGCTAGCATGGTAGATAAGAAAATCAAATAAATATGACGCGTACATAAAAGTGATTAACACGAAACAAATTTTACGACGAAAGGTTTAGTGAGGGTCGGTCAATAAGTATAGCACATATTTTACGACGAAAGGTTTAGTAAGTGTAGCACATATTTTACGATGAAAGGTTTAGTGAGGATCGGTCAATAAGTATACCACATATTTTACGACGAAAGGTTTAGTGAGGATCGGTCAATAAGTATAGCAAATATTTTACGAAGAAAGGTTTAGTGAGGATCGGTCAATAAGTATAGCACATATTTTACGATGAAAGGTTTAGTGAGGATCGGTCAATAAGTATAGCACATATTTTACATCATTTGTGTCGACGTTTCGACAATATTTATTATCATCATCATCATCAAGACAATAGAGAGAGCTGGTCATTACAGCGCTTCCTCGGACGTCCCAAACCTTTCTGTACCCTCGGCTTATAGTTCCATAGTTGTTTGGGGATGCGGCAGTCATCCGTTCGGAAAACACGTTCCCACCAATTCAGCCAATACTGGGCGATCCTGTCGAGTATGCTCATAATATTTAGATCCTGCCGTATATCTGTGTTTCTTCTATGATCATGGAGAGTATACCCTGCCACGTGCCTGAGAAATCTCGTTTCAGCCGTTTGGATGCGACTGGCCTGGCCTTTCGTCAAAGTCCAATTCTCAGACCCATACAGAAGTGTGGGAAGAGCCATCACCTTGTAGAATATTAGGTGTGTTCATTTAAATGCTAACTTAAGGGTTCGCCTAATGGTCTTGCACACAATGTTGAACTTATGCAACTTATTCACAACGTCGTTGCTTGCATTATAAGACACACTGTAGCCCAGGTATTCAAAACTGCTGACTTGTTCCAGAACACACCATCTAAAACAATATTTGCCCGTACGGGATCAGTTCCACGAAAAGCCATCACCTTGGTCTTACGTGTGGATATCTGCAATCCAGAGCCTTTGCAGATTCGATTTAATAAATGTATACCCATCTGCAATCTGTTTTCAGAGTCCGACAGAAAAGCCTAATCGTCCGCAAACAACAAAGTGTTAATTGTAGAGTGACCAATCATAAAATGTTCTGCCACTTTTGTGTAACATCGTCAGTATATAAATTAAAAAGAGAAGGTGGTAACCGATTTTACAACCCAATATTTTATTACGTCTTCTGTGCTGTGTCTAAGGGCAAGGTTTATGGTCTCTTTTTCTTAGAAGGAAACACCGGTATAGGACAAACCTATCTCGATATGCTTCAACAGTGGCTCTTCTCGATACTGCAAGTAGATTCAGATGACTTCATTTTACAACACGATAGAGCAGCGATCCCATTGGCTCTGGATAGTTCGAGCTTTTTTGAATGAAAAAGTGCCCCAACGAGGATTGCTCGGAAAGGGGCCAAGACTTTGTGCTTGGCCTGCGAGATCTCCAGATCTCACCGTATATGATTTTTTCTTGTGAGGATATGTACCCACTACTACCCACCTCGATGAGCTTAAACATCGAATAACAACAGCGATCAACTCAGTAGTTCGTGATATGTTGCTACGCGTCCCAGAAGAATTCTCATATCGCCTTGATGTTGTCCGTGCTGCAATTGGTGGCCGCATTGAACACTTGTAAGACAGAAAATAAAACTTGATTTTGAGTAGAATACTTGTGATTTGGTTGGAATTTTGAATTAATTTTTCTTAATAAAATATTGCGTTATTAAATCGGTCTATTGTTTTTTAATAACCCTGTATTATAGGTAACTAACTTATTGAACAACAAGCACTTCTGCAAGTGTATTTTCCTGACCACCCCTCCCCATTGGCTCTGGATGGTTTGAAGTTTTTTAATGAAAAAGTGACCCTACTATGGACTGGTCGGAAGGGGCCCAAAACCTGTGCAAATATTTCGGATGTGTCATAAATATACAGTAATGTCAAATAATTTTTAACGTCGTATTTCAGGTGCAAATAAGGTCAGGTACGAATAAAGTAATAAAAAATAAGAAAATACGTATGCAAAAGTAATTTTTATTAATATGAATTATAGGTACTAATTTGTAAGTATTGTATTTATTTATATCTTAATTCCAGTATTAAGGAGTGGGCCTACAATATTACATATTATAAGTTAATTTAATTAGACTACAGTTAACACTGTTCAAATTCAACAAGAAATGTACTTGATCTTACATCCGGAATTTTCCCATATCGGGAAGGTTTCCCGCCCAAATTATTTCGGTTATGGGAAATTCCAATATAGCAGCTGGAAATTGAAAATACGTAGTGTGTTTTTAGCGTTAATTATGTGATTTGTGTATTGTCTGATCGAGGACAATCATTGTATAAATTAAACAAAAAGTTATTACAAGAAACGTTGCTGGAGATTTTTCATCGATGACGTACACAATTTAGATTAATTTAACCTGTAGGCCTACACATTTTAAGAGAATTTAATTTAGACATTCACGTCTACACGTAAAACCGAAACACAGTAATTGCGAGACAGATATTACACAGTGTAAGTGTGGGAGAGGGTGTTGGCTCTGTGGATAATTAATACACTGTTCACTTGTTGACGTTGAGCCTGTATTGTCATGGCTGTCATTGTGTGAGTACAACTGGAAGGACGCTGCTCTGCTATTCACAGCACAACACGGCATTGGGTCTGCGATTCCACTGTAGCCACTGCCACCACTATTAATTTTCCAACAATGAATAATGTTTTTAAATTGTTTGCATAAATGCTGGTAGTGTAATATTACCGTCGTACGTATTTTATTCGCTGAACAAATAATATTGATTCGCAAAGAATTTATTTATAATTAATGCATATTTCTTTTTATTGACAGTATAGACCGAAATGAATTATGGTGAGTAAATAATGCTTTGGTTATATGACAACAGAACTGTGGATTGCAGTGACGTTCGTTGTAAATTTATATCTCTACAACACTACATAAAATCGATGATAGTTATCAGCAACCAGTCAGTCGATTACGTTTCTGATTTTCATACTTGTGTTATGACCACGAAAACGATGTAATAAAATACTTAAGTTCCAAGCGATAGAATAAAAATAGGAATTAATTTGTCACCAGGGTTTCAAGTGACAAAAGGTTTACGCCAGGGATGTTGTCTATCACCCACGATTTTCAATGTTTATACTGAGAAAGCAATAGAGACTTGGAAAAAAATATGCAGGAACATGGGAATTCCACTTGATAGTGATACAGTGCATTCATTACAGTTTGTTGATGATTGGCTCAAGATTTTGAAGACATAGAGTACATGACTAGAAAATTGATACAGGAATATCAGAAATGGGGACTTAAGGTAAATATGAATAAAACAAAATACATGACAATAGGTGACCTTCATCAAGACTTGATAGAAGATATAGGGAAGATTTAATATACAGAGGAATACAAGTATTTACGCGTGAAAATTACTGCCAGTGGGAAGCAAGACAATCCAGAATTTATTTGGGAAATATGGCTATATCTGCATTAAATGGAATCATGTGGGATAAGCAGCTTACAGCAGAAACAAAAACTAAAATATTTAAAATCATTGTTAAAAGTATTATGACTTACGGCTCAGAAGTTTGGACTACTAATAAACACACAAGAACAAAGTTAATGACAGCAGAGATGGACTTTTGGAGACGTTCGGCAAGAGTATCCAGACGTGAGAAAATTAGAAACGAAGTCATTAAGGACAGAATGAATGTGAAAAATTCTATTGTTGATTTTATCCGAACAAAAAAATTACAATGGTATGGACACATGAAAAGAATGACACAGAAAAGAAAGATTGCGAAGGAGAGTTATGGAATGGACCCCACCAGGAAGACCACCTATTACCTGTATCGAAGAAATTCATACTATATTGAGGGAACGAGAAATTGAAGAAGATCTTTGGATGGACAAGCAGCAGTGGCAGACGAGAATTCAACTACTTCTGTAATCTTTGGTTCCGGGACGTGTGTAAACATTGTACAGCCGGAATAATAATAATAATAAGTTCCAAGCGATGCGTGTTACAATAAACAGAACGTATGGTTTGAAACCACGGAAAGATACAAAATTAAGTTTGATAAAATCATGGCTGCATCCGTACGTATATACAGATGAAGTTTCTGAGTTTGGCCACGTACGTTTGAAATATGTGCTGCCCTACATTGATTATAGGTAACCAGTTGGTCGTATGTACGGTTTCAATTGCATACCAACTCTGGTTTACATATTTTTTCACAGCTATTTAGGACCAACAGTTCAAGAGCAAGCTACGTGGAAAGACATTGCTAGGCAGGGACACTGATTTGCAATTGCTGCCTTGCAAGGGGAGAATGACAGTCGCCGCGGCCTAAAAGCCCGTACTAAATTTTTGTCCGTTTCGGGAATCAAACCAAGCCGACGCCCTCCACTCGTTCTTCACCACGGGCACCGTTGGGTAAGCCAGGGTATATTTTAAGAAATTTTTATCATTGCACAAATGTGTAGTTTACCAGAACTGAGGGTCCGGGGGTTCTCCCCCGGGAAATTTTCAAAAAATAGACCTGCCAAAACGTTATTTTAGTGCTTTTCTAGTCTTCTACAATTTCCAGAAAACAAAAAAAATCATCTTGATAAACTGCGTTTTTTTACTTTAGTACGGTACAAAAATGTCTGTATTTTTCTAAAAATGTCAAAAAGGTTTTTGAAATACAAAAGTATATTTCAGTATTCAGCAGTTTCAGTTGAGGTAAAGGAATCTCTTTGTAATTTTTTGCAGGAAAGAATGAAGATTGATGAAAAAGTGATTGAAGAAACACTGTACCCACTGCCCTTTGTGAACGTTGAATCTTCTTGTGATTGTAAGAGAGTTGGCCAAAATTTGGGGGTCAGATCTTGGTTTGTTATCTCTTGCACAAGAATTTGAAGATATCCAAGAACATCCTGAACTGGAGGCATTGAAGAAAAAAACGCTTTCAGAAAAAGTAAAAATTGTTTGCCAATCAAACAACTTTTCAAACACTTGTGTCATATTGGCTAGAATCTTCGCAGCCACGCCCCACAGTGCGGATGTAGAAAGAATTATAAGTGCCAGTAACATGCTGAAAACTGGTCATCGCCAACGCCTTAGTACTGACACAGAAAATCTCCACTTATATATTCATTTTAACATGCCATCCTTATCGGAATGGGATCCCCTCAATGCAGTGCTTACATGGATGAATAAAAGACAACACCGAGCCAGGGAGACTCCAAAAGCAACGGAGCAGTATTATTTTTCAAGGGTTTTTCCAGAGGCAAGCAAGAAGAGCCGTGAAAGCAAAGAGAAGGAAGAAGAAGTCCTCGAGAAAAAGAAAATGAGCAAGACTTTTTCTACAAAGTTAGTTAGAAATTTTTAATTGTTTATTGGCAAATTAACCAAGTTATTTCATCCCAAATCTAAAAATGTGTGTTTTTCGACTTCAATGTTTTGTGTTTTACACAGTTTTTCTTAAAAACTAATTGAGATAGAGCTATGGGACCTCTTTTATTCAATTTTTCAGATCAAAAACCATAAGAAACCACCTAATTTACCCTTCATTTTATACCCCAAGAATTTTAGTATTGCGTTATTTTACCGCGGGAGCATAAATCAGGGCGAACTGGTTCGCGAGCCGTAACTCGCAAACGAACCATTTTCGGACCAATGTTTATATGAACTTTTTTTATTATTTTTAGCTATAGAATCAGGTCCCGAGAGATTGCCGTGCAATTTTGAATCATCCTATATATTATTGACTACAGATTGAACGTAATCATGTGGATTTACAGTACATACTTATCAACTTACATTTGTGAACAACTTAGGCCTAGATTTATCAACTACAAATATCTGTCAATCAAGGTGTTAGACAAGGTTGTAGTATATCACCTTTTTTTTTTAACATTTATATCGACGATCTGGTAAGAAAATGCAAACAACTATTGAACTTTAAGTATGAAGATATCATGAGACGTATTTGAATGTGCTATTGTTAACTGACAAGTTACAAAATACAGAATCTGCTTTACAAAAATCTGTTTTTAAGCTTCATCAGATTTGTAAACAATACGATATGAATATCTCTACTGTAAAAACAAAGGTAATAGCATTTCGAGTCAAAGAACTAGTAAGAACAAAAATAATAATTAATGGTCAACTTACAGAACTGGTGAGCCATTTTAAATATTCGGAAAATTATATTGATTATGATAAGTATTATGATATTGATGTTGAGTTAGGCAAGTTCCAGACCATATGTGGGACAAATACTCGTATTTTTAGAAACAATATATGTCGAGATACAAAATTAAAGTTTTACTAAGTTATAGCGGTCCCTGTCCTATGGGGTGTGAATTGTGGACGACGACCAAGAAACAAGACAGTAAAATTCGGGCCTCGGAAGTGGCGTTCTTAAGAGGAGTTAAAAGATGTTCTAAACTTGATCGTATGAAGTCATAAGATTACAAGTCTTCCACTTGACTGAAAGATTAAAGGATTATACAATGGTGGAAAGAAGAATTCGAAAGAATGTCAGATTCAAGACTGGCCAAACAAGTCTGGAACTGTAAACCTATTGTAGGACACAGGTGTGTGGGTAGACCCAGGAAGAGATGGCTGGAGGATGTATGAAACGGAACAGGCAACACCTTGCCTATATCGTGATTTGAAGATGATCATGATCAACTTACATTTCTATTCATTACATTTCAAATGTGTATGTGTGTCTGTGTGAGGCTCGGATTCACGGGTGAAGGGGTGTGATGGGGGGGGTGAATCCCCTCCCCAAATGGTCACTTCAGACCAAATTATTTTCGTCCTCTTGTGATTGTAGAATGAGTTTTTGATTATGAATGTGAAACATAATTTGTAACACGTCATGTAGATCCATGATTTTACAATAAAATTACTTTAAGTTGTAACTGCATTTTACCCCCATGTTAATTTTTATTTGATACATAACTTAAATGACTTGTGTGTATTTTAAACTGTAAGTGAATATTATTAAAAGAACAACGAACTAACTAACACAGATATGATTTTATACCTGAGCGTTAATAATCTTATTGTGTTGATAATAACACACTGTATTTTTATCTTCACTCATTCCTATCAATTATACTTTAGACCATTACAGAATGGTCCAACTTTTCACCCCTCCCCCTAAGTCAACTCTTTCCCCATATTGTTGCTGACATCAGGGGACAGATCTAGGGGAGAGGGGATAAACATAGATGTTACTCCCTCAAAAAAAAAAAAAAAAAATTAAAAAGGTTTTTCATAACCTTATTGAAAGAACGTTGAAAGAAAATTGTTATATTTTTTCCAGAAAGAACAGTTTGTTTTAAAAATTACTGAAAACTTACTTTAAAAGTAATAAAAAAATCAGTATTCAAATTTTGAAGGAAGTCATCTAATGCCTTCATAATTCGTTACTACCTCTCCAGAAATCTTTCTAAAATTTCTCCTCTTAGATCCGCCACGGCTGGTATTATTACTGTTATTATTGTTGTTGTTTTCAAGTCCTGCAGATTTACAAGGAAGAGGATGGCACTGGAGATGGAGCTCGGTGAGTTCATGCCCCAGAGCGCAGTTGAGATTGTGCTCCGAAGCAAGGCGGAATGGGACAGCATTTCTGCATTCGGTCCTACTAGAAAAGAAAAGACGGGCGCAACTTGCACCCAATGGGCAGCAGTACCGGATTTAAGCATAGGCTACATAGACTGTAGGCCTATCACAAACAAAAAGGAAGAAAAGAACAGTCGGGTTGCATAAAAATTATTTGCTTCATGTTTCAGAGAACAGTAGAAATTATTAGAGCAAAAGGTTGTATTATGACCCATGTAGCCTATAGGGTAGAGTGGGACAAGAGTGCGCACTTAAATTTTAAACTCATCTCAAACTGCGCTCATTGCGCACTGATACTCATTATATATTGACAGAAATATCATGAATCCCTGAAGTGTTGATTAAGAACCACTTTTTATAATTTCAGCTACTGCAACACATACAAAAAATATATTTCCAAAACGTGTCAAATGCGAACTTTTGCTCCCATAGTTCTTTTTGCAATGAGTACGTCGAAGAAGGTGAACAGGAGAAAACTGTCATCAGAACGACCGCCGATGGATGTACAAACTCTTTCTAGAAAAGAACGTTAAGGAATGTTTTTCTAACGTGGAATTGGTACTTCGAATGTATTTGTCAATGATGGTTACCAACAGTAGTGGTGAAAGATCATTTTCGAAGTTGAAACTTACTTAAAATAGGCTCCGGACAACCATCAAAGAAGATAGGCTGAACTTTTTATCTATTATGAGCCTAGAGTGTGATATTTTCAAACAGTTATCTTATGAAGATGTCATACGTAAATTTGTTAATATTAGGATCTAACTGTAGGCGAGTAGGCCTACCAACAAATCAAACCAAATCCTAACGAAAGTAGTATACTACAATCTTTTTATAGTCTAATGCAGACAAATTATGATTTACTTACAGATTTGTACAATCTAAATATACACTAAATTTACGTTCTTTAAAAAAGGCTTAATTTGTGATAATTATAGTATTATATTCCTTTGGAAATCAGTTGTTTGTATTGTTCCCACATTTTTATTCTGTTTAGCGTCTTCTGAGTGTAATACAAAAACGAGTGCAAACTTTGATTATTATTTTCATAGATTCCAGAATGCCATTGTACATTGAGATACCTTGAAACTACGCTGACTTGTTTAACATAGTATTGAAAATTTACAAAAAGAAAACACTCTAGGCCTATCCCAATTTAATTAGTACACTTAACAACGATTTTATTTGCAGTTCTGGAAGATATATTTTTCAAAATTTTCCCTGGAAAGACCCTGACCCCCCCCCCGTTTTACTGGGGAGTATTCCATGGCCTACAGATCCCCCCCCCGCTATTTGGGACCCCGCACCACATGTTCAGCTTAGGGACCGACTAACTCTAAATCCGCCCCTGACGGGCAGTATAAGTTAAGAGACAACTAGAAGCCCGACAAGGGCGCAGTAGAGTTCATCCTGAAGTAGGCCTAATACGCTATGTAGTTCCAAAATGATAAGTTGGATAAGTCGTTCGGCAAGTGGCCAGCACTACGCTCCAGCTGCATATTATTAACCCACAGCGTTATATAATCTTCTCGAATTACTCATTTCCACGGGCCGAGTCGACCTGGGAACTGCAAAACGCACCTCGATGTTATAGTGTTCCCGCTGATAACAAAATTTGGGGGGAAAAAAGAATTTACACATAGTTTCCGAGGATTTCAGCCTTGTAATGAATGAATGAAAGCAAACTGGCTGGGTCATGTTCACAATCAAGGTTGTGGAGAAGTTGTAAACGGAACACCAGCCGCTAGCATGGTAGATAAGAAAATCAAATAAATATGACGCGTACATAAAAGTGATTAACACGAAACAACTTTTACGACGAAAGGTTTAGTGAGGGTCGGTCAATAAGTATAGCACATATTTTACGACGAAAGGTTTAGTAAGTACAGCACATATTTTACGATGAAAGGTTTAGTGAGGGTCGGTCAATAAGTATAGCACATATTTTACGACGAAAGGTTTAGTGAGGATCGGTCAATAAGTATAGCACATATTTTACATCATTTGTGTCGACGTTTCGACAATATTTATTATTATCATCATCATCATCATCATCATCATCAAGACAATAGAGAATAATCAAAAACACATAATCAGATCAATTTATTGAGTGAATGTGTTTTTAGAAGGGGGGGTGGAGACAACTTGTTTTACATCAGCAAAATACAATTACATTTTCTATATATTGTTTAGCTTAAATAAGCAGACATTAAAAATAGATAGACAGTATTTAAAAAAAAACTGCAATTGTTTTTACTTCCATATTTCCTTAAGGAATGGAAGTATGGTGATGGCAAAAAAAATCGTGTTCGAGATTATTGCAGATTCTGATTCTACTACACTCAAAACATGAAAAAAAGTCGTTTTCCGAAAAGTGTCTGTGTGTGTGTGTGTCTGTGTGTGTGTCTGTCTGTAGATTTTTTTTCTATGGCAAACGATAACTGCCGCAAATTCAAACAGAATCAAATAATTTTTTGCATAGAGCCCTGATTTGTAGAGGACTCGCGACCTATTGTTTTTGGTGAAGATCGGTTGAGGGAAAGGGGTAGTTTACCTGCAACGGTTTTTTTTTTATCAAGGGAAATTTTTTTTTTTGGCAAACGATAACAGCCGCAAATTCAAACAGAATCAAATAATATTTCTTATACAGCCCTGAATTGTAGAGTTCTCAAGACCTTTTGTTTTTGGTGAAGATCGGTTAAGGGAAAGGGGTAGTTTACTTGTAACGTTTTATGTTTTAACAAGGGTATTTCTTATGGCAAACGATGACAGCCGCAAATTCAAACAGAATCAAAAGATTATTTGCATACAGCCCTAAATTGTAGAGTTCTCAAGACCTGTTGTTTTTGGTGAAGATCGGTTAAGGGAAAGGGGTAGTTTACCTACAACGTTTTTTTAACAAGGGTATTTTCTATGGCAAACGATAACAGCCGCAAATTCAAACAGAATCAAATAATTTTCTGCATACAGCCCTGATTTGTAGAGTACTCAAGACCTATTGTTTTTGGTGAAGATCGGTTAAGGGGAAGGGGTAGTTTACCGGCACCGTTTTTTTATCAAGCGTATTTTCTATGGCAAACGATAACAGCCGCAAATTCAAACAGAATCAAATAATTTATGCATACATCCCTGAATTGTAGAGGTCTCAAGGACGTTCGATTTTGGTGAAGATCGGTTAAGGGGAAGGGGTAGTTTACCTGCAACCTTTTACGTTTTAACAAGAGTAAAGTACTTGCAAATTTATTTAAACTTTTTGAAACAATGGTAATTGTTAAAAATAAAATAATTTTGTTGCCAGGCAATAAAATTAAAATTTTTTAATTTTAATGTAATATAATATTTTTCATTTAATACGGCAATAAAAAGGCAGGTAAGACACAAACACACAATTCACGTTATTTCTGGCCTCACTCATGTTTATTTTCTTACGTTTGCACGCTTTTTAAATGGAAAGTGCCGAAACCCACACCAACATAACGCGTGCAAGCCGAAAAAATGGACATCAATTTGCTTACTGGCGAAGCTAGTAGTTAATGAATGGGTAGGCAAAAATCTTATCTTAAATTTTTTTTAAGGAATCACTAAAAGGACGGTGGGTCAAATCGGACGCTGAGGTAGAGTTTGCTGTAACCGAATGGTTCCACAAACAGCCGTAAGAATTTTACTAGCAGGGAATCTACAGGTTAGCGCAACAGTGGAACTCATGTCTTAATGTTATTGGAGACTTCTTTTAAAATCGTTGAATAAAAAATGCTTTACAGCTCTATACGTGTGTCTATTGAACAATCCTTGTATTAGTCATACACAATAATACAACTGATTGAACTTCAAATTTTTAAACTTGGTTAGTTTCTATATATATGTTTAATGTTACAAATAATTCAAATAACAATCTTGATCATCTGTTAGTTCAGCGGAATAACAGTGACACTTTTAATAACCGCATAAAATAAACACTTAGAAACAACACAGGCGCTTTAACTTAACTGTTTGGACCACAGAAGTGAGGCATGCCTCAACGCTCTATGTGTACAGCGCGGGACAATCCCCCCTCCCTACACTTCCCTATCACACCACTACATTGCTTACATACGATGTATACAAAAAACGCTGAGGCAAGTTCAGGTTGCCTCATTCGCTTTAAACGAACTATGCCGAATCTCACCTGCCACCATCTAGCGGTCGCTCAATAAAGCACGTTTCGGTTTAATAAATTTGACAGTCACAGTAACAATGTATAATCTTTACGTTATGTAGTTCATACGTATTTATAATTTGTATTCTACAGAATTTGTTAGGGTAGGCATTGCCTCAATTGCCTCCATGTAACTTCGCCACTGATATATATGTGTACAACGTTATCGGCAACAAAGAAGTAGTTTTTGTTAAAATTCCTTCCCGGGATATTTGGCCGTAGTCCAATGTTTTCTACAAAACCAGACATTTCGGCAATGCCATCGACTTCCATCATCAGTGAAAATCGAGTGCGATAACGTGAGGTGGTATACGTTAGTGACCACAGTACTGTGGTTAAGGCTGAAGCAGTAAGTAGAAAGAAGTAGTTTCTATGGTAATATTTCATTTCGAAAATGATTTTAAATATAAATCTTAGAATATGGAAGTCATGTATGGTTCTCCATACCGATATTTATTAATATTGTCTTTGTAAGTAATTCTTGATGTTTTCTTGGAGTATTTGTATACGGGGTTATTCAAAAAGAATGAACCGATTTCATCATCATCATCTTCAACGATTAAACCAAGGATGGTTTGTTCCGGTCTCAAACAGGCAAAGATTAGAGCTGGTCATTACAGCGCTTCCTCGGACGTCCCAAACCTTTCCGTACCCTCGGCTTATAGTTCCATAGTTGTTTGGGGATGCGGCAGTCATCCGTTCGGAAAACATGTTCCCACCAATTCAGCCAATACTGGGCGATCCTGTCGAGTATACTCATAATATTCAGATCCTGCCGTATATCTGTGTTTCTTCTATGATCATGGAGAGTATACCCTGCCACGTGCCTGAGAAATCTCATTTCAGCCGTTTGGATGCGACTGGCCTGGCCTTTCGTCAAAGTCCAATTCTCAGACCCATAAAGAAGTGTGGGAAGAGCAATCACCTTGTAGAATATTAGGCGTGTTCCTTTACTTGCTGACTTAAGGGTTCGCCTAATGGTCTTGCACACAAGGTTGAACTTATGCAACTTATTCACAACGTCGTTGCTTGCATTATAAGATATACTGTAGCCCAGGTATTCAAAATTGTTAACTTGTTCCAGGACGGTACCATCTATAACAATTTTTGCCCGTACGGGATCAGTTCCACGAAAAGCCATCACCTTGGTCTTAAATGTGGATATTTCCAATCCAGAGTCTTTGCAGATTCGATTTAACAAATGTATACGCATCTGCAATCTGTTTTCAGAGTCCGACAGAATAGCCTAATCGTCCGCAAACAACAAAGTGTTAATTGTAGAGTGACCAACCATAAAATGTTCTGCCAGTTTTGTGTTACATCGTCAATATATAAATTAAAAAGAGAAGGTGGTAACCGATTTTACAACGCAATATTTTATTAAGGAAAAGTAATACAAAATTCCAACCAAATATCAAGAAGTCTACACATAATCAAGTTTTACTTCCTGTCTTACAAGTGTTCAAAAAGAATGAACCGATTTCATGATGCAATTTTTCAGTTTTCAAGCATTCTCATAGAATGAGTCACTGATCATATGGAAGAGGAGGTATCTAAGTTTCGAATGGCTACCACACGAGCGCTATAGTCGCCTCATTTCCTAGACAACGCTTGTTTATTTGTTTACGATCGAAATGATGATGAATCAAAAGCAAAAAGCGTTCCGCGTTCTCGAGTTCGCGAAAACAAAATCGGTCGTCACAGTGCAGCGTTCTTTTCAAAGGCGATTCCACATTAATACGCCGTCTCCGAAGAACATTAGACGGTGGTTTCGACAGTTTGAAGAGAGTGGGTGTCTGCGCAAAGGAAAAGTTCAGGATAACCACGAGTTTCAGAGGAACAAATGAAGAGAATTCATGTTGCGTTTGAGCGGAGCCCACGGAAGTTCACAAATAGAGCTAGCCGTGAGCTTGCGATCCCACAACCCACTATCTGATGTGTGCTAAGAAGATATCTACATTTGAATCATACAGACTGCAGCTCGTTCAGGCACTTACCAATAACGACCAGAGGAAGCGAATGGAATTTTGCGATTCGACGTTGGAGCTGATGGAAGACAAAACCTTCATTTCACGTTTAATTTTCAGTGATGAAGCGACCTTTCACTTAAATGGTAGGGTCAATCGTCACAATGTGCGCGTTTGGGGAACAAATCACCCACATGGAAAAGGTCAGCACGAAAGAGATTCCATTAAGGTGTACATCTTCTGTGCTGTGTTTAAGGACAAGTTTTATGGTCTCTTTTTCTTAGAAGGAAACACCGTTATAGGACAAACCTATCTCGATATGCTTCAACAGTGGCTCTTCCCGATACTGCAAGTAGATTCAGATGACTTCATTTTACAACACGATGGACCAGCGCCTCATTGGGTCTGGATAGTTCGAGCTTTTTTTAATGAAAAAGTGCCCCAACGAGGATTGCTCGGAAGGGGGCCCAAGACCTTGCTCTTTGTGCTTGGCCTGCGAGATCTCCAGATCTCACCGTATGTGATTTTTTCTTGTGAGGATATGTAAAACCCACTACTACCCACCTCGATGAGCTTCAAGATCGAATAACAACAGCGATCAACTCAGTAGTTCGTGATATGTTGCTACGCGTCCGAGAAGAATTCTCATATGGCCTTGGTGTTGTCCGTGCTGCAAGTGGTGGCCACATTGAACATTGTAAGACAGGAAATAAAACTTGATTCTGAGTAGAACACTTGTGATTTGGTTGGAATTTTGAATTACTTTTCCTTAATAAAATATTGCGTTATGAAATCGGTCCATTGTTTTTGAATAACCCTGTATTATATGTACTAACTTATTGAACAACAAGTACTTCTACAAGAGTATTTTATTGACCACCCCTCCCCATTGGCTCTGGATGGTTTGAGGTTTTTTGAATGAAAAAAACCCCAACGATGGACTGGTCGGAAGGGGCCCAAAACCTGTGCAAATATTTCGGATGTGTCATAAATATACAGTAATGTCAAATAATTTTTAACGTCGTATTTCAGGTGCAAATAAGGTCAGGTACGAATAAAGTAATAAAAAATAAGAAAATACGTATGCAAAAGTAATTTTTATTAATATGAATTATAGGTACTAATTTGTAAGTATTGTATTTATTTATGTCTTAATTGCAGTATTTAAGGAGTGGGCCTACAATATTACATATTATAAGTTAATTTAATTAGACTACAGTTAACACTGTACAAATTCAACAAGAAATGTACTTGATCTTACATCCGGAATTTTCCCATATCCGGAAGGTTTCCCGCCCAAATTTATTTCGGTTATGGGAAATTCCAATGTAGCAGCTGGAAATTGAAAATACGTAGTGTGTTTTTAGCGTTAATTATGTGATTTGTGTATTGTCTGATTGAGGACAATCATTGTCTAAATTAAACAAAAAGTCATTACAAGAAACGTTGCTGGAGTTTTTCATCGATGACGTACACAATTTAGATTAATTTAACCTGTAGGCCTACACATTTTAAGAGAATTTAATTTAGACATTCACGTCTACACGTAAAACCGAAACACAGTAATTGCGAGACAGATATTACACAGTGTAAGTGTGGGAGAGGGTGTTGGCTCTGTGGATAATTAATACACTGTTCACTTGTTGACGTTGAGCCTGTATTGTCATGGCTGTCATTGTGTGAATACAACTGGAAGGACGCTGCTCTGCTATTCACAGCACAACACGGCATTGGGTCTGCGATTCCACTGTAGCCACTGCCACCACTATTAATTTTCCAACAATGAATAATGTTTTTAAATTGTTTGCATAAATGCTGGTAGTGTAATATTACCGTCGTACGTATTTTATTCGCTGAACAAATAATATTGATTCGCAAAGAATTTATTTATAATTAATGCATATTTCTTTTTATTGACAGTATAGACCGAAATGAATTATGGTGAGTAAATAATGCTTTGGTTATATGACAGCAGAACTGTGGATTGCAGTGACGTTCGTTGTAAATTTATATCTCTACAACACTACATAAAATCGATGATAGTTATCAGCAACCAGTCAGTCGATTAAGTTTCTGATTTTCATACTTGTGTTATGACCACGAAAACGATGTAATAAAATACTTAAGTTCCAAGCGATAGAATAAAAATAGGAATTAATTTGTCACCAGGGTTTCAAGTGACAAAAGGTTTACGCCAGGGATGTTGTCTATCACCCACGATTTTCAATGTTTATACTGAGAAAGCAATAGAGACTTGGAAAAAAATATGCAGGAACATGGGAATTCCACTTGATAGTGATACAGTGCATTCATTACAGTTTGTTGATGATTGGCTCAAGATTTTGAAGACATAGAGTACATGACTAGAAAATTGATACAGGAATATCAGAAATGGGGACTTAAGGTAAATATGAATAAAACAAAATACATGACAATAGGTGACCTTCATCAAGACTTGATAGAAGATATAGGGAAGATTTAATATACAGAGGAATACAAGTATTTACGCGTGAAAATTACGGCCAGTGGGAAGCAAGACAATCCAGAATTTATTTGGGAAATATGGCTATATCTGCATTAAATGGAATCATGTGGGATAAGCAGCTTACAGCAGAAACAAAAACTAAAATATTTAAAATCATTGTTAAAAGTATTATGACTTACGGCTCAGAAGTTTGGACTACTAATAAACACACAAGAACAAAATTAATGACAGCAGAGATGGACTTTTGGAGACGTTCGGCAAGAGTATCCAGACGTGAGAAAATTAGAAACGAAGTCATTAAGGACAGAATGAATGTGAAAAATTCTATTGTTGATTTTATCCGAACAAAAAAATTACAATGGTATGGACACATGAAAAGAATGACACAGAAAAGAAAGATTGCGAAGGAGAGTTATGGAATGGACCCCACCAGGAAGACCACCTATTACCTGTATCGAAGAAATTCATACTATATTGAGGGAACGAGAATTTGAAGAAGATCTTTGGATGGACAAGCAGCAGTGGAAGACGAGAATTCAACTACTTCTGTAATCTTTGGTTCCGGGACGTGTGTAAACATTGTACAGCCGGAATAATAATAATAATAAGTTCCAAGCGATGCGTGTTACAATAAACAGAACGTATGGTTTGAAACCACGGAAAGATACAAAATTAAGTTTGATAAAATCATGGCTGCATCCGTACGTATATACAGATGAAGTTTCTGAGTTTGGCCACGTACGTTTGAAATATGTGCTGCCCTACATTGATTATAGGTAACCAGTTGGTCGTATGTACGGTTTCAATTGCATACCAACTCTGGTTTACATATTTTTCACAGCTATTTGGGACCAACAGTTCAAGAGCAAGCTACGTGGAAAGACATTGCTAGGCAGGGACACTGATTTGCAATTGCTGCCTTGCAAGGGGAGAATGACAGTCGCCGCGGCCTAAAAGCCCGTACTAAATTTTTGTCCGTTTCGGGAATCAAACCAAGCCGACGCCCTCCACTCGTTCTTCACCACGGGCACCGTTGGGTAAGCCAGGGTATATTTTAAGAAATTTTTATCATTGCACAAATGTGTAGTTTACCAGAACTGAGGGTCCGGGGGTTCTCCCCCGGGAAATTTTCAAAAAATAGACCTGCCAAAACGTTATTTTAGTGCTTTTCTAGTCTTCTACAATTTCCAGAAAACAAAAAAAATCATCTTGATAAACTGCGTTTTTTTACTTTAGTACGGTACAAAAATGTCTGTATTTTTCTAAAAATGTCAAAAAGGTTTTTGAAATACAAAAGTATATTTCAGTATTCAGCAGTTTCAGTTGAGGTAAAGGAATCTCTTTGTAATTTTTTGCAGGAAAGAATGAAGATTGATGAAAAAGTGATTGAAGAAACACTGTACCCACTGCCCTTTGTGAACGTTGAATCTTCTTGTGATTGTAAGAGAGTTGGCCAAAATTTGGGGGTCAGATCTTGGTTTGTTATCTCTTGCACAAGAATTTGAAGATATCCAAGAACATCCTGAACTGGAGGCATTGAAGAAAAAAACGCTTTCAGAAAAAGTAAAAATTGTTTGCCAATCAAACAACTTTTCAAACACTTGTGTCATATTGGCTAGAATCTTCGCAGCCACGCCCCACAGTGCGGATGTAGAAAGAATTATAAGTGCCAGTAACATGCTGAAAACTGGTCATCGCCAACGCCTTAGTACTGACACAGAAAATCTCCACTTATATATTCATTTTAACATGCCATCCTTATCGGAATGGGATCCCCTCAATGCAGTGCTTACATGGATGAATAAAAGACAACACCGAGCCAGGGAGACTCCAAAAGCAACGGAGCAGTATTATTTTTCAAGGGTTTTTCCAGAGGCAAGCAAGAAGAGCCGTGAAAGCAAAGAGAAGGAAGAAGAAGTCCTCGAGAAAAAGAAAATGAGCAAGACTTTTTGATAAGAGTTTTAAAGACAATAATTAATATGAAATATGTTAAAACTTGATATGCTTTAGATTATGCTTTTGATTATGCTTAATATGTTATTAATATGTTAAGGTTGAGTTAAAACTGCTTTAGTTTTTAATAAGGCTAAATATTGTTTCATTACATTATTTTTTACTCAAATGTAAGTTAATTTATTGTCCCGACTTTTTTCTCAAAATTTGATTACTGCACATTTTCCAGTTTTATCACTGCATATTTTAAATTAATACACGTTTTAAATTGTGTCTGGCTGAACGTTAAAATATACACTGGGGTAAGCGAGTTTTGTAAGCTCTGGAAATGGGAAAATTTTCAGAATCCCATAAAAATTTAAACAGATTAAATCGGACTCTGTGAAACTAATGAAGGTCAAACAAGAAGAAAGGGAAAAGAGAGAGAGAGACAGAATCGAATCATCGGCAGCGAGAGTGCCCGCGATTTATAACCCACTCACGATAATGAGCCAGAAGGATACATAACGGTCACGGAGCGCGTGTTCCGTACAGTATATACAGTATTACGCTTGTTGTATTCACTGGTTGGGCTATAAATCCGTTGTAAGTATGCGTAGTTTGGGTTAGATTTGATGGTTCCGACCTGTCCGATAGACGATTTCCTCTGTTACGTGCGGTATTTTGGACAGCCACACATTTGCTAACGCAAACGTTTTAGCAATCAGATCAGTGGTCCAGATCTTACGTTATCCCCCTAAGTTTAACATTTTCTTTTTTAGTTAATTTAAATCTTAAATTTTTATTTGTAAAATTTTGTAACGACAGAAGAAATAAAGCGACGAATCACCTCAGCTAATAGGTGCTTCCTTGGTCTCAGACCCCTGTTCCAGAGCAGAACAATTGCCAGGAGCATCAAACTGCTTCTGTATAAAACACTGATCCGCCCAGTTCTCACCTATGGTTCTGAGACCTGGACCATTTCTAGAAAGTTTGAGTCAAGTCTGCTGGTTCATGAACGCAAAATCCTCCGCAGTATTTTCGGTCCAACATGTGTGGGAGGTGAATTGAGGAAAAGGACCAACCAAGAACTGAACACTCTTCTGAACGAATCAGATATTGTGAATGTTATAAAATTTGGTAGACTCATGTGGGCTGGACATGTGATCAGAATGGGGGAGAATGAAATACCCAGAAAGGCACTCACAGAACAGACCTATGGCACCAGGAGAGTTGGTACACCCAAACTACGTTGGGAAGATGGTGTGAATTATGATTCGCGCCATATCCTTGGGACCTGGAACTGGAGAGCAGCTGAATTTGACCGCGACAACTGGCAGAGGCTGTTAAAGGAGGCATTGACTCTGTAATGGGTTGTCGCGCTGCTGAAGTAGAAGAACAAGACATTTTTATTTGTACCGTAAAACATTTTCTTCCGTTTATTTACTTTTCAGCCAAAAATCCATTTTAAAGATCGTGGAAACGTAATCTTAAGTACAGCGACAGATGACTCTTCAACTTTTGTTTACAAATGGTTGGCAACAAAGAAACAAAACGCAGTTGGCGACATTGGTTCCGCAGGACCAAATTATTAAGAAAGGCAAAATATGAAGATACGTTAAATGTGAGGTAACACACCAATAGAAACTAATGGCCACGAAGCCCTGCAAAACTTTTTAACATGATAATGTTTTTAGGGTGCGGGTCATTCCACAAAAATGTAACGTCATCGAAAAATATAACGCTTCCACACTTTCGATTCCCCACAGTCTAGAAATCTTCGGTCTCTGTCGTTTTAACATGATAATGTTTGTTAGGGTGTATAGTAAATATATTTGTTATATAGTAAATATTTGTTATATAGTAAATATTTGTTATATGCACATTATACGTTTCAAAAGCCTAAAAACATTATCATGCTTCGATGTTTCGGTTTCGTCGAAATTTCTTTAATTTTTACATTATTTAACTAATCATGTAATGTTCTCAGATTTTAACACATAATAGACCTATTATTGTACGTCTGTCTGTAAAAATCACGCGTTACAGTATTACATAAAATAATTTACTTGGAATTCTAGTTTTTGACTTTTCGTAAAAATTTCATGATGTCATTGAGAATCTATTTTTCCCCTAAAAAAAAGCCCCCTGTAACCCTAACTGTGAATGGTAGGCTATATTAGTTGCCACAGGTTAGTGGCCCTCTTTACTCCAGTTGAGCAATATATAGGATGATTCAAAATTGCACGGCAATCTCTCGGGACCTGATTCTATAGCTAAAAATAATAAAAAAAAGTTCATATAAACATTGGTCCGAAAATGGTTCGTTAGCGAGTTACGGCCCTGATTTACAGTACAGTTCGTCCTGATTTATGCTCCCACGGTAAAATAACGCCATACTGAAATTCTTGTGGTATAAAGTGAATGGTAAATTAGGTGGTTCCTTATGTTTCTTGATCTGAAAAATGGAATAAAAGAGGTCCCAGAGCTCTATCTCAATTAGTTTTTAAGAAAAACTGTGTAAAACACAAAACATTGAAGTCGAAAACACACATTTTATTTGGAATAAAATAACTTCGTTAATTTGCTAATAAACAACTAAAAGTTTCTAACTAACTTTGTAGATAATTTAATTGTGAGAAAATTGATGTGTATAATGTTTATTAAAAGTAAATACAAATTTGAGAAATTTGTCTTTAATTTAAAACAAAACCGACCAAAATACGCTAGAAAAGTGTTACAATTTTAAACAAAACAAAGGTTTTCGTAAACGTTTTCACAAGAAATGTAATTGTAAGCAAATTGGAGACTTATATTATTGAATTTTTCCTTCAAATGATTAAATATCAAAATTGTTAAATTGATAAAGCTGCAAACGTTCGTTCAAAGCAGTTGTTCAATGTGAACATTTTGTTGACTGCAGAATTCAGTTCGGCGAATCCATGCTGGCCGGGCACGTCTTTAGATCAGGATTATCCTTAACAATAGCTCCATATTCTATTATGCGATGTCTAAATTCTTCTTTTATGCCAATACGAGCGGAATAAACTAACTACTTCATACAACCCCAAAGGAAAAAGTCTGCTGGCGTGAGATCAGGAGATCGAGGTGTCCAATTTGCTGGTCCGTTTTGACCAATCCATCGCTTACCGAATGTATTATTTAAATAATTTATAAAATCATGACAGTAGTGAGCAGATGTACCGTCATTCATAAACCACATCTGAACTCTATCTGCAAGTGGAATATCTTCCAAGCGTTTTATCAGATTCGTTTGCAAAAAATGTAAGTATTGTCTTCCATTAAGTGGTAAGAGATTATCACCAAGAAGACCGCACCATACATTAAATGAAAAAGTATGTTTGTCATGTCTTGTAGCAGTCTCATGTGGGTTTTTGTCTGCCCAAGTGTGGGTGTTTCGAAAGGTTACAATGCCATATCTTGTAAATTGTAACACTTTTCTGGCGCATTTTGGTCGGTTTTGTTTTTAATTAAAATCAAATTTCTCAAATTTGTATTTATTTTTAATAAACATTACACACATAAATTTTTTCATAATTAAATTGTCTACAAAGTTAGTTAGAAATTTTTAGTTGTTTATTGGCAAATTAACCAAGTTATTTCATCCCAAATCTAAAAATGTGTGTTTTTCGACTTCAATGTTTTGTGTTTTACACAGTTTTTCTTAAAAACTAATTGAGATAGAGCTATGGGACCTCTTTTATTCAATTTTTCAGATCAAAAACCATAAGAAACCACCTAATTTACCCTTCATTTTATACCCCAAGAAGTTTAGTATTGCGTTATTTTACCGCGGGAGCATAAATCAGGGTGAACTGGTTCGCTAGCCGTAACTCGCAAACGAACCATTTTCGGACCAATGTTTATATGAACTTTTTTTATTATTTTTAGCTATAGAATCAGGTCCCGAGAGATTTCCGTGCAATTTTGAATCATCCTATATATTATTGACTACAGATTGAACGTAATCATGTGGATTTACAGTACATACTTATCAACTTACATTTGTGAACAACTTAGGCCTAGATTTATCAACTACAAATATCTGTCAATCAAGGTGTTAGACAAGGTTGTAGTATATCACCTTTTTTTTTTTAACATTTATATCGACGATCTGGTAAGAAAATGCAAACAACTATTGAACTTTAAGTATGAAGATATCATGAGACGTATTTGAATGTGCTATTGTTAACTGACAAGTTACAAAATACAGAATCTGCTTTACAAAAATCTGTTTTTAAGCTTCATCAGATTTGTAAACAATACGATATGAATATCTCTACTGTAAAAACAAAGGTAATAGCATTTCGAGTCAAAGAACTAGTAAGAACAAAAATAATAATTAATGGTCAACTTACAGAACTGGTGAGCCATTTTAAATATTCGGAAAATTATATTGATTATGATAAGTATTATGATATTGATGTTGAGTTAGGCAAGTTCCAGACCATATGTGGGACAAATACTCGTATTTTTAGAAACAATATATGTCGAGATACAAAATTAAAGTTTTACTAAGTTATAGCGGTCCCTGTCCTGTGGGTGTGAATTGTGGACGACGACCAAGAAACAAGACAGTAAAATTCGGGCCTCGGAAATGGCGTTCTTAAGAGGAGTTAAAAGATGTTCTAAACTTGATCGTATGAAGTCATAAGATTACAAGTCTTCCACTTGACTGAAAGATTAAAGGATTATACAATGGTGGAAAGAAGAATTCGAAAGAATGTCAGATTCAAGACTGGAACTGTAAACCTATTGTAGGACACAGGTGTGTGGGTAGACCCAGGAAGAGATGGCTGGAGGATGTATGAAACGGAACAGGCAACACCTTGCCTATATCGTGATTTGAAGATGATCATGATCAACTTACATTTCTATTCATTACATTTCAAATGTTTCAAATATGTGTGTGTGTGTGTGTGTGTGTGTGTGAGGCTCGGATTCACGGGTGAAGGGGTGGGATGGGGGGTGAATCCCCTCCCCAAATGGTCACTTCAGACCAAATTATTTTCGTCCTCTTGTGATTGTAGAATGATTTTTTGATTATGAATGTGAAACATAATTTGTAACACGTCATGTAGATCCATGATTTTACAATAAAATTACTTTAAGTTGTAACTGCATTTTACCCCCATGTTAATTTTTATTTGATACATAACTTAAATGACTTGTGTGTATTTTAAACTGTAAGTGAATATTATTAAAAGAACAATGAACTAACTAACACAGATATGATTTTATACCTGAGCGTTAATAATCTTATTGTGTTGATAATAACACACTGTATTTTTATCTTCACTCATTCCTATCAATTATACTTTAGACCATTACAGAATGGTCCAACTTTTCACCCCTCCCCCTAAGTCAACTCTTTCCCCATATTGTTGCTGACATCAGGGGACAGATCTAGGGGAGAGGGGATAAACATAGATGTTACTCCCTCAAAAAAAAAAAAAAAAAATTAAAAAGGTTTTTCATAACCTTATTGAAAGAACGTTGAAAGAAAATTGTTATATTTTTTCCAGAAAGAACAATTTGTTTTAAAAATTACTGAAAACTTACTTTAAAAGTAGTAAAAAAATCAGTATTCAAATTTTGAAGGAAGACATCTAATGCCTTCATAATTCGTTACTACCTCTCCAGAAATCTTTCTAAAATTTCTCCTCTTAGATCCGCCACTGCTGGTATTATTACTGTTATTATTGTTGTTGTTTTCAAGTCCTGCAGATTTACAAGGAAGAGGATGGCACTGGAGATGGAGCTCGGTGAGTTCATGCCCCAGAGCGCAGTTGAGATTGTGCTCCGAAGCAAGGCGGAATGGGACAGCATTTCTGCATTCGGTCCTACTAGAAAAGAAAAGACGGGCGCAACTTGCACCCAATGGGCAGCAGTACCGGATTTAAGCATAGGCTACATAGACTGTAGGCCTATCACAAACAAAAAGGAAGAAAAGAACAGTCGGGTTGCATAAAAATTATTTGCTTCATGTTTCAGAGAACAGTAGAAATTATTAGAGCAAAAGGTTGTATTATGACCCATGTAGCCTATAGGGTAGAGTGGGACAAGAGTGCGCACTTAAATTTTAAACTCATCTCAAACTGCGCTCATTGCGCACTGATACTCATTATATATTGACAGAAATATCATAAATCCCTGAAGTGTCGATTAAGAACCACTTTTTATAATTTCAGCTACTGCAACACATACAAAAAATATATTTCCAAAACGTGTCAAATGCGAACTTTTGCTCCCATAGTTCTTTTTGCAATGAGTACGTCGAAGAAGGTGAACAGGAGAAAACTGTCATCAGAACGACCGCCGATGGATGTACAAACTCTTTCTAGAAAAGAACGTTAAGGAATGTTTTTCTAACGTGGAATTGGTACTTCGAATGTATTTGTCAATGATGGTTACCAACAGTAGTGGTGAAAGATCATTTTCGAAGTTGAAACTTACTTAAAATAGGCTCCGGACAACCATCAAAGAAGATAGGCTGAACTTTTTATCTATTATGAGCCTAGAGTGTGATATTTTCAAACAGTTATCTTATGAAGATGTCATACGTAAATTTGTTAATATTAGGATCTAACTGTAGGCGAGTAGGCCTACCAACAAATCAAACCAAATCCTAACGAAAGTAGTATACTACAATCTTTTTATAATCTAATGCAGACAAATTATGATTTACTTACAGATTTGTACAATCTAAATATACACTAAATTTACGTTCTTTAAAAAAGGCTTAATTTGTGATAATTATAGTACAGTATTATATTCCTTTGGAAATCAGTTGTTTGTATTGTTCCCACATTTTTATTCTGTTTAGCGTCTTCTGAGTGTAATACAAAAACGAGTGCAAACTTTGATTATTATTTTCATAGATTCCAGAATGCCATTGTACATTGAGATACCTTGAAACTACGCTGACTTGTTTAACATAGTATTGAAAATTTACAAAAAGAAAACACTCTAGGCCTATCACAATTTAATTAGTACACTTAACAGCGATTTTATTTGCAGTTCTGGAAGATATATTTTTCAAAATTTTCCCTGGAAAGACCCTGACCCCCCCCCCCGTTTTACTGGGGAGTATTCCATGGCCTCTAGATCCCCCCCCCCGGTATTTGGGACCCCGCACCACATGTTCAGCTTAGGGACCAACTAACTCTAAATCCGCCCCTGACGGGCAGTATAAGTTAAGAGACAACTAGAAGCCCGACAAGGGCGCAGTAGAGTTCATCCTGAAGTAGGCCTAATACGCTATGTAGTTCCGGGATGGATATGAATGGATGAATTAGGCCTACAGGTAGGTTTTTTAGTGGGTGAGAGTCCCACACACCAGAGGACACACGGTTTCCTCTTACGATGAACAAAGCGTTTTCCCCCTCCAAAGAAATTATCATTTTTAGTACTGTGCAAAATATTACTTTCATAGGTCTAGTTAAAAATCAGTAAAAATACATACGACATTGCATAAAATAATAGGCCTACGCACTTCACTGAATTTTGTATGTAGTCAGACAATTTCCATAATGCGATATAGGCTGTTGTGTAAGAGAACATATTGCATAAAACGTATATTTTACACTTAATCATTTTTTTTTTATATATATATATATTAACTTTCGTATTTCCAAATTTACGTTAGCCGTATAAATATATTGTTTGCTGTTGACTTTTATACGTAAGTGCTAAGGTGTGTTTGTATACACACAAAATAGCAGAAACAATCCGTTTGTATTAACGAATAATCCGCAACGTATTTTTTACAACAGGTTTACCTTGAGCGATTTTTAAATGACTTTTGTCGGTTACATTTAAAATATCTCAAATTTTAAACCTTAACGTACTAAAACAGTTGGTAAAAAATAAAATAACTTGGCTCTGCGATATCTTTTTGAACAGGTGTCGTTCGATATTTAAAACCATATTTCCTGTTCATTGGTCAGTTTGAATGGACGCGACACGCTATTGGTCAGACCGGTGTCCCTCGCTCCCACTTCGTCTATTGCAGTTTATTTCCCAGCATGCAACCGTCGTTAGAGAGAGACGGAAGACAAGCGTTGTCATTCCTTCGCACTCTGTGTAGCGATGCAGTGGTTTTGATTCACAAGCGGTAGTTTATTAAAAACTAAAAGTGTTTTTTGTGACATAACATGTAAATAACTTGTACATAATATTGAAAGTAGTCAATTGTGTAGTGATATTTAGTGGTTACAGACTATATGTAATAATAGACTGTCAACTTATTTTTATTTCACTAAAAAATCTCGTTTATTCTGTTTGTGTTCATCGTATACCTTTATCAGCTGCAAAGAAAGGTTATTTATAGTAGTGTCAGGTGAAGTGTAAAATTTTGACTCGTTTTTATTAGTTTAAGTAAGACGTTTGTATTGATGGTGCAAGTGGATTTTGCGCAGCAGAAATAAGGTGAGCAGTTTGATTAATTTTTAGTTATTTATTGGATAAGTATGCATTTATAAAGTGAAGATGTTCATAACACAGCGTAGCGTATCGTCCGTTCACCTTGGGGTGTTGTGTATACATATTGCTCCGACCGCTTCAATATAACTGGGCAGCGCATAACTCCAGCAATCGGTCAACAAACATTTTTTTACAATTAATTACTAACTTACCGAGTGATCTCAGTAATCTTGTTGTTAGTGTATTAGATTTGATCTGACGCGATATGCAAATAATTGAGTGTATGTACTTTTGGTATTGATTTTCGCTAGTATACGCAGTAAACACTTATATCCAAACTGCCAAATAATGTTGGTGTTTGTTTCATGATGTTTTTTCTTTAACACAAAATAAACAGATATGAATTGTAAAATATGATAGATTAATTAAAAGAATAAACAGTTGAACTGATGTATATTTCGATATAGCTTATTAAAAAAACCAGTAAACCAGATAAACAACTAACAAAGCACTAATGTTACTAACAAACTGGGTAGTTGTTGATTCGGTGATTCAATTAAAGAAATTACCCTACTAAAAAGATTAACTTAGTATATACAATAGTAAACGTATTATGAATAGTAATAACTTAGTAGCAGCACTTCCATTTCATATGTGTTTGAGTTTATAACTATGCATTTTATAGTAGTGTAATAGTAGTAGTAGTAGTAGTAGTAGTAGTAGTAGTAGCAGCACCACCAGCAGTAGTTGTGTTAGAAGATGTATAGTTGTAATTGAAATAGTAGTAGCAGCAGCAGCAGAATGAGCATCAGTAACAGTAGTAGTATTAGGTGTATAATTGTAACTGAATTAGTATTAATAGTAGTAGTAGGCCTAGAAGTAGTAGTAGCACCAGCAGCAGCAGTAGTAGTAGCAGCAGTAGTAGTAGTGGTAGTAGTAGTAGTAGTAGTAGTAGTAGTAGCCTTAGCAGCAGCAGCAGTAGTAGTAGCACCAGCAGCAGCAGTAGTAGTAGCAGTAGCCTTAGCAGCAGCAGCAGTAGTAGTAGTAGTAGTAGTAGTAGTAGCAGCAGTAGCCTTAGCAGCAGTAGTAGTAGTAGTAGTAGCAGCAGCAACAGTAGTAGTAGGGTCATTCCAAGTCAAATCATCCAGGGGTGTACACCCCACCCTCTCAGATTTTCATGAAATTTTTTTTACAGCATCTATGGACAAATATAACAACCCGTATTTTTCATTTTTGCCAAATTCACTTTAGTTTTTTTTTAAATGATTTTTTGAAAAAAGTCCATTTTTAGCCGATTTGTTAGTCGAGGCGCGAGATCTAAAGAGCACTTTTCAATAAAAACTCTACTTGTATGGTTACTATTTAATATTCAGTTATGAAACTCAAAATACTTACTTGAAATTTCACAAGGATTCCAAATATAGTCAAAAATAACATTTTGACTTATATAAAACTCGTTTTTCCACTTCAAAGTTGGCAATTCTGATTTTTTTTTTCTGTGCAGGCTTTTATGTAAATGTTTATAACTTTTTTCTGTCTGGTCCTATGAGGCTGAAAAAGGTCTCATATGAAAGAGGATGAACTTTAATATAACAGCATAAAATAAAAGTCATGGGTATTTAATGACATCATTTTATAATTTAAGTATAAAGTTTATATTTGATATTTAATTGAAATATTTTGCATAGTACCCTATCTTGTGTGGCCAATGAGGATTTTTTTTACTTAAGGTATACTTATATTTTTCTGTACTAAAATCTTCAGTTAAAATTAGGCTTATCAGTGTAACAAGGCCTAACTACCTGTCAAAACTAAAACAATATAGATTTTAAAGAAGATTTGTCCGTATTTTAAAAATAATAACTTGCTTAGGTATTTACTTGTTGAGTTAGCTTATCTTTTCAGTCTTACATGGTATTACAGGATATTTATAATATATACAGGTGCTTCTTGATTGATATGAAACTTAATATTTCCTTGCCCAGGCAGCATTAATATTTTGAATACTTTTTTTGGATAGTCTGAAAAGCATTCAGCCCAGCTAAGCACTTAATTCAGGTACATCTGTGCAGAAAATTATGTTTGTAAAAGGATCCAGCACTTATCCTCTCTCTCAACATTTCTGTGTTCTGGCTAAAAAAATGTTTTTTTTTTTATGGCCAGTGAGGATGCATAAAATTGATGTAAGCATCTTGGTTGTCATCATCTAGCTCCAAAATTACTCCAATATAACATTTTCTTCATAGACACAGCCTACATAGGTATTTAGTTGGAGATTTGGAAGTTGCAGTTCTTGCGAAAAGCTATATCTTAAGGAAAAATCTTTGTCACTGCTGATACGTTTTGCAGCTATTTCGGTTTTGGGTAGTGGTTGGAAATAATGGAAGGACCTTGTGCCAATAACAGTTTTATGATCACTAAAACGCGAAGTTAACATAGGTTCTACATTACTTACATTGTCTGTATTGATGAATTGAAATGTTATTTTTGAAAAATGCTGGTCACAAATCTGGAACATTTCTTCTGGTGTACAAATTTGATCTTTATACGGCAATTTTTCTCTACAGTTGTCACAAATCTTTTTTTCCAGGAATTAATATTATTCCTTTTTTCTTTTTACTTCTTTAGCGTATTTAAGAGATATTGGTCTTAAACCTGCTTTGATGACCTTTTTTTTGGACATTCTTGGATCGCAAACAATTTTGGTTATTTTCATAATATTCAGTATAGTAGAGATAATGATGTAAACATAAATTGTAACTAGGTGTCAATGTTTTTCCTAACCTCCATAAGAATTGCTTTAACTTCATCTGGTAAATTTGAAACCAACAGTATTTCTTTCTTATCTGTAAAATTTGCGTTGTGACAAACAGAATGAGCGATCAGCACCACATTACACTTTTCTTTAGGTACTACTAACAACTCTTCATCTGAACCATGGTTATACATAGATAGTACAGTAATAAAGAAATCAATCTTTGTTTTAAACTCCACATTAATGGTTATCAATGAAACTTAATAGTACTAAATCAGACAAAATGATTGATGAAACAGAATCACATGAATCAGACTACTCACTGTAGTTTGTATGTTTGTTCCAAACACTACTGTCCCCTATTACACTGTATAAATTTATAGACATAAAAAAACTATTTTACACAAAACCACTTCAAACAATGTATACACTTTTTTACAATGAACTAATTATGCACTGTTTGTATGCTACTGCAACTGTCACAACCAGTGTCGCAGAGGAAACTGAGGAAATATCAAATGTAAACTTTGTAGCCTACTTAAATTATAAAATGATGACACTAAATACCCATGACTTTTATTTTATGCTATTTAGTACATTTCATCCTATGCCTATAAAGAAAAGTGTTATATTGAACTAATTTTGGAGCTAGATGATGACAGCCAAGATGCTTACATCAATTTTATGCATCCTCACAGGCCATCAAAAACATTTTTTTGGCCAGAACACAGAAATGTTGGGAGAGAGGATAAGTGCTGGGTCCCTTTTACAAACATAATTTGGTGCAGAGATGTACCTGAATTAAGTGCTTAGCTGGGCCGAATGCTTTTCAGACTATCCAAAAAAAGTATTCTAAATATTAATGCTGCCTGGGCAAGGAAAAATTAAGTTTCATATCAATCAAGAAGCACCTGTATATATTATAAATATCCTGTAATACCATGTAAGACTGAAAAGGTAAGCTAACTCAACAAGTAAATACCTAAGCAAGTTATTATTTTTAAAATACGGACAAATCTTCTTTAAAATCTATATTGTTTTAGTTTTGACAGGTAGTTAGGCCTTGTTACACTGATAAGCCTAATTTTAACTGAAGGTTTTAGTACAGAAAAATATAAGTATACCTTAAGTAAAAATAATCCTCATTGGCCACACAAGATAGGGTACTATGCAAAATATTTCAATTAAATATCAAATATAAACTTTGTACTTAAATTATAAAATGATGTCATTAAATACCCATGACTTTTATTTTATGGTATTATATTAGATTTCATTCTCTTTCAAATGAGACCTTTTTCAGCGTCATAGGAGCAGACAGAAAAACGTTATAAACATTTACATAAAAGCCTGCACAGAGAAAAAAAAATCAGAATTGCCAACTTTGAAGTGGAAAAACAAGTTTTATGTGAGTCAAAATGTTATTTTTGACTATATTTGGAATCCTTGTGAAATTTCAAGTAAGTATTTTGAGTTTCATAACTGAATATTAAATAATAACCATACAAGTAGTGTTTTTATTGAAAGTGCCCTTTAGATCTCTCGCCACGACTAACAAATCGGCTAAAAATGGACTTTTTTCAAAAAAATCATTAAAAAAAAGCTAAAAACGAATTTGGCAAAAATGAAAAATACGGGTTGTTATATTTGTCCATAGATGCTGTAAAAAAATTTCATGAAAATCTGAAAGGGTGGGGTGTAACATTTTTTTCTGGCTGGATGATTTGATTTGGAATGACCTAGTAGTTAGTAGTAGTGATAATAGTAGCACCAGCAGCAGCGGTAGCAGCAGTAGTAGTAGTAGTAGTAGTAGTAGTAGTAGTAGTAGCAGCAGCAGCAGCAGCAGCAGCAGCAGCAGTAGTAGTAGTAATAGCAGCACCAGCAGCAGCAGTAGAAAAAAAGCTACCAATAAATAATTCACTCGATATCTGATAAATTATATGTGTTTCTAAATCAGATTTTTTTATAACGGATAGGTAAACCATTTGTAGAGATTTTTAATAAATAAAATTCTCAATGTTCATAGTTTTGTTTATACATGTTTTCTTACAGTTCCTGACAATTAGACATTTAATTTGCTGACAATTAATTTACAAATTCAGACAAATTGTAAGTTAAGTGAAAGGTGTTATATAAGTAAAATGTCTACAGCTGACATTGTGCGATAACATGTCTTTGTAGTATGTTAAACTTTTCTTGTAAATGGTGAACAATGTTTTCTGGAAAATTTTATTACTTCTTTTTAATCAGGGGCTAGAATCTTGTTAAGTGTAGCGTGTTTTGTGAGATCTTAAGTTTAAGAAATTTTTATTAATCCATTAGAGTAAATACATTACTTTAATATATGTGTAGCCTACAATATATAGGGCTGGTGTATATGAATGTGTTATTAATGTTAATTAAAGTATACTGGTGCGAAGATGTATTGGGACGTATGAGAAACATGTTTTGTGCAGTAACTTGTAGCTGGTTGTCAACATCATGTCGAGTCATCCCTACCTAACTTGGAACTGTAGAAAATAAGAAAAAAGTAAAATGTACCAAAATTGATGGATTTCTTATAGCAACAGGCCCATTATCACTATTAAATGATTGCTATTCATATCACAGAAGCTTGTTCTACTTCACCAGAGATTTTATGTCTAACAAATTCAAATTGAAGTCATTTAGAGTTTCAAATTGATGTTGAATCTGTGACGCAGAAAAAATTCTGTGTAAGTTCTTTAATATTGACATGAAATATTGATATAGGCTATTTAATATCTTATATTGTTATTTTAATATTGGTAAAATTATTGGTAATACTGTATTGGTATTGGTATTATTATTGGTAATATATTGGTAATATTACTCCAAGGTTGTGGTAACCAATCCCTTCGCCGGAGTGGATCGGTAGGCAAACGAGAGATGGGGGCTCTGTCAGGACAGTCTAGGGGTTTCCTGTGTCCTGGCCGGGCAGGATGGTGCACATCGGGCAGGGTGTGCATCTAGTGTGGAGGGGAGGAGGCTATAGTAGCCCAACGGCTGCACACATGGGCTGAGTCAGTTAGCCTACTGTGACCGGGCAGAGAGAGCTTGTCAGCTGAGGTGAAAGCAACTCTCTAGGGAAAGAGCACCCCGAAATCAAAGTTCCTGGTCCTCCAGGTTGGGGGTTGGATCGGAGAATTCACATATCCCATCTGTAAAACTTTTATGTGCAGAAACCTGTCAGTTTCTTTCGCCAGCCAGCTGGTGGAGGCTGTTAAAGGAGGCCTTGACTCAGTAATGGGTTGTTGCGCTGCTGAAGAAGAAGAATATTGGTAAAAGAAAGTAAGAAGAAGGGGGAGCCTGGAGGAAAAGATATAATTTAGAGCTTATAATTTTTATGGTGAACCTGATTTGGTCACCTTTATTAAACTAAAAGATTAGAATGGGCTGGACACATTGTACGTGCTTGTGAAAGCAGAGTTGTTGGGAAGATGTTTGATGCAAAGCCAGAAGGTAAAAGGAAAGTTGGATGGATGGACGGTGTGAATCAGGACATCTGACTCTTGAAATTAGAAACTGGAGGATTGTGGCTAAGAATAGAGAAGAATGGCGGAATCTTCTGAAGAAGGCCAGGACCCACAAAAGGCTGTCGAGCCAATGATGATTATGATGATGAAAAGGAAGTATGAGTTTTGTAAGCAGCCTATTTCATTATACTTGCAAGAAACTTATGAGTTACAATTATGACACACACATATCTATATAATCCCATGATAACTTCCACCAGTGCGTGCAGATCAGAAGAGGGCTCTCTTGCACAATATTTGTAGTGCATCATAGGTTGATTTGTTTGTCATCATGGGTTGTTTACTTTCCGTATAAACTCCATCAATAAATCTTAAAGCTGAAGATGTTTCTAAGCCACATGTAAACAGCGATGTGTTCTGCATGAAGAAATGCAAAAGCTACATGTTGTGTGTAATTTTGTATTTTCGTAAAAACCATGAAATTTGATCCAGTCACATGCTCAGAAATCGCAGCCATATCTTTCTTTAGTAATCATTTTGAGATATTCAGTTTTTGAGTAGGTGTAATAATTATAATTAAATGTAAAAAAGAAGTCATATGACATTTCTCACTTGACAGTATTGACAGTTTTCTGTATGACATTATAAAATCATTTGTAGATTCTTCTACAGTTACAAGATACAGTATTACAGTTTTTGTAAATGGTAGACCTATAATCTGTTGTCTATGTAGCCTATAATTCCGTAAAACGTTAGTCATTATTGGGAATAGATTCTTAAGTCTCCCAAGTCTGAGCCAAGAATTGGCTGTACAGGGTATTAATATTTTTTTTGTACTAAATGTGTTGTATTGTGTAGTACAGTTGCGCAGGTATGACTGAGTTTCAGGGTAAACAAACTTTTCTCAAACTTAGGTGTGTAATACAGGGAGAGAGAGGGAAACCTAAAGGAATGAAGGAAAAAGGACTAAAAATGTCTGGATTGTATAGAATTTTTAACAAGAAATAACATAATGTCATCAAGTTTATGAAATCTGTTCCATGAAACTCAGTGTAAAGTGTAATAACTTTAGATTCAAGAGGTTATTGTTAGAATGTGAAGTAAAAACTAAATGCATCTGATCAGTAATGTTATAGAAGAACACTGAAGATTTGTTGGACTCACAGGTTTAGAAATAAAGGAATGATTGAGGGGACATTAGGAAAGATGGAACAACTGAAAATTTATAGAAATTGAAGAAGCATGATACCATTTCGAGGTACAAATTATTATTAAAAACTGGAGTTGAGTGCAGTGTTGAAGAAGAAATGGGAGATACTAACTTGGCATCAGTATGCTAAGCAAATAATATAGAAAAAGGCAACAAGATATATTTTCCTTAATTAAAAAAAATGTTATAATTTGGCAATCACAATTTTTAAATGCTACTACTTTTCTTACAGTAATGAATGAAAAGTTTTTTTCTTTTTCTTCTACATCTTCTAGCACTACAGTTGAAAGTGGTGGCATATTCAAGAATCTCAACGCATTCAGCTAATTCAAGAAAACAAATGTTCAAATATTCCTCAGCACACCCTAGCAGCAAAACTCTTGCTTCATCCATGTGTGGTCAGTGGATGTACCATTTTTGTATGTCCAGATAATGGGATAGCTTTATGTGTCTCATTCGTTATTTGAATTTTTTTTGTTTGGTGCCATTTTCTAGTATCTTCTCAGATTAGACCAATTATTCTTCTAGGCATTTTCCTGTCAAGCTGTTCTTCTTGATGATCTCCATATGATTGGCACGTGTAATTGTAAGTCAAATTATGGTTGTAGCTTTGTTTCCCTTCTCATTGAGACTCCTCAAAATCTTCCATAGTGCTGTCATATAAAATTCTCCTCATATTTTCCATACTTCCTACACCATGTGAATCTTGTATGATATGTCAAGTAGTGTGATTCCTTGATAGTTAGCACAGTCTGTCTATAAGTCTTCCTTTTTAAACATTGGTCTGATGGTTCCACTACTCCGGCCTTCTTGCTTGTGGTTTCTCCTTCACATATTTGCCAGATTAATCTGAATAAACTATAGGCTATACTTGTGCATACCACTTTAAAGGCTTTCATGATAATCCGTCCTCAACCAGTGACTTGTAGTTTGTAAGTGTTGAGCTTACTTCATCATCTTTGTCCTCTCTGACTGGGCTCTCTTCTGCAACTCTCCTTTTTCTTCAACTGCTATACTCCCTTTAATTAAGAGTCCTGTGAAATTGTTTTCATATCTCGGCACCATTTATTTGTTTTCTTCAGTTTATAGGTTCCCTCTCTTATCTCTAACAAATGGCTTAATTTCTTCTTGAATGAACTTTTTTATCAATCTTCCCTGCTTGACTGACAGTACTCCTATTTCCATAGTTACCTGTATTTTTATTTTTAATCCTCTGCTTCTCTCTTCTTTCTTTCTATCGGTAGCTTCTTTAAGTGCAACATTGAATCTGATTCTTTTATTTCTTTCTGTTGTCTCTTCATCTGTTTCATTTGTATGCTCTTTTATAATTGTCTACTTTGCCTGAACTGGTGTGTTTCCTTCATCAATAAGTTATCTTTTTGAAGTTTTTTACATCTACCATTTCTGTGAATGTTTGAGCCACTGTTTCAGGCTTCAGGCCAACATGTCCTATCATTTAAACAGTGTTTTTATATAATATAAAATGTATTTATTATATTATATATATAAATATAGTATAATATATATTTACTTTAATTTACTGCAGAAACTTCATCACAATTGGATAATATAGTGTCTTGTATCTAGCAGACTGCTCCGTTATCTTAAATTGACATTTATATGATTAGTTGGATTTACAGTCCTTCCATTTAGAGATATCCAAATGTGTGTGTAAATTTGTATGTATGGGAATATACTGGACAGTAATTTTCCCGATTTTGATACTGCTCAGTTAATGAATCTTTCTCCATTTCCATTTCAGTGCTCAAGAAGGCCATGTGATCATATCAGTGTTTGGTGTACTACATATCTGCTTACTTTGGCACTAAAATCTCCAAGTATATGGCATTGTGCTGATGGAAGGCATTGTACATTTGGTCTAACTGATGATAAATTTGTCCTTGGTGTCTGCTCAAATCTTCTGAGGGGGGCATAAACCCTTAATGTTATTCCATTCTCACAGGTGTTCAGTCTCTGCTTATTGTTACAAGTGTTAATTTCGTTTGGCACTTAGCCTCTGTCTAGTTATCCTACCAACACTTGCAGCCATGCTTGACTATTAGTGAATTTCTAACCATGTCAACTACCACTAAAAATTTAGTAGTATGTTAATGGTAAAAAGCGTGTTTCTTATTTATCACTGCGATGGAGAAATGTGCATGTGACAAGAAATGGGTTACATGACACTCATGGGTTAGGTGTAACGACACTCATTGATACAGCGTGTTACTGTTGTCATGTGACTCTGCAACTCTTAGTAAATAGGATAGAGCAGCCAAATGTATTAAATGAACATTACATTTATATCTTCTCACACTATTGTTGTTGAAGTATTTTTAATATATAAATAAATAATACTTGTTTTTAAAGTATATATTTGTGTACTTTTAATATATTAACACTGTTTCAACAGTATAAACGGTCGTCTTCAGAATCTATAAATATATTCTTGTAAAAACAAATAAGGGTGCTGAAGGTGGAAGATATGAAAACCTTGGTGTTTTCGAGAGGAAAATTCTGAAAAGAATTTATGGACCAATGTGTGATGAAGAGATGTGGAGGGTAAGAAAGAATTGTGAGCTAAGAGACCTTTATGGAGACGCAGACATAGTTGTGGCAGTAAAGGTGCAAAGGTTGAGATGGTTGGGGTACGTGGTGAGAATGAGAAGTGATCGAGGACCAAAATTGGCATTGGAAAGGAAGCCAGAGGGAGTTAGGAGTAGAGGACATACGAGGAGGAGATGGTGTGAAGATGTGGCATGGGATTTGAGGGAGATGCGAGTGCCAGGTTGTAGGAGTAAGGCTCTGGACATAGTAGAATGGAGGAGAATCATTGAGCAGGCCAGGGTTCTACAGGGACCATAGTGGCAGAGGAGAGAAAGAGAGAGAGAGACAGAGAACTAATATTATTTATTTATTATAAAAAATAAATGAATATTATAGACATAAATACAACCATTATACTTCACAAATGTAGAAAAACTATAACAAATAAGAGAAAAAACTATATGTCAGTATCATTTGTAAAAAAGAACCAAGTTTCCTAACTAGTTTTCTTTTTCATTTAGCATCAGCTGTTTCCTACAGTAAATATGCTCTTGTGTGAAACACTGGTGTAAAGATATATGCAAAAAAAAGAAATCTTGTGGCATTACTTTTTGGGATGGTAACTGTCTGCATTATTCTAGTCCTTATCATTTTATTTGGAATCTTAATTTAGTAGTCGATGATAAAAATATTGATCTTTATATATATATATGGAAAAATATGACATATATTAATGTCTAATAAAAATAAGAGGTACAAACCTCATCACATATATCTCAGTGTATATGACATAACGTTATCAGAAATATCATACCTGATGTACATCAGGTTTCCTACATCAGACCCTTCTTCAAGGTATTCTACACCAGCAACATACATGTCCATCACTGACCAGAACAACTTGTTGTGAACTGGATTCAGAGGAACAAGAACAATCGGAACAGTTATAGTGAGCAACATTTAAATACAGTTCTATAACAGAGTAGTGTGAAAAAAGCCTTGATCTGTTTATTTCTCAACATAATCTCCATTTACGTTAATACAATTTTCCCATAGATATTATTGAATAATCATGCCATTTCTGATAAACCAAATTGTCAGGTCCTCAAAATAGCTCTTACGGCATCACTGACTATCGTGTTCAAATCTTTATTCGTTGAACCAATGTTTTTTATGTTACGGAATACATAGAAGTCAGGGTTAAATCTAATGAATGTGGTTGGTGAGGAAACAATTCAGAATTTAATTTTACCCATTACCAATATCAAATTAATTTTGATTTCATTGTCTTTGTGAAACAGCTTTTTCTTTTTCGTCAAGTATGGCCTTTTTTTCTTGCTTTCGTTGTTGAAATGCTGCAGTAAGTTCACATAATGCATAGAACTTATTTTTTGCTTTTAGAAGTAGTGTATGAAAATTATTCCATGTTTTCAAAAAACAGTTGTCATAACCTTACCAGTAGGTGGAACTGCCTTTGCCTTCTTTGGAGTCGATTTGCTTTTTGTGGGCCATTGTTTTGACTGGTGTTTGATCTCAGGAATATTGTCTTGAACCAAAGTCTCATCAGTGGTTATGTGTCAGAACAAATATTAGGTTGCCTAGCGCTTATAGTGTCAAGTAATTAGTTGAAACGACCTTTCCTTTTGATATTGTTTTGGTTAGGTATGAGCAAAGCACACCCCCCATTTAGTGGTCACGCTTTTCATACCCAAATGAATGAGTGTGTAAGATATTGCACACATGTTCCTTTGATATACAGTGTCTGGTATCTCATTCATCACCACTATCATCATATGAGGCTACTCATTATTATTTACAATCATTCGCATCTGATATCTGCTCCACTTTACTTTTGGAACTAACACTCACACCCTATTCTTACCTTGCTGTCTTTTAGATTTTTGTAAGTCTTCCTCACCGTTTTGTTTTTAATATCTTATGTCCCAGTAGTATGCTCATGATAAAGCCATTATGACATATAATATTCCTACAAATTAAAAGAATTATATCTTGATTCCTACAAGTTAAATTTCTTGTAGTCACTTCATTTTTGTTCCAATTCTCTTAATAAGTCGGAATGTATTTTCCTTAAAGTTCTTGTCGTTATAATCAATATGCACATTTCTGCTCCTCTGATAGAGATCTTGTCTTGGTTTCCGAACGACCAACCCCTACTTCCATAATATAATGTTTTCCATAAATACAAAAGCTTCCCTTGCACTTTTTTTTGGCTATGTAAGGACCACATGCCAATTTCAAGTCTTCATTCTTTGTTCTTTTCTTTTCACCAGTATTCTTTAATCTTTTCACTGTGTCTCTTCTTCCTGTCTTCAGTCCACTTTGAACCTGCGTTTCTCTCTCTCCTACCCTTGACTCCTTCCATTTTTAACACTTTTTCCCCAAAAACTTCTCTTTTAATTGCTTCTCCTGCGTTTATATTATTTTTTTTTCTAAATCCTTTTAGACTTCTTTAATACAACTTGATGTTGCCTTCTTCCCCCACAGATATTCCCTTGCGTCTTTATTGATGGACCTATTTATTAACAATTTTGTCTGCCCATAAATACTAGTTTTGAGAAGAACATATTTTTATTAATTCCTATGAACACGTGTTGTCTTCATTAATGGCAGTGTCCATCTGTTTGTCCACACCGTACATAACACAACTGCTTTACCCAGTGCTGTCTCACAACTAATACCTTAGTTTCGTTTGTGTTCATTTTTCAGTTATTTTGCTTAAAAGGTCCAGAGCAATTGACACTTAGAAAGGGTAGTTGATAACTTATAAACTACCTACCTTGAAAACTAATTCATTATATTACATTTTTTTGCTGATGAAGGTTTCAATGAAAGAGATAGTATTGCAGTAAAGATTCTTCAATTCTAATTAAACTGTGTGATACGTTTAAGATAGTTTGGGTCTTGGTGTTATCATTTCTGTTATTTGCTCCTATGTGGATTCTATAGGCACTATAGAATACTATATATACTATATGTATGAGACACTCTGTTGAAGTTACCTGAAGTTCCTCTCATCCATTTCTTTTAGGCTACCACACCGCTTTGTAACGTTAATTTGCCTGTCATGTGGTGCATGTGCATGCTTTGGTTACTTTTTTATCGATTGTCGTGACATGTCGGTGAGTCTGCATGAAATATATTTGTATTTTTGTAAATTCCAAAAATAATTTGCAAAAGATTGTGTTTTCTTTTAACTTGAATGATTTTAAATTATCTTTTCTGTTTGTATTTCTAATTCATAAACAACTGCAGGAATCACGTATTGACTAAAAAACTTTCCTCTTTAAATATAAGTGATGAATTATTTTGTGAAGTTCAGTGGTTTTGATTTCATAACCAAACTCATCTGAAGTTGTGTCTTGATGAAAACAATAAATTTTGTCAAAACGTTGACACAAATGTTTAAATTTGAATCTAGTTAGTGACCGAATCTCTCAAAACCTTTCATCGTTTATTAATTCAGGATATTACTAAACCAAAGGATTTAAACTTAAAAGGAATTTTGTTATAGGCTGCATAACACTGCTCACCCCTCCTCATTCTCTTTGATACTGATGGATCTTATTTGGTTAACAATTTCTAGCATTGCTTGTTTTTGCATTTCCTTAGCTTTTTGCTTTATTATAGGGCTTTCACATTATTACCACAGACATTCCTCTCCTCAGCTGTACAGTCTCGTCGACATTACTGGTTTAGTTTTATATATTTATGTCAGCCCAGATCCCTTCAGCTCGAACTTGTTGGCCATGTGGTTGAACTCAGTGGCGTACCTAGGCCCGGGGCGGATTTCTTTCTGAGGCCCCTTCCCATAAGACGCGTGTTTATAATCCAATTTATCTTTAAGTGATACATAGCAAAAAGCAAAAACATTTTTCTTTACTTCTCTACTTACTATATTGGTACATCTAGTTATGAAACTTTATAAGTAGCTGTAGTAATGTTTGAAATAAAAATCCACTTTCTTATATTGTAAATACTGAGCTTAAAGAAATAATAGAATTAGTACTATTATTTATAGACTGCATTAAATTTATTATTGCTGCAAAGAATACTTGGCAATATTTTTTTAAAGTCAGTTAGAAGTTTCAGTGCAAATACGATGGACTTTCTAAAATGGCCGTTTTCTATTTTTGGTATTGGAAAATTTTCTTATTGTATTATCAAAGCTCATTTTGCGTGCCAATTTGTTTCCGATCGATAAAATTGCTAATCTGTTTAGCCTGATTTGGCTCGTGGTTGACTGCAAATAATTTTTAGTGTTTCAGTTTAGAGAAGCTCCTTTCACAAGTAGAAACTGAAATACCAAATTGTTAAAACAACTTAAAGGGCAAAGACAGGTTTGGAACCGACTCTTTGAAAGTCCGGGCAAGCTCGATCTGCGCCTCGTACATAGCAGGTAGCTGAAATATTTGTTTCTGACCATCCGGGGAGTTCAACAACATTTATTAATTCATTAACAATTTAAAATATATACAGACGGACACCTACATAGGAATGAATAGCGTTGGAGAAGGCAGCGTACATAGGACGGGCAAAAAACGAGGCAACGATAAGTGTTCATTGAGCAACAACTGACTCAATTTCGGAATAAAGCAATCGACATTGTACCTTTTGTATCACACAAGGTAACATGTTGACGGTTTAACTTTCTGTAAATACTGTAGCTGTCCATTGACTAAATCAATAAACAAAAATGTTTCTGTAAGACTGCTTATATAATTTCATCCTTACGTTTCTTGTAGATACTTTGGAGGGTTCTAGGAGACAGATGTTTTCTCCTTTACAAAATTTTTCAGGAACTGGTTGTTTATAAGCGGTAAGCCGCTTGAGGCGTACATCATGCTGTCCCTCGCGGGATTCTTTTGGGTTCGAGGCGCACTTCATGCTCAATATCTGGCTCACCGTCTCTCTTGAGGCGCAGATCGAGTGAGCCGGAAAACCCATCTCAACAATAAAGTGTAAAACATGAAGAGCTGACCAGTTTTTAACTTCCTCTGTAGTGCTTCCTGTTGCTTGAATGTGGCGTCTCAGCCTTTTTATTTCTGCTGTAATCTCGGCCTTCTTGAGTCGCTGCCGCTGCCGCTGCCGTCCGTGCTGTTTGAGGTTCAATTTGTGACTTCCGACTGCGTGGTGAGACATTTCCACCAGGTACAAATGACGCTTCTTATTTATTATGAATATATTTCTAATAATAAACCTACCTTTACAAGTTTCTTTTAATATGTGTAAACACTTTATGAGGTAGGATTGTAAAATAGATTTCAAAGTAATATGGAACCACCTTTGTAATCGATCGATTAAACCCTGGACCTCTCCGTGTTCCGTTTCAGGTCGTGACAATAGAACATTTGCAAATTAATTAAAAAAATTACAAAAACATTTTATTATTTCCAAATCTGGAGGCCCCCAGCTAAATGGGGTTCGGGCGGTCCACCCCCGCTCCCATTTAGTCCGCTACTGGTTGCGCTCATCTCTTCGAGTCTGACAGCATTTTTGCTTTTATCGACAACACTGTTCATCTACAAATCTTTGAAATCTGTGTTCTATTTGTTTTAGTTCCCTTGTTTTAATTTTACATGGCTAGATGTGTTCGTTCATCCACCAACGACCACCAGGGACTTCATCAGTGTTTCTGACAGGCAATTTCTCCGCATATTTTTTACTTCCACGTTTCGTAAGGAAATTGAAGTATCCTCAATTCGCGTAAGTAAATTTCGCGTGTTCGCGAAAAAATCGAGTTCGAGATAAGGGCTGATTCTGCTTATACTACCCTCAAAACATGAAGAAAAGCCATTTTCCGAAAAATGTGTGTAGATTTTTCTATGAAAATTCAAACGGAATCAAATAATTTTTTGTATATGTGCCCGAGTTGTAGAGGATTCAAGGCCTATTGATGTTGGTGAAGATCGGTCAAGGGGGAGGGGTAGTTTGCCTGCAACTTTTTACGTTTTAACAAGAATAAAGTACTTAATTTTGATAAAGTATCCTGAAAAGAAGGTCAAAAAAATAAACCATTGTAGAAAGGTAGATATAATATGTATAAATGAAAAGGATAGTTGCAGGGGAGGGGATAATTTTTTGTATTGATGTTATAATTTTATTCGACCGAAAACTTAAAAATTTCAATAAAATATTAACAATTGATATCGTTCCATGCTATGTAACCACGGATACGTAAACAAAATGATTTTCGTTTTCAGTAATTCACAGATAACAAACGCTGGGCGGTATTCGCTTTCCTTCGAGTTGTTTAAATACAATCTAATTTAATTTTTAAAATATTAACAACTAGTTACAATTCGTATTTTAATTATCTTTCTCAGCGTTTTTACCAAAAGCATGCTGATATATTTGGTTTAGTTTTGAATGTACATATTAAAAATAATTTTATAATTAATTAGAACATGAAAGTCATGTATGGGTTCTCCATACCGATTTTTTTTTTTAATCTGACAGCATCCTACAAAATTTTGTTAGAACATTTTTATATTCAGATATAATCAGGAAGGGATATGCTTTTGATATCCCCAGCTTACTCTATAATCTTTACTATATCATTTATATGAACATCGTTATAGGCTAAGGATTTCCGCAACTAAGGCCATGCAAGAGATACCATATGTAGAGCTTCCGCCCAAAAACACGCGCAGATACACAATATTGTAAAATTAAAATGCAAAACGGAAGAAAATTAATGACTTGTTTGATTGATTCTGTTGGAAAGAATAGGAACGCTGTATAAGACTGTTCACGCAGAGACTCGATAGGCCTGTAGGTCATACATTTCTTTACATGGTATAGGGCTACTAAGAATAACTTTGTAATTTATAGTTTCACTGATCTTCACTAAGACCTTTATTACACTACGCAACTAATTGCATGCAACTGATTGCATAAGAAGTTGTGGGCCATTGGTTTAAATATAGCGTATTACATTTACTGCAATCGGTTGCACAGCTTGCAATCGATTGCAAAACGGCTGCAAGCCTTGTAGCTGTTCGTGCAACTTTTATTTTCACGCACTTGTTGTTGCGCATTGTTTCAAATGTAGCCCATTACACTATGCAACCGATTGCATGCAACTCTGCCGCGCGCGCTTTCTGTAGACAACGAAGAAATTTTATGAGGTGGGACCGACACAACAAATACAATTTTTTACAAACCGCCAATATCTCAAAAACGAAAGGGGGATTTTACTGAAACAAAACCAAAATAAAATTTGTAATTTTTTCTAAATTTTACTCGCTGACACCACGTAGCTATCTCTTATAGAACGAAAGTTTATCGCATCCCACAAATTTCACTTCACGCAAATTAACAAAAATTTCATGACATGGGACCGTTTTAAATCTCTGTTCTTGAAAATTATTAAAGTTAGTTAAAATTTCTGTTTAAAACCACCCTCAAACTTCAAGGAACACGGTGGTGATAGAAATATTTTATCGGATCAGTAGTTTCTAAGGTTAGGCCAGACAACGATACAAATAAATTTTACCTTTTTATAATGTTAGTATAGACGCCATGTTTACTCTGCGACTGATCGCAGAGCAGTTGTAGCCTGGTTTTACTACCGTGCAACTAGTTTCATGTAGGCTTGAAATCAGTTGCGTAGTGTAATAGAGGCCTAACATTTGTCTGTCTTGGTCCAGTGATCTTAACACTGAATATAGGTTTTATTTTTAAACCAGCGAAACGAGTTGTCACTCGCCCGTTCAGGATTTTTGTCAACCCCCATCACTTTACCATTTATTATCGCATTTCTCTCTTTATATTTTAGCATGATGTATGCCCCCTTTCTTCAGTTTATTCTGTCCGTACATCCCTGTTAGTATGTTTCAAAAAAAGGTTTCGGTGCCACTTCGCATGGAGAGGCTGTGCAAAAACAGGGCGGCATGCAGGCGTATGGGGTCACGTGTCCATGGCTCTCGAATGGAAAAAGTTGCCGACAGCTGTTCCACCTAAATTCTTTGTTACTATTTATAGTGCACACAAGTCTGTCTGGGGTATGCCTCACGACAACTTTGGAACGCATCAACCGATTGCAGTAAGCACGCGTGTTCTTACTCGAGGGGCGTTTATAGGAGGACTGAAGTCCATTACAACAACATAGGATTTTTTTGTTTGTGTATAGAATAATTAACTGCGAGATTTAGCATAATATTTGTGACCTCTTCATTTATATATGTGTGCATATAAAAAGCACTTCAAAAATTAAAAACAACAAAAACTCAGAAACGACGTAGGGTCTCCTGCTTGTGGTGTTTTCCGGCTAACGTTAAGAAGCATACACACGAAAACTTGACTCACAGCTTCATCACATCTTCACATCACGACATACGCAGGGTGCTGGCTGTTCCGCATTAAAAGATCCTCCAACCATCTCTTCCTGGTTCTACCCACACACCCTGTGTCCTATAGGTTTGTATTTCCAGACTTGTTTGGACAGTCTTGAATCTGACATTCTTTCCAAGTGTTCTTTTCACCGTTATTTACAACCTTTTAATTTTTCAATCAGGTTAAAAACTTCTAATTCTTCTCTTATGTCCTCACTCCTTATACGTGTACGGTCAAGTTTAGAACACCTTTTAACTCCTCTTAAGATCGCCGTTTCTGAGGCCTGTACTTTACTTTCATGTTTCTTGGTTGTCATCTATAATTCACTCTCATAGACCGCCAGAGGCCATTCACTCAGAGGCCGCCATAACTTTGTAAAACTTTAATTTTGTATCTCTACGTACCTTGTTTCTAAAAATATAAAAATACGATTGATTGTCCCACAGATCGTCTGAAACTTACCTTGACTTCAATCTCATAATTCTTACAGCCAATATTATTATTCCGGCTGTGCAATGTTTACACAGCCAAATTTTCCGAAACCAAAGATTACATAATTGATTGAATTCTCATCTTCCATTGCTGCTTGTCAATCCAAAGGTCTTCAATTTCTCTTTCCCTTAATATAATCTGAATTTCTTCTATCCACGTGATAGGTGGTTTTCCTCTTTTCCTTCTTCCTGGTGGGGTCCGTTCCGTAACTCACCTTGGGAGTCTTTCCTGTACCATTCTTTTTGGTGTCCATACCAGTGTAATGTTTTTTGTTTGAATAAAATCAACAGGTGAAATTTCACATTCATTCTGTCCTTAATAACTTCATTTCTAATTTTCTCACGTCTGGATACTCTTGCCGAACGCCTCCAAAAGTCCATGTCTGCTGTCGTTAATTTTGTTCTTGTGTGTTTATTGGTAGTCACAAAACTACTGAGACGTAAGTCGTGATACTTCTAACAATGGTTTTAAATATTTTGGTTTTAGTTCCTGCTGTAATTTGCTTGTCTCATTTAATGTAGATGTAGCCATCTTTACCAAATTAATTCTGGATTGTATTTCTTTGTCTTGCTTCCCGTATTATAGCCACTATCATTTCCCAAATATAGTTAAAATGGCTCACCTGTTCTACAGTTTGACTAATGAGTTACGGAAGTTATGACCCGTAAGGAGTCAGCTCCTCCACATGAGTTACCCATGTATAGGCTGGTATCCCATAGAATGGGGAAATTAATGTACTCAGAACATTTAAAGCAACAAACAGCCAGACGGAGTTAGTGGTAAACTCACAGCTTGAAAATATGATAACTTATTAATTAATTTTTACCGAATCATAAAGAAATCCCTTCCACGAAAATTAGGCCCACGAAAAACTTCAGAAGGTTGGAAATTAAGAAGTAATGATGAAACATATCAAAGTATAGAAAATATAACAGAAACAATCAGAAAAAAAGATTATTATTTTTTGGACATGTATATAGAATGGACGACAATGGGTTGACAAAGCAAATCCTCAAATATCTGTGGGGGAAGAAGTCAACATCAAGTTGGATTAAAGAAGTCCAAAAGGATTTAGAAGAAAATAATATACACGCAGAAGAAACAATTGAAAGAAATATTTTTCGGGCAAAAGTGTTAAAAATTGAAGGAGTCCAGGGTAGGAGAGAGAAAAACGCAGGTTCAAAGTGGACTGAAGACAGGAAGAAGAGACACAGTGAGTATTGGAGAAAAAGAAAGGAACAAAGAGTAAAGAATTGAAATTGGCATGTGGTCCTTAGATGATACAAAAGAAAAGAAATCCCTTCCGTTGAAAATAGGGAGCGAGTTCTCAAGCTCGGTCAGTTCACAAGTTAAACTTGTTTATGCGTTTTAACTGTTTACTACCACACAGAGCAAGGTGGTGTGTGTGTGTGTGTGTGTGTGTGTGTGTGTGTGTGTGTGTGTGTGTGTGTGTGTGTGATTCCAACATACCATAATGGTGGAAGTACACGGGAAGCACCCATGTGGTTGTGTCATATACCACAAAACTACTTCCTGGGACCACTTTGAAGCGTTCGCCCCCCCTCCACACACAGACGCACAATTATATAGTATATACATTGGAAGCTAATGATCTGTTTTTCGTGTCCACTGCTTGTTGATGCCTAATCATTGTCCACTAACGCGCGTAATCTCTGTAATGATTTTACACTTTTCCAGATTTGTAGCCCAGATGTTGGATGGCAGGAAACAATGAAGAAATAAGGAAAAGGATTCAGGCCGCAAATAGAACATATGCTTCGTTGACATCTATATTCAAGACAAGGAATATCCACCATCAGTCCAAGGTCACATTATATAAAGTTATGATTAGACCGGTGATAACATATGGCAGCGAGACTTGGACTCTGAACAAACAAGCCGCTAACATAGTCAATACTTTTGAAAGGAGAATTTTGAGGAGAATATATGGACCAATCTATGTAAACGGGATATAGAGAATGCGTCACAATGAGGAGGTATACAAGCTGTATGAAGACAATAATCTGGCCACCACTATCCGACTGTATAGATTGCAATGGGCAAGACACATCATTAGGATGTTGACAACCGAATACCTAGGAAGGTACTGTTTAGTCAGATCGAGAGTAGAAGGCCTGTCGGAAGACCCAAGACACGCTGGATTGACGCAGTGGCGAGGGATGCTTATAATTTACTTAAAATAAAACGATGGACATCGATTGCCAAGGACAGGGAAAAATGGAGGCGGATGATTATGGAGGCTAAGGTTCGACTTCGAACTGTGACGCCATAGAAGAAGAAGAAGATTTGTAGCCCTCTTTCAAGTGTCAAGACACTTGAGAGTGGTGACCTCTCTACTCCTCTCTATGAGTTTGACCCCTGGTCTGTATTTTCTCATTTTATCCAGTTTACCAAATAGGATTCCAAGCACCCCCCCTCCTAAAGACTTTAAGCTTCTGTCTCATCTTAGGTTTCCTTTGCGTCTCTTTCCTGCGGTTTCCGTTTTATAATATTTTTTACTAAACAGAAGTGTCATCAAACCTATTTACATGCCCGATCCGTCTTATTCTTTGCGCTTTAATAGGCGTCATCCTGTATTTACCATTTATTATTGAATTTGTCTCTTTATATTTTAGCATTATGTATGCCCCTTTCTTCAGTTTATTCTCTCCGTGTATCGCTGTTCCAGTCTGTAAAATGAGCGGTGGCGGTTGGGACCGGCCAGACTGCCTGAGGTGCCCTCACTGACGCACGCACACTCACTGCCGGCCCGCGCGTAGCAGGTATGATTCCCAAAGTGTGCCGTCCACTACATAATTACAACTTTTTAAATTTGATTTTAATGCCAAACAAAATTACCATATTTGTAACCTCCACGAAATTTTAAGAAAAATGAGTCTAAACACGACATAATTGCGACAAATCTCTGATTTCAACACTATAAAAATCTGATCAAGCGACTAATGTTGATGTGGAAAAATAAAAAAAAATAAAATATTGTTACACTCAAATGCAAATTTTATACTTTCGTATTCATACAGTAATATACATGGTAATCGTCAGTAAAATATAAATAACTAAATATGTACACAGATTAGACATACTTACTATTATTGTTGTTTTGATTGTTCATCTTCTTTTTTCACAGCACTAAAATAATATAGAATATTGAAACTTTCACTTGTGAAACTTACTTGTCTTTTCTTACCGTTCGCGTTTAGGCGTGATGTGCGCCTCGTCAGCAGTTTGAGACAGACTGCCAATAACTCGTAACGGTTTTTATTTGGAAGGTTTAGTGGGGGTGGTGTGTGGAGGAAGGGGATTGGCGCGGGGATCCAAATTATTGTTAGTTTTATGTATAATTGTGTCAAAAAGTGTGTGTGATTTATAGTGTAATTGGTCATTAAGTATGCTGTTTGGTTGTGTTGTGTAGTGTTTGTATATTTCATATTGTTCTGCTGTGTTAAGTTTTCGGCTTTTGGGTAAGTAGTGTAATATCTCAAGATTAGTATCTATGTTGGTGTAGCTGTCGTTTTTTGTGTGTATGTGTGTGGCAAACGCACATAACCAATTTATACACCAATGTACCCATTAAAGAAACCATACAAACGCTAGAACATTTACTCAGACAAAACAACACGCCCGAAACACACATACATGAGATCATCACACTCACCAAAATAATAACTGAGCACAATTACTTCACAACAACAAGATATACACACAAACAGACGGTCTCCCGATGGGATCCCCCATATCAGGAATACTGGCTGAAATATTCATACACAACATAGAACAGAACCACATAATAAACAACAACAAATACACTAACAAAATCATTTATTGGCACAGGTATGTGGATGCTATATTACTTTTATTCAATGGCAATACAAGGCAGGTCGAAAACTTCCACAAATACATAAACACAATACACCACAAACTAAAATTTACACTGGAAATAGAACAAAACAATAGTATAAATGTTCTGGACCTAACAATTAACAAAACTAACAATACACACACGTATAAAATATACAGAAAACCAACCACAACTGACATGGTTATACACAACACATCAAACCATCCAACACAACATAAACATGCGGCCTTCAACCATATGCTCCATAGACTAACTAAAATACCATTAAGTAAACAGGACTATAACGATGAACTCAACACAATCAAATATATAGCAATAAAAAACGGATACAACCCTAATTTAATAAACAAACTACACAAACACATCATAAACAAAAACAACAAAACACTAAATACCAACAACACACAACAAACTAAATACATCACACTCACATACCATAACTCCAACACACACAAAATCGCCAACACATTCAGGAAACACAAGTACAAAATAGCATACGGAACAAACAATACCATCAAAAAACATATCAATGGTACAAACACGGACATAGACAAATACAACAAAACAGGTGTTTACAAATTAAATTGTAATGATTGCAATCGTTTCTATATAGGCCAGACAGGAAGATCTTTTTCATCTCGTTACTCTGAACACCTAAAAGCTTTATCCAACAACAATATACATTCCGCGTTTGCCACACACATACACACAAAAACCACAGCTACACCAACATAGATACTAATCTTGAGATATTACACTACTTACCCAAAAGCCGAAAACTTAACACAGCAGAACAATATGAAATATACAAACACTACACAACACAACCAAACAGCATACTTAATGACCAATTACGCTATAAATCACACACACTTTTTGACACAATTATACATAAAACTAACAATAATTTGGATCCCCGCGCCAATCCCCTTCCTCTACACACCACCCCCACTAAACCTTCCAAATAAAAACCGTTACGAGTTATTGGCAGTCTGTCTCAAACTGCTGACGAGGCGCACATCACGCCGAAACGCGTACGGGAATAAAAGACAAGTAAGTTTCACAAGTGAAAGTTTCAATATTCTATATTAGTTTACTATTATTGGTCTACATAAGTAACGATAAATCCTACTTCCTACAGCAGAAATTATTCATATTACCAATAGTCTTAATCTTAGTAATAATAGCTTTAACCTTTCCTTGTATGACATTTATCGTAAATGCAAACAAACCTATAATAATTTTTAAAATGATTTTGAGAATATATTACAGAATACAACTACCCTACAATTACGATTGGTGACATTAATATTTGTATAATAAATAAGAATAAGCGTAACTCATTAAGCATACAATTATGTAAGAAAGTTTAAGCACAAACATCCAAACTTAAACATTAACATTTTAAATTAATGGTACATAATTATTAGTATTATTCGTAACAGGATAATGAACTCATTATGACTGTAAAGGGCAGTGATCGCTTGTTGATAGTTGTTGTTTGTATCATTTTTCTTAGAATTTTGCGTAGAATTCAAAAACAATAACGGTTTTGCAATTTTTTAGCACAGTAAAAAAATGCTCTTGCGCTTAGAAATGCCTGTATGTGAGTCACAGCGGCCACCAAGGGCCAGGTATAATCCGGTGCGTGTGTGTTAGTGAGGGTGAAAGTCGGTCTGGCCTATCCCAACCGCCACCGTTCATTTTACAGACTTTAGTATGTTACAAAAAAAGTCTCGGTGCCACGTCACACGGAGAGACTGTAAAAACAATGCGAAATGCAGTCGTATGGGGTCACATGTCCATGGCTCTCGAATGGAAAAGTTTCCGACATCTGTTCTAAATTCTTTGTTACGATTTATTTTATTTTTTATTTCTATGGAATTTTACTAAGAACTAACATAGACAATTTCGATGCGGAACAAAAGTATTTTAGATAAAATGTTTTAATTTGTACTGTATTGCTCGAACGGTTTTGGCTCATTGAGAGCTTCATCAGAGGCCCCTCTCTCACCCACTGATTGGAGCTTCTGATGAAGCTCGGCACTGAGCAAAAACTAAAAGCATTATTTCTTAATAATATCGGACACGTCGTGGACAACAAAACCTAATAAACTTTACTGTTATCTCATCTGTAAGGGTATAACAAAATTAATAAGTTTCGTTTGTTTATTCGTGTATTTTTTTCTGGCGAACAGGATGGATGGACATCGTTGCGGTCGGCACTTTAGGTTTAGATTTTACCGCGCTGATTGGAAAATTGTTCCAGTTTTCAATGGTATTATTGTTATTGATCTGCGGCGAGGCGCTCTATTGGAATGTCATGTGTTTATGTCGGTGCTCGTTTCCCAGGCGTGCGGCAGTAAATCTTCTGCTGGGTTGATAACCTCGCTCTAATTTCTACCGACCCTCCGCCCCCCCCTTCTCACACACAACCGATTCCCTCCTATCACATTTCGGCGGTTTACCTTTTAGTTTGTTTGTAAAATAATTTAGCATGTTTTTTCTTGTCAGAAAAATAACAGCCGTTACGATCTTCTGAAACACCGTAAGGCGCAAGTTAGTCGTGAACAGTAGTATTACTGAGGACGTTTCAAAATTCAAACATTTCAAAGTATCAAAATGTCACCTACTACCTACGGAAGTTTCGAAGAAGCGCTTAACGTGATTTAATAAAGCCAAAACAACTGCAGTACGTGTATCGAAAACCGTTTGGTAAATAACACCTACAAGTCGATAACATAACAGACTAATTGGCTCGTACACCACGGAAACCAGGCCGGGTACAAGTGAAGCCAGCGTCTTTTTGAAACGTTCAAAATAAATGCGTGTTTGCAACAGTGGGGTATGAAACATTAACGGAGCAGTCAAAAGTGAAAGAATAAAGACAGATTTGGTGAAAGTAGTAGAGCAAATATCAGTTTTAGCTTAGAAATATGAAAAAAAGAATGGGATGATCGTGCAGACCGCGCGACATATGGGAGAATAGCAAACCTGACAGTAGATAAGTTTCCTGTCGGTAAAAGGAGTACCGGTCAATACCAAAATAGTGGTGCCAAGAAGAGGCACGCACAATACCGAAAGCATTACGTGTTTGATGATAATAAGGAGGAGAAGTGCAGCCGGGAACAGAGCATACTTTGCCTTGGGTAAAATCTTGAGAAGCAGGATAATAAGCCAACCAACGAAGTTCAGCTTGTATAAGACCTTAATTAGTCCAGTCGTGGCTTACGCCAGTGAAACCTGGCTCCTTAATAGATCGGCAACGAAGCACAGATTCTAATCAAAATTGCCTAGAAGGCCGAATTTGTGAAAATGGGATGTGGCGGTGGAAAAACTACCACTACCAACAACACACACACACACACACACACACACACACACACACACACACATAATAATTAACACATATAATGAACTCTATATTTTAAGGTAAACTTGTATGAAATAGTTTTGATCCATATGTTCCACCTTTCTTTTTCACCTTTGTTTCTCTCTTATGTCTGTGCCTGCGTATTTTTTGGTAGAACAACCAAAAGAAAATAGCAACATTTAAAACTTGCAATCTTAGTACAAGAATTGCAGGTTTCGTTTGTATTTAGATTAAAATTTAATTTTTTAGACACTTCTGTAAATAGTCACAAAATTTAGTTTTTGTAGACACTTCTGATGCCTCATAGTCATCAGTACATCATGAGAGAAGCATATAAAAACTTTCTTGGTTAAAAAAAATTCCGTAATCGTGCGTACTTCTTAACGTTCATTATTGACATTCACATTGGCATTTCCTTACCACCGTTATAGAAAACATTATCAGATCAGATCATGCTCACTGATCTGCGTGATCAGAGTAGAATACATACTGCTGGTTTGTCATCACGTTGTTAGTGCAGGGCAGGGATGTGATGAGGTGTGGGGATTTTCCCCCACAGTTGCGAAATTTGAAGGCTGAAAAAGATATGTGGGGAAGTAGTGGGGATTTCTTTTCAACAATGTCTACGTTAAGCCTCACACGTTGGGAATTTCTTGATAAAAAAACAGTTAAAGACATTTAGATATTGGTGTCAGCAGCAGCAGCAGCAACCATTGATACAGCCATTGTAGACCTTGCCAGGGAATGGAGACTTCTCAGGGATACAAATATTTACACAGATGCTGATGAAAGTTTATGAAGCTTTTGGAAAGAAGCGAAAAACTCAAAAAAGGGGATTATATTAAAACTTTTTCCAACTTTGAATACTTTTGCGGCAGATGTATTTACTTTTCTATATAATAATGGGTGTGTGGAGATATTTTTTGATTGACATTAACCGTAATAAAAACAAAAGTATATATAAAATAGGTGTTGAATTACGTTCTAGCCTATTACACAAAAAATGTATTAAACAAACAAAGGAAATATTGTTTTGATGTCATTGTAAATGCTGCAGTTTCAGACAGACAGCAACGGTACGGATACGAACAAAAAGTAGACGTGAATGATTGAATGACGTGGTTTTTACTCAATTAAAGAATTGGAAAGTTGCGTAAGGATGTTAGGCTATAATGAACTAAGTGTAAAAGAAGGATTTCAAAAATAGTTCATTCAGCTCGATCAGGCTTGTAGGCTTACGTTTCCTTTTGTTGTATTTAAAAAAGTTTTCTTATTATTTACGTTATTCCCATAATAGAAACTGTAAACATTTAGTATATATTCAGATTCGTTAAAATATTATGCTTTGCACAGACCACACATGTTTTTATGGCAAAGTGGAAAATTTTGAGTAGGTATTTGGTGAAAAGAGGTTTGACTGACCTGACAACAGTGGTATAGAGTGGAGGAACAAAACCCAAGATTCTTTTTCCCGGCAGTATGAATCAAACTCAGACCACATATCTTCCTTTCTTCGCAGTCTCAGTTAAAACCGAGTCACTGTATCTGTTTGTAAAAATTAATCAGATATAAAACAATTTCCTGTGTTGTTTATGTTTGGAAACCGTATAACTCTTGTCAGTCGTCAGAATCTGTTGGCAGTGGATGTATCTGTGTGTCTGTGAATTTTGTGTTATCAGAATTTGGCGATCACGAACGCATTCACTTTCTGAATTGGCAAGCGAAACGAATTTCCTGCAACGAATTTGTTCATTGAAATCGTAATAATTTTGTTGTTTTTACGGGTGTTGATAACAAAGAAGGTGTTTGTTTTGTACATGTGCAACAAACAACTAGCTACCGAAGATCCCGTTTACTAAGTGGCTTCTTCTTCTTATTACAGAGATCGCAGGAACGATTGAGCTCTTGTGTAGCGATTCTCCACGTGGTCGACAAAGCTTACGGCCGCAGTTATGGTTACGAGCACAGTGTTACAGCTTTGAGTCAGTCTTTTAATATATGCCAACGATTTAATCCACGAGAAACTTGCTTCTTCAAGGCCTCAAAATTTTTTTATTTATTAAGTTCTTGAATACGAACCAGTGTAAACAGTTTTGAAATAAATATGACACCAGACAGCCTGATTTACAAAGAGCTATGTTTAAATTACAAGAGATGGCAAGAGAGTACTCACTGACAATTTCAGTAAGAAAGACCAAAACGATGGCCTTTAACGGTAAATATCCAGTGAGGATTAAGATAGTTTTATAAACAACAGCGTTTTATAACAAGTGAGCCGTTTCAGATATCTCGGCTGTGCAGTAAGCCATGAATCTGAATACGATTTAAAAGAGAAGATAAATAAATTTAGGAATATTTGTGATACGATTTATAGAAATCTTAGAAATAAAACAAGACACAGCACAAGGATTAAATTTTATAAGACAAAATTGCAATACCCACGTTGATTTATGCAAGTGAGGCATGGGTCATGACAAAAAAGGAAAACGGTAAGATTCAGAGTGCTGAAATGCAGTTTCTTCAAAAATAAACTATAAAATGCAAGATAGAGTAAGGAATGAAGATATCAGAGCAGAACGCGAAGTAAAGGACATAAATGAAATTATTTCAATTTACAGAAGACAATGGTGGAATCATCTGCAAAGGATGACAGAGGATCGATTGCCGAAAGCGGCACTGAACTATAAAGCCATCGATAGAAGAGACGTGGGTCGTCCGAGGATGAGATAGGTGCCGGAACCTAATCTTTGTAGAGGAGAAGAAGGAGAAGACAGACCTGTCCATGCCGGCGTAAGCTGTCCGGATAAAGTCATAACTCAACGTTGACGATAAGTAATGTTTTATACCTGCGTAACAGATTAAGTTTTGTCAGAGTCGAAGAACAGCTTTCGGTAAAGTGAGTTTACAGTGAGGAGAACAGTAAAATAAGAACGTGTTCTTCCTCCAGTACTCTTCAGTACGTGTGGAGAATGGATAAATGTTTGTAAAGGCAGCAAAAGATTGGAACGGAGCGTGTCCATAACCGGAAGTAGTCTCCAGCGTTCGACACAAATTTCGTATAGTCAGCGGAAGGGATGACAAGGACCTGAAGAGATGTCGAAGTCCGTCCTTGATGACTGTCAATAGAACGGGACATTTTTCCACGTCCAGTCGTTACATTCTTGTTTAGAAGAGGAGGTGATGGATTGAATTGGAGTAACATACCTAACTAAAATGATAACAGATGTGTAGAGATCATCAGACAGCCAGTGCACAAAACAGAAGTTTCTAAAGCCTGTAAAACAGTTTCAGTTATAAACTACGGATTTGGAATTCTGACCTTCAATGTAATATGTCGTAAAAATGGAAAGTGTGGAAACGATTTGCCACCCAAATACGACGCGGGTTTCGGACACCGCTTGCAGTACAAATTATGTAATGTTAATAAGAACAGTCTGATGGATTTCGGATTGGGGTTTTATTGATTAAAACTGCCAACTTCTTCTATGGCGTCACAGTTCCGAGTCGAACCTTAGCCTCCGTAATCATCCGCCTCCATTTTTCTCTGTCCTTGGCGATCGATGTCCATCGTTTAATTTTAAGTAAAGTATCAGCATCCCTAGCCACTCCGTCAATCCAGCGATGCTTGGGTCTTCCGACAGGGCGTCTACCCTCGATTTAACTAAACAGTAGCTTTCTAAGGTATTCGGTTGCCTTCCGTCCTAATGATGTGTTCTGGCCATTCCAGTCGTATGGTGGTGGCCAGATCATTGTCTTTATACAGCTCTTGTATAGTTCCTCATTGTGACGCATTCTCCAAATCCCATTGACTTGGTCCATAGTAGATCTTTCACTGCTCTTGTTTTCAACGATCTAACGCTCCAAGTTCCTATCGCATATTCCAGTTTCTTGTGGCTTAGTCGTTCCCGTTTAATCCCATCCATATTCCGAGGCATGATTATTGGTTCCTGAACATATTGGTTTTACGGAACCCTTCGCCCAACCCCCAACCTGGAGGGCCGGGTCATTTTTATTCAGGGTTTTTCGTCCCTTAGACCACCTGCTTTCACTACAGCTTAGAGCCTGGTCTACCCTGATTTTCTGTCAGAGTTTATTCCTTTATCCTTTGAAGATCCCTCTTCATCGCAAGACAGCGATTCTCTCTATTTACCCCAGGGAGAACGGGTTGCCTCTTCCGCCGTACCGTAGGCTCCCTACTGTGCCGTACCCCCGCCGTTGAGGGCTTCACCGTAAACCTGGGCAGGGAGCCCGTACAGGGTGCTACCATCCGAAGCCAGATGGACCCAGGTTTTTTTACGAGGTTTTAGTCCTCCCCCTCCTCCTTCCTCATCACTTGCGAGATGAGGCCCCGGGCTTGGAACAGGCAGTGTTAAACAACACCGCCAACTACCGACTACTTATTATGCAGGGAAGAATAGATATTATCCGTGTGTGATAGGCTATATCATCCGACCAGTTGATTTTTACTGCAAGCATTGTTCATGGTACTAGAAGAAGATGATGGAGTAAGGTCAGCCACGGCAACAGTATCAGTGGTCAGAGTTTGCAGTTGCGAGCACTGCTAATGGACCATCACACTAAGTCATCAGTAATGTCATTAACGACGAATGTCGGTAGACAAGAAGGGGAAAGAAAACAACGACGAAGAACTTTACAGTTAAAAGTCAAGTCGGTGGGCATCGTCTCATAAAGTGAAAGTCGCCAAAGAGCACAGCAACGTACAGAAAACAGTTTGGGTCGAATGCGTGCTTTTTTACGTGTAGAAATGAACTTTTCGAGCAATATTCTGCGTTACTCTTTGTGTTTGTATAAGGGAAGAACGAAAGCATATTATTAGCGAAACGTATTTCGTGAAATCACATACAATTATTATTATTAGGTTGTCGTTTCCTTTGAAAGTGCGTTTCTCATTTTATTGTTCTTTTTTTTTTTATCGTCTCTTTATGTTGAGGAGGAGGAGGAAGAAGAAAATGAAATTTCTATTATGCCGTGAGTTCGACACACCGGCTGCGTCGTCGGCGTTAATGCTTTCTCCGTTCCTTTGACTTTGATCTTCTGAATTTGTTAAAAATAAGAAGAAGGTGGGGGCGGCACGCAGCTTGGCGTGGAGGAGGCGCTTTCCAATTGTTTTGGCAAAACACTGTTTAAATGAATCAAACAAAAAATAAAAATAAAAAGAAGAAGAGAATCGTGGAAAAATGAGAAATAAAAAAGTGGAAACGCTCTTCAGACAGCCAAGCCGTTAAGTATCATCGTTTTTATTTACAAGATTATGTTTTATACCATTTTTGTTTTGCGAACCAGCCTACGTCAATGCCCGTATGTGGCGAACACATTGACTCTGCGTTTGTGGTAACAGACAGACATGCGTCGCCGTGGCGCGTTCACCCCCGCGTGTACATCCTGTGTTGTGTTTTAGGTACCAGCCGTTTCCGTCGGTATTTTGGTTAACAATCCGTGTCCTCGTAAAATCGATTTTTAGCTAGATCATAGGGGACATCGAAATGAAATCCTATGCGAGGTCTGACCGGAAAGTATCCGACCATTTTGAATATTCAGTCTGTTTCTAGGCTTTCACGGCCTGCGTCGTAATTGCTATCCGGGCTGTAAGGCCGTGGTCTTCGTGTCGGAAGATGTTAATTACTCGACCAGACGTTTCGGCGTCACCTCTGGAGGCCATCTTCAGTGGAAGGACTGTGTAAGGACGAACTGACAGGGTACACGTCAGTACTGTGCTCAGAAACATCCTCCCCGTAAGCCTTTGCCACAGTGCTCTTGTTATACTGACGTACAGCTTGGTAAGGTTTCCTCCGTACACAGTTCACGATACAGAGATGTCCTCCTTGATATTGGCGTTACTCAGGCCTAGAAACACCTGAAAGCATCTCCTTCCTGATTCATGACCTTCACAAAATTTTTTATCAACTCTAGCTTAATGTGTAAATGTGGCAGTATGATTTTATCACGGGAAACTGTGAGAGTGTACTGAATGTGCTTGTTTGGAGGCTCCACCAATGTCCATTTAAGATAGTTTTTTGCTTACGTGGTGTGAAAAACTATCACGAGTATACCACGTGCAGAGAAAGCAGCAGTATTCGGTATACCTTAACTGTATTCCGAATAATAAGGTAACAATAACCTTCAGATCTTCATATATCTGCCGCTGATGGTCTTTTCATATTTAAGTTTTTGCTCGAAGCAGTTTGACGTTTGCATAGCTCTCAGTGTTGTCAAACCAATTTTTTGTTTGTTTCTAAACCGTTCAACAAAACTGGAATATTTCAAAATCGTAAAGGAAATCGCTGTTTGGTAGCTAAGTAAAACGAAAATGAGAGCTAAGTAAGAGGTCCAGTTTACCGGAATCGTTTTTCTTACATTAGTATTAATGAAAATTTACTATTTTAAAGTCCGAAATATTTTTCGTGTTGGACAGTGTTATTAGTATTTGACACTTCAGAATCTTCAGTGGGCGCCCTTGAATCCGGAGGCTCTGTAATTACAGCCCCGTTAGTCACGTCACTGGTATTGAGCGACATCATTTGTATAGTGGATTTGAGGAAAGTGTTCTCTATTTTCTGTCTTGTCAGTTTGAGCAGTACGTGGGGAAATTTCGAGTAGGTATGTGGGGAAAAGAGGTTTGACTGACCTGGCAACACTGGTATAGAGTGGAGGAACTAAACCAAGATTCTTTTTCCCGGCAATATGAATCAAACTCAGAACACATATCTTCCTTTGTCTTGTGGTTTTTCAAATAGAACTGAATTTGCTCCCGATCTAGGCGGTAGGAAGAAAATGCGGAACAAATGACATAACAAATAGATTAAACAAACCGAAGAATATATGGAGCTACAAACCAAGAGACAAAAGAGATAACAAAATTTTCTGGCAGACCAGAGCCTGATTGCAAGGAATCAAACCGATGTCGTCTGAGGTTACTATATATATACGCGTAAAAGAAATATCATTGAAACAAATAATCTCGGCAAATCCCCCTCAAAAGATGAAATAAGAAATTGAGCTTTTGTGAAAAGTGTATGGCGTTCTTATTTTATTTTTATAGCTGTCTGGTAAAATATTTGCCGTTCGGAAAGTGTAAATCAATTGTTTGCAGAAATAGTTACCAAGTTTATGGTGGTGCTGTAGTGTTTGGGGTGGGGTAACAAAGGAATGTATCCGAATGGCAAACGGACTGTGCGATTGTATGCAAAAGAAACTGAACTGAACTGGAATGGGTAAGTGAGTTGTCAGACTGGCATTCCGACGAGTTCAGTAGCATGCAATACCACTCGGCTCACGATATTACTCTTGTTCTTATTATGTCTTAACCCATCTGCTTATTGAAGTTCCCCACCATTACAGGTTTTTGGGATTGGTATTAGTATTATTTATTTATTTTTACTTACTGCACCAATATGTATGCCGCCTAGCTGGCAACTAATCTAAATGTCCCGGTTTCACTTCCCGAACTCTATAAAAATCAAGGTGCGTTTTTCAACTAGATTTTGGTTACAATTGCTGTTAATTTTATTCGCCACATTAAATCGTACGATTTTATCAACATTTTCCCACATTTTGGCTCCTGGCGTCCCAAAACTTTCAAATTTTAAGAAATGAACAATAATTTCATATTTTGGTTATAATTTCCTTTAACATAGATTTTTGAGATTTATCAAAGTTGGGCTCCCAAACATTTTTGCCTATCGCCCTCATATTATTGGAGGATCAGTGTCAAAAACAATAAGTTTCTGTAGTGTAGAAGTATGGACATTCAAGCCAAGTTATACGAATGCGTTCAAATGTTATCTACCCCAAGTAGATGGACAGAGAAATGCCAGACGGTCGAGTTGAAACTGGGTAATCACATCGCTCGTTCAATAATTATTATAACGCGCTAACTTTGTGACTCTTGGCGACCGAACTAAAATCGGGTCTCATAAGAATCGAAATCATACCGCCAATGTAGCAGTCTCAAGTGGTAAGCGCTATCACAAATTACTTCCCGGATTTCGACTATCATAACTCGAACGTTTTTACTTCACAGTTAGTGGAGCTCAGGGAAGTAACTCATAATAGTAAGTCAGCATCGAATCGTAGATTTATAAACACTGTCGTATTGTCCGTCAACACTGACGAATGTGACGCCACTGATAACCATACGAGGTTTGATAAAAAAGTTCGTGCAATTTTGCAATTTTCACCGCTACATGTGTCTGATTAAACACTTTTTTTATGTGATATTGGTACATATGTTAATGACAATCATCTAAAATTTTAACCCTAAAAAGATGAGAGCCCGTTCACAGCTAATTGAGTAAGTCGTCGTTAGGTATATTAGGCGATTTTTTATCATTGATTCTACAATGCAAGATTGAAGAAGAACATGGATTAAATTTTGTGTAAACTGTGAGATAAACTGCTCTGTCCTGGTATAAACATATTCAGAAGCCTTCTGGCAAGGCTGCTGCGCGTAAACAAGCGGTTTACAACCTTCAAAGACTGCCGAACATGAGTTGAAGATCGTGATTATCAGATCATGACTATTTTTTTTATGTTCCACGAAATTTCATCGCTAGGCGTAGTGGTAAATACAGAGTACTATTCGGATATTTTGCACTATTTGTATAAAGCAATTCGTACAAAACGGCCAGATTTACGGAAGAATAATTTATGAAATTTGCAGCTCGATAATGGGCCTGGACGCACGTCATTGGTTGTTAAGAATTTTGCCAGGCTAGGCAATAGAAAACGTTATAATGATGACATAGGGAACTGCCGTGTTCACCAGATGTGTCCCAACGCGATCTTCCTTCCTCCCAATAGTGATAGTTTTCACGAAACGACAGCGTTTCGCGACCGTTGAAGACGTAAAACGAAAATCGCTAAGCAAGCTCAAGGCTGTAGCAAAAAGTGCATGCTTGAAATGTTTTGAAGACTGCTAAATGGCTGGCGTAATCGTGTTTCGACTGAAACTATTTTGAATGAGGCAGTATAAGTGTCGATGAATGAAGGCATAATTTTAAATAGGCCTAAACAAGAACTGCACGAACGTTTTGATCAAACCTCGTATAAGTCTTTCTTACGTGAGGCTCTTGGACCGACGTTACAGTTTGTTCGACGTTATGCTTTTGAAGTTCCAGTCTATCTTCTCCACTAGTGCATTTAGATGGATCTTGTTTTCCTCTAATCAGCTCCAGCACTCATGGACGTACTTCAAACAATAATAGCCTATATAGTTTCTGTTGCTCTCGGTTCTTTATAAAATTCTATAACTCCTCGATAGTGTATACTGTTTAGTTATTTAGCCTGACGTTCAAGGCATAAAGCACCGTCAGTCCAAGGTCACATTATATAAAACTATGATTAGACCGGCGATAACATATGGCAGCGACACTTGGACGCTAAACAAACGAGCCGCTTACACAGTCAATACCTTTAAAAGGAGAATTTTGAGGAGAATATATGGATCAATTCAAGTCAATTTGATATGGAGAATGCGTCACCATGAGGAACTATACAAGTTACGTGAAGACAGTGATCTGGCCACCACTATCCGACTGCATAGATTGCAATGGGCAGGATCGTTAGGATGGAATGCAACCGAATACCTAGGAAGGTACTGTTTAGTAAAATCGAGGGTAGAAGGCCTGTCGGAAGACCCAAGCATCGCCGGATTGACGCAGTGGTGAGGGATGCTGATCTTAAAATAAAAGGATGAACATCGATCGCCAAGGACAGGGGAAATGGAGGCGGATGATTATGGAGGTTAAGGTTCTCGACTACGAACTGTGACGCCATAGAAGAAGAAGACAAAATTATATCATTCCTCAACACTGTACTGTTTAGTTATTCAGCCTGACGTTTAAACAACTTTTCCATGGCTAGGTTATTAAATTTTGTACATATATTCAAATGACTCTAATTTTTGTAGTAATTGGGACGCTTCTTACCGGTGATTCTCTTTTTCTCCCCCCCCCCCCGCAACACACACATTATAATGGTGTAAGAAGCTACTTCGTATTGTGTTGGCTGGTTGCAGTTTCAGGTTGTCACGAACCCACGGCCAGAGAGAGAGACAGTGGCAGTCAGGTGGTGCGGGTCGTAATCGAATAAATAATTCCATTAGTGGCAGTGGCCTGATCAAACACGCATCGCTTTATCTAAAGTGGGCGTGTAATTGAATAGAAAGGATTATTCGTGATCACGCAAACGTTTTTATCTGTGTGTGAACGACTGTTGTTACCATCTAATTTGTTGTCGTCTGACGGAACCGACGACGACTTGGTTTGGTACGGGTTTTATCATCCGATATTGATGCACATGGACATTCTAAACTGAATGGAGATTAGACATTGAACGACAGACTGTGATTCGGGAGAACATTTCATTGTTCAAAATTTTCTAGAACCCTGAATTCTTAACGGCTTCTAAAAAACTTTTCTTTCTGAAAACAAAACTTTCTCATTGAAATTTAAACTACGGAGCGTCGATTGCTCGCAGGGAGGTTCGTTTTCTAATCTTTTTGGCCATTCACCGGAGGCCTTCTTCAGTAGAAACGGGTTCAAGAAAGGATGATAATAAAGAATGGCGGAACGAAAGCACCTCTGATAAAGGGATATTCTGAACCTCGCTGTTTTGCTTCGTTTCGTAGGCTACTTGTATGGGAATCGGCACATGCGCAGACTGAAGTATTCAGCATCAAAAAGTGGATTTGTACTTGTGTACTCGTTTACTTGCGTAGGGGGTCCCACGACTCGGAACCGTGAGTAATCGGAAAAGGTATTTCGACTTTTCAGTTATCGTTGAATCGGAACAGCTATTTCAACTTTTCAGTTACTGTGATATCCGTTCCACAAAAATGTCGTTCCAAAATACCTGTTCAGGGTATATCGGCCCACCTAAAGTTCGTAGTCACGCCAGCGGAATTCACAATAACTGGTGCTGTTTAATAGTGAATATTTGTGTGCAGTGTGTACACGTCAAACGCGTTTTGTGACACGTCTGTACACTAATAACTTTCTTCTTGCTGCTCAATAAACCGTGTTCAGTGTTTTATATTGTAAACTACAGTCAGGTAGTAAGGGGGGGGGGTCGTCTTCGATCACAAGTAACGCTTTGTGTGTAAGAACCGATGGATTATTACTTTTCTGTGTGCAACCGTACGTGGAATATTGTACTGTCAATAGCCTATAGCCTGCTCCCGTCCTCGTCACGTTTACTGTGAAATTCTCCTTTCCTTGCTTTGACGTATGGGTTCCGCAGAGAGACGGAATACGCTACAGTCAATATGTAACACACAATACATCCGACGGCTGCCGTATTATTTATGCGCGTTAAGTATTGCCTTCTGTTATTTGCGGCCGTTACATACAATCGATTCTACCACTTTGCGCCGCGTCTGTTGATACGTTTTCACGAATATTGGATGTATTACAATCGTCGTAGTCATCATCAGCGGTAACATTTACACGTGTTCGCCCATTGCAGAGCCAGCGTTTCCTCAGCCGTACTATTTATGTCGTGAGCAGTTCTTGTCTACCGTTCGCATTTCACATTTCACTTAACCAATCGAACCTCTATTTTACAAAAATCTGTCGTGATCTCGGGGCTCCAGTGTTACAACGTTCTTGACACGTTCCTGTTCCTCCTTTTACTTCTCCTCCTCCTCGTCGTTCTCCTCCTTCTCCTCCTCCTCGTCGTTCTCCTCCTTCTCCTCCTCCTCCTCCTATTCCTTTCCCTTCTCCTCCCCTTTCTCCTCCTTCTCCTTATTTTCAGCGTCGGGTTGTAGGGAGCCTACGTATATCGTCTCCACCTATCCTGTCCATGCGCGTAGACTTCACTTCCTGTAACCTCTTCCCACGATGCTGTCCCAGTGTCTCAATGTACGACTGACACGTCATCCATGGCCTTCCTCTAGTTGTCTGACCCTCCGGAATTTCACTTAACCATTCGAACCTCTGTTTTACAAAAATCTGTCATCGTGTTCCCGGCCTCCAGTGTAACGACCTTCTTGACGAGTTCCTCTTCCACCTCCTCCTTCTCCTACTCCTCCCCCTCCTCGTTCCCCTCCTCTCCTTTTCAATTTCCTCCCCTTTCTTCAAATTCTCCTTATCCTTCTGCTCCTCCTTCTCATTCACCTTCTTTTCAGCGTCGGATTGTAGGGAGCCTCAGTAGGCTATGTCGTCTCCATCTGTCGTGTCCGTGCGCATAGCCTTCACTTCCTGTAAACTCCTCTTGCAACGATGCTGTCCCAGTCTCTCAGTGTATGAGTGACATATCATCCATGGCCTTCCTCTTCTTGGTGTCTGACCCTCCGGCTTTACTTTTGTGCTGTTTTATTTTCTTTGCTTCATCTGCCGTACTTGCGTGTCACAACCATTTCAATTGTCTCACCTCCATGAAATCTACTTGGGGCTTCATTGCCAAATTTCGTCTGGTGGTCTAATTTCTAATGCGACCTCTCCTTGTTTTTCCCATCATTCGCCCGAAATACCTCATCGCTGCTGATGTTATTGTACTTGCGTGTTTGTCAAATATTATCCAACTTTCTGCTCCACATATATATTGTTGATAGATATACAGATTTAAATATCTGTAGTTTTGCTTTCTTAACTACTTCCATTTTTCTTGTAGTGTATGTTTATTGTATAATATATCGAGTTTGATGTCCTCACACGATTTGGTAGTTACTGATCTGTTCTACCACGTCTTTCACAAATGACACCCAAATATTCATATTGTTACGACGGTCGTAGGTACAGTGGAAACAAAATAAGTACAAGACACCAATTAAGTCACTAATCACCAGCTTTAATTTTTACAGTTAAATAGTTCGTAATTAACAACACAATCTACTACAACAAATCAAATATAAATTGTTCACACGCAATAAAAGGTCACTAATATTAAACACAATTGTATTACAATTATACCGCCCGATTATAAAACACAACAATTAAGTAATAACTACCGAATGCGCACAGTAATATCGCTACTGTAACTCTCGAACCGCACTATCCAATATCTCGCATTGAACTGACTGGACGTCGTTGAGTACCTGTATATATACCGCCCCAAATTACTAGATTATTCGATAGCGCCAGTATAGTTACGACGTAATTACTTGCGGCCTTGACACAGTCCGCGCAGCTGGCGCCTTCGAGAAACTTCTCGTATATGCGTCTACAAGCACGTACGCCACACGCGTTACATCGAGTTTCTTCTGGCACATTCGACAGACACGTAGATTGTTCTGTGATGCCGTAACAATATTGTTTGACTTGAAACACTGTTCACCTTCACAGATAATTCTCAGGACTGTTCTCCTTACTTTCCAACATGGATAAATTTACTGTTCCAAGCCTTTTCTTCCATTCTACCACGACCTCTTGAAGTTTATCCTTTGAGTCTTGTATGAGAACTATATCATCTGAATATAGTAATACCTTGGAAAAAATCAGTTTTAACCTCCAGTATCTAAGAGTTCGTCCGCCCAAACTCGAGTATCCAGATTTCAGCTACGGTCAGTGGTTGTATTGCTTTCACGAAACGTCTAATCATTGCGGTGTATAATAAACCCGTGCGAACTTTAGTACACTTTTATGTTAATTATAAAACGCTTACGTTTCCGCATAATTTAATGTAAAAACGCGTCCGCGCGGGCGCGCGCGAGTGTGTGCATGTGTTTAATACAATAATATACGATGGGAATTCTGGTGTCGCCAGACAATACAAACGTGTCTGTTGCCCGTACAGCGATTGAGTAAACCACTCAGTTCACAGCGCAGCGAGTCCAGTTCACAAACAAGCCAACAAGGCTTACATTTGTTATAATGTTGTTTGCTTTACTACTATTTGTTATCTTCAATTAATAGCAGAATACTACAAGAAACATCAAAATATTGCCGGATAGCGTTATTTGAAAAAGTGCCGGAGGATCCAAAAATTTGAAAAAAATTGTGAAAATCTACAAGGATGTTAGATTAAAAGGAATTGTAACTCAGATCAGAATGGTTCGGATTTTTTACTGCTTATTGTATGATGTGTGCTGTAAAATTGTTATATTACTAAAGAAGTGTAGTAGAGTAATCCAGAATTAGTCATTTTTCCCATAATTGAAAAATGATCTAATATTGATGTATTTATATAATAACAATTGTAGGCCTATTTCGTTCAAAATAGTGGGCGATTTCTGCAGCTCACGGAGCATACTATAGGGTGTTCCAAACCGGATGCACCTAAGGGACTCTCGCACGCGCACTCACAACCGCCCCGGCCCCGGCCCGGCCCGGCCAGGCACGACCCGGGCGGTTCAGTTATAAGTATACGGTCCAATTCAAAACTATAAAATTTTTAATTTAACTTGTAATCCAAATTAAAGTATAATTTTTGTAATATCCACGAAAATATGAGAAAAATGAGTCCAAACAACACATAATTGCGATAAAAATTAGTATTTTAGGGATTTCTAAAGCAAACGCAAAATTGGAGTAATTAATAAAGATTTTATTATAAAGTAATAAGTGTTACTTCATTATAAATGGAAAATACTTTACATTCAAAGATTAGTCAGTTACTGAACCACTCCGAAGAAACATGTTAAGAGTTGTTTTCCTAGTTGGTGTCTCATGTTCCTAGTTTCCTAGTTCCCATTTTCCTGGTTTCGGGAAAATACGTTACATTTAAAGAAGAGTAAGTTGTTGAACCACTTCGAATCCTACAGCGTTAAATTTTATTTGATATATGCAATATAGACACATAAAACACTTTATTACAATAAAGATAAGTCGAATTGTGCGTGGATTATCAACGAAAATTAAATAACATTTGCAAAATATCAATTTCATAAGCCAAAATGAATATTAAAATAGACTTTGTTGTACATCTAAAATATATCACAACCGCGTCGTGTTTGGTGTCATTTTCTTTAAAATTTTATGGAGATTACAAACATGCTGAGCTCGCTCGTTTATTAAAAAGAATTCATTATAAAAGTTGTAGTTACATAGTGGACGCCCTAGTAGATGATTCTCGTACCCCAGGCGTGTGGGCCAGCTGCGTTTGTGTTAGTAAGGATCTCCTACAGTAATCCTCAGGTGCCACGCGACTTGGAACGTCGTATAGTAATAACGTTCGTATAGTGTGTACATAAAACGGCGGATTTTATTCATTATTTATCTAAGAAAAACGTTTTTTCGAACATAATGTTGTGTAACGTTTTGTAGAATTTCGTAAGGAAATGACGTCGCAGGTCGTTGAAGACTAATGGAGTTGTTTCGGAGGGGAGACGCCGAATGTTTGGCGGGTCACGGTGTACAGTATTTATAGAAGGCACAGCACACATCAGCTGTTTGGGATTACAAACATATGTCACCTTGAGCGCAAGGACGCTCCGATGTGTACGTATTTAAAATTCCGTTCAACTCTTCTCTTTACGTGTGTCATCCAGCAGCAGTAGTACAGACCTACCGCGCGCTTACTCACTACTAAGCGTCATTCGTCATTCGTGCAGTAAATTACTTCTCACGGTTTTAATATTTATCATTACAAAATGTGCGTAATGTGGATGTTATTACAAACCTACCTGAGTTGCATAACTCGCTCAGTATTCTTGAACGAAATACATTTATTATTCTGTAAATTTCAATATTATGTATAGTTTTTCAATTATCAGGTATTACGAAATCTGCGATTACTCAATTCATTTTTTTTTCAGTTAAATTATTACCGTAATGCCGAATAACATAATAAATAATTTAGTTTTAGCTTTCAACTTTCTGTTGTTTACATAGATATAGCATATATACGGCTGTATCTAATACTCTTAATACTTTTTACAAATGTGCACAAGCAAATATGGTAACAGTAAGTTTTAACATTGAAAATGTTTATAAGGACGTTTCGCACATTTGCGGCCGATCGCTGATGCGTGATCGAAAATGGGAACCGGTGAGTTTCCATAGAAACTACTTCTCTGTTGTCAATAACGTAGAATATTTTGAATTTTTTTGTGAGTTTCAGTGCCATATCCCCTTAAATTTATCGTAAGGTAGTACATCAGACAAGAATTTATTACGGAGCGATGGATCAGGAGGAAGCGAGTGGAAGTATGGCTCAGACTTCCACCAATTCGAGTGTAGAAGGAAGTAATTTGGCGGAAAAGCTACAATTGGAAGCAGAACGTCGCAAACGAAAGCTCGAATATTACCGAGAGTGGAAAAAGAAGCGAAAAGTACAGAAAATTGATTAGTTGATTATTTAGATTGATTAGTTGATTGATTAGTTTACGTCGCTCATTCTCGTGCACGCACTATCAATGATTTTTCCAGTTTTATCACTGCAGAAAGCAAAATAATTGTCGCGAAGCTTTAAAAACGGAATTTACTCGTTTAGAAAAGAATAGTATGTCATCGATTGTATATCGGTGCCGACAGCGTATTAAAGATAATACGTTAAGTGTCGGGCTGCTGAAATATAAAGCTTGGCTGCGCACCACGAAGATTTAGTATCAGACCCGGTCTTGAACAAGACGGACATACTTGCGCTCACTGAGACTTGGATCAAAGACGACGAACCGAGTATGGAGATCCCTGGTTATACGATAGTTGCCAGACATAACAGCTCGTCTACTAGAGCCGGTGGTGTCGAGATTTATGAGTCTATCAAGCCTTATTTGAAGCGTTGTACGCATTTCCAGTTGGATACTACGAGCGCGCCGTACGGTGATATGTGTTGTATTCGTGTCGAATTTAAGAATACTCAAGGACTAAATGATAAACTCCACATCATTCTGATGTAAGGACGAGCAAACATCATTGAAGACGAGTTATTTCGTTTATTCGACGCCGCTCTTTTGCGCTTTAACGTTTATAGCATGCGCAGCTATACGTCACGTACCGATGACTTATACTGGAGCCCGTTAATTATATGTGGTGATTTTAACTACAACTTGAAACTGCCCGAAGCTGGACGACTGCTCGCATATTGGGAAGAATTTTATTCGGTACGTTTAGCATGCGATCGAAATATCATAACCACTCGTAATGGTACTACGATTAATGGTGTATTTTATAAGTTGCGACCAACCGAAGTGGTCCCATACGCTTCATATTTCACTACGCATCGTCCGATGATTATACTTCCAAGTGAAATCGATGAATCTCAAGAACAGCGAGCTTCTCTCCGTGCGCGCTTATGAATGCGACTACATTTAACTTATAATCTGTACATTGGTAAATGAAGAAAAATAAATATATATATTTTTTAGATTTATTGAAGCATTTTCAATAAATTCCCTTCTCTGTGCATTGCATTTGTGCAATGCCTGTAAATTTGTTTTATAAACATTGCTTACAAACATCACTTTTCACGGCGATCGAAAATTTATAAGCAGTGTTGAGAAATGTTAATTCTATCAAATTATTAAAGATATGGAGTTTGTATTTTGAATAAATTAATAAAATTCCTCATAACTTGATCCCCACCACACGTAAAGTTCTACAATTTTCTTCAAATTTTAGAATTCATGCGTCGTCGGCCGGTGGTACCTCTGAAATTAAAAATAATTCATAATGAATGTTACATTTGAGTATGGGTTAAAATTCCCTTTAGTCTGATACCTGGCTGGATTAAAAAATTGTTTTCCAATTTTTGACATTTTTTTAGCTTTCCGACGAGGGAAGTGAGTTCTCAGCTTTGACTCGACCGTTTGGCATTTGTCTGCATGTCTATTTGGGGATATGTCTCACGATAACTTTTGAACGCATCAATCGATTTTTGTACAACTTGACATGCATGTCAGTACTTTTACTTTACCAGAATATTACTGTTTTTGAGATTGATCCCTCCAAAAATGATGATGGGAGGCAAAAATGTGGGGGACCCAATAATTGTGACAAAAAATCGTAAAGGCCCACATGAGGTATTAAATTGAAGGGAATTTAAACAAAAATCTGAATATAGTGTTCCTTAACAAAAAAATTAAAAATATTTTGGACGTCGGGGCCCAAAAAAACGCGTGGGTGAAAATTTTGATAAAAATTCATGCAGGGGTATCAAATTAATGAGAGTTTTAATTAACATCTGAATGTAGTGTTAAGTTATGGAAATTTCAAAATATTGGAAACCCAGGCCCCACAAAAGACAGAGATCAACCTTTTTGAAAAAAAAATTGTGAAAATGCAGTAGGCTGTCAGACTAAAAGGGATTGTAACCCAAATCCGAGTGTTCCAAATTTTATTGTTTATTGTACGATTGTGTGCTCTACAATTGGTATAATAGGAAAGAAATAGGCGTAGTAGAGGAATCGGGATGTTTGTAATGTTTCCCATAATTGAAAAATCATCTAATGTCAAAATGTATGTAAGAATAAGTGTAGGCCTACATAGTAGTTAAAAGTGATGGGCGAGTTCTGAAGCTCAGGGAGTACTGTATTAACGAAAGAAGTTTGTAACGAGTAAAAGTACGAGGATTGTTCAACAGAAACACGTTTTATCTGCGCAGTCGTGACTTCATCACCATGGCAACGGAATTCATTTGTTTATATTGTCTGTTTAAGTACTAGCGACGCGTCTGTCAAAAGTATTTCCAGTTTCCTCTTTTCTAAGCGCTGTGACTGGGTTGAAAAATGGCATCTATGATAGAAAATCTATGCAAACATAATCTGCGTGCCGTTATTCAGTTTTTGGCCGCTGAGGGGCGTCAACCAATGGAAATTTATACGAAAATGAAAGCTGTATACGGTGACTATAGTTATTCTGATACGGCAGTGATTGAATGGTGCAATAAATTTCGACAAGGAAGAGAATCCACTAAAGATTTGGCCCGTCCAGACCTGCACGTGTTTGCAGCATTAGATGAAAGTGTGAGACAGCTGGAAACTGCTTTACGCGCAAATAGGCGCATCAAAGATAGAGAACTTTCTCAAATGTTGAGCATCAGCGTGGGAATTGTTCATTCCATCATTCATAATCTTGGGTGTCACAAAGGTGCTGCTCAGTGGATTCCACGACTGCTTACTGATGAGCAGAAAAATTTGCATTCAGCCTTATCATTACAGCATTTGATGCGTTTTTACACCAAATTGTTGCCTGTGATGAGTCTTCGTGTCAAAACTACGAACCAGAATCCAAACGACAGAGTATACAGTGGAAGAATGCACAATCTCCGAAGGCGAAAAAATTTCGGTCCCAACCTTCTTCAGGAAAAGAAATGGGGACCGTATTTTTTTATTATCAGTGTGTGCTGCTCTTAGATTTTAAAGAACCTGGTGTCAACATCAACGCTGAGCGATATGCAGACAGCCTAAAACATTTACGGCTCAAGAAGAAACATCACGAATAAACTTCCCGGGAAGCTCACAAATGGTGTCATTCTTCTGCGTGATAATGCTCGACCCCATGTAGCCCAGACTATTCAAGATCTGCTTGATCGTATGCCGTGCGAAGTCTTACAACATCCACCTTACAGTCCCGACTTGTCCCCGTGGGATTATCATGTTTTTGGCGCATTAAAGAAATCACTAAAAGGACGGCGGTTCAAATCGGACGCTGAGGTAGAGTTTACTGTTAGCGAATGGTTCCGCAAACAGCCCCAAGAATTTTACCAGCAGGGAATCTACAGATTAGTGCAACAGTGGGTCTCGTGCCTTAATGTTAATGGAGACTTGTGTTGAACAATCCTCGTAATTTTTAAAAGGGTGAGAGGACTAAGTATACAATTAGTACGTGTGACACAGTGTATACTCGAAACGAAGAGTTTACCTGAAGGTCAGACGAGAGAGCTGAATGCCAGCGGCGGAAAGTTCACAACACGCCCGACGTTGGAGATGCCGGCAGCGTAAACGTTGGCAAGTTTACGGCGTTTTGGGACAAGGTTATAGTGACTAACGTTTAATTATTCACAAAACGAGGATTGCACAACATTGATTTACGAATGCGAAAGATGTATCACTCAGAGGAAAAGTAACCACTGAATTATGGCTTTATATAAAGTGATGAGTTATCATTATGTATATTAGAAAACTCGTCTTTTCTAACACTTGTAAATGGTGATAAAGTCGTTTACATGTCAACACGTTATTACAGTTTTTTCCACGTTCACCTGTTTGGGTAGAGGGCTGTTAATTGTTCGCCATGCCGTAGAAATTACTGGACGTAACATGGGGTAAAAACTATCCAAGTCGTTTCATGTGAATTTACGGAATGCTGAATTAAAGGTTTTCAAGTGCAATGATAAATCATAACATTGATTTTCAAGGTTAATTTTTATTATTACTAGAGTATTTTTATTGATTACGTAGCTGTTAAAAAGTAAACATAAAAAGATGAATGCATACAAAATGCCGTTTTTGAAACATATTGAAGCATCATCAAAACTGTACCGTTATTTGAGTAGTTTTACCACTAACCTCTCCATAATATTTTCTGTGAAATTATAGTTTATTTTTATTCTCTTAAACAATTCAAAATTCATGTAATTATTTTGTATTTATTTTCTAGTTACATAATTATTTCGTAATTGAGTCGAGTATAATTATACGTAAGAAAAGATTACGAGAAACGATTACATTCAATATTGTTTTCCAATGAAATCTGTTCCGTTTCTTTCCAGTGGAAATTATCCACGGTATTCTTGCTCCAAAGAATCCATACTCGCGGAAAACCTGTGTAGTGAAATAACTCGTTTAGAGTATATCTGCTCAGTAAAATTAATATGCCTTGACGGATACTTCTCCTCCTCACCGTCTTCTTCCTCCTCCATCCAAAGGCCATGCCTTGTTGAGGAGCCACGCCCCTCTCTCCATCATTGTCCTCTTTAAATCGCAGTACGATAGGAAGTTCATCTTCTTTCCCATGTCTTTGAAGAATGCTGCTCTTGGTCGTCCTCTTGGTTCCCCCCCCCACCACCACCTTTCCTTCACAAATGTTACGTGCCCGATCAATTTAGTCCTTCTTCTTCCAATCATTTTTAAAAGTGATCTATCTTCGTTCGCTTCTGTGAGGACTTGGTCATTACTCCAACTCGTCCTCGTCGTTCTCCTCCAGACCCACATTTCCATTGCTTTTCTTCCTTCTATTTTGCCGACGGTCCACGCCTCACGCCCATCAGTTAAGACACTCCACGAGATGTTTTTGTAAAGCTTTTTCTTACCTCCATATGTAAGCGATTATTTGTAAGTAAACTCCTTTTGTTCTGAAACGCCTGCTTTGCTAGATATATCTTCTCTTTATCTCTGTCCCATATTTATTTTCACAAGTGATTGTGCTCCTCAGGTAGGAAAAATGTTCAACCTGTTCTAAAATTGTATTACCCAATTTAATATCAAGTTTTACATTCTCTTTCTTCGTTCCTATCACCATTGTTTTTGTTTTCTTCTTGTTGATGTTTAAGTTCCCCTAGGGTTTCACACAAGATTTCTAACGTTCTCTTCATTTCTTTTACTGAGTCTGCGATTATTACTATATCATCTGCAAAGCTGTTACTATGAGTGCGCCTTCCATTAATCTTAGTGCCTTTGGGTTTTCTTTCATTCTTATGCTATAGACTCTTCAATAAATAAGTTAAATAAATGTGGAGAGAATTACGCGAGGGTGTAAACGTCACTGTAGCAACGTCAGGACAGTGAAAGGTTTCGTGAACGACGTGCATCAGTTATATGTAATTACATGGCGTGGCATGGCATTGCATGTTTGATGCAGATAGCTGTTGTGTTGTGTTCTGTACGTGATCGGTGAATGGTTGTGACAGCTGTGCTGTTGCTCCTGGCTGTGACGTAATCGGCCGAGGCGTGCCGGAGACATTGTTTGGTTCCCTAACGTTATCTAACTACAGGGACTTTTGTTTCTGGTAGATGCACAGTGGAACCTTGAAATGGGACCAGGCGGGGAGCTTAGGATTGCCAAAAGTCGGTATGGACAACCATACATGACTTCCATGTTCTAATTAATTAAACTATTTTTAATATGTAGGCCTACACTCGGAACGAAACTAAATATATCAGCATGCTTTTGGTAAAAACGCTGAGAAAGATAATCAGAATACGAATTGTACATAGATGTTAATATTTAAAAATTAAGAATTATTTTGATTAAATCATCTTTTGTTTAAACAACGGGAAAGAAAGCGAATACCGCCCAGCGTTTTTTGTTATCTGTGAATTTCTGAAAACGAAAAATTATTTTGTTTACGTATCCGTGGTTACATAGCATGGAACGATGTCGGTTGTTAATATTTTATTGAAATTTTTAAATTTTCGGTCGAATAAAGTTATATCATCAATACAACAAATTACCCCTTCACTTTACAACTACCCTTTTCATTTACAGATATTTCATGTAACTTTCTACAGTGGATTATTATGACGTTCTTTTCAATATACAGTACTTGATTTATCAAAATTAAGTACTTTACTCTTGTTAAAACGTAAAACGTTGCAGGTAAACTGCCTTTCCCCCTTGACCGATCGTCACCAGGATCAATACGCCTTGAGTCTTCTACAACTCGGGCACATATGCAAAAAAGTATTCCATTCTGTTTGAATTTGCGACAGTTATCGTTCGCCATAGAAAAAATTCTACACACAGACACTTTTCGGAAAATGACAGTACTACAAACAGAATCTGCCCTTATCTCGAACACGATTTTTTCGCGATCACCATACTTTCATTTACTTACGGAACATGGAAGTAAAAAACTTCGGATCATCAGCTGAATAGTGAGAAATAAATTTGAATTATTGTCATTTACCAAATGAAGAATAAAAGATGAACCCAGCAGCAATTTATTTTGGTAACTTAGGTAATTAGAGTATACCTTACATAAAACTGGATTTTGTATCTTTTAAATTATTTTATTAAATTTTGCTGTATAAAAATAGTCAGTTAACTTTTTAGTCCTGTAAAACATTTACTCAGGTATTTTTTTAAATTAATTTTAAAGTTAAGTTTAATTCAGTTTTTAATTCATTCGTTAAATTGGTTTTTCTTTTTTTTATCAGTGTGTTGTATCACGTTTTAGTGATTAATTTAATTTCACTGATTTTATTTAAATTACATTATTTGATTTTATTACGCGGCTCTGGAGACAACAAGCAGCCGCTATAAACTGTCCCTCCGCTAGTCGCATCTCAACAAGTAGAGGTTAGGACGCCCTCTTGTCTTTTGGGGTAAAGGCGTGTGATCCTTCGTTAGGAGCCAAGAAGGAACTACCAAAATTTGAAGATACTTATTGATATCTTGCACAGGGAAAAAGTAATCTTTAGTCCGGTAAGAGAGCCAGTTCATGGGAGACAACCCAGACAGAAAACCGCGCTAGACGTTAAGGCTGAAGGTGGCAGTCAAAAGTTACACTGAACTTTCTTTTATTATTAGTATGTACGGGTGTGTGCCGCAACTCTCTTTTGTTACTCTCGGTAAATTTAGTGTAATTTATTCAACGTGCGTTCGGATAACTGAGTCGTTACCAATGTCAGACTTGGGTTCCACACCACATAGAGTCACTTAGCCTATATCTAACGAGTGCTTTGTTAATGTAATTAAGACAACGTTAGGCTTCCTATAGCCATGACTGTAGAAGATTAGTTTCACTTGAACGGAGGCATCTTGATACTGTGAGGTATGACCGTGATACTTTGATCGTGAAGATACTTTATTTCGACGATGAAGAAGAACGGAAACAATGATAAGATTAGACGACTGCAACAGAGATTACTGCTTTAAAATAAATCTCATTGTAAGACCTAGATCACGATTCTCGATGTTCTCGGGCGGTAATTCAGCCGTCGTCATCAGTCTGATGGCGAATTGTGAAACGGTAAATAGATTTATTTCGTTGGTATCTGAAATCGGAGTCTACTACATCAGAAATTAAAAAACTCGACTAGGTCTGTATGTGTGTGTGAAACGGATAGATCTCAGAACGTACGGTTCTGGATGCGTACTTTCAGACTGTCGTGGATATAACGTCGAACCGGTGCTTATGTAAGAACCGTAGATTATATTAATATTGCTTAGTTGAGAAAATAGATAATACCGCAATCGCTGGTTGCCTACGTGACGCTTGGCACGTATAGTGTTTGCTGCAGCGCACGAAGTTTTTCCAGGCGTTTGCAGATCATTCTACCCGGCAGAATTAAGTAACCCTCTAGATCAGTCATAGGCAGCCTTTGAATTAATAGAGGCACATATATAAGTGAGGACCAGTTCGATGGGCGCACCCCTCCCCACCCCATCAATGGAAAATAGAAAGTTCCAGAGTTCAATAGCTGGACGTTACAACATTAACTGTCACTTTATGATATCCTTGCGCTTATAATTAGCGACTTGGAACATCAAATCAAAAAACGTTTTGCAGTATTTTTCATAAAAATTTGTGAAAAGTTTTTACAGTTAGTAGTAGATCATATCAACAATTTGTCACCATGCACACGCACGTTAAAACTAACAAAACTTTAAACGAAACAAATGGTTAAACAGGAAAACATTTTAATAAAAATAAATTAAAGAACTTACCACAATAACAGTATTAAATAGTGTTATTTAATAACACAATAACACTATTAAATAAAATAAATTTTATTTTTATGAAGTGCACAGAAATGTAACACTTGAAAAAATAAAGTTTCTCGTTTGGGGAGAAAGGTGTTTACAGGCTGTGGGCGACAACTCGACAATCATATTGGGGGAACACGTAGCGGGGTTCGTAATTGGCTGGTACTATTTTATAATACAATACTTCGAAGCAGGTGCAATGCAGGTGCGTTCCTTCGCTCAAAAGAAAATAAAATTGCAAACTGCTTCGTGGGCGGACGCGTCAGGGTGCAGGGTTGCCGACTGCTGCTGTAGATAATTCGATTTCACTTCCAGGCGTTACTCTACTATGCTACCGGTATCGGGGCCCGCTACGTCACTATAATGCAAGGCGGCGGAGGTATAAATACTGGATTTCTAAGCGGCCAGTCCAGTTTAGACCTGGCGATATTAGAGTGCGGAGTGTTAGTTATTGAGGCGGCTTAGTGAGAAGTGATCATTGTGTTAATCAGTGCAAAGACGTAATAAGGTGACATTTATTGTTGTTTGTTGGACAAATTTGTATTGAATTATTGCATGGGAGTGCCTTTGTTGATTTCCATTGTTTGTGTCTAATAATTAAAGTTTGTGATTAGTGGCTTCAATGGTGTGTGTTATTCTCTGTTTCCACTGTTCAACACGACGATCCGTCTGACAGTCGTAACAATACATTACTCCATATAATGTTAGTTTACAATCAAGACGTGTTTTTTCTTACTTAGAACACGTTTCGAGCATCAAGCACTTTGCTCATCGTTATCCTCGTTTTTTTAAGTCTTGCGAGATGTCTGTGTCCTGGTCAGTTTGTTGCTGTTTGTATTAAATTGGCTTTTGTTTTGCGCGTGAGCGGGTGCTAGTTGTTCCGGCTTCAGATTCTCTGTTTGGTGAGGCTTGCTCATTCTTTACGCCTTTCTCACTCAGCAGCCATTCTAATTTTGTCTCCCTATGTTCATCGGGCTTTTCCGTTCTTTTGTCTTCTTCCTCAGTGGCATACATTCTTACGCTGTTTTTGGTAATTTGTCAACCGCCGTACGTCGGAAGGTAAACAATAGGTTACGTAAACAGAGCGAAATGGCGCCCTAATTTCACTTTATTTTTTAATTTGAGGGTAGACAGTCGAATCCGCATGAGTTGTTGAAGCATGACGGCATTGTAAGATTCGTAAATGCTCAACGATACAACGGGTAGGGCACCTAGAGGGGATGGATGATCAACGTATGTCAAAGAAAATCCTGAGAGCGCAGGTCTATAAAAGCAGAAATAGAGGCCGACCTAGGATAAGATGGTTGGATGATGTGCTGGAAGATCTAAGAAGAATGAACGTGACGGGTTATGCTGAGAGAGCGTCGAATAGGAGACACTGGGGAGACTGGTGTTGGAAGCCAGGGATTACGTTGGGCTGTAGTGTTACAGAAGACGAAGAAGACAGTCGAACGAGCTGAATGGAAAATGTTGACTAGTAAGGTAAACGTTGACCTGTAAGTAAGTCTCTGGTGATAAGGTGGACGTATACTTATGGAGCAACGGACGCAGTCACTGTCTATACGAAGCAACATTAGTTCAGACTAGAGAAACTATGGACAGCTAGAGACGTCATATGGACATTAAGCGCACGTAGACGTAGTTAACTCGAGACGTTTACGGTGGGGTGAAAGTGAATTGTAGCAGAGTTTACCTACGAGGATCTGAATTCCACAAGAAAAAAGAAGGAGGTCAGAAGGTTTCATGGAATACAGAAGTGGCGTCATGGCATCGTCATTATTAGTAAGTCTGTGTCACATAGAATTAGAACCGACATTATCAACTTTATTAAATAAAAAAACAAAGAAACAATGACAGTCGTATCAGTAGCACGTTACAGCATGTAATACTGTTAAGACCAGTAGCAGTACTAACAGTTGTAGTATTGGTTATAATGATGTTACACTTGTAGAAATACGTTTCCTTGTTTTGTAAGAAGCAGCAGCGGCAGAGATAACGTGGAATGAGATTAGCAGGCAGGCAGACACGAGGACACACCGCGAACGTTCGTGAGCAGAATACGCACACACAGCAGCGTTTGCTACGTAAACAATTATACATCAGAGAGAGAGAGAGAGAGATTTGAAGCGTTCCGCCGAAGTACGAATATAAAATAATTTGCGTTCTGTTTTGGATACATTTTGAATGTAAAAGATGTTTATCCGACTTTTACTGGCTGTAGGTAATGTTTTTTGTTTTTATTTATTTTTTTATCACGCTCTGCCTTTTAGTCTTGTAAATGTGTACTGTCGGTACGGATTTTTTACCACGCTTTGCCTTGTAAGTGTGTACTTAGATTCGGTACGATGTTTTTACCACGCTCTGGCTCGTAAATTTGTACTGTGATTCGGCACGACATTTTTTACCACGCTTTACCTTGTAAGTGTGTAGTTAGATTCGGTGCGATATTTTTACCACGCTCTGGCTCGTAAATTTGTACTTAGATTCGGCACGACATTTTTTGTGTTAATAATGGTAGACGCAACTTTATGAGTACCCCTGCTATGGTGAAGGGTAACATTGTTTCAGTCTTTGGGTCATTGCCATCTATTTAAGTGAAACAGTATGTAATGGTAATTATTCTGCTGATGTAAAGCACACACAAACACACACACATTCAGTCAATTAATTAATCTGTTTTTGTGTTAGATTATTTCTCTGTTTCCCATACACATTCCTAATGATGAAAATAATTGTCGAAACGTCGACACAAATAATCTAAAAATTGTGTCTGTACTTACTGACAGATTCCCGCTAAACATGTAAACGGTCACTACTAATTTAAGGACTATATAAATAGTTTTTGAATAGTGAGCTCAGGCAGGCGGAACACTAGTGGCTTACAAGTAGTTTGGATGAGAAAAGGGAAAGGGCTGGAGAGCAGAAGCTAGGAAACCAAAAGAGGTCACGTACAAAGGCGTGGTTCTATGACTAGAGTAAACAGCTGATGCTAGAAAGAAATAATGCAACAAACGCAATGTTGCGGATAAAGACAAGAATAACGGTTGACGAGTATAGAACTAAAAGAAGAAGAGCAGATAGACTATGCAGGAAGAACAAACGCGATTTCGAAAAGAGCAAAATTGAAGAGATCGAAGAAGCAGGTGGTAGGGGAAACACAAAAACATTTTAACATCGGGTTAGGGAGGAAAGCAAATTGATTCCGTCTATCAGCCAGTAGATATTTAAGACCTTGGGGTTAAGTTCATTCTTCTTGGAAGTTATGCGTTTTGTTCCACGTCAGTCTCCTGTCCAAGTGTATCCCCCCCCCGCAAGGTAGGCCTAGTACTTTCAGGTTAGTGCACTGGTTGACCACTAATTGTTACTGGTGGCCATTTAAGTTTTAGTGTGGTGATTGTAAAGTGTACTGACTTAGACGAACTGATTTTTGTGAACCACTTTATCAAGCCACAACTGAACGCTGTTTAGTAACTTTTATAGCATAAGAGACGCTATTGAAGGGTCAGAATGTGTCTCTAGTATTGCTGGTAGGTAGCAACAGTGGTATCAGTTCCCGACGGTAAGTCCGAGGTAAACAGGAGGTATAGCAGTGGTCTCAGGACGCCGCTACTCATTTCAGCAATACATGTATTTCAATAAAACAGATATACAGCGAAAGAAAAAAATATGAACAGGTAAGAAAATAAAAAGATATGTAAAATTTAATGTTTTTAATCAATTACAGGCTGTACAACAATTAGTATTTAATTCTAAAGGTACCTTCTAAGGTTGGTATCTTTAGGTTATGAACAATGAATACATCACAATAGAAGAGTGAGATTATATGTACCATTAGTAAGCAGTGTGTGTATAAAATAAATACATCACATTATCATTAATACTTAATATCTCCTCCTCCTCCTCCCCCTCCTCATACCTCCTCCTAATTTTAATAAATAATTGACCCGAAAATAAAGTCATATTAATCCACTATAAAATGGTAAATGAGATAATTATAAATGGAGTGGGTAGTTAAAGTGGGAGGGGTGATTTTTTGAAAATTACTGTGCTGAAATCAAGTAAAGTACGAGTATTTAATTTTGAAGGATATGATACTTTAGAAATTACATATGATAAACTATTTACGCTATGAAAGTGTTAACATCATTAATGGTGGGGATCGGGTGAAGAGGAGAGATGCTTATCTCAGTAGTTCAGTTTCTTTTTAAGAATAATTTACCTAATTTTTATAGATAAAGTGGCTCGAAAATAACATTATATGAAACGGGGACCCCATAGTAACAAAAATATCTATAAACAGTGAAAATAGTTTGAGGGCGGGCGATATTTTTTTAGAAATTATCGAACCGAATTTAAGTAAATGATTTTAAATATACATCTGAGAACATGGAATTCTTGTATGGTTCTACATACAGATATTTTACTTTTATTATCTGTTTGTTTTTTTTTTCTTTCGCTGTATATATATCTGTTTTATCCAAAGAAATTAATTGTTCCATATAGTCGAAGTGGTTAGCGTTCTGAGTCCACTACTATACGTCCTGTTAACCTCGGACTTACCGTCAGGTGATGATACCACTAGAATACTAGAGACACATTCTGACCCTTCAATAGCGTCTCTTATGCTATATAAAAGTTACTAAACAGCGTTCACTTACGGCTTGACAAGTGGTGCACAAAGTCAATTCATCCAAGTCAGTGCACGATACATTCACCTCACCTAAGGCTAACTGTCCTCCAGTAACAATTAGCGTTCAAACAATACACTAAGCTGAAAGTGCTAAATATATTTGGGGGGGATGCACTTGATAATGGGGGAGTCACAAAAGTAATGTTATCTAGAAGATGACGAATGGAGATTAGGAAATAACCAGGAGGTAGATGAGGACGTTGTAAGATTCATAAAGGCTCAACGAATTGAATGGATAGGTTACTTATAGCGGGTGGATGATCAACGTGTATGCCAAAGAAAATCTTGATTGCGCAAGTCTATAAAACCAGAAAGAGGGGCCGAACTAGGATAAGATGGTTGGATGATGTGCTAGAAGATCTCAGAAGAATGGATGTGAGGGGTTTCACCGAGATGGCAACGGATAGAAGACTTTGGGGAAGATTGGTGTTGGAAGCCATTGCTCACATTGGGTTGTAGGTTAAAGAAGTAGAAGAAAGAAAGTGTAAATGTGGAAGGAATGAAAAATTGGGAAAGCTGATAGTACTGTAAAGATGAAAGAAAATAACCGGGTGGGGTTATGTAGTCGAAACGTTGACAAACATAATACGAGAAGCACAGAGTAATTGGTTGTTATTTGTTGATTTGTTTGAAAGAAAGGAAGGAACAGGAAAAAAGCAAATAAACTTGACATTGTCGTCGTCAGGTGGCGTTGCTTTCTTTCAGCAAAAAAGAGAAAAAAACCTCGTTGTGTACAGACTAGTGAGCGCTTTGCAACTGTTGGTTGCAGGTGACAGATAAACTCATCTGAGTGCAATGAGGCTTGTAGAAATAACAGAGAGGGCGTGAGCGAGGCAAAGGGAGGTCGATCACGCTACTGCTTCAAGTCAAACAGCTCAATGTAGTGTACTGGCTGCGCTGCTCAAGTATTTGCCAAACCCCACAACGCCCCCCCATCACAACCTGCAGCCCCATACAGCCGTTTACCGTGTCGCGTGTGGCTCCACTTTTCATTTTCTTGATATAAATTGTCATATTAATTTAATAAAGCCGTTTTCAAAAATTTACTTCTTCGATAATTTTGCTGACGACTTGCTTGTACTTCGAGTACAGAATCTAATTTTCAAAAATCTGTTTTTAAACTTCGTCAGATTTGCAAACAATACAATATGAAAGTCTCCACTATAAAAACAAAGGTAATGGTATTTCGAGGCAAGGAGCCAATAAGAACAAAAGTAATGTTTAATGATCTAATTGTGGAACAGGTGAGCCACTTGGGAAATGATGTCGGCTATGATAGGTATTATGATATTGATGTTAAGGTAGGTAAGTTCCAGACGACCTGTGGGACAAAGCTCTACAAACTAATAATTAATGATCAAATTGTAGAACAGGTGTAGCATTTTAACCGTTAGGGAAGTGTTATTGGCCATGATAGGAATTATAATATTGATGTTAAGCAGTGGCGAAGTTACATGGAGGCAATTGAGGCAATGCCTACCCTAAAGAATTCTGTAGAATAAAAATTATAAATACGTATGAACTACATAACGTAAAGATTATACATTGTTACCGCGACTGTCGAATTTATTAGGCCGAAACGTGCTTTACTGAGCGACCGCTGGATGGTGACAGGTGAGACTCGGCATAGCTCGTTTAAAGCGAATGAGGCAACCTGAACTTGCCTCAGCGTTTTTTGTATACATCGTATGTAAGCAATGTGCCGGAGTGATATGGAAGTGAAGGGAGGGGGGATTGTCCCGTGCTGTACACATAGAGCGTTGAGGCATGCCTCACTTCTGTGGTCCAAACATTCAAGTTAAAGCGCGCTGTGTTGTTTATAAGTGTGTTTATTTTATGCGGTTATTAAAAGTGTCCCTGTTATTCCCCTGAACTAACAGATGATCAAGTTTGTTATTTGAATTATTTGTAACATTAAACATATATATAGAAACTAATCAAGTTTAAAAATTTAAAGTTCAATCAGTTGTATTATTGTGTATGACTAATACAAGGATTGTTCAATAGAAACACGTATAGAGCTGTAAAGCATTTTTTTATTCAACGATTTTAAAAGAAGTCTCCATTAACATTAAGACATGAGTTCCACTGTTGCACCAACCTGTAGATTCCCTGCTAGTAAAATTCTTACGGCTGTTTGTGGAACCATTCGGTTACAGTAAACTCTACCTCAGCGTCCGATTTGAACCACCATCCTTTTAGTGATTCCTTAAAAAAAATTTAAGATAAGATTTTTGCCTACCCATTCATTAACTACTAGCTTCGCCACTGATGTTAAGTTAGGCAAGTTCCAGACGATCTGTGCGACAATCAACCGTACTTGTAGAAACAACGTACGTCGAGACACACAATTAAAGTTCTACAAAGTTATGGCCGCCCCTGTACTGTCCTGTGGGTGTGAGTTATGGACAACAACCAAGAAACAAGACAGTAAAGTACATACCTCGGAAATGGCGTTCTTCAGAGGAGTTAAATGGTGCTCTAAAGTTGACCGTATAAGCAATGATGTTTATAAGGTATCATAAGGTAAGAGTTACAAGTTTTGAAATTGAATGTAAAATTAAAAGATTAAAACAACGATGGAAAGAACACTCAGAAAGAATGTCAGATTCCAGACTGGCCAAACAAGTCTGGAAATACAAACCTGTAGGACACAGGTGTGTGGGTAGAGCCAGGAAGAGATGGCTGCAGGATTTTTGAAGACGGAATAAAAAGCACCGTCCCTGTGCCGGGTTGTGAAGATGGTGATGATAATTTCGGATAAGGCTGGCACTGTTGAAGAGGACACAGCTGGTATTCCAACTGCTGTGAAGTCCTTAAATGTGGTGTATTCAAGTAGTATGCGCGCGCGTTTCTAGAATTTGATTATTGTCGTCTGTGTGTTCAATGTTCACTCCCGTTTGTAACTTTTCCCATACAAATAAAACACATTTCATGATAAAATGTCAAAATAAAAACCTATATCAAATGCGAAACAAGGGTTTAAGTGACGATTTTCTCCGTTTCAGAAACATTTATGTATTAATTCGACTGTTTTGTATTATCGAAGTTTCCGGATTACGCTGTGGTTTTGGGGTTTAGTCCCAGAAGGTACTTAAGTCCTTATACGTTTTTAATGTTACTAGACTGTCTAAGCGGACGTGCAGATATCCGGCGTCTTTTCTGCTTGCAGTATTGAGCGTTTGTTCATCGGTTTTTGAGAGGACGTGGTTGCACAGTGTTAACAAATCAGACTTGTTTAACACGGTTAGTTGCTTTGATATTTCCCGTCATTACTTAATAACGTTAGATTCGCCGAGGGAAATTATTTTTCTCACGTCGTGATGCGAAACAGCTAATAATGGAAGCTTGCATGCATCGTAATGGGAATGCACTAGTTAGGCCTATATTGTTCACCAATTCAGAGCGCTACATTTCTATTCCGTAATGTATATTTTGAAACATCCAGGAATTTGTTACACGGATTTTACATGGCGTGATCAGGAGTACATTTACAGTTACTTTCATCTTTCATTTAGTTTCAAGATAATAAACGTCTCAATGTGCCAGTGCAATGGTAAAAAATCATAGACAAAAATATTTAATCAATACCGGTAGTGGGGGAAAAAAAACTTGGCCACCTACAAAAGTAGATCTTATAAAGAAATATCTAAAAGAATTCAAAAAATTTATCAGTGCAGTAGAAGTCTAATAAGTTATTTTTTGTAAATAATGAAATATTGACATATAAGCATTGTAAGCTATGTTATGAAATACGTATCTGTTATTACTTGTTGTAAATGTATATAAACACATTGTAATTCAAATAAGGAAAATCCTAGCATGTAGTATTACACACTTGTAATGGAGCATGCTTTAAAAAAAAAAAAAAAACTTATGTTTGAAAATCAAACATAAATTGCATTGATTTGGAAGAAATTTCTGTTTTGTCAACCCGCAACACGTCTATCCATATATACAAATCCATACGTGGGATACATGCACAGTATCCCACAAGTGGTTACACGAAAAAGAGAGTACTAGTGTACATAGTTTACAAAGTTTTCAAAATACGATGTTAAAGAACATCGTTCAAGCGCTTGGTTAAGCTCAACAGGTTCGAGATATTCGGTTTATGACAAATGGGCTTCAGCGAAAATTTTACAGTTATCGTTAATTCTGAGAATAAAATTAAAATTTAACCAAAATTAAAATAAAAAAATCTTTTTCGCTTGGGGAAAATACTTTACTTTATCAGACTGAAATAATTTTCTCTTGTATAAACCGATTTTAAAGTCTGCGTGGAACCGACATATGGAACCCAGTATTGACGTCGTACCAAGAAGAGGAGTCTTAAAACAAAGTTCTAAGAAACATTGTTTCTGCGTCTTGGTTCGTCGGGAACAGTGACTTTGACTTCCACGGAACTATGGGAATGTGGCTCATGACCAACGAAACCAGAGACTGAAAACAGAGGAAAGGGTGTTATATCACTATGAAACGTTGTAGGCCTGCAAAGAGAAATGGAGGGTTGCAATCAACGCGGCCAAGAGCAGAGCTGTAGTCTTCTCCAGACGCATAAGGCTCCCTGACAGACTCTATGTAGGCGACACTCCCTTGCCCTGGTCTCGAGAGGTTAAGTACCTCGGGGTCCATCTCGATCGACGTCTTATCTGGCGGACACACTCTGAGCAAGTAGCCCGCAAGACCGCCCATCATCTAGGTCTATATCAACTCCGTCCCCTGTTTTGAAATAACTCTATGACCCGCCGCCTAGGGAACCTTATCGTCTTCACCTATATAGTGCCGATGGTTACCTACGCGATTCCCGTATGGGGCTACTTGGCCAAGACTCATAAGCGAAAGCTTCAGTCTCTTCCGGACCGAGGATTGCGCTGGACATGCAAAGCCCACTACCTGACTTCTAATAAAATTATCAGAGAATCCCCTACGTGTTCGTTCCCTGGACGCCACTATACGGACACTGTCCCGGAAATTCTATCGCCGCACCGCCCGCTTACAATCACCTCATTAGCGCCCTCGGTCGCTACCAATCTGGGCCAGGATCAACGTATGTCAAAGAAAATCCTGAGAGCGCAGGTCTATAAAAGCAGAAATAGAGGCCGACCTAGGATAAGATGGTTGGATGATGTGCTGGAAGATCTAAGAAGAATGAACGTGACGGGTTATGCTGAGAGAGCGTCGAATAGGAGACACTGGGGAGACTGGTGTTGGAAGCCAGGGATTACGTTGGGCTGTAGTGTTACAGAAGACGAAGAAGACAGTCGAACGAGCTGAATGGAAAATGTTGACTAGTAAGGTAAACGTTGACCTGTAAGTAAGTCTCTGGTGATAAGGTGGACGTATACTTATGGAGCAACGGACGCAGTCACTGTCTATACGAAGCAACATTAGTTCAGACTAGAGAAACTATGGACAGCTAGAGACGTCATATGGACATTAAGCGCACGTAGACGTAGTTAACTCGAGACGTTTACGGTGGGGTGAAAGTGAATTGTAGCAGAGTTTACCTACGAGGATCTGAATTCCACAAGAAAAAAGAAGGAGGTCAGAAGGTTTCATGGAATACAGAAGTGGCGTCATGGCATCGTCATTATTAGTAAGTCTGTGTCACATAGAATTAGAACCGACATTATCAACTTTATTAAATAAAAAAACAAAGAAACAATGACAGTCGTATCAGTAGCACGTTACAGCATGTAATACTGTTAAGACCAGTAGCAGTACTAACAGTTGTAGTATTGGTTATAATGATGTTACACTTGTAGAAATACGTTTCCTTGTTTTGTAAGAAGCAGCAGCGGCAGAGATAACGTGGAATGAGATTAGCAGGCAGGCAGACACGAGGACACACCGCGAACGTTCGTGAGCAGAATACGCACACACAGCAGCGTTTGCTACGTAAACAATTATACATCAGAGAGAGAGAGAGAGAGATTTGAAGCGTTCCGCCGAAGTACGAATATAAAATAATTTGCGTTCTGTTTTGGATACATTTTGAATGTAAAAGATGTTTATCCGACTTTTACTGGCTGTAGGTAATGTTTTTTGTTTTTATTTATTTTTTTATCACGCTCTGCCTTTTAGTCTTGTAAATGTGTACTGTCGGTACGGATTTTTTACCACGCTTTGCCTTGTAAGTGTGTACTTAGATTCGGTACGATGTTTTTACCACGCTCTGGCTCGTAAATTTGTACTGTGATTCGGCACGACATTTTTTACCACGCTTTACCTTGTAAGTGTGTAGTTAGATTCGGTGCGATATTTTTACCACGCTCTGGCTCGTAAATTTGTACTTAGATTCGGCACGACATTTTTTGTGTTAATAATGGTAGACGCAACTTTATGAGTACCCCTGCTATGGTGAAGGGTAACATTGTTTCAGTCTTTGGGTCATTGCCATCTATTTAAGTGAAACAGTATGTAATGGTAATTATTCTGCTGATGTAAAGCACACACAAACACACACACATTCAGTCAATTAATTAATCTGTTTTTGTGTTAGATTATTTCTCTGTTTCCCATACACATTCCTAATGATGAAAATAATTGTCGAAACGTCGACACAAATAATCTAAAAATTGTGTCTGTACTTACTGACAGATTCCCGCTAAACATGTAAACGGTCACTACTAATTTAAGGACTATATAAATAGTTTTTGAATAGTGAGCTCAGGCAGGCGGAACACTAGTGGCTTACAAGTAGTTTGGATGAGAAAAGGGAAAGGGCTGGAGAGCAGAAGCTAGGAAACCAAAAGAGGTCACGTACAAAGGCGTGGTTCTATGACTAGAGTAAACAGCTGATGCTAGAAAGAAATAATGCAACAAACGCAATGTTGCGGATAAAGACAAGAATAACGGTTGACGAGTATAGAACTAAAAGAAGAAGAGCAGATAGACTATGCAGGAAGAACAAACGCGATTTCGAAAAGAGCAAAATTGAAGAGATCGAAGAAGCAGGTGGTAGGGGAAACACAAAAACATTTTAACATCGGGTTAGGGAGGAAAGCAAATTGATTCCGTCTATCAGCCAGTAGATATTTAAGACCTTGGGGTTAAGTTCATTCTTCTTGGAAGTTATGCGTTTTGTTCCACGTCAGTCTCCTGTCCAAGTGTATCCCCCCCCCGCAAGGTAGGCCTAGTACTTTCAGGTTAGTGCACTGGTTGACCACTAATTGTTACTGGTGGCCATTTAAGTTTTAGTGTGGTGATTGTAAAGTGTACTGACTTAGACGAACTGATTTTTGTGAACCACTTTATCAAGCCACAACTGAACGCTGTTTAGTAACTTTTATAGCATAAGAGACGCTATTGAAGGGTCAGAATGTGTCTCTAGTATTGCTGGTAGGTAGCAACAGTGGTATCAGTTCCCGACGGTAAGTCCGAGGTAAACAGGAGGTATAGCAGTGGTCTCAGGACGCCGCTACTCATTTCAGCAATACATGTATTTCAATAAAACAGATATACAGCGAAAGAAAAAAATATGAACAGGTAAGAAAATAAAAAGATATGTAAAATTTAATGTTTTTAATCAATTACAGGCTGTACAACAATTAGTATTTAATTCTAAAGGTACCTTCTAAGGTTGGTATCTTTAGGTTATGAACAATGAATACATCACAATAGAAGAGTGAGATTATATGTACCATTAGTAAGCAGTGTGTGTATAAAATAAATACATCACATTATCATTAATACTTAATATCTCCTCCTCCTCCTCCCCCTCCTCATACCTCCTCCTAATTTTAATAAATAATTGACCCGAAAATAAAGTCATATTAATCCACTATAAAATGGTAAATGAGATAATTATAAATGGAGTGGGTAGTTAAAGTGGGAGGGGTGATTTTTTGAAAATTACTGTGCTGAAATCAAGTAAAGTACGAGTATTTAATTTTGAAGGATATGATACTTTAGAAATTACATATGATAAACTATTTACGCTATGAAAGTGTTAACATCATTAATGGTGGGGATCGGGTGAAGAGGAGAGATGCTTATCTCAGTAGTTCAGTTTCTTTTTAAGAATAATTTACCTAATTTTTATAGATAAAGTGGCTCGAAAATAACATTATATGAAACGGGGACCCCATAGTAACAAAAATATCTATAAACAGTGAAAATAGTTTGAGGGCGGGCGATATTTTTTTAGAAATTATCGAACCGAATTTAAGTAAATGATTTTAAATATACATCTGAGAACATGGAATTCTTGTATGGTTCTACATACAGATATTTTACTTTTATTATCTGTTTGTTTTTTTTTTCTTTCGCTGTATATATATCTGTTTTATCCAAAGAAATTAATTGTTCCATATAGTCGAAGTGGTTAGCGTTCTGAGTCCACTACTATACGTCCTGTTAACCTCGGACTTACCGTCAGGTGATGATACCACTAGAATACTAGAGACACATTCTGACCCTTCAATAGCGTCTCTTATGCTATATAAAAGTTACTAAACAGCGTTCACTTACGGCTTGACAAGTGGTGCACAAAGTCAATTCATCCAAGTCAGTGCACGATACATTCACCTCACCTAAGGCTAACTGTCCTCCAGTAACAATTAGCGTTCAAACAATACACTAAGCTGAAAGTGCTAAATATATTTGGGGGGGATGCACTTGATAATGGGGGAGTCACAAAAGTAATGTTATCTAGAAGATGACGAATGGAGATTAGGAAATAACCAGGAGGTAGATGAGGACGTTGTAAGATTCATAAAGGCTCAACGAATTGAATGGATAGGTTACTTATAGCGGGTGGATGATCAACGTGTATGCCAAAGAAAATCTTGATTGCGCAAGTCTATAAAACCAGAAAGAGGGGCCGAACTAGGATAAGATGGTTGGATGATGTGCTAGAAGATCTCAGAAGAATGGATGTGAGGGGTTTCACCGAGATGGCAACGGATAGAAGACTTTGGGGAAGATTGGTGTTGGAAGCCATTGCTCACATTGGGTTGTAGGTTAAAGAAGTAGAAGAAAGAAAGTGTAAATGTGGAAGGAATGAAAAATTGGGAAAGCTGATAGTACTGTAAAGATGAAAGAAAATAACCGGGTGGGGTTATGTAGTCGAAACGTTGACAAACATAATACGAGAAGCACAGAGTAATTGGTTGTTATTTGTTGATTTGTTTGAAAGAAAGGAAGGAACAGGAAAAAAGCAAATAAACTTGACATTGTCGTCGTCAGGTGGCGTTGCTTTCTTTCAGCAAAAAAGAGAAAAAAACCTCGTTGTGTACAGACTAGTGAGCGCTTTGCAACTGTTGGTTGCAGGTGACAGATAAACTCATCTGAGTGCAATGAGGCTTGTAGAAATAACAGAGAGGGCGTGAGCGAGGCAAAGGGAGGTCGATCACGCTACTGCTTCAAGTCAAACAGCTCAATGTAGTGTACTGGCTGCGCTGCTCAAGTATTTGCCAAACCCCACAACGCCCCCCCATCACAACCTGCAGCCCCATACAGCCGTTTACCGTGTCGCGTGTGGCTCCACTTTTCATTTTCTTGATATAAATTGTCATATTAATTTAATAAAGCCGTTTTCAAAAATTTACTTCTTCGATAATTTTGCTGACGACTTGCTTGTACTTCGAGTACAGAATCTAATTTTCAAAAATCTGTTTTTAAACTTCGTCAGATTTGCAAACAATACAATATGAAAGTCTCCACTATAAAAACAAAGGTAATGGTATTTCGAGGCAAGGAGCCAATAAGAACAAAAGTAATGTTTAATGATCTAATTGTGGAACAGGTGAGCCACTTGGGAAATGATGTCGGCTATGATAGGTATTATGATATTGATGTTAAGGTAGGTAAGTTCCAGACGACCTGTGGGACAAAGCTCTACAAACTAATAATTAATGATCAAATTGTAGAACAGGTGTAGCATTTTAACCGTTAGGGAAGTGTTATTGGCCATGATAGGAATTATAATATTGATGTTAAGCAGTGGCGAAGTTACATGGAGGCAATTGAGGCAATGCCTACCCTAAAGAATTCTGTAGAATAAAAATTATAAATACGTATGAACTACATAACGTAAAGATTATACATTGTTACCGCGACTGTCGAATTTATTAGGCCGAAACGTGCTTTACTGAGCGACCGCTGGATGGTGACAGGTGAGACTCGGCATAGCTCGTTTAAAGCGAATGAGGCAACCTGAACTTGCCTCAGCGTTTTTTGTATACATCGTATGTAAGCAATGTGCCGGAGTGATATGGAAGTGAAGGGAGGGGGGATTGTCCCGTGCTGTACACATAGAGCGTTGAGGCATGCCTCACTTCTGTGGTCCAAACATTCAAGTTAAAGCGCGCTGTGTTGTTTATAAGTGTGTTTATTTTATGCGGTTATTAAAAGTGTCCCTGTTATTCCCCTGAACTAACAGATGATCAAGTTTGTTATTTGAATTATTTGTAACATTAAACATATATATAGAAACTAATCAAGTTTAAAAATTTAAAGTTCAATCAGTTGTATTATTGTGTATGACTAATACAAGGATTGTTCAATAGAAACACGTATAGAGCTGTAAAGCATTTTTTTATTCAACGATTTTAAAAGAAGTCTCCATTAACATTAAGACATGAGTTCCACTGTTGCACCAACCTGTAGATTCCCTGCTAGTAAAATTCTTACGGCTGTTTGTGGAACCATTCGGTTACAGTAAACTCTACCTCAGCGTCCGATTTGAACCACCATCCTTTTAGTGATTCCTTAAAAAAAATTTAAGATAAGATTTTTGCCTACCCATTCATTAACTACTAGCTTCGCCACTGATGTTAAGTTAGGCAAGTTCCAGACGATCTGTGCGACAATCAACCGTACTTGTAGAAACAACGTACGTCGAGACACACAATTAAAGTTCTACAAAGTTATGGCCGCCCCTGTACTGTCCTGTGGGTGTGAGTTATGGACAACAACCAAGAAACAAGACAGTAAAGTACATACCTCGGAAATGGCGTTCTTCAGAGGAGTTAAATGGTGCTCTAAAGTTGACCGTATAAGCAATGATGTTTATAAGGTATCATAAGGTAAGAGTTACAAGTTTTGAAATTGAATGTAAAATTAAAAGATTAAAACAACGATGGAAAGAACACTCAGAAAGAATGTCAGATTCCAGACTGGCCAAACAAGTCTGGAAATACAAACCTGTAGGACACAGGTGTGTGGGTAGAGCCAGGAAGAGATGGCTGCAGGATTTTTGAAGACGGAATAAAAAGCACCGTCCCTGTGCCGGGTTGTGAAGATGGTGATGATAATTTCGGATAAGGCTGGCACTGTTGAAGAGGACACAGCTGGTATTCCAACTGCTGTGAAGTCCTTAAATGTGGTGTATTCAAGTAGTATGCGCGCGCGTTTCTAGAATTTGATTATTGTCGTCTGTGTGTTCAATGTTCACTCCCGTTTGTAACTTTTCCCATACAAATAAAACACATTTCATGATAAAATGTCAAAATAAAAACCTATATCAAATGCGAAACAAGGGTTTAAGTGACGATTTTCTCCGTTTCAGAAACATTTATGTATTAATTCGACTGTTTTGTATTATCGAAGTTTCCGGATTACGCTGTGGTTTTGGGGTTTAGTCCCAGAAGGTACTTAAGTCCTTATACGTTTTTAATGTTACTAGACTGTCTAAGCGGACGTGCAGATATCCGGCGTCTTTTCTGCTTGCAGTATTGAGCGTTTGTTCATCGGTTTTTGAGAGGACGTGGTTGCACAGTGTTAACAAATCAGACTTGTTTAACACGGTTAGTTGCTTTGATATTTCCCGTCATTACTTAATAACGTTAGATTCGCCGAGGGAAATTATTTTTCTCACGTCGTGATGCGAAACAGCTAATAATGGAAGCTTGCATGCATCGTAATGGGAATGCACTAGTTAGGCCTATATTGTTCACCAATTCAGAGCGCTACATTTCTATTCCGTAATGTATATTTTGAAACATCCAGGAATTTGTTACACGGATTTTACATGGCGTGATCAGGAGTACATTTACAGTTACTTTCATCTTTCATTTAGTTTCAAGATAATAAACGTCTCAATGTGCCAGTGCAATGGTAAAAAATCATAGACAAAAATATTTAATCAATACCGGTAGTGGGGGAAAAAAAACTTGGCCACCTACAAAAGTAGATCTTATAAAGAAATATCTAAAAGAATTCAAAAAATTTATCAGTGCAGTAGAAGTCTAATAAGTTATTTTTTGTAAATAATGAAATATTGACATATAAGCATTGTAAGCTATGTTATGAAATACGTATCTGTTATTACTTGTTGTAAATGTATATAAACACATTGTAATTCAAATAAGGAAAATCCTAGCATGTAGTATTACACACTTGTAATGGAGCATGCTTTAAAAAAAAAAAAAAAACTTATGTTTGAAAATCAAACATAAATTGCATTGATTTGGAAGAAATTTCTGTTTTGTCAACCCGCAACACGTCTATCCATATATACAAATCCATACGTGGGATACATGCACAGTATCCCACAAGTGGTTACACGAAAAAGAGAGTACTAGTGTACATAGTTTACAAAGTTTTCAAAATACGATGTTAAAGAACATCGTTCAAGCGCTTGGTTAAGCTCAACAGGTTCGAGATATTCGGTTTATGACAAATGGGCTTCAGCGAAAATTTTACAGTTATCGTTAATTCTGAGAATAAAATTAAAATTTAACCAAAATTAAAATAAAAAAATCTTTTTCGCTTGGGGAAAATACTTTACTTTATCAGACTGAAATAATTTTCTCTTGTATAAACCGATTTTAAAGTCTGCGTGGAACCGACATATGGAACCCAGTATTGACGTCGTACCAAGAAGAGGAGTCTTAAAACAAAGTTCTAAGAAACATTGTTTCTGCGTCTTGGTTCGTCGGGAACAGTGACTTTGACTTCCACGGAACTATGGGAATGTGGCTCATGACCAACGAAACCAGAGACTGAAAACAGAGGAAAGGGTGTTATATCACTATGAAACGTTGTAGGCCTGCAAAGAGAAATGGAGGGTTGCAATCAACGCGGCCAAGAGCAGAGCTGTAGTCTTCTCCAGACGCATAAGGCTCCCTGACAGACTCTATGTAGGCGACACTCCCTTGCCCTGGTCTCGAGAGGTTAAGTACCTCGGGGTCCATCTCGATCGACGTCTTATCTGGCGGACACACTCTGAGCAAGTAGCCCGCAAGACCGCCCATCATCTAGGTCTATATCAACTCCGTCCCCTGTTTTGAAATAACTCTATGACCCGCCGCCTAGGGAACCTTATCGTCTTCACCTATATAGTGCCGATGGTTACCTACGCGATTCCCGTATGGGGCTACTTGGCCAAGACTCATAAGCGAAAGCTTCAGTCTCTTCCGGACCGAGGATTGCGCTGGACATGCAAAGCCCACTACCTGACTTCTAATAAAATTATCAGAGAATCCCCTACGTGTTCGTTCCCTGGACGCCACTATACGGACACTGTCCCGGAAATTCTATCGCCGCACCGCCCGCTTACAATCACCTCATTAGCGCCCTCGGTCGCTACCAATCTGTGCCAGGTGACTCTTGGACCCGGCCTCGGCGAACACTCACCCTCAATTAAGTAATTAATTGACGACCCACGGCCGGCAGCAGGCCACACCCTAAATATCCAGCACATCTGTGGTCCCCGCGGCAGAAGCTCTATTGGTAGCTCGGGACGTAGCACACGAGCGGGCGACGGGCATGCCCTCTTCGTCTCGCACAGCCCGGCAGTCAGGCTTACTCACCGAACTGTTAGACAACACGTAAAAAAACAAAAAACAAAAATAGTATGAAGGTGTAAACGTTATATGTCGAACGTGAAAGCAGAACCACATGTGTGTGAAGTGTACAAGATAATGGTGTATTTTAGCATTTACCCAAGTGAAGCAAAGAAATTCTAGTGAAACACTCTGAGATGTAATGCAAGCAGTTGGATTAGAATAGCCCATTAAGTCATATGACTACATGTACAAAGCGCCGATTGAATGTGTTATCAGAACAAAAGCTTTACCTCGTTATGTAATCAGCAAAATCAAATCGCACCTGCGAATGTTGTTGTAATATGGAAAGTTATACACTAAAGAACCGACAGAATTCTTTGATGACGTCAATCAACGCCTTTTTAAGTGTTTTCTTTTTTGTTTACAAAGTAGTGACTTGACTATAGTGTGTGTTGTGTACAAGTTTGGACACTAGTTAAAATTTTTTTTTAGGAATTTGTATACTTCTATTTTGCTAACTAATTACATATATAGTTTATAGCGCATTTTACTGTAATTATCATACCATTTATTTTTAAGCGTGTGAAGGTCTATTTTTTGTCATTCCGTAATTCGACCCGTTGGTCTTCGAACACTGTCAGTTCAAACACATTTCTTGTGTATCTCCGGTTCCGTGGACGCCAGATGCCAATGATCGTAGTAGCTGCGTCCTTTCTGTTTCACCAATAGCCGGTATCATTTCTACGTCTTCTCTTACACTTCGGATAAGACCCATTTGTGAAGGTTTATAACAGTTTATTACGAACCCTGAATAATTCTTGATAATTCGAAGTAAGGAAAAATCACAGAATGTGTGTGTGTGTGCGTGCGAGTGTGCGTGTGTGAGTAGTTAGTATCTGAATTTTGGACCACTGGGAAGACAGAAAAAGAATGATTAGGGCGTTTTGAGACGTGCTGCTTAAGGAGGTTGCAGATGATTTTATGGAAGTTGAACCATGGATGATTTATGGTATCAAGTGATAAGTATTTAGCGATTAAACATAGTGCAAAATCAATGTTTGATCTCTAGGACCAGTTTTTTTTTATAGAACAATAAGTATATTTTAATACGTTGAATAAAAATTTGTACAAAGACAGTATGCAGAGATTTATCGAGAACGTACGAAAGCGCGCGCATCTACGTAAATGTATTGCTAAAAACAAAAAGAGTTTAGTGGAACGCGATTAGGTAAGATGTGATGCAGGTGAACAGAGCAGAGCGGCATCTAGGGGAAAGTGACCGGAGTTACAGGCCGCCGCCACATTCCATACCCTCTGCATACTACTACTACTACTACAATAGTGGGAACAGAACAGAGAATCCGGTTTTCCCCACTAAAGCCGCTGCGTACCATTGAAATCCAACAACACCAGTCATTGGACTCGACTCTACTACTACTACTACTACTCTTACTACACACGAAGGGAGCCAACAACAGGTTTCTCTGTTTTTGTTGTAAATCATTACCAGAAAGGAAAAAAAAAATCGAAAGTCTGTTGACCTACGATCGATTATCATACCGATGTATGCAGCAGTGGCGGTTTGGTGGGTCCCAATTGTGGTTGTTGTTTCACTGTCGCTTGGAAACGAGGATAAAACGTGGAATTTTAAACAGTAGACCTGCATAGCGCCAAATGTTGTCGCACGACAAATAGAAGAGTTTAATTGTATCAGTGCGTACAAAATAATTTTTACTTCCATGTTTTCCATAAGGAAATGGAAGTATGGTGATTGCGAAAAAATCGTGTTTGAGATAAGGGCTAATTCTGATTGTACTACCCTCAAAACATGAAGAAAAGTCAGTCATTTTGCGAAATGTGTGTGTGTGTGTGTGTGTGTGTGTGTGTGTGTGTGTGTGTGTGTGTGTGTGTTTGGAATATTTTTTCTGTGGCGAACGATAACTACCGTAAAATCAAACAGAATCAAATATTTTTTTGCGTATGTGCCCGAGTTGTAGAGGACTCAACACTTATTGATTTTGGTGAAGATTGGTTAAGGGGAAGGGTAGTTTACCTGCAACGTTTTACGTTTTAACAATAGTAAAGTACTTAATTTTGATAAATTAAGTATCCTGAAAAGAAGATCATAATAATCCACTGTAGAAAGGTAGACGAAATATCTATAAATGAAAAGGGTGGTTGAAGGGGGAAGGGGTAATTTTTTGTATTGATGTTATAAATTTATTCGATCGAAAACTTAAAAAAAATTTCAATATAATATTAACAATTGATATTGTTTCATGTAAACAGAATACCGAAACCACGGATACGTAAACAAAATAATTTTTAGTTTTCAGAAATTCACAGATTACAAACGCTGGGCGGTATTCACTTTCTTACGCGTTGTTTAAATAAAAGATAATTTAATAAAATTAATGCTTTATTTTTAAAATATTAACAACTATGTACAATTCGTATTTTGATTAACTTTCTTAGCGTTTTTTACCAAAAGCATGCTGATATATTTAGTTTCATTCTGAGTGTACTTTTATAAAATAATTTTATAATTAATTGGAACATCGAAGTCATGTATGGTTCTCCATACCGATTTTTTGTTGTTGTAGCATTCACTTTCAATTTTAGACTGTAGGCTATACAGTGTTGAATTGCATCGACTGCAGTTTCTGGCATCTTGAGTTCCATTTGTCCCAGTCTTCTCTCAATCGTTTCCACGTCGAAATGTCCTCACGACAAAACGTCTGCAAGAGCAACGTCGGTCAGGCTCGGATCGACGGAGAGGGTTGTGGAAATCCCCCCCCCCCCACAATGAAATGGTCGCACTTCAGACGAAATTTTTTCCGTCGCCTTGTGATTGTGATACAAAATTCATATCACGTTAAATAGGTTCACGTTTTTACCAAAACATTTGGCTTACTTTAAATGGTAACCTTATCAGCATGTTAATTTTTGCTTGATACGTAAGTTAAATGAGTAGCGTGTATTTTAAACTGTAAGTGAATATTATTAAAAAAAAAAATGAATTTACAAACGCAGATATGGTTTTATATAAACGTAAGTTAATAAACGTATTGAGTTGATAATAACACACTGTATTTTTGCTTGCATTCATTCCTAACATTTATACTGTAGACGTTAAAGAATAGATCAACTTTTCATATCCCTCCCCCCACAGATTGCTTAGTGATCCACCCCTGACGTCGGTATTAGAAAAGTCCACACGTCAGTGCGTCTCGGTTAAAAATGTCTACACATCAAAAGAAGGACTTTCTTCAAGTTTGTTTTTTATTAATTTTTGTGTGCTAAGATCTTTTTTTTTAATTACTTGATCCGTCCGTTAATTTTCGTCATTCATAGAAAACTGAAGGCTCAACGAATACAATGGGTAGGTCATCTAGAGCGGATGGATGATGACCAGCGAGCGTATGCCAAAGAAAATCCTGAGGGCGCAAGTCTGTAAAAGCAGAGAGGCCGACCTAGGATAAGATGGTTGATGATGTGCTAGAAGATCTCAGAAGAATGGACATGAGGGGTTACGCTGAGATAGCAACGGATAGGTGACACTGGAGAACACTGCTGTTGGAAGCCACGGCTCACGTTGGGCTGTAGTGCTGTAGAAGAAGAAGAAGATGAAGAAGAAGAATGGAAAATGTTGACTAGTAAGGTAAAAGTTGACCTGTAAGTAAGTCTCTGGTGATAAGATGGACGTATACTTAAGGAGCAACGGACGCAGTCACTGTCTATACTAAGCAGCGCTAGTTCAGAGTAGAGAGTTCTGGAAAGAACAAATAGGGCCATTTAATAAAACGTTATAGTACGACCTTTATAATGGTGAAAGGATGGAGCAGGGAGTACACACAGGAAGAAATAAATACATACTGGTACACGATCAAGTCATAATATGGACGTTAAGCCCACGTAGACATAGTTAACTCGAGACGTCTACGGTGGGGTGAAAGTGAATTGTAGCAGAGTTCGTCTACGAGGATTTGAATTCCACAAGAAAAAAGAAGGAGGCCAGAAGGTTTCATGGAATATAAAAGTGGCGTCATGGCATCGTCATTATTAGTAAGTCTGTGTCATATAGAATTAGACACCGACATTATCAGCTTTATTAAATTAAAAAATTTACGGGCATTGCACAAATGCAATGCACAAAGAAGGGCATTGAAAATGCTTCAATAAATCTAAAAAATATATATTTATTATTCACCAATCAATTAATTCATTCTTCATTTACCAATGTACAGATTATAAGTTAAATGTAGTCGCATTCATAAGCGAAGTTTTATATGTGTACTACGTTATTGAAAACAAAGAAGTAGTTTCTATGGAAACTAACCGGTTCCCATTTTCGATAACGCACCAGCGATCGGCCGCAAATGTGCGACACGTCCTTATAAACTTTTTCAATGTTAAAAAACAAACAAACAAAGACAGTCGTATCAGTAGCACGTTCGTTACAGCATGTAGTACTGTTAAGACTAGTAGCAGTACTAACAGTTGTAGTATTGGTTATAATGATGTTACACTTTTAGAAATACGTTTCCTTGTTTTGTAAGAAGCAGCAGCGGCAGAGATAACGTGGAATGAGATTAGGAGGCAGGCACGAGGACACACCGCGAACGTTCGTGAGCAGAATACGCCCACACAGCGCCGTTTGCTACGTAAACAATTATATATCAGAGAGAGAGAGAGAGAGAGAGAGAGAGAGAGAGAGAGAGATAGAGAGAGATTTGAAGCGTTCCGCCGACGTACGAATATAAAATAATTTTCACTCCGTTTTGGATACATTTTGTATAATGTACTTTGAATGTAAAAGATGTTTATCGTACTTTTTTGGCTGTCGGATTAATTATTACAATGCAGTGGCGGTTGGTGGTTCTAAATTTTGGTGGTTGCAGTAGTTGGTTGAGTGGATGTGAAAGGGATTAAAAGGCACTGAACTTCATAATCACAGTTATACAAAATTATTACTATAATTTTATAACCTCAAACAACGGATAACGTTTACCTTGAACCAACGTAAACATTAAACCTGACACAACGTATAAATCTAGAAGGCTTTGCTGATTTCATACACAAAGTTGCTCTACAGCGCTACTAGTGGAGCGTTGCAGAAACTTTGCTACCACCGAGCTTAGATTGGGACCACAGGACAACTGTGAAGAGTAGCACGCATCCTCCCGCATGTTTGTGTAGTAGTTTTTCTATTGAAGTTGCAAGCGGCCTGCAACCATCAGCCTGCGCGCCACATTTGAATTGTACACGTAGAATCTGATATGGTCTCCGTTGACATTTATGACACTTTTAGCTGCTTAATGTTTTCGTATATATATATATATATATATATATATTTTTTTTTAGTTTAGTTATTCTATATTGGGGGTTGTGCAACGCTGCAACCATACCACCAACCGCCACTATTACAATGTCGGATTATATTAGTAAGTCTGTGTGATATAAAGTAGACTCACGTTGGGATGTAGTGCTAAAGAACAAGAAGACCCATAGTAAATGCCACAGTTGAAAAACAGATGTAAATCTTGACTAAACGGTTCAAGGATTTCAAAACATAAACGTTACTATTATTACGTATAGTCAGGTAATTATTTGGACGGGTTAAATTTACGCTGAACTGCCGGCAGTTGAGTTTGGTTGGATACACATTGACTAAGTGTACCGACTAGCGGAAACAATGCACATTCCGCTCGTTTACACGCGACCGCACAGTGACAAGCCAATTGTAAATACTGGTTACTTCCGCACAGTTCAGTCTCTGCGGCGATGTCCCAGTCTTCATCTTTCTGGCTCTCTATCTACCATTCAGATATTCAACCGTCTAAAGCGGCTCATCCATTAGCAAGTAAAACTGACAAGGAAATGTGTGAAGCCTTGCCAAGGCTTGCCAAGCCTTGAAGAGGCTGCTACAGCCTTGGCAAGGCTCGACAAGTCTCGAACAGGCTAGGCACATTTCCTTACAAGTTTCCTTGAATCTGGCCATCCATTTACATACAAGTGAACTTTGCAGTGATCCAGTCGTTGTTTTCAATATGCGTCCCGTTCAAAACCGTCAAATAGCCTGTTTTGCTGTAATTTTAGCAGCGTTCGAAAGCAAAATAGACATAGGTTTTGGTCGCGAAGTTGGTTTTTCAAAGGAACTTGCACAGTCACGTAAATTTATTAGATAAACTTCGATTAAATGATACAGACAGTTACCGAAATTACCTTCGTATAGATGGAGTCAGTTACATAATAAATAATTCACAGTAAATAAATACACAATATATAAACCAATACGTACAAAACAAACTGTACGAGTTGTAAAAGCGGATGTGACCTTGACGGACCGTCTGTAGTGTACAGCGCATGTGCCGAAAAAAACTGACGTGACTTGCAGTGAACACTTCCAAACGGTTTAAATGCCGCAAGGATCCTTGTCGCAAGCGTTTTCTTGGCCTTGCCATGCCATGTTGCGCCCATCCACTACAAAAACTGACAAGGATCCTTGTCGAGGCTTGTGAAGAAACTGGTCGAGACTTGACAAGGAAATTGGTCGAGACTTGCCAGTCAAGAAACTTGCAAGGAAAACTGTAATAAGTGGATGGGCCGCTTAAGGGCGGGCGCACACTGGAGCGACAGAACGGTTTCGACGCCTCGTGTTGCAAGGCGTCGCTTAGGTGGAGAGAGGTTTGAGACGTTGGCTTACGACGAAACAATTTCTCGTCGGTTTTTTTTTCAGCTGTAAAAATGTGTTGTTCGTGGATTGTTGACAGGCATAATTTTGAATCTATTTCATTTTCGACTGCACCTACATTTGTTTCCATTTTATACTGAATAGCATCATCATCTTCAAGGATTAAACCAAGGATGGTTTGTTCCGGTCTCAAATAGGCAAAGATTAGAGCTGGTCACTCCAGCGCTTCCTCTGACGTCCCACCCTCTCCGTCTCCTCGGCTTATAGTTCCATAGTTGTCTGGGGATACGGCAGTCATCCATTCGGCAGAGATGTTCCCACCAATTCAACCGATACTGGGCGATCCTGTCGAGTATACTCATAATATTCAGTTCCTGACATATATATGTCTTTCTTCTATGATCATGGAGAGTATACCCTGCTACGTGCCTGAGAAATCTCATCATAGCCGCTTTGATGCGACTGTCCTGGCCTTTCGTTAAAGTCCAATTCTCAAGACACATAAAGTAGTGTGGGAAGAGCCATCATCTTGTAGAATTTTGGGCGTGTTCCTTTACTTGCTGACTTAAGAGTTCGCCTGATGGTCCCGCACATAAGGTTGAACTTATGCAACTTATTCACAACATCGTTGCTTGCATTATAAGACACACTGTAGCCCAGGTATTCAAAAGAGCTAATTTGTTCCAGGACAGTACTATCTACAACAGTTTTTGCCCGTACGGGATCAGTTCCACGAAAAGCCATCACCTTGGTCTTAAGTGTGGATATTTGCAATCCAGATTCTTTGCAGATTCGATTTAAATACTGAATAGCAGTTTTAATAATAATAATAAATACACAATATGCGAGAATCAGAAATAAAGGACAATGCACGCCGTTTCCACGTAGGACTAAATAAGTGTAATATAAACTCACTGCTTTGTGTTGTTAGAATCCAGCGCATGGGCAGTTCAAAATGTCGCAAACTGTTTTTTTGGGGGAAAATTGAAGGAGCTTCGTCTTTGGTCGTGAAGGGCCTCGCGACGCCTCTAGACAATGTCGCAACCAGTGTGTGGCACTTTGTAGATCCTAGAATCATCTGCGACTCTTTGCGACACAGCGTGCCAAAACGGTTCTGTCGCGAAACAAAATGTCGCTCCAGTGTGCGCCGGCGTTTAAACTGTGTGATTCAACTTGAGATGAATTCGAAACAAAGGCCGCTGTCCACTACACCGAACTTGAACTGGAGAAGTATGTATTTTATGCGTTTAATTGTCCGCATTAGGTGAAAAACAATTGATTTAGTAACGGTAATTAATGATTAAAATAACATAAAAAAAAGACGAGACATGCACGTTGCCAGAAGCCGACTTTGTGCAGGTGGGTTTTGTCTTGTTATTATGTGCCTGACTGTTGTAGTGGTGGTTGTCGTGTGTGTGCGTGCGCTCGCTCGCTAGCGACACTGTCACCTTTCTGTTTTAATGAGCAAATAATGTCAGAGTTTCCCGTTACAACAAGTACATTAACCTTAACAAACAGAATATGAAAACGCTAGCAGACAAAGTTAGACGGCGCGGTCAGCTGCTTGCCCGCGTGAGTCCAATCAAATGTGCATTACTCATACCAGTAATGGGGTACAGTCACATATGCACATAATTGCAGGACTAGACACTAGACACTATGGGACTGTTATGGGGGGGGGGGTACCATCCGCGTAGTCGTTACGCCAGAAATGATCAGGCGAGGGCTGAAGGTTCCATCGCTCGCCGAGTTTGTGCGATCTCTTGCGCACAGGTTCTTCGACCGTGCCTCATATCCTCACCTAAGCTCTCAAAGCCCTTCTACCCCATTTCCCCGATCTTTCTCAATTAACATCCACTCACAACTGCTGCCGTTGCATGCCGTCAGATGGATCGGGGGGTTGCGCCCGCTTTAGGTGAGCCAAGCGCCGTCTTTTGCGGGCGTCTTCTCCAGATTCACCCTCTCGCCTGCTGCGGCATCGCCAAGAGGCAGTCTCGCGGTACTCTCAACGGGCTGGCGGAAGTGTAACGACCCATTGCTGTCTTCTCCGCGCGAGAGTCCTTCGAGAGCTTCCCCACCAATCAGCAGTTGCGATCGCTCCGCGATTCGACCAGCCACAGCAGCCGTCCTCTCCTTCCGCCAAATATCATAAACAAAAGCATCGAGACCCGCTACCAAGTACTATCAAGAGCATCAGTCAGTCTTCGGAGAACATTCGGACGCTGCAGCCACTGGGTGCGCGTATGTATCTGTGTCCTCTGCATCCGGCATGGTACGTCCTCCTCCACCGTAATCTGAGGGCGGAGCCAGTAACCAGAGTGACAGGAAAGCGCGTATGAAGTTGAAGATATGGTACTAAGGTTTAAATGAACGGAGGTGTTTAAATATAATCAAAATAATACCGTGCTGTTAGGCCGTGGTCAGTCGCGACAGAGTGTGAAGAAAACCGCATATCTTGGCCGAACGATACCCGACAACTTTTTTTTGGGTAAGAGCAACCCGGGTTTAGTCTGTAGAAGATCCCCAAGTGTGAGGTACGGAGCGTTGCCGACGACGTCACAGCAACCGACCCTGGCCTAACATCCTGCTATTTAATAGTTTTCAGTATATTGACAGCGGCCGTGTAACCTTAAGAAAACAATTAGAAGCTGTTCCAGATTAGTAATTTGACGTGAATTCTAAAACGCACAGTAATATTGTTAATAAATGCAAATAGTTAGAAACAATGAGAATATGTAAGCCACTAAGTACCGATAATTATCGCCAAGTGTACCGATAATTATATTTGATTATACTCAATGCCTAAGTGTAGCGAAAGCAGTGGCGGCTCGTTCGTGTGGTTCAGTGGTGAACCCTCTAAATAATTTAAATATATTTAGCGATCTGTTGAGAGAGTGGTTTCATATTTAAATAAGAAGATTTATGAGATTACTCGTGTTGACTGAACAATAAACGGTTCGCGTAATATGCGAATTGCTCGCTACTACTGCTCCAGGTGCTGAGAAGTTCTCAGCTGCTCCTAGGCTATATAGAGAGAGCTTTGGAAGAGGAACTCATTATACCCAAACTTGCGTTGAACTGTCGCTAACATTCCAGCTTAGCGACAGATACAAATATGTCGAGGGCCGGACCGCCCGACCGACAATCTCAACATTTTCATACCACCATTATGATTTTTACCATATGATTTGTCTGTTTACCTTCGGTTCTATGTCGGGTTTCTCTTTATCATTTATTCTGCAATAGTGAAGTCTTAAATAAAATAGTGAAGTCTTTGTACTCCGAAAGTATAGTGTGTTTAATCAGTAAATAAATTGTAGTAACGTTAAGCTGACCGAAGCGTGTATAACCTACAGAGAGCGTGCTGGTGGTGTTTGCGTGTTCAGTGTTCAGGTATTTCTTATTTTGTGTTCAGCTCATTGATTTGGTAGAATGAATAGTGTTCTGTCTATTTTAAAAACATATTTTTCTTCTCATTCTATTGGAGATAAACGCAAAATGAAGGAACTCGGTGGGCCGCCGGTTAACGTTTTAATTATTAAACAGAAAGAGACTGTAAAAGAAAAGGAATATTTTCTTGCATTTAAAGCAAACAGTAATACGAAAAACAGGACTAAGCAGGAAACGGTCCAATGGAGACGCATTTTATAGAATTATAAAAATTAAATTGGAGCAGGGCAACACATTTGTTTAGGGAGAAGAGGGCAAATTGTGAAAGTTACTAAACGTCGAAGTGACGTAACCGAGGCGATGATCCTTAGTAAGATGTAAGCTGAAGTAGCAGTGTTAGCCCCCTTTTATGGATCCGATTATATCGTACGATAACCTAGGATTAAAAAAAAAAAAATCGTACGACATGTGGAACAACAGAAAGAAGTGGGCCATTTTATGCACTATCGTCAGGCCCGGATTTAGGTGTCCTGCCCCCCCCCCCCCCAGGCACTAGTGTTAGCCCCTCCACCCCAACAGATAACTTCTATATATTCAATTCTCCTGGACTGCTTAAAGAAGTTGCTGACAATAGTCATTTCAACTATCTCTATTGCAAATATCTCATTTGATCTTAAATCTAAAAGGGAAATGTGATGGAATTGTGAAAAAGACTGCATTTTTTTAACTTTTATTTATATTGATTTACATTTACACTTTAGTAACTCATAGATTAGTTTTATAACAAGTAATGTACGTAGGCCTACTTTCTTTTTATAGGTTTATTTATAGACCTACTTGGTTTGGTTTTATTATCAAACATAAAGATCCCAAATTACACAAATGGTTTGATTTTACATTGGCTTCTGTCATGCTTTGATCAATGAACATTCTTCAATAAGGCCTTCAAAGTTCATTTGTTCACTGTTTAAAAGTTCTGCCTCAACATGCAGGATTGAGAGTGAGCTGAGTTTTTCCTCATTGATTGTGTATCTAACACATTATTTAATTCTTTTTAAACAGAAAACGTACTTTCTGCCCAACAGTTAGAGATAGTTGTACACAAATACCATACGAAAAGCTATTGCTGATTGAAGTTGCTCTTGTCGCATGAATAACATCATATGCAGTGGGGTGTTCTTAATATCCGCATTTTTTATTAGTCCAGCAAAATCGGCACATTCATTAGCAAATGACTTCAAGATCATTTTTGTACAAAGATCGAATTTTATTAGCACGTTCAATGACAGTTGCAGATGGCGTGGTAGACAGTTCCTTAAAACTACAAAATGTTCCGCTATTGAATCATAGGCATTTTTCCTTATATGCAACTCAGATTCTATTGTCCAGACCTGTATACACGACCGTGCTCCGCTCCGACCACCGCTATTGATAGGCCCAGTGTCAATACCGTGTTATTCAATGATATAATTAAAGGTTATTTCGAAACCATTTTCTTCAATTTGGCCATAATGCAAGTGACCAATACAAATACTGTAATTAAAAAAAACCGAAAATATGAAATTTTAACAAATAATTTTTTACCTCGTGCCGCCCCCCTGAGCCTGCCGCCTCTAGGCACGTGCCTAGTGGGAAATCCGGCCCTGACTATCGTACGATAAATTTAAATTTATCGTTCCGAACTCAAAAACTTATCGTCGTGTCTTAGGAAACGCATTAGATAAAAAGCCGGACAAGTTGTCTATAGGTACATGGGCCATAATGAGCACTCGCGCGAGTTTTGTATCGTGTGTTGTTCAGACATCAGTCATACCAGCCTTCCTGCCTGCGTAGCGGGGTTGGCGAGCCAGTTGTGCCAAACAAGCGGTGGTATTCACGGCGTGCTGTGAGCTCCTCCGTTTGTTTTGTAAATATGGATGAGATTAATACAGAAAAACTCATTGACGAAATCGCAAACAGGAGAGCACTATGGGACCCCGCTAGGGTGTTTCATTTTGTAAGGCAAAAAATAAAATGTAAAATTTTTGCAGACTTTGCTTACGCCCCGAGTCTCAGTGATGTAAAAGATATATATGCCAAATTTCAAGAAGATTGGATAATATTTAGAGGTTGCACACTTTGATCAGTTTTGTAAAAGTAGGCAAAAAATACGATTTTCAATGTTAATTACTTTTGTTGGAAAAACTAGAAATCACAAACTTAAAATAATATTAAAACTAGACACTAAGATTAATAGGTAGTATCATAGGCAAAACATGTGTTATATTAATCAACTTTGAACGATGCAATCCCTTCTTTTGTTCGCTTGGTGACGACTTTTCTGTGATGCTCGACTACCCTCATCAAGAATTGTTTTTGTTGTTCGTCCCTGACCGATCGTTAAACTTTTTTATCAGAGCAATTCCTCTTTCTGCGGTATCATTGACCACCTTAAGAGCGGTCACATGGCTTCTTAGAGAATCACTGCAGTATTCTGTCACGTCGTGGATCCCAAACAATTCAGAGAACGTCTTTGTTTTATTAGTAACGAAATGGCTCAGGTCTTTTCCTTCAAAAACAAGGTTTTTACCCTCTAATCGTTTCATTTCCTTTTTATTTGCAGGTTTGGTTTCTAAATTTTTAGTCATATTTTCCTTAACAGCCTGAGTAATACGTTCGTCCAAAAAAGCCAATCCTACGTTTGTTTCTGACAGATACCAAAGGTGTCTGTTAGCAACTGTGAGAGCACTTTTTTTGACGTCTGCATCTGGGTAAGTGCTCAGAAGCTGTAGCATATCCAAATCATTCTTTGGAGCCCATCGACTTACAATTGCCTCGTGCCAAAAGCGAACATATATGAGGCTGACAAAATGTGCAACCCGTTTCATTCCTTTCAATTCTCGTTGAGGAATATTCAACTGTTTAGTGAAGAGGACAATTTTAAGTGCATATATTGCCTTTGCCATCCACCTTGCTTGATGCAGAGCCCCTGGGATCCTGAAATTGAAGTCGTTTTTAGACCAACCTCCTAGGTACAGGAGTGAGAGTTGTAATAACTCTTTGTAGTCTTCTCTTGGATGAGTTCCGTCTTTTAGGACATTTTGGATGTAGTTAACCATTTTCACTCGTTGTTCTTCTAGAAAGCCTTGAACGGGACTTTCTTCATCCAGCATTGTCGTATATGACTTCTTATCAAGTGAAGCCCACAGACTTTGGAACTTCAGAAAAATCTGGATGTCAGGATCACGTGATAGTATGCCACAACACTCCTTTCAATATTAGTTCATGGGTGTGATGACGGCAAGCCAACCACAACAATGTTCGTCCGAATTCCCTTTCAATTCTGGTACATGCCCCTTGGATCAGTCCTGTATTAGATTATAAAAGTTTAACGAATCGGTCAGGGACGAACAACAAAAACATTCTTGTTGAGGGTAGTCGAGCATCACAGAAAAGTCGTCACCAAGCGAACAAAAGAAGGGATTGCATCGTTCAAAGTTGATTAATATAACACATGTTTTGCCTATGGTACTACCTATTAATCTTAGTGTCTAGTTTTAATATTATTTTAAGTTTGTCATTTCTAGTTTTTCCAACAAAAGTAATTAACATTGAAAAATCGTATTCTTTGCCTACTTTTACAAAACTGATCAAAGTGTGCAACCTCTAAATATTATCCAATCTTCTTAAAATTTGGCATATATATCTTTTACATCACTGAGACTCGGGGCGTAAGCAAAGTCATATGAAAATCACATCTTTGGAAAAATGAAACACCCTAGACCCCGCTTCCGAAGATTATAAAAACAGAAACTTAAAGAAGGAACAATGAATTCGATGACCAACCCATCTTCTTTTTCTTCTTGTCTTCAAAATGAACCGGTAAGCGGCATTCAACACGCACGGATCCGTCTTCAGTACTGATGGTGACAACGCTGAAAGACTTTGTTCACACCAGCTTCCGATATTTTTTACGCACGACACAAATCGGATTCAGAACTTATCGTACGATATAAATAAAAGGGGCCTTAGGAGTCACTTGAGAAAAGACTGTGTGATACAGAAGGTAGATGATAATGATTATCTTTGTTTACATATACAACAAAATAGGTTACGAGCGTGCGATTAGTAAAACAGTGGACAATGTTAGACTTGTAGTAGATATTGGTATAATGGTGTCAAGTGTAGTAGTAGTAGTAACCACTCTCACTATTTGTCGACTGGTTTCGGTGCGTTGACACGGCGCAACGCGGTCAAGTTCAAGGATGTTGTTGTGTTTCGGCTGTGAAGACTTTGGACCGTGCGTGTTGCGTCCTCAGTGCCTGTACAACGAGCAACAGCGCACAGGCAGGTTAACGTTTTTGTCGTCATTCCACTAATAAGTTAACGAAATCGACTGCTTCGTTTAAACCACGAACTGGTTGTAGCCTATATAAGTATATACAGTGGATCGTGACACATAGGGACGGTATCAGGTTGGCCCAATTAAGCGGCTGTCCCTATTAACAGAAATTTCTAATAATTAAGCAAGAGTAGTCTACTTAATAACGAGAAACCAAACATAACTCTTAACTACAGTAAACACCGCAATTATAAAATTTGTTATTAACGAAGTATGGGTAAGAAAATACTATAATTAATATCTAATGCTACACTTACAGCATAATAAAATAACTTGAGTAGGTCTATTTTCTTACAAAATAAATCACAGACGTGTGTTTATTGTTTATTTTTTTTAATCGTCTTGTTTGCATTACCGTTTCTATTAATGACTGCAGTTCTACAAAGATTGAACAAATTTTGATTAAAAAAAAAAGGCTCATTTCTTCTATTCAAGAAGAGAAAAACTGACCATTACTGGACCGAATACCCTGCGGTCCGGACCTATTAACCGAAGCACCTATCTATGTGTAACCCTGTTTTGTTTTTGTATTTTGAAAAATCGACCCAATAAAGCGGCTGACCTTAATAACCATTAACCGAAATCCACTGTATATGCCACCTAAAACAGTGAAAGTAGAAAATAATACAAAACTAATCGTGTTTCAGCTTTAACGTAAGGAAAATGGCACTAACGCCTTGTAAACATGAAAAACCAAGGAACAAAAGTGCCTTACAAAAGTGTACGCATTTCTTTGGAAGAAATCGCCTTTAATATGGTAAAAAAAGATATAGTTACAAATTTTAACAGTCAGCGCAAAGTTAGATAGTGCATGATAAACAAGTGAACGAATGATAGTGTATAAACGAAACGGTATGGATAGTGAAAAATGAAGGTATCGAAGATCTTGAACCCTCTGAAATGGCATAACGGTAGTCATTGTACAAACCCTTTGAATAACGGAAATGATAGTTCCAGTGTTACAGTATACACACATCAGTTCGTGTCAAACACTCTGGCTTGCTTTTACGAGGTAGACGCATTCTTTCTTATCCGGCCTCAGTGACGTAACTACCGGGCCCGCAGGGCCTGCAATCGGGGGGGGGGGTCCGGTTACACATTTCTCGTAATGCTAGAAATCTTAAAATTACGTTTTTATATTACTCTGTATTAAGTAATGTTTTGAAATTCGTATATTCTGTTTTAACTAATATAAACTTTGTTTTAGTGTAGGCTATTTCGTAGGCTTACAGGGTCGGAGTCAATGTTGTTAAAATTCATTCCCGGGCTGTTTGGCCGTGGTGCGTTGTTTCTAACTAAAACAGACGTTTCGACAGTACCATCGACTGCCATCATCAGTGTAAAATTCGAGCTTTACTAACGTAGTGTGGTGAACTACAGTTAGCCTTAACCACAAGACTGTGGTCTCTAACGTCTACCAGCTCGAATTTTACACTGATGGTCGTAGTCGATGGCACTGTCGAAACGTCTGTTTTAGTTAGAAACAATGGACCACGGCCAAACAGCACGGAAATGAGTTTTAACAACATACAATTTCTTTATATCGGAATTTTTTTCTTTAATTGCAGTCCCAGTACTAGTCCTATAATAAAATTATTGGAAATTATAAAGCTATAAGCAGATGGCAGAAAGTTTGAAAAGCGAAATAGATTTTTGGTCTGTTTAAAAGCGATTAATTGATAAATTGTACGATGTGTACAGTTTAATATAAAAATTCACCGACTTCGTGAATTTAAATTTGATAAAATGTGTACTTCTTTCAGGATGTATTTTAGTTAAACTAATGATAAAATTGAAATTGGTTACTAGTTACATGTCCGATTATCAGTATTTTTTTTTTTTTTGTATTGCTCAAAGATGTAAAGGATTCTAAATAACAAATCAAACAATTAATTGGAACAAAAGTTATTATATTTTATTAGTTTCAGTATCATCAGAGGTTTGTAAATGACTTAATGTTTGTAAATAGAATTCATTTACAACACCTGTGCTGATACTGAAGTGTTTCACTACTCCTCAATAGTGCTTTAAGCCTCTATTAGCGCTAGCAGTAGTGTCCCGGTTCGGTGATTTGTGACCATTTTTTCTCTTGTTTTTATTTCGGTTGCCGCTCTCTGCGATGTGTCATGGGTACTGGTTGATGAAATCATAATTTTTTTTCCACTAGGAAGTAGAATCACAGCTTGCTAAACGCCACTTTTTTAATCCTCACACTAGGCCTAATTACACTTGACGAATATTTTTCTCACAGGTACACAAACAAGTGCGTACCTGAATATTTTTTAATGATTTTCTAGCGCTGGAATTTTATCTACATGTGGTTTTATTGTGCTTAGAGTCGATGCTTGCTCTATCTATTGGGTCAGGAATTACCACTGGCGGAAATAAAGGACCGAACCTTAAGTTCCACAGCCTTACAAACGGACAGAAAAGGGAATTAAAATTGCTGTTTATGTATAAAACGAACACAAACTAATCGCGATGCGACGTCATGTCCTACGGTCGAGAACACGAGACGGGAAATACAGAACCACAAGGAGGAGGACTGTTCGAGAGAAAAGCAAATTAAATGATAATATTGTCTTTGAGAGGGAGAAGGATTTTTTTTTTAATATTAAAAAGTGTAAAATAAAATAAAATGAGAAAAAAACAACTCGTTATTTTCTTTACGTTCTGTAAGCGGAAGAAACAGAATAAATAAAGGGAAAAACGAATTTGTTATTTTCTTTACGTTCCGCAGCGAACGGAAGAAGCGAAATAAATACTTCTAAAAGGGGTATAATAATAAAAGTTGTTGTTAGTTGGTTGTGGTAGTAGTACCAACACTTGAACTTAAATGGTTTCATCGGTTATGAGAACAGGCAGGCAGCGATGAGACACAGAAGCGCGGCCGCCGCTTTTTTTAACGCACTGAAATAGTGTCTCGTGATGCTTTGAACAAGTTCCTCCCTCCCGTCCTCTCTGTGCTCGGCTAATTGAATTCGTTTTTATCAGACTAGCAGAGCAGAATGTTTCAGAAGTGAAGAACGCGCGATTATCCTTCTGTGTGTTATGTGGGGGCGAGATAAAGAGAGAAAAGCTAGACGGTAAGAGAAAAGGAGGAGTGAATCTATTTGTGGAAGTGACTAAAGGGGTGGTCCGAGTGGTGCTTGTAGTGGTTTTAGTTTGTATGTGTCCGTATGGTCCGTCTGCTGGGTGGTATGTTTCAGTGGGACGACGCTCGTCTACCTGGCCGAGGCTGTAAATTGCCTCTGTACAAAGAACTTGTAATAGGCCGGCCATCCGGATAGAGACACACAAGTCTTGTCTTGTGGAGACAAAAAAAAAACGACGTTTATTGTAAATATTAAGAGAACTGAACCAACACAGGCAGCAGTGCCATACAAAGCGTTTACACACACACATATGCATTTATTTTTATCTTTCATCAAAAAGTTTCTCTCTTTCTCTCTCTTTTAGTCCGAGGCGTCCCAGTGTGGGATGGAACTTCTTTCAGTTTGTTTTAAAGTTTTTTGAAAAGTTTAGAAATAAGCCTCGTCGACGTTCCGTCTTCTCTTTTCGTTTCAAATGATGCTCTTAAAAGTTAAAAGAATTTATATTTGTATTACGAAAACTCTGCACAACTTCGTGTTCTTCGTTGAATAAATTTTTTATGCCTTACTTCTCGACTCGGTTTAAATGTGTACATACACTTGAACGTGCCTCGCGAAATATACTACCAGTAGTTTTTTAAGTTTAAACAAAAATAAGTAAGAGAGAAATAAGTCACTTCAAATTTTGTTCTTATACAAAGATATTGTGTGTAGAATATTTATCTACTTGGCGTGTCCTCTCTGCTTATTGTACTTCGTTATTCCTATAAAAAATATATAGCCATTAAAATCAATGGAAAACACAGGGTCATAGTAGCTTATCTCGCACTTAATGTATGTGTTATTCAAACATTTTCTGCTACAGTTCGTTTCTTAATGTATATAATACTGTATATATTTTATAATGACTTTCCTCAAGGGAGAAAACATCTTGAGGTAAAGTCATTATAAAATATATATATATATAATATGTAGCATCACGAGATAATACAAAAAAGGAAACTCAATTTAATCATCAAAATTTATAGTAAAACTAATCAAATAGATAAATACCATGTAACTGAATGAGGAATGGAATAATGAATGAGTAATCAAATGAGAACAACCAAAAATAATTATATAAGGAAGAATTATAATAACTAGAACAATAAACCATGAATGAAATGAATAATGAATACAATTTTACAGATGCATGAATAAATTAAAAACAGGAATTAGCTTTGTAAACAAACATGGTAAATAACTTTACAAACAGACATAATAAAGGACTAGACTGGACTGTGTCTTTGACATACTAATTACCCAATAGATTAGGGAAGTGATTTTGTATATTTTATTATAATATTGTAACTAATAATGTTGTAGTATGCAAGTACAAAATGTAATTTTATAATTAAGCAAAATCATTTGTATAACACAAGTCAAAAGTCAAGCTAGGTCTTTAACCTAAGACTGGATTTGTAATTAGCTCATATATAGTGTTATGGTAAAGGACAAGGTAATTATTTTCATAATTGTGTTTATTCGAAAAACATACAAGGGGAGATAAGTGAATAGAAAAGTGATAAATAATAATAATGAAACAGTGCAAATGACACAGTGTAAACAATGATAAAAATATAAAGGGTTGTGAACCTAGTATGGCCAAAAGGTGAGAATGGCATGTATTTTATATAAAGTGACCATATAACAATAAAATCAACTTCATTAGTGTGAGTGACAATATAAAATTAAGTGAAATAAAAACATAAACGGGATTATGTAAAAATAAGCAGTAAAAGTAAGGTTATATTAAAAACTTGTATTTATTGGAGGCGGATAAAACAGCCCTGAGACCGAAAAATACACCAAACAAATCAAGGCCTCTTATAGATGAATCTAAAGCTGGTTTTACAAGGAAGAAAGGTTTTTTTGTCTAGTGTGGGGGTTCGATGCAAAAAGAACAAACGGAATCAGTTGCCAATCCAACCAATATTAGAGAAGAAAATTATAGTAAAAAGACAAGTAAAGTTATAGGAGATATCAGTAAACTAAAGAACAATTTATATTCGACCAACCTGAAGAAGGAAAGCTGAAAATAATATCCTAAAATGGAGTAGGCCTACTACATCTTGAATTTGGTGAGATCGTTTTAACACTAGAGCCATATTGACAACTATCCACGTTTTACGCAACACTTCAATACAAACTAAATAACGAACACATTTAGTGCGACTACTTTTATAAACATAATCTATGATATACAAAGTGAATGATACAAACTTATTTTGAACAAACAAAAGTGTAGAACTCATGTAATTTTTATTAAACATTCAGTAGTGTGTATACAACTCAAGGAAAACGGCGTCTCTTCCTTTATTTCAATGTAGTTGAAGGGGGACAGCAGCGCGCCATGTTGAGAATTCATGAACTATGAGCTATATAATACACAATTATTTTTTTAATTTTTTTTCTCTTGTCAGTTGTATTACTAATGTCTAATTATTAATTGTTTTATTAGTTTTATATTTGTAATGTGTAATATTAGTCTAAGTTTGTAAAATTATCTGAATTGATTTCTTTTGTATAATCACAAAAACTCAATCCAAACAATCATACACAAACAATAATTAATTACTACACACTAAATTTTTTCTTCATGTATGTTATTAACGTAAAACTTGTTGTATGAATTTATAATTTTACTGAAGACGATTGTTAATTTGGTTATAACCCTGAGATAAAAATTTGTTTTCATGCATCCGAGAGCTAGATGGAGCTGGAACCTTAAAAAAGGAAAATTTGTTATTAATTAATAGAAGAAAAGAAAATTATTATAATAAGAGAATTAAGGAATAAAAATTGAATGATTCAGAGCAGCAAGAGAAGTTCTCATTTATAAATAAATATTATTAAACATACAACTCAGAATATTGCTGAGATTATTTGAACATCTATACTCATTAACAATTAACAATCAGTAAACAAACAAACATAACACATTTGGCGCTTACAACGTGAGGTGTTAAAGAAAAATATATAATTAGTCAATATTGAACTTAACATAATTGGCACCAACAACTTGGGGCTCTACAAAATACCACTGACATTTGAAAATTAATTATATATTTTTTTTTATATTACAATATATATATATATACATATAATATTTAAAATTTATATTTACTTTACGTCAAGATGTTATTTTTCCCTTATTTGGAACATGTTTCGGGATCCTTAGTGTTCCCATCATCAGTCTTCCTAATTTTGAATCTTGTGGAGTACTTGTGTGTTGGTTGGCTGTTGTTATGGCTGCCTATTGGTTTTTGGCTTTTTAAATTGTTATTATTGTGTATGATTGTGGTGTATATATTAGTGTTTTGTGTATTTTCGATGTTGAGTGCTTTGAAAATTGTATCATGTTTTGTATTGATTTGTATTTGTTCAGGTATTAGTTTGTTTTGTGTTTGTATATTAGTAAATTTTCCCAAATGTTTATTATGGTAATAGGGCAATAGGCAGCCATAACAACAGCCAACCAGCACACAGGTACTCCACAAGATTCAAAATGAGGAAGGCTGATGATGGGAACACTAAGGATCCCGAGACATGTTCCAAATAAGGGAAAATATTATCTTGAGGTAAAGTAAATATAAATTTTAAATATATTATATACATCAAGAAATAGACTGTAGCAAAAAGGGTTTGAACACACACACACACACACACACACACACACACACACACACACACACACACACACACGCACGCACGCACGCACGCACGCACGCACGCACGCACGCACGCACGCACGCACGCACGCACGCATATATGTATATGCACGACGATGTTGTGCGACAATGGAAGGAAAAAATAAATCCCGGAATTAAATTGACACCATCCAGTTAATGTATCAATACATAGTTATTTGTGAGTGATCAGATTATTGTGCAAAAAACAGAAAAATAGATATCTCCAGTTAGCAGTTTTCCACTTGAGCCAAATAAGCAAAGAATATAATCTTAGAATATCAATCTAGAAAACAAAGTTATGGCCTTTAGAGGAAAGAATCCGATACGTTCCAAGATAATTATGTAAACAATCAATCTATAGAACAGGTATCTCATTTCAACTTATGAGTATGCCAACGACATCGATATAAAAATAAATGGATTTCAAATTATATTCGGTACTATTTACAGAACACTTGGAAATAAGATAAGGAAAGACACCAAGATAAAATTCTATAAAGTAATGGCAACGCCTGTTTTAACTTATGGAAGTGAAACTTGGACGATGACGAGAAATTGTGAGCGAAGAATGCAAACAAGTGAAATGAAGTTCATGAGAAAATCCAAAGATTGCACCGTTAGAGATCAAATACAAAATGAACATATAAGAACCGAGTTAAATGGTCAACAGAATAAGGGAAGGACAAATAAAATGGAGGTAGCATATCGAGAGAATGGAAGGTATGAAACTACCTAAACAAGTAATATGATACAGACCTAAAGGAAGACAAGATATAGGTAAACCAAGGATGAGATGGCCTCGGCGAAGGCGGAACAGGCTGTAAGCCTACTAGTATACTTTGATGTGGAGAAGAAGAAACAAAAACAGTGTTTGCTCTGTAGGGTATTCCGGAAGTAGAATCACCGAGTGGTCGTAGGAAGACGTAAACCATAGCGGTGCACCGGCATCATTAAAGGTAATTCAAACTGCTATTGTCATTGTGTCGAGCGTTTTCCGAGTAACTCGCAGAACTTACGAATAACCGGGGTGAAACGAAATGTTTGTTTTACTTGACAGTTCGAAGAACATTCTCAGCTTTTCAATATACAGACTGAGCTTTTGGTTCCTTGACACTAGTCGTTATCTTTAATGTTGTTGTGGCAGTCAATGAGATTAATGAGAAGTATGGTCGGCTTTGTACACATACACACTCGCGGGCGCGGGGGTGTACCTCTCTCTCTCTCTCCCCTCTCTCTCTCTCTCTCCCCTCTCTCCCTCTCTCTCCCTCTCCCCCTCTCTCCCTCTCTCCCTCTCTCCCCTCTCTCCCCTCTCACCCCTCTCCCTCTCTCCCCTCTCCCCCCCCCTCTCCCCCTCTCCTCTCTCTCTCTCTCTCTCTCTCTCTCTCTCTCTCTCTCTCTCTCTCTCTCTCTCTCTCTCTCTCTCTCTCAGATATTCATTCACTTTTTTAAGTGGAGAGACACCATGTGGAGAGAGTAGTATTGAGTGAACGAGGCAATGTTCTTAAGTGTTATAAATATTTCACGTTTAGAAAGACGACAAAGACAGCGTAAGGCTGGAAATGAAAGTGCACCAACAAGACTTGTACTGCAAAAATATACCTTGAGACACGGAAGCAATGCTCTTCGTATCTTCGCAGACTTAGAATCCACAACCATGATCCGAGTGTATCCGACGATTGCCACAGAATTATTTCTGATATTATAAAGAGGAAAGTAAAAAATAAAACATTTCAAGGAACAAATGGTGTGCTTAGAACCCTACAAACTGTGACGAACAAACATTTCCTATAGAAATAAGATAAAATTAAATCAGAAGAGTAAACAAAATATATATATATATATATATATATATATATATAAACTCGAATAGAAAACAGTACAAAATGAATGGATATAAAAAAAAACGAATAAAAAATAAAAATAAATAAAATATGCTTCCAGTTGAACAACTGGAAACTGCAAACTCAGCCTAAGGGCTTAATGAAGGTCCTAAACCACTTGGGTACTTCCTGGTAGGCACGGGCATAGGGCGGGGTGAACACTCGCGTAATAATTATATAGAAATTATTTAGAGGGAGCGGCTAAATTTCACGAGAAACCTCGTAGTGTGGCGTATAGCATAACCCGCTTCTCGGGAATACGGGTCTCTAGCATTATATTCACAAGGCTTTTGCGATGATAACGTATCGTCTCTTTCCATCGTTTCTGATACTTATTGTTTTTTCTTTTTTTTTCCCCCAAGATATTTGAGATTTGTCAAATCGTTACGTAAAATATCGGTATGGAGAACCATACAAGACTTCTATATTCTAAGATTTATATTTAAAATCATTTACTTGAATTCGGTTCCATAATTTCTAACAAGTTAGGTGTGTTCCTCGTAAATCGAGTTTTGTGTTTGACAAATTGAAATGAAATATTTCCATAGAAACTATTTCTTTGTTGCCGATAACGTAGTTATAAAAAATAGCTAAAACATTACCCCCTCCCTCTTCAACTACCCTTTTCATTTATAGATATTTCATCTACCTTTCTACAGTGGATTATTATGACCTTCTCTTAAGGATACTTTATTTTTCAGAATTCAGTACTTTACTCTTGTTAAAACATTAAACGGTGCAGGTAAACTACCCCTTCCCCTTACCAAACCTTCACCAAAATCAATAGGTCTCTAGTCCTCTACAACTCGGGCACATATGCAAAAAATTATTTGATTCAGTGTGAATTTGCGGCAGTTATCGTTCGCTATAGAAACAATCACACACACACACACACACACACACACACACACACATTTCACAAAATGGCTTCTTCAGTTTTGAGGGTAGTGCAATCAGAATCAGCACTTATGTCGAGCACGATTTTTTTCGCGATCCCCATACAAATGTTACCAAAATTTTTTACTATATTATGTTGTATTGTATTTGTATTTTTGCACATGCAACCAACAAACGCTGGGTATAGTGGACATCGTAATTTAAAGAAACGTTTATACAATACAGTATTACAGTAGTTAATCTGTTAGTCTGTCAGCGCGTGTGCAAATGTGCGCGTACGTACACAGTCGTGTAGGTTAAAGAGTTACAGTCACCGTTTAACGAATAACACACGTGGAAAGAATCATCTTTGAACTGACAAAACTGATAAGTGATAAAGTTATGTAAAGTTTCAGGCGTCATAATCACTTCATGGATAGGATTCTCCTGTTCCGGCTTCGTGACTCCCCCCATCTTGTGACTGGCCTGCCTTCCAACCGGTTCATACTCATAAGCCAACTTCGGAAAGCGGGTATTGTCCATTCTTTCTACACGTTGTTTTCAGTAATTTCTGAAATTCTGAATGAGTTTATTTAAGGAAACTATATCAAGTTCTCGTCTAATATACTCGTTTCTTTATATGATCGAGTCGCGTATAGGCCTATCCCTTTACCGATCTCAAATAGCTCGTTTCTGCAGCTGTAATTATTGGCACCAGTCCTTCTTCCTTACAGTCCAGGTCGAGCATCATACAGCAGTGCTGCTACTGCCATTTGCTTAAAGAATTTGATACACGTCTGTTGTCTAGCTTTCCTTTTCTGTGTCCTTCTCAGTATTCCGCATATACTTGCAGGCGTTAGTGAGCTTTTTAAGAAATCTTCAACGACCCGTGGAAAAAAGCTTCTTGCACCGCAACTCATAAAAAGAAATCCACGGGACCCATTAATTTTGCAGTTGTAGCGGTAGGCGTATAGCAGTGTAATAAGGGTCATATTAAAGGAAACTGAAATGAACGTACTTAAACGTTCATTACCCGAGTAGTACATTTTGTTCAAAGGGATTATTGCGGTTACGTATTTAGTTCCATTGTTGTTACGCTGCCAACAATTGGGCGGACCACCTGAAACATTCGTACCACCTGCCTTCCACACCTGTCCGAGTTTCGGGCTACAACAATCATTAGATACCCCGTCTATCTATAGTTTTATTTCTATTATTATGTACATACGCGGCAGGCAAGCAGTCTATTTTTTTTTTTTATGGATGGCGCGAGTGGGTTTCCGTTCAACATCAGCTCGTCCGGTGGTAAACAAATATTTTTCTTCTCTAAGATATTATATTTCTACTGTGTGTGTGTGTGTTTTGCAGAATCTTGTTATTTTAAGAGAGAACCTCTTCTCGTCCTTCCCCGCGGGCCGGGCGAACGCAGACGGGGTAAATATAAAAATGTATCATTCACCCCTCGACACGTAACGAGTTACAGCCCCCCGAGCCGAGCTGTCTGTCTGTCCGTTATGAGTATTTATAATACTTTTTCCTTTATTGCTTTTTTTTTTACAACGACGGGGAATCGCGTTTGCCTACTGATTTCTTATCTATACATGTAGATATATAGTTTGTGTGGGAGAGGAAGATATATTGTTGTTATTGAGACAACATTATAGATAGTAACATGCCGCTTGGATTGCCCTGGCAAGGAATCATACGGATTTTACGTGACGACGCAAACCCGGTTTAATGGTCGTTGCATAGAATTATAGTCTATAGTGTCTATAGTATATCAATATTTAATTATTGTATTTTTTTTTGTAGTATAACTCAATTTCTTTTAGGGTGTAGGCATCTTGGAAATTTGTGAACATTTTTATACGGAAATTTCTTTATTATCTTTTATAAATGACGTATCCCATAAAGTGTGTTGTAACTTATTTTTCACTCGCAACTTGCGTGGTCGCAACTTTTAATAAACATTTTTTTCGACGCATACCACGCGGAGGCAAACTGACTCCTTTCCCGTATTTTTTTTCTTTTATTATTCATTTTTAAGTAACTCGTTGAGTTTCCTGCAGGTCTCCCACGTAATATCTTCAAATAAATACACTGCAAGTAGGTTTGTTTTCACCTGACGCACGTTTCACAGGTGAAAACGTTATTATGAATCTTCAGAGGTTTGTTTGAATTTTAATTGAAAGTTTCGCTTAGAAAATTTTTTCTTTACATTGTCATCTAAGTATCGTCATTTTTTTATCTTTTACGTTCTTTTGTAGTTTTTGTTTTTCCTACATCTTCATCTGTGTACAGAAATGTTTCATATATTTTACGTTTTGAAGATTTTCTTTACATTGCCATTGTTTTTTTTTTCACTTTTTAGACTTAGTACTGTATTTTTAATTTATTTTTAAATTTGTGTTTTTTAGCCTATACATCCTGTCACTTTTATAATTTAACCTGTTACATAAACCTATCATTTAACATATTATATAGGCCTATTTTATACAACCTGTAATTATTATAATCTATTTGTTCGTCTTTATTATTTATTCTTCATTTCATATCTAGGAGTGTGAGAGATTGATGGGTCTCGTTATAGTACATAATTATTAAACATTTTTGTTACCGCAAGTGGCCGGAGACTTCCGTGCTAGACCCTTTTTCCTACCCGCACCGTGGGGAGCTTCCGTCTTGCGATGATAAGTAGAAGGTTCTGCAAACGGAGAGTCACTCTTTGGTTTTCCTCCTGAGAAGTGCTGAGTGATAGCATTTATAAACTGACCCATCCATACTAATGTGATGTTAATAATTTAGTTTTTGGTTTTTTATATTGTTTTGTTTCTTGCTTTTCAAACACACACCCTGCAATAATTGCAAATATGTTTGATGAAAAATACATGATTTTTGTTACATTTATTATTTATTACTCGACGCCTCACATCCCATTTTGTTTGTGACCACTGGATTTCGGTTATTTGTGGCTTGCGGATTTAAAAAGTTGAACCGATCGTTTCTTCTTCTTCTTCTTCTTCTTCTTCTTCTTCTTCTTCTTCTTCTTCTTCTTCTTCTTCTTCTTCTTAGCGTCGCAGTTCGTAGACGAACCTTAGCCTCCATAATCATCCGTCTCCATTTTTCCGTGTCCTTGGCGATCGATGTCCATGGTCTTATTTTAAGAAAAGTATCAGCATCCCTTTCCACTGCGTCAATCTAGCGCGATGTGTGGGTCTTTCGACAGCCCTTCTACCCTCGATTCGACTAAATAGTGCCTTCCTAGGTTCGGTTGCCTTCCATCCTAATGATGTATCCTGCCCATTGCAGTCTATGCAGTCGGATGGTGATGGCCAGTTCATTGTCTTTATATAGTTTGTATAGTTCCTCATTGTGATGCATTCTCCGTATCCCATTGACTTGGATTGGCCCATATATTCTCCTCGAACCGATCGTTTAGCCTTCTGTAATTACTTTTTCTGCTTTGATGTGCCTTTCTAACAATCGTTTATAATTAACTGTACTACCACGAGAAACAAACTTCGATTTAAGATCTTTGAATGTTTGAGTATCTCTTTTCTCGACTATCTGTAAAAAAACATTTATTTTTATTTCTCGCCTTGTACCCCTACGAGCCATGTATTTTTTCTGATTTGTCATACAGGGTACTTTTGTCGCTTTTTCACCAAATTGTGCGATTTTCCTTAGCATTATTTTGATTCTAAGGAGCCAGATTATTCTTCTCATTCTTTTCGGTTAATTACATGACATATAACCTTCAGAATGTAATAAAATATTTACGTAAAACGGTTTGACAGTTCTTTCCTAATCCGCTTTCACAAGTATAACATTAGGTTTTTATTTGTTATAATAGCGGTCCAGTGAATCCATGACTTTGTGCAGTCGTTATTTGTTGTGAACTGTTTGTAACAGATATTTCTACTTGCAGTCGGTAGTTACTGTTTAGGAGTGTGAATTTTTCGAAAGGAGCTACAGAGATCTGATTGAACTCGTAAGTTATAGACCTTTATTTATAATTAGGCTGTAATATATTATATAATACTAGTTTGCTCCATCGGCTGCAGAACTCGCTCGCTATTTTAAATTAAGAACACATTATTATAAGAGGAAATATATGTCTCGCAAGTAAAACATATTATGGATTGAAAAAGCACCTGACATCTAGCTTCATCTCAAGAAGCACGAAATGGAAAATCTACAAAACACTTATCAGGCCAGTGCTGACATATGATTCAGAAACCTGGACAATGACAAAAAATTGCGAAAGACTTATAGGCTGCTGTGAAAGACGGATTCTAAGAACAATATTTAGAGGAATACAAGAAAATGGAATGTAGCGCAGGCGTTATAATGATGAACTATACCTTCTTTACAAAGAGCCGGACATCGTCAGGATAAAGAAGCTAACGTGGGTTGGACACAGAGAGATTGGAGGAAGGACAGCCTACGAAACACATTTTCTACCCGAAACCAATGGGTATTAGAAAAAGGAGAAGACCTCAAAGTAGATTCAAAGAGGAGGACCTCGGAAACCTGGACATAAGAAACTGGAAAGCCAGGGCACGCAATAGGGAGGAGTGGAATCGACTTTTGGAGCAGGTCAAGACCCAGCAAGAGTTGTAGAGCCACGGCTGATGATGAAGGACTAAGTGAGTGGGCTTTTTTGTGTGTGTGACGAGTTATACTTTGGAAACACGTAACGGTAACATTAAACAACAGATGCGACTGATTACGAATGAAAGGCGAAAAATCGGATAAGCGGGTCTGTTTTGTCTAGCCGAGGGATGGAAGAAGATTGACTGTCTTATAATACGATGAAAATAAAAGAGGACTGGAGCGAATACACATGCTGGTAAACAAATATAGTGAAACCTACAGTGCGTTTATTAGTGAATCGGTGAAAGTGTTTTTTTGGTATCTCGTCCAAGACCATTTTTCAGTTAAAATTATATTTTATCATTCATTTACTTATTAAAAGTAAATAGAGTAATTATTAAATTGCCTTTCCAAAAGAAAGTCGCGGCGCACCAGTTTTGGATATCACTGCTCTAACCGATTGCAAACTTTCACATTAAAATTTAGGTAAATGAATAGGCATCTGAGAAGTTAATGTACACAATGAAATTAATAGAAAGTAATTATGTACATTCTTCTTCTTCTTCTCCTGTTCAAGGATTAGGTTACATAAAGCTGTTCCGGCACCCATCTCATCCTCGGACGACCCACGTCTCTTCTACCAGTTGCTCTATAGTTCAGTACTGCTTTCGGCAGTCGATCCTCTGTCATCCTTTTCAGATGATCCCCACCATTGTCTTCTGTAAATTGAAATAATTTCATTTATGTCCTTTACTTCGAGCTCAGATATCTTCATTCCTTACTCTATCTTGTAATGTATAATTTAAAGTACTTCGAAGAAACTGCATTTCAGCACTCTGAATCTTGCCGCTTTCCTTTCTTGTCATGACTCACGCCTCACTCGCATAAATCAACGTGGGTATTGCAATTGTCTTATAAAATTTAATCCATGTGCTGTGTCTTGTTTTATTTCTAAAATTTTTATGAATCGTACCACAAATATTCCTAAATTTATTTTTTTTCTCTCTTATATCATATTCAGATTCACAGCCGAGATATTTGAGGCTCACTTGTTCTAAAGTGCTGTTGTTCATAACCTTCTAAGTCCTCACTGGATATTTACCTTTAAAGGCCATGGTTTTGGTCTTTCTTGCTGAAATTGTCAGTGAGTACTCTCTTGCCATTCTTGTAATTGAAACATAGCTCTTTGTAAATCATCCTCATTTTATTGAATAAGGACTATGTCATCCGCATATAGCAAGGAACCCATACAAAACGTATGTACTTTAGTTTGCAAAGTAAATTATTGACGTGTTTAGTACGACTTTTTGTTTTATTGAACCGAGCTACGGCAATATCGAACAGTAAAGCGAGTCTGGTTTCTCGTAGCACAAGCGCGCGTGTGCGTGAGCAAGTACGTAGAGTGCACAGAGCACCACAGCAACCGACTACATGCACTTTACGATGCTAAACCAAAGTGCTGCCAATCACGCACGGTTAGTGGACAGAGTTGTTTTACTCTTGTTGTTGTTCGGCAATTCGTCAGCTTTTAACCTCTTGATGACGTATTCTGTTTTTAGCATTTTCTTTTTTAACTTGCTGCTGGCTCCCTGATTGATGAGGTTTTTTGTTGCTGCTGTGAGCGCTCGCGCGCGCGCTGTGTCAAATTGGTAACATTTACACACAAAACGTGTTCTGGCTGTACGTTGTTGTTTGAAAAGCGGTCAAACTAAATTGGAACTGTACAGTTTGACTGGCATAATGGACAAAAATAATTCGCAGAATTTGGGAAGCGACGCGCCGATAGAAACAGCTGGGAAAATGAAAGTTCCTTAATCTGATGTAACGTTACACAGGTTTGCTATCTGCTAAAATTGATTCCTAGAACAACTGGATCCAAAAATTAGGACAATGATGAAATGTGGATTTCCGAGGGTCGTATGAGTTCTGTAAGTACGGTAGATATATTTTTACTTAAGGAGGTTACTGCCCTGCTGTAAAACCCCCAACCTGGAGGACCAGGAACTTTGATTTCGGGCAGCTCTTCCCTTAGAGAGTTGCTTTTACCTCTGCTGACGAGTTTTCTCTATACTAACTAACTTAGCCCATGTGTGCAGCCGTTGGCCTACTGTAGACGCCTCCTCCTCCTGCACACTAGATCCATACCCTGCTGCCGATGTGCACCATCCTGCCTGGCCAGGACCAAGGATACCTCCAGGCTGCCCTGACAGAACCCCCATCTCTCGTTTGCTTACCGATCCACCCCCACATGAAATTTTATAAAACCGTGGCTGTCCCCCACATTCCTGTATGCTAGTGAGACATGGACTCTTGGTCAAAGGGACGTGCAGAGGATTCAGGCAGCCGAAATGAAATTTCTAAGACGGACGCAAGGTTGTTCTCTCTTGGCTCGGAGAAGGAACGAGGATACCAGACGCGATTTTAACATTGTATCATTGCACGAGAAGATTAAAGACCACAGAAGGAGATGGTGTGAACGCTTGAATCGCTTGCCTGATATCCGTCTACCTGTGGCTGCCTTGGGTTATCACCCTACTGGGAAGAGAGTTGTCGGTAGACCGAGGAGGAGATGGGTTCCAGAACAGGTCCAAGGCCTAGTCCTTCTAGTGTTGATGATGATGATGAAATTTGGAGAATCCCGGATATATCCAAAACAGAAAAGAAACCCTGTACATTTGACGTGGCATTAACATGCCATTCGAACTAACATTATTATTGCGAAGGCTGTCACGACCGGATTCAACTACTAGGTTGTTGCACCGAGGTCGATTGTTTACAACGTGGTTCTGTCGATTGCTTACAACGTGATTCTAAACGTTTCGGTCACCGACCGGAGGGCTTCATCAATGGAAACGCGAGAGTAGCACTTTTTTTGTCAAAAAACTTTTTTTTTTATTATCCTAAAAGAATACAAATTCTTTCTGAATAAGAAAATATATACTTTTATATACTTTTGCGGTCTGAAAGTGGTTAAGAAAAAAATAAAATATAAGCCAGTGTTGCATTTTTGAAGCATATTTTGTGAAAAGGCTCACCAACAGAATCGTATTATGACACATATTGTATGTGCTATGGTATGATTATTATATTTCTTAAGTTGGCAATGGTCAGCTGTTCATCTAATTTGAACATTTCTTCAAATTATGGGAGTGATGTGGATATTACAAAACTGGAATGTGTAGGCCACGCCCAGAAGCGACTCGGTACACGTCTTCGAAAACTAAAAAATGAACAGAAAGGAGTAAAATTAAGCGATGGAAAAGGCATTGGGGGTAAAGGAAGGTTAACAGATACTGAAATTGATCAGTTACAACGGTATTATGGCTTGTCCATAAGGAGAAATTTAGCTTGTGTAAAGGATATGAAGCAAGCTATATGGGCTTCTTACTTACTTGCAGAAACTTTCAACGGATGACAATCCGCAGCATTTCCTATGTCCCAAAAGTGAAGATACCTGGTGCAAATATAATAAAGCACAATCTATAAACACACATTATACACATGTGAACTCTTTACTAGAAGCAATCACGAAAGCCATAAAGCTGATATATAGGGAGTTGTCAAAAGAGGAAGTACTGAAGCGTTGTCTGCATGGAAAGACACAAAATCCGAACGAAAGTTTTAATATCTGCATATGGCAAAGGGTACGAAAAACTGTGTTTGTAGGGCTACAGACATTAATAAAACGGGGTGTTGCAGATGCAATTATATGCTTCAATGAAGGCTCCATAGCCAAAGCAAATGTCCTAGAAAGGATGAAAATTAAACCCGGTAAATTTATGATCGAGGGTTTAAAAAATATAGACTCCGTCAGGGTTCTTAAAGCTGAAAAAGAGGCACAAGAACAAACTATGAAGCAAAGGGTCAGAAGGAGATTATGTAAGAGAAAACGAGAAGACACTGAAAATGAAGATTACTACTGCTCTGGAGGATTTTAGTGTAGAAAAAGTAGATTTTACTTTCAATTGCGTTTTTCCGAAAATGTGTTTTTTTTTGTAATTAGGTACACTTTTCTCAAGACTGAGTGGACATATTGACTTGAAATTTTTTGTGGACATGTAGTACCATTATGTTTATAAAGTTTATTAAGATGATCATTATTAATCTTAAACTGTCAATAAGAATGGAAAATAAAATTTGTTTTTTCATTCATCCGGAAAACTAAAAATTAAAAAAAAACTTTAAAAGAAATATTTGTTTTACAAAGATAGTTCTAGTACATCTTATTCATTACTGTTCTAGTGTGATTTTGTAAAAATTGCAGTGACCTAACTCGAATAGTTTTGAAAATAGCGGTACCTAAGTGTACCTAAAACTGCCATTTAAATTATATACGAAGTGCTGCTCTCCCCTTAACAAAGGATGGTAGGCCGAATGTACATCAAGCAGAGCGTTGTAAGAAAACAGCCCGGTAGTTTTCAGTTTTAATAAAATTATCATGTTGTTAAAAAAAATAAAGATAATTTTCAAAATGATTAGGCCTATCTTGTTTTGTAAACGGCACTTAATATTTATTAATATAACAAAATATGTATAGGTACGATACTCCACTGTTATTTTAAACTGGTATCATTTTCTTATCTAAAAAACGATATTTTAAGTGAGTAAGAAACTATTAAAAGAGTTTATGATATCTAGGCTAATGGGTCGTGGTTGATTGCTTTGTGATGACATTTTTATTCACTTCAAGTGCTGCTTGTGACTGGCTATCGTGGCTCATCACAAGTTATATATAGACAAACCCCTTTTGCTGGGGGAACTTATTGCTTTCACCTCAGTTAGGGGTACGTTCGGCCTACCATCCCTTATCGAACTATTTTTTTCTACTGAAGAAGGACTCCGGTGGGTGGGGGAAACGTCTAGTGAATATCGTGTCATCACAAAGCAGTCGACCACGGCCCATTAGTCCGGAAGTTATAAGCTCATTTAATATCTTGTTATTTGAATAATGTCTCCGGCTGTCTTTTAATATGTCAATATACACTGAGTAGGGAAGTGTTATTAGTGAAAAAATTAAATATCAGTTTAGAACAAAATTGAAAAAATAAAAAAAAATTATAAAAATAATGCTTTTTCCAAGTGGCAGTCCGCACTTTTCTTGTGTGCCCACTCTGTTAAGGTATTTCTCAGTTTTCTGTCTTAATCCGATACTTTTTAATTTAAACGCCAAAATCACAGCCTAATCAAAGTGAGAAACACTCGTCACTGTTGTGTACTTGCTGTCATGCTTATTTATTTATTTATTTATTTTTTTTTTTTGACCATGGGCTGTGCGGGACGAAGGGCAAGCCCGTCGCCCGCTCGTATACTACGTCCCGAGCTTCAAATAGAGCTCCTGCCGCAGGGACCATGGGTGGCGTCTGGATTAAGGGTGTGGCCTGCTACCGGCCGTGGGAGTCAATTAAGTGTTAATCAATTGAGGGTAAGAGTACGCCGAGGCCGGGTCCAAGATTCTCCTGGCACAGATTGGTAGCGACCGAGGGCGCTAATCAGGTGGTTGCCCTGGAATCGGGCGGAGCGGCGATAGAATTTGCGGGACAGTGTCCGTATAATGGCGTCCAGGGAACGGACACGCAGGGAGTCACGGATGGTTTTGTTGTTAGATGTCAGGTAGTGGGCTTTATACGTCCAGCGCAATCCTCGGTCAAGGAGAGACCGAAGCTTTCGCTTATGGGTCTTGGCCAAGTAGCCCCAAACGGGTATCGCGTAGGTAACCATCGGCACCACATAGGTGGAGACGATAAGCTTCCCTAGGCGGCGGGTCATGGCGTTGCTGCATAGCACGGGACGGAGTTGATATAGACGATTGGCGGTGTTGCGGGCTACTTGTGCAGAGTGTGTCCGCCAGGTGAGACGACGGTCGAGGTGAACCCCGAGATGCTGCTTATTAAAAATCAGCGTTTTCTTCTTCTCTTAGCTCGCTAGTTCAGTCGAACCCCTCTTTTTCTAAATCTTCTATAGATATTGAAAGAACAAAAACCGACATCTTCCTCGTTTTTTAGGAGCTTATGACTTGCAGTGAAGTTCTGTCCTTGCTCGTCGCCTCCGGACGGTGTGTACATATCGATACATCTATTTTGGTTAAAAAACTGTATCGAAATTGTAAATAGCCACGACTACACATGTCGGTTAAAGTTATCGTGGTATCGCCTGTAAAGAAAACGTCACAAACCTCAGTGTAACTACACTCCGTCTTGTTGGCCGGAAATGTAACACTCGTGAGTGTACGCGGACGAAACAGTGACAATCATGGTGCTTGGAACAAGTATAGGAAATGGTCTGGGTATGCTGTAAAGATTGACCCTCCTCGGGCGCTGAATAGTGTCTCTTCTTGTAGAATCCAGATGACAAAGGTGATGTACGGAAAGCTCTGGAATACGCACTTAGAAGGCGTTTACATTGGCCAGAGTGGTTGTCTTCAGCAGCTCACGAGGCGAGACTAGGTTTATTTTAGCGCTTCTCTAATGGTGTTGAATAATCTGGCACCTGGAACAGTAAACACTGGAAAATACTAGTTTATCCTCTTATGTAACAAGAAGCGACTGTTGTCGACGTCCGTCCGAGAGATTCGAGGGTTGTTTTTGACTGCGTAAGTGATGTTAGACGTACCAACTTCTTGGTATACGTACCATTTTTTAGGGTCCCGTACCATGTACCAAGTAAATATTGTCCTGGTACGCAAAAATACCAACTTTCTGACATCGAGCATAAATTAATTTTTATTTTTTTAGTTTCAAGAATGGAATTTCAGTAATTGTTATAATTAAAAACTTTAGCGTCGATTAAGGTTATTATTTACTGTTTACAATAATAGTTATTCGTAAGCCCTCAAGTTATTTAATTCGTATTCATTTTCAAGCAATTGCGTGTGCTGGCCGTGTTTTAAGGTGAGAGATTTGTCATGAGTTAGAATTGAGGTTCGCGTCCCGCTGCCACTAACATTTTTTTTTCAACTTCCCGCTAAGAAAATTGAAAATTTTCAAAAAATAGGGAAGTTATTGTTTTCAGTCCGATTTTCGAAAATCGAGTTTTCAACAGATGTTGCCGTTTTGAGGCCCTAAGAAGCTATTCTGACTAGATATTAGTAGTTTTATTATTTTTTTTTATTTTCATAAATTATTTCATGAATTTCATAGTTTTAGTATTATCGTAATTCCATAGTTTATTTAAAATGAGATGATCTCAATTAGTTACTAGTATGTTCTTAAAGACATGCTAGCAATAATTTTTCTATGATTATTGTTATATTATTTTTCTCTTAAAATAATTTTAATTATTTATGCTTGATATTACTATTATATTTATTTTCAAATTACTTTAAATAATATCAGTTCTGTTTCGTAATTCAAATTCAAATTTACGCGCCAATCAGATGAAATAAAAATTGCCAACCTATTCATATTGTGTTATTATTTATTTACAAATGTGGTAGTAATCCTTAATGATTAGATGGCTAAATACGTATATAAGTATTTTTATATACGCATGTGACCATAGTTTGTATCGTATTAGAGCGACATCATATCATACTATATCCATAGAACACATACTATTGTATTCATGCTATTGCATAAGTATACCGGTTTTTTATTTAAAATACCAGCTTTTAGCGACATCTGTACCAGGATCATCGGGCCACTTTCTAACAACACTGGACCGCGTTACATGAGTGCGCACTCGAGTCGGACCGATCGGACACTCATGTATCGCGGATATGTGTGGAATTGTTTTCCAATATTTGCAATTTTAATATGTAACGACCTCGCTAAGAGTGAATTTTTATTTCTGAAAACGAAACATATGTTTCGAAACGAGTTAATCAATCGAACGCAACACGAAGTCACACGACGGAAGAAATAAGGTAAATATTATACAGATTTTGTTTGTTTAGTCGACATTCTTGGTACTGGTTCCTCATCATTACCGGTCATGTATTAGGCACCGAGTTACGGAGCGGAAATGTTCTGCTCAATAAGGAGACGACAATCAACAAGATGCTGTGAATCAACAATTTAGAACGACATCCGGTCGTGACGAGACGGTTGTCTGCGTTATCCGGATGGACGGCGAAAATCGTTACACGCGCTAAAACCAACAGGTGCGAACAAGAATCAGCCATGACCGCAATCAATCGGCATCGCAGAGTGAATAACGACGATTTTGTGAAGTACTGAAACCTTCTGATCGGAACGTCGTCTGTCGTTTGGATTATTATTCGTCGCTTCTAAAGATACGCAGGCGCTTTACAGGCAGGCAGAAATCATTTGTTTTGGGGAAATATATATTTTGGTACATTGTCTTCGGTGACTGTCCGACAATCAGTTGTTTGTTTAAAGACATGTTTGAATTGGTATCCAAGTCACTTATTGACAACATCTGTATAATATTTACCTTATTTCTTCCGTCGTGTGACTTCGTGTTGCGTTCGATTGATTAACGCGTTTCGAAACATATGTTTCGTCTTCAGAAATAAAAATTCACTCTTAGCGAGGTCGTTACATATTAAAATTGCAAATATTGGAAAACAATTCCACACATATCCGCGTTACATGAGTGCGCACTCGAGTCGGACCGATCGGACACTCATGTATCGCGGATATGTGTGGAATTGTTTTCCAATATTTGCAATTTTAATATGTAACGACCTCGCTAAGAGTGAATTTTTATTTCTGAAAACGAAACATATGTTTCGAAACGCGTTAATCAATCGAACGCAACACGAAGTCACACGACGGAAGAAATAAGGTAAATATTATACAGATTTTGTTTGTTTAGTCGACATTCTTGGTACTGGTTCCTCATCATTACCGGTCATGTATTAGGCACCTCACCTGTTACCACTGGCGAGTCGTGGCTCTAAAACTAGGGAAGCACACTACATATCCTTTTTCTGACGTTTTTTAATAACAAATTTATATCAAACAATATTTAACTGTGCAAAACAAAAATAATTTCTAGAATCTGTCTGAGGCTTTCACTGCCGGCTTCAATGTTATGAGAACTTCGCCTTGCCGGGCTGTCAGGCCGTGTTTCAAGGTCGTTTGGTGCAAACGTTTCGGCCGTGCCTCCGACGGCCATCTTCAGTGCAGAAGGCTCCAACACACTGACAAAGGTTCGTAGTCAGTGACCACGCCGATTCATCGCAATAGATACATGTTTTTGAATCTGGACAGACTCCATATGCAGACGAGAGAAATACACAAGTAAAAAGTATTTGCCTATTTGTGTGTTTCCCTCGCCTGAATATGGAGTCTGTCCAGATTCAGAAAAATGCATCTATTGCAATGAACGGCGGGGTGAGTCACTCTCATTGAGTGTTCTTTGGTCGCGAGTTATGGCGAACCAATCAGAATTTGCCTTCCTTCTGATTGGTGGTGGTGTCAGACAACAATTTCGTGCGGACATCAAATGTTTATAAATATGGATGTCCTACTCACAGCCTTAACTCATAAAAAGAAGTTGCAGAGCGTCCTCGACAGGGGTCTTCGGCTAGCGGCCAAAGTCCCCCGTCGCTTTTCATCACGCCTTCTAAGGAGAGGACTGGGCGTCCGCTCCTTAGACGAAACTTTCAGGCGGCTTGCACGCAGATTTTATGCACGTGCGGCGAGGTTCCCAGACAATCCTCTAGTGGCTGGGCTGGGCAGGTACCGTATACGCCCAGGTGATTCGTGGAAACGCCCTCGGTGTATACTGCGCTAGTGTAGGCTAGCACAACAGCCGAGAATCGGCCTGCTATAGAGCACACGCCCTACTTGGGCAGGGCCACGAGGCAGGAGCTCCAGAAGGCAGCTCGGAACTCAGATCCCGAGCGGTTCGTCTCTGCGACGCACAACCGCACAGCCCAGAGCGAAAAAAAACAGCCTTAACCACAGTTCAGTGGTCACTGACTACGAAACCTTTGCCAGTGTGTTGCAGTCTTCCGCACTGAAGATGGCCGTCGGAGGCACGGGCGAAACGTTTGCAGCAAACAATCTTGGACCGCGGCCTTACAGGCCGGCTAGCCCAAGTTCTCATAACATTGAAGCCGTTTATTATATACATTTAAAGTTAGACAGATGTCTACATATTGTGTAAAGACTTTATCTTATTATTATTTATCTATAGGTTAGCTGGTAGTCGTTCGGCTTTCGTTTGTGAAGATGTCAGTTGCCCACATCGTCGTAAAAAGACTGTTTCGTTGTCGTTGTAAACACTTACTTGCTTATGGCTTCAGTTTCCGTTATGGTAAATGAATGGACTTTTTATTGTGTGGTCTAGCAGTGAAGCTCGCAGATTGACCGCTTCTACCACTATTGAATGACAGTCACAACGCTTCATAGTATTTCACTTATAAATAACTTGAACATGAAATAAACTGTGACTATTTGTTATTACATTACTTAATGCCAAACATTAAACAGCATAACACTCGCCAATCTGCAAACAAGTGTAGAGCGTAACAGAATAGCACTAACGGTGCATAACAGATTGCTAGCGCATAAACCGAATGCCAGCGCAGACAGCAGTCGCATACTTGCGACGAATCACGCATGCGCTGACCTGAGTGCGCTTTCTCACTCGTACAATCGTTCCTAAACAGTAAGCTGCGCCGACCCAATGCATGAATTACCCCCCCTTACAAGTATAGCTAAGTTATCTAGAGAGAAGAGAGGGGAGACGACGCTATAACAGTTCACTGTCTCACTTCCACATTATCTTCCCCTCTGTCACACGCTTGCTTCCACTGTTCTCGCTAGTCTTGTTGCAGCCGATGTTCGCACTATGAAACACTGCGAAATAAATGAAAATTTTGTTAGCCTCGCAACGATGTGTTTGTACACTGCGCATCTCTAAGCCACTGTTCAATTTCTATCGTCAGGTTTCTAACTTACGCTTGTCTTCGTCTTCGATGCTTTCTTATCGCATCATTGAATACTCTGTTCAGGGGGGGGGGACGAACGGGACCGGCCCCCCCCCCACAGCGTTGAATAAGTTCACGAGTTTGGTTAATCTCTTATTTTTCAGGCCGTTTTATTATTTTTTCAGCTGTGTACGCTAATATATTAGTAACTTTTTTTTTTAATATACAAGCAGCATTAGTGTATACGTTTGAAATATGAAATATACGAAAATCAGTTCAGTCAATAAGTATCTTTTAAACACTGTTTCAGTAACGCATATATTTATTGTACTATAACCGTTTACTCTTATGGGACTGATTACAGCCACTTTGTAGATAGCAATATTGATTAGCCTTTTACTTGTTTTTTCTTTTGCATCAAGTCGACCCGACCCCGGACCCCTCTCCCCCAAAGACCAAATTCTAGATACGACGCTGACTCTGATAAACCAAATTTAATTATTTTAAATTAATTTTTAAGAATGGTAATGGCGCTTCCAAAGCTTGTGTCTTTTGTTAAGATTCTAATCTTTTGCTCTCATTCTACCCTGAGCTTTCCAGCGCCCTGCCTTTAGTGGCAACATCGTTTCCAGATGCTTATGCCGTTTTATATGGATGGTTCTATTTCATTTGCACGCTTTACAGCTAGTTTATGTATTCTAAAATTTGTCCAGTCGTTGATCTAAAGATTTGGTCAGCTTTACACGTATTTGTAATGAATCCGAAAACCGGTCAGTTGCGTGACTGTTGAGTCGTTTAGTTTTTGGTACCGCAGTTTGGGCTGTATAGAAGTTCGGACTTGCTACCTCACAGTGGGTGGCTCAGTCAGTACCACACGAGTTAGATACATTTTAAACTTTACTGTATGCAGCTTGCTGGTAAACTGTGTTTCTTGCTTTACAGTAAAGTCTTATTTTTGGGACAGTTTTCCATCACGGTAGTCTGATATTTATTGAGCAGATGTGGTGAAGCATAGTTGAAAACACTAACAACAATTTGTATCACTGGAAAATAACTTTTTTTTTTCGGAAATAGCTTTTACGAATTCAGTTCTTTTATCCGAACTTATAGTAATTTTTTAAAACAGTAGGCCTAATAGCTTCGATGACACAGTGCTACATGATTTATACGTAGCTAATTTAATCGAAAGCTAATTAACATCGAACTTTGACTTTAGAAATTAGAAAATGTTAGTGTTTTTTCTTTAATCTCTCTCTCTCTTTCTTCGGTTTTGTTTCTCTCTCTCCCTTCCTCGCTCCTCTCTCTTTATCTGACTGTCCTCTCCCCCCTCTCTCTAATTTTCTCGTTTTCTCGTTACTCCTAATTTTGTAACATGCCGCTCATTATATTTGTTGTGAACGTGTTAGGGGACGGTTAGATCTCGGACCTACGCTAAAATACCGTAACCTCTGCGTTTTTGGAAAAGTAGTGTTTTCTGTGTGCATATGATTGACTTCCCCTCTCTCTCTCTCTCGTACACACGCACACGTTTTTCAAAGTAATTAAATGAAAAACAAGATTGTTCGAGTTATGAAGATTACCTATTTTTTTTTTTTAATTTTCTGACAGACAGCTTTTTGTTACGAAACTAACTTTAAAATTTTTAATCAACGATGGAATCGACGTATCGACCCCCCCCCCCCCACAAACCTTCCGACCGGCCATTTCACTTTTAATGAATCCCAAATTATTGGATTGAAACTAATTAACTATGTAATCTCTGTTTTAATTTACCGTAATAGGGAAAGTAAGACAAAAAGCATACTTTTCATCTCGTGTTTTGCATAAAATTAATTCACCTCCTGCGTTGCGGTATTCTTGTTGTTTTCGTTGTTGCCGATGTGGTTGGTGTAACTCTTCACAGGAAGGAAGAAATTACTTGTGTGAAAGAATTTTTCCTTTCATAACAATTGAATAAAAAAACTTTCGGGTTGTTTGTGTAGTTTTATTATTACTGTAAATAATCACCGTGCGCACGCACTGTTGCGAGTTTGCGCACCTGCTCGTGGCGATTCGACTTCCGCAAATTTTTCAACGCTGAATATTTAATGGAGTTGGCGTTCGTTAACCGGATTAATCGGTTAGTAAATGCTGTCGATCTGGTGACATTTGTAAGAATGTTTTGTTTCTGTGCGATTGTAGTGCCTGTGTTGTGTGTGACGAGCGTGGAGGTAAATTACCTCCTCCAGGGTAGTTAGGGCCACTACACACACGGCCACCAAGGTGGCGCCACCACTGGAAGCTTAATCTTTTTTGTCAGCCACCAAACCCGCCACCAGATAGTATAAAGTGTATTTCATCAGTCTGACAATGGAGTTCGAATATTGCATTAACTACATTTTTTTGTTTAAATTAGGTACACTTAGTTTGTGGAATAATATGTTTGTTTAGCTTTGTTTTTTGCATAGGATTAATACAAATGTATAACAAATGTGTAGTTTTTTTTACAAATGTATCTTGTTTCCAGTGTGGACAACCTTTGTTTGTACAAAGCACAACAAAGGTTGTCCCGTTCCAGATTGCGTGTGAGATGCGCTAACGAATGTGAGAGGGAAAACTATTTAGAGAGAGAAGGATATATATCGGCGAACGTTACTCGCTGCGTAAAAAAATTGTACATTAAAGTGGATTTATTCTACGAAAGAAAACTATTGAATCCCTGAGTTCAAACCCGACATGCTTCTATGTGAATTTTTCCAACTTTTTCAAAGGAAAATGCCGAGCCCTGTGGTTGAAATGACCTTTGATGTTGAAAACTCCATAAGCGTAACTTGGGTAGGGGGCAAGAGGGGGCACTCGCCCCCCAATGTTCCGGTTGGGGAACCGGGTTTCCACTTGTTTAACTGGAACCGGGTTAAATTTTGTTTCCAGTTGTTATAAATAAAAACTAGCAAATAGTCAAACAGGAGACAGTTTCTGTGCTTCCCAGCATAGTACGCGCTTTTTGTCAACGTCTATACTGTTATGAGACGACTAGTTGCCAAACATTTATTATTCTTATTTCTTTCAAAGAAACTTGTAAGGGGAATGTTTGACAGATTTGAATGATACACGTCAAAATATTTCTTTTCGAAAAGAAAAAACAAAAACAAACGCTAGAGACATAATTAACTTCTTTGTGAATGAAAATTTGTACAAGTTCCGCCCAACACTTCTTTAATTCCCTGTCGGCGTACTCTTTAAATCTTAAATTCCATATTGACGGTCTTGTCCGAATTTCCAAAATGAAACGTTCAACATCAATGTCCTCTTGATTCATTTTACACTACAACGTAAAATAAAATGATCTTTTGTAAAAAAAATCAGGAAATGAGAGACGTCTGGAGGCGCAATGTGTATGTTACGATTGCTTACAACGAACTGACGTGGTGGCGCTGCCAGGCTGGTGGCTCAGAAAATCGCATCCTCTCGCCACCGTAATCTTGGTGGCGCCACCGTGTTGGCCGTGTGTGTAGCGGGCCTTAGTGTCTAGGAAAACATCCAAGATTGCCACACCGTAAAGCAGATAAGAAAAGTGTCAGATCGCAAGGGAAGAACGCAAGTAAATTGCCACACCACGACCGCGCAGGACTGCTGGCGTATGTTGACCATTAATTAGGTAGAAACCCTTTCGCATGAGTTGTTTCATTTGATTTCCCACTGTAGAATTTCTGAGGATACATGTCTGATAAGTAATGACGGACGTTTGCTGTAATTTGTTAAAAAAAAATATTGGTGCAGTAAAAAGTTTCACTTGTAGTCATATCTACAAAAGAAATGTCCAATGTACCAAACAAATTAAATACTAAATTTTGACAAAGTGTTTTAATTTTTGTTAGGTTAGGTTAAACGTTTTTAAAAATTTGAAAAATTTATAAAATGATAATCAACTCTACAGACATTTGGGCACAAGAAATAATACTTTGTGTGTGTATAGAAATTATTTGTAATGGATTATTTATAAAATTATATGGTAAGAATTCTAGATTTTCCTTTTTCCATGCAGAAAATGGGGGGCTTCAACTTTGAAGTTAGTGTTTATTTAATTCTTGTGCTGTGTTTTGTTTTATTTCTAAAATTTCAGTGATTCGTTCCAGAAATATTCCTAAATTTATTTATTTATATAATACTTATAGTACCAAAAGCATGTTTAATAACAATGTTGTTATTAAAAATCGTTTCAGATTACACTTGGCGAGTATAATTACACTGTTCACTATGCTGACTATGTTTACTATGTTCAGATTACCCTAGTGTAATTACACTGTTTACTATGCTGGTGTGCGTTACTGAGAGGGAGTGAGAGAGAGAGAGTTGGCACACATCCGCGGAGTGCAGATATGTGTTACTCCAAGATACTAAATTTAGACTGGTAGTAATGTTGTGTGGTAGCAGGAGCATCGTTTGCTAGGTCACTGGAACCAACGAAAATAACTAGCGTCAATTGACCAATGATCTCTCGCGCTCACGCGTCACATGCACACAGTATTCGTTGGCACTATAAACCTGAAATAGTCTCCCAAATGAAGCATTTATACGAATCGACCAATAGTAACGTATTGGTATATTTTTGATTAAAAACTTTTGGTTCTGGTAAAAAGAAAAATCTGAAACGTTGAGAGAAAGCTGTAAAATTTTTGTCATAAATAAAGACGTAGTAAGATTATCAAACGTCGAAATGGGGAAAAATTGGTAGCGGAATATATATAGAATTGTCAACTCAGTATAGAACGCACTGAGAATCTTGCATGTATAAGGGGAGGGTGAAAAGTTCCGGGCCTAACACTGAGATAGCACTACTGTGTTTATTATTTTGACCGTATTGTATGAATTCATCCTTTGTAGGCTTAGTTTTCGATGCTTTAAAGTAAACGAGTTGCTTTGAGTTGTTTATTATTAGTGGCACAGTCCACTGCTGTAAGATCTTCGGGCATCATTGGATAGACTGGTAATTCGTGGTGTGATTAAATTTTTGTTTTGAAATGCTTAACTGCAACCGATATAAGAAAAGAGCTGTATTCAAGTGGGGGGGGGGGGGGGGCTCTTCTCCATCGAATACAACGGTTAAGCGCTGAGTTGCCGCAAAAGCACAACTGACGGCCCGCGTGTTGGACGGACCGCTGAATTGACTGCCGCCAGAAAGACCAATAAAATCGTTTTCGTAGACCCTAGGATGAAACTGAGTGAGACAGCAGAGACTATTGGTATATCAATGGAACGTGTGCGCAATATCTCACACGAATATCTCTGCATGAGAAAGCTGTGGATGCCGGGTTGTTAGGTGGGTGCCGGGTTTTCTCACACTTAACCAAAAACAGTGTCCAGTGTCGAAAGGATGTTTCAACCGACTCTTTAGCACTCTATACGAGCAATCCAACCGAATTTTTGCGTTGATTCATAACGGTTGATGAAACTTGGGTCCACCACAACACTCCTGAGACCAAACAACAGTCAAAACAATGGACCACACAAGCCTAACCAACCCCAAAGACGGCAAAGGCTTCTCTAGTAGCTGGTAGAGTTTTGGCTACTGTTTATTTTTTTTGGGGGGGGACCGTGGCGTAATCTTCATTGACTACTTTAAAAAGGTGAAAACAATTAATGGCGATTACTACGCAAACCTACTGCACCTTGTAAACGACAATACCAGCCAAGACAATGTTATCATCTCACACGCCAATTGTTGCGATGGCTATAATCAAGAATACCAGCCAAGACAGTGTTATCATCTCACACGCCAATTGTTGCGATGGCTATAATCAAACAATTGTAGTTGGAATTGCTTCCCCATCCAGCATACTCGCTCTGTTTAGCTCCGAGTAACTTCTGTCTTCTTCGTAACCTCAAGAAATGGCTCGCTGGAAAAATATTTACTGACGACAGTCAAGTGAGCGATGCTGCAACTGGCTACTTTGAGTACATCGACAAATCGGCTTATCAGTCTGGCGTAATTGCTTTATAACATCGCTGGAAAAGTGTATAGAGATTATTATGTAATTAACGCAAATTAATCCAAAAGAGTGTTGTTTTCTTATTCAGGCCCGAAATTTTTCACCATTCCCTCGTAGAAAAGCGAACTGAACAGTAAGGGGGTAGAGACCACTGTCACATCTGTATTGTTCGTAATCGTTTGGGCGTAGTGAGCTTATCAGTTATACTGAATCCGGAAATGTACGAGGAAATTGTATTCTGTCTGTCTGTCGAGTCGTAGTCTTGTGTAAAACGTACAAAAATATTGTGAATATCGGTGTCATGTTCGCGGCTCTATACAGTAGTGTACCGTGAAACTTTGGCCGATAGATGATGATATATAATACGTAATATATAATGGCTCCTACGTATACCACCGAAGTAGCTTAGGAGTAGGCAGGGTAGGCTACCTAATGTGAGCCGTACGGCATACAAGGAAGGGAGTGTGGCCAGCACTACGCTTCAGCCGCCCATTATTATCCCCAGGATGTTATCCCAGGTACTCATTTTCAACAGGCTGAATCGACCGGGGGGCTGAAAAATGCACCTTGATTTTATGGCGCGGGCCCGGGAATTAGATGATGATATATACCCTGCTAAATTCCTCTATGCACCCGCGAAGTTTTAACATTGAAAAAGTTTATAAGGACGTGTCGCACGTTTGCGGCCGATCGCTGGTGCGTTATCGAAAATGGGAACCGATGAGTTTCCGTAGAAACTACTTCTTTGTTGTCAATAACGTAGTACGCATATAAAACTTCGCTTATGGATGGGACTACATTTAACTTATAATCTTTACATTGGTAAATGAAGAATGAATTCATTGATTGGTGAATAAAGAATGAATTCATTGATTGGTGAATGAACAGAAATATATATATTTTTTAGATTGCCCTTCTCTGTGCATTGCATTTGTGCAATGCCTGTAAATTTTTTTATTGTTCCAGCGACGTTAGTTTTTAATTAAATATTATTGTGAATATTCTGTACCATGGTCAGAGTAATAAGCTACCTCTATGGTTTTGACGTAGAAGTTTACCCCCTCCCCTTCGGTTTAATGGACGGGCTATGGTCGCCTCTGCAACGTTGCGTCTGAGGCCTATAAGCATAGTGTAATAAAATAGCTAAAGTAAAAACGTTATACTTTGATTTAATTGCATAGCATTACTAAAATCATGAGTAGGCCTATTTATACCTAAATCTAAATTATAGGTCCGTGGGCACTTAGTTTAAGTTGAAGAAATTAGTGAATTAGTGTTAGGCCTAATGAATTAATTTTGTTCGAATTATTGAATTCGTATCATATGAAAGAGTTAATTATTATATTTCTTAAATAATATAACAGTATTTTACTAAATAAACTTTTAATTTGCAAAGAATAAAGAACTATAAAACTGCTGTTAACCGGCAATTAAAAATGACGCGATTTGATTATTGAAATACATAAATTAAGAGATCGTCTAGTCGGCCTCAAATATCACACCAGGTTCCAGTGTTGCCACGTTTAATATTCCGGCCTTCCACCATAGCCGGCCATGAACGGGCGTATTATGCTTTATTTTCGTGCTTCAGGAATTTTGTCTTTTATTTAGGGAGGACGGAAGTCAAAATCGCAGACAACCGGATTAAAGAAGAAGAAGAGATTTAAGTGAAACAAGAGCTTCGCAGGGCTGTAGCGTTTCGGAAGCAGTGAAATTTCTTGGAACAAGTTTGACGAAATTTCGCTACGCACACCGTAGTTAACATAATTTCCAGTAACAATAATCGGTAAATGAATTAGTTTAAATGAGATCACGTCGAATTTGTTGAGTGGCATCACTGAAGGGTAGTTCTTGGAAACATCCAGTTACCACGGCCGTGATTCCGGACTGTATATATATAAATCGGTTCATAACGTTATCCTACGTCTTCCGATCCCTAGTCTCCATTGGTCTCGATCCAACCAAGTTCTTCTTCCAATTCCCGGTCTCTCATTGCCCGATTGATGCCTTCTCTCCAACTCAATCTAGGTCTTCCTCTTCGCCTACGACCGTATGGTGTCCATCCCAAAATTTGCTTGGGGAGTCGATTATCCAGCATTCTTTGCACATGTCCAAACCATCTTAGCTGTTTTGTTTTTATGTCGTCAACAACAGAGCACTGTACCCCCATTATCTCCCGGATTCTGACGTTTCTTACTTTTTCCAGTTTTGACCTCCCTGCCGCTCTTCGCCAATAATCCATTTCAGTAGCCTCCAACAACTTTTCTGTTCTTTGTGTTATTGGCCATATTTCACACCCGTATGACGTAATTGGTTTCACAATTGCATTGTATATACGATGTTGATTTTGTTGGTCCCACAATATGTTGTTCAGCAATGCTATTGATTTTCTTCCCAAGTTATTTCTTTCTCTTATCGTTTTATCTAGACTACCATCTTGTGTAACTGCTGTTGCTAGATATTTATAGCTACTGCAATTTATTATTTCTTGTTCGTCTTCTAAAATTAAATTCTTCTGTTCCCCACCAATGCACATATACTCCGTTTTCTCTGTGTTTACTTCAAGGCCCCATAGCTTATATTCCTCTATAAGTTTTCGTGTCATGTATTCCATGTCGTGATAGTCCTGCGCTACCACGACTTGGTCGTCAGCGAAACACAGTGTGTGCACTGTGTTGTCAATTAGACGTATCCCCATTTTGTGGCATTTCTTTTTCCAGGTTTTGAGGGCTTGTTCCAAGTATATCTTAAAAAGCGTCGGTGAGAGACAACATCCCTGCTTCAGGCCCTTACTAACATTAAATCCTTTTGAGACTTTACTTCTAATTTTTATGTGCGCTTTCAATCCGTTATATAAAATCTTAACCGCTTCGATTAAAGTGGAGGCGATGTTTGTTCCGGACTGTGCCCTGTACCTACAGTTTCACTCTAATGCGATTATTCATGTACAAGAGACAGAAGACTAGATCGCAGCAGCACAACACGCAGTAGGAGAAACCCTTTGAAAAGTGGTTATCTCCTGCGTTATTTATGTACATAAGTGTAGGCGTTTCGTAAGCGGGAAGTTGTCTCCACTGAACACTGCCCACGCTCGCCGCACACAGAGATCTGTCATTTTGTTCTTTGTTAGCTAACATGACACGCGTCGACGGTCGGCAGTTTCTCTCTCCCCCCCCCCATCCTACCCTGCACAGTCACGTCTGTTGAGCATTTGAAACCTTACAAGGTTGGATTACAAAGGCTATGAGTAGTGGTCAGGTGTGCGTCACACTTTGTTAGCAAAATACTCACATGTGTTTATTATTATTATTATAATATAAGGTTCACGATGAATCGTACCGTGAGGTTTTTTACGAGGGTCAGTTGAAAAGATCGCGGAGCGACATCTATAGCTTAGCGGTAGAAGTAAAACTGTTCGTGTGTTGTATGATTCGTATTTCATGTACTGTATGCTGTTTCCGTTCTTAGCTTAATCCTGATGTAAACAAACAGGCGTGGCACATCTGAAACGCTATTTGCTACTTGAATTAGAGGCGTCTCACTCTGACAGAAGCATTATAGACAGTGTACATATAATATTGATACTGTATAAATACAAGTAAATTGTAATAAACTGTCTTGACTAGGGTTGCCAACTTTTTTTGAGGAAAATAACGTAACTTGTCTGTTGGAAGAGGAAAAAAAAAGTATTTGTAAGAAAAAAAAGTATTATTTAAATTTAAGTTTTTATTGCCTTGAATACATATTTTTTTGTGCTTTTAGCAAAAGCTAAAAATTTTTGGTTATCTTTGAGAGTTTGATAGCTAGTATTACAATCTAAATCTAGATTTAAATAAATAAATAACTCATTTTTTAATAAATTTATGGACGCTCTGTTTCTCTCTTCTCGCCACTTTACACTTCAAACAAACACACAAGGATCACAACAACCTATAAATAATGATCTAGAAAGAAAACCGATATGGACTGCCATCTGCCGTTTCGTTCAATAATAAATAATCATTGTTAATCGTGTGTGTTCCGTTCTCTTTTATCTTAGGCATCGATAAATCGTTCGGAAATTACGTATGAGAGTGTTTCGTTTCGTGCATTACAGTAAAGACTCAAAATAAAGTATTTTCGCATACTTTATTTTTATGCAAAAGTATAAAGTATATTCACCAAAAATAAAGTAGGATACTTTATTATAAAGTATGGTTGGCAACCCTAGTCTTGACCAGAGTGAAATTTGTGTGACAGTGTCAGACCGCTAGTGAAACAGTTTATAACACCAGTTCATGGCTTTACTTTTATTAACCGTTTAAATATCGCAACAAACAAAAAAGTAAAGTTTATTTAAAACGAAAATAGCAGCTGTGATAATTACCAGTATACTGAATACCGGGTCTTTTGCGTTATACGACCACAAAGCTTGGCATTGGCATTTTGTTCATCTTTCATTAAACTGAGTATAGTTCTCAGAATTTGCTATCTCTGTTTACTGATTAGTTAAAATTATATTCTCTCATTTACACATTTACACACTCAGAAGGTGGAGTCAATGTGGTCGTCAGCCAAGCCTCGAAATAGGAAAGAGTGCGGAACTCATAGGGAAATGTTAGACTCTTACCTGTGTGAGTTTATGTGGCGGAAGCGACATGCAGGCACTGACTTATTCGAACAAATTATATCAGACCCCTGAATACCTATCAAAGAGTAATTCAACGCCTTCCATATGTGTCTCTGAGCTTGTATCATCACTTGAGTCAGCGTTATTATTGATAAGATTGTTTATTGTCCACGACGTCGGTAATGTGGGCCAGTTGCCATAGCTTACCACCTTCCTTAATTATAGAAGCTGCATACAGTGATTCCACTTGTCCGCCGCTGTTTCATTTACCGTCTCCTCAATAAAAATTGTTTTATATCAAGCAGCAAATGTTGTGTTGTGACGGGCAACATACCTTTCCAACTGGCTCCATATTAATTCAATACGATTCAGAATACAGTGATAATGAGGAAGTCTTAAAACGACGTGCCCTGATTTAAGTGCCACGGTAACTCTCACATGACTACACAGACATTCTGCACAAGCGCGTAAGCCGTTACTGTGTGAATAGTGTCAACGCCACTGGCCAATAGCGGTTCATATTTTCCACGTGAGTTTCTTTACATCAGGATTCAACTAAGAACGAAAAGAGTATAAACATCTGCTAATTTCCACATATGTCTACCCATTTATTAATTGTTTATCGGCTGTTCGAAATTTATGTGTCACGCGTGTTTTGACAAACGAACAACATATCAAATAACGTGCTATGAAAGGATTCTTTGTAATAGCCGCGCTCAAAGCGTTTCCAGGCGGAACACTTTGATTCTCACTCAAATGAACCGATGGTCTTGTCTCTAGTGTCACTCAAAACAAGCTGACAATGTTGTCAAGTTCTTTTCCCACCTATAGTGAAACTTAGCGTGAAATGATTCTCCTCTTCATTGCTATTATTATTATACGTATGATTAATTCATAGTAATAATAATAATAATACAACTCAGGACTTCTCAGAAGTTTCAGTTTTAAGTAAGTAAACCTGACGTTTACATTATCTATAAAGAATAAAAATACAACAAAACCGACAAAATATAGGTCTATACCTTTTCGACATAACTTTCAAAATGATTTTCGTTATTAAAATATCACAAAGCTTTGGGATAAGCAAATCCCTGCAATATCAGAAGGCTATAATAATAATAATAATATCAGAAATTAATAAACCTGAGTAAAACAAGACAAAATCGCAAATAATTAATACATAGCATGGGAGTAAACTACTCACCGTTTAGTTGGAGTCGCGGTCTGAGTCATCATCACTGTCGTCTGCAACATGAATGATGAGGCGGTCTTCTTCTTCCCACAGGTCTGCATAATATCCCCGTTCTACCTTCATAGTTTTTTCCACACATTTCCTCCAGTATTCGGCATTTATGTTCTCAGTACAGTTCTTTAGGGCTTCACAGACACTTGCACTTAACTGAGGAGTTATGTTGCTCTTCCTGACGTTAGACTTTAACCGTGCCCAGACTAATTCGATTGGATTTAATATGCAGTAATAAGCAGGAAGTCGTAACACTTCATGACCTGCCTTTCGAGCCATCTCATCAACTGCGTACGTTTTGTTTATATTCGCCTCTTTTATTCTTTCGAGCAAGATAAATTTAATGGGGACTGGGTCCGGTACTGGTAAATCAAATTTCTTCATAAATTCAATAATTTCGGACTTGTTTGACGATTTAGTTGGGATTTTGATAAGCTGTCTAGAATGGTAACTCGCATTGTCTAAAACTATGACATACTTCCTGTCTTTTGAAAGATTTTGCAGTAACGAATTTTTAAACCAATTCTCAAAAACTGTAGCATTCATCTCATCGTGGCTGTCAGCTTTAGCATCTGAAATATTTTTGGCAGACAAATAAAGACAATTAGGAGCCCACACCTCAGCTCCACCAGCATGTAGCACCATGATGCGCTTCCCTCTAGATACAGGGACGTTAATAGCGCAGCCACATGTTCCATCATCCCATCCCTTCTTCACGGTGTCATGTGTGTCGAACCAAGTTTCGTCTAGATACACAACATCATAACCCTGTGATAGCAGTTGGTGTAGTCTATGGAGGTATTTGTATCTCCAAGACACAATTCTTGATGACTCCATTATAACACGCCTCTTATTAAGTGTTCGAAATCGAAAGCCGAGCTTCTTCACAAGGGATCTTAGCATTGTTTCTTTATAAGGAAAACTTGAAATGTTCTGAAGATGCTGGAGTAGTTCGGAAATTGTGGGTGGCTGTCCTTTCTTGTAAAATTTGTAAATTTCTTGGCGGACAATGTCGCAAACAAAATTATCAATTTTATTAAAACGCGCTCTTTTGTTACCTGGCTTCTTGGGAGTCACGGGACCTCTAGAAACAATTTTACGAACAGTCGGGCGGCTTAATTTCACAATTTTGGATGTTTCAGTAATTGAACCCTTACCTACTTTGTTATTTACAACATATTCATGCACGTTACACACTATAGTTTGGCTCTAATTCGAAATTGTTCTAATCGAATTTTTGATTGGCCTACTAGTGCCTGGAGTGGCCGAGATTTCCCCGTCGTTCGGAAAGTCCCCATTATTGTCACTTACATCACCACTATCACTGTTGCTAACTACATCAACAACGATTTCTTCAGGATCACTATGCCGATGACTCCCTTCTTAATTATCAGCGTGCTGAGGATATGGTTATTCTCTCTCCCAAGGTCTCCACATTTTAAAACACGTGAACACGGAACCGAAAATTACAACTATAAATAAAGTAAAGCAGTATTACTGTGATATTTAAATATAAATATACTATGTAAAATACTATGTGCTGTAAGAAGGTAACAAATTAATAATTCCTAAAGCAGTGGTTCCTTTGGCAACGGACTCGAAATTCAGACAAGCGGGCACTTCTGATGTCGCGCAAAGACTGGTCCACATTGCATTCAAGTTCAAAATACGTTTGGCATCATTGGAGATGTTTCAGAAGCGGCTAGCTTTGTTCACAGCTGTCAGCAGCAGGGGGTGCCTTCGCTAATTGGGCTATTTAACTGTTCTTTGATGCCGCCTGGAAACACATTCAGCGAGGCTACTATAAAAAAAGTCTAGCGCCGATAGAAATCCACAAGACACGGTGTAAATATATTAGGAGATGCTTAGTAAGTGGGCACTCGAGTTTAAACGTGGTCGTACGAGTGCTGAAGATGATCTACGGGTGGAGGCTCAAAAAGTATAACAACTCCAAATGCTGCACGTAGGGTGCGCATAGTTTTTTTCACACCGAGATCTGGACTTAAAATATACACATACGATCACGAGAGATGCCTATAACCCCATCGTCCACTCTTAGTCTCCGGTCTTCCAACACCGTGTAGGGCATTTTTTAAAATGATATCTGGCGTCGTTACACTTTTTGGCGTCCACTGCGGTGATGATCTTCAGTGCTAAACCACGTTCCGAGTGCCCATTTACAAACCATTGTTTTTGAAGGCGCTGCATCTCCTGACACATTACCATCTCGTTGTGAATTTCTATTGGCGCTAGAACTTTTTTAACAAACAATTCATTCACAGCACGATGTTCGCCTTCGTCCATTTTTCAAAACACGCGTGACAAGTAAATTTCGAACAGCTGATAAACAATGAATAAAGATAAATCTGGAAATTAACAGGTGTTTGGAAATTAACGTTAGACGAAAAATTTTAATTCTACAGTTAAGCTATAGACGTCGCCCCACCCCCGAACTTTTCAACTGACCCTCGTGTATTGTTTTTTTTTGTAACAATACGTTTGTGTTTGCTGTATTAACACGTTCTACCCCCTGTCCCGTCTCTCATGGCTCTCAAGTTCTTACTATTACTCCGGATCTGGTCTTCCCAACTTGTTTTTGGTCTTTCCTCAACGGTCTCCGTGGAGTTACCTTTCTGTTATCATCAACTCCGGCCCACGTCGACTCACCTTCCAAACAGAGGACAGTCGAAAGCATTTTATGTAACAATGTGGTCTTCATTGCCCGGCACTGTCTCTGTGCACCAATCAGATTGTACCGTTAGTAAGATGAGCACACGTTGACGCCGCCTTGTCACAACTGGTACCTACTGAAGAGAGAAAGATTAGACGTGGAAAAATGAAAACCTACTGGAAAAGAGGAACAGAAGAAAATGGGCAACGCGGCACGAAGTGATCTATTGGGAAAAGAAACAGGAACAGGACTTCTTATTTTTAAGTACAGTAGTGTCAGTTTCCGTTGTAATAACTCGAATTTCATAATGTATACTGTGGGTGTAGTTTCTGTTTTCTTTAGCCGAGTGACGTTAGAGAGATGTTACTGTATTGTACTGGAACCCATAGTTTTTGATACAGCATCTTCAGAAACACATCTTGTATATATAGCCTACGTCACAATACCGACCCTCTTTGCGATTGTCGCATTGCTTGTCCAGTATACTGATTTTCATTTATTACCAGCAAAACAAGTAGGACAGTGTGGAACCTCACTAATTCGTCTCCCTCTGTAATTCGTCACCCACTCAAGCTTTTTTTCTTACCTTTATTAACAAGTGAATAACATACACGCTCTAATTACAGCCGGAGTAAACCAGAAACATGCTGAAGGTACTGGTTCCGAGAATGGGTATTTCCTACTTGTGTACGCGGCACAATAAGTGTTGCGTTGTGTTGTTACAGCGTAATACGTTTCCGAAAATTCAGTCGGAATGCTCGTGTCTGACAAAATATTCCAGGAAACGCTCTAAAATCTGGCTGGAATAAGTTACGGCCATTTGAATTACCAGCGTCTACGGAACCAGAAGGTATTGACCTCACATCGGAATTGTTAGATATCTGTCAATCCCTACCAGCGTTTAACAGTTCGAATGAAGACGACGTAAACGTTGGTGTGAAATATACGTACTTAGCGGATGTAGGCTATGAAATGTTTAGTGATGATGAAATTGTTACATACGTATCCACAGAACCTACAGAAGCTAATGATGCAGAAGATGACCAGCCAACAAAACCTGCAATCATAAGGAGCCATTCAATCACTGGCTACAACAATCAAGTGGTACGAAGGCCAAGACGAAGAAGAACTGCCTAAAATAATTTCACTGCACCAAATAAATATTTGGCTTTTGAAAAGTACGGTCGACAGAAAATACAGAAGAAAATTACAGATTTTTTCACAATCATTAAAACATTTTTTTTCCAATTATAGTGGTTAACTTATTTGAGTTTGAAAATTTCCAGCAATAAATATGTTCGAGCATAACATTACTACTGTACATTGGTAGTGTTGTAATAAAACATTTTGTATTGTCTTTAATGGGTTTGTTCCTTACTCTCTCACTAATTCGTCACCCCTACAGTCCCGTAGATGACGAATTAGTGAAGTTCTACAGTATAACATTATAGTAATAATAATTCTTTCGTCTGTGTCATGTATAGGCAATATGCTGTTATTGAATAATATCACATTAAAAAAACCTGATGTACTTTATTAAGGCAACGCGTTTGTGTGTATGTGTGTAGCGTTGTAAATTAATAATAAATTATTATTATTATTATTATGAAAGCAGCAGGTAGGTGTAGCGAGTGAGGTCGACACACTCAAGGCTGTCTGACTTGTGTCGGGTTGCATAACGCGGCCATTCAGTGAGACAGACGTGAAGTGCTGTTGTTTCCTATCTATGAATGAACACGTTTTTCCTTGTTTATTTTTCTTTCTACGTATACAACAATAATTACCATTCGAATGAATATAAACAGTCGTGGCGTCGACTCCGCGGTTCTGTTGACAGATTGACGCGTCGCGGGTTTGTTTATTCTGCAATTCGTCTTGAGCTCGCCGGTGTCGAAATCGTGGACATGTTTATAATTCGCAAGACACGTCGTTCATACGCTGATGTTTAGATAAGCGCAATGCCAATCTAAACTGCGTTGTCTTAATATAAACGTCTGAGATCATCGTTTCGGTCCAATTTGTCGGCGAGGAGAAGTAGTAAAATGGAGGAACCAAATACAATAAAATTTTTTAACGCGATCTTCAGCAAACCGCAGAAATCGGATACGTTAACCGGGGGTTATTAAAGCCGTAACCCTATCATCAAACGTTTAGAACCTTGTTTATATTTCTTTATTATATTATGTATCTTATCCACCAGTTATTACTTTCACTGATTGGGCCCAGCATCCGTATCAAAATTTTAAGCCTGTCATCTTTAGCAAAAGAAGAATTTAAAAACTTAACGTTAAAGATGGTTTAAAGATGTTACTTTTTATCATCATCATCATCATCATGTGCAAGGATTAAACCAAGTATGGTTTGTTCCGGTCTCAAACAGGCAGAGTCTAGAGCTGGTCACTGCAGCGCTTCCTCGGACGTCCCACACCGTAACGGCAACTTATAATTCCATAGTGTTTGGGGATGCGGCAGTCATCCATTCGGCCAAAATGTACCCAGCAATTCAGCAATTCGTTGCTTTGTTGTATTATAAGACACAGTATAGCCCAGGTGTTCAAACTTGCTGACTTGTTCCAGGATAGTACCACATACATTAATTTTTGCCCGTACGGGATCAGTTCCACGAAAAGCCATCACCTTGGTCTTAAGTGTGGATATTTCTAATCCAGAGTGTCTGTATTTTCGATTTAACAAATGTAAGTATACCTATTTGCAACCTGTTTTCCGAGTCCGACAGAATAGCCTGAACGTCCGCAAACAACAAAGTGTCAATTGCAGAGTGGCCAGTCATAAAATGCTCCGGGAGACACATCTGCCAGTTTTGTATGACATCGTCAGTATAGAAATTAAAAAGAGAAGTTGATAATGAACACCCTTGTTGTACTCCGCAGTCGATCAGGCCAACTCTAGAAGCTGTTCTCGGTTTCCCTGCTTCAATTAAGATTTTATTCTCCAATTGTGCTATTCGTTATTTTTTATGCTAACGAAATCTGTATCAAGTAGAGAAAACTGGAAAAACAGAAGAGTATTTAAGCGTACGCTTGCATTCGTGACACCATTCAAAGAATATTCGCGAATTATTTATGTACTGTATATGGCATAATGTTTAGTTATTGTGGAGCATTAATGTATTTTCTTTTGTTGCAGGTACGTTCGTGTGTGATTGACTAAGCACCAGGTTTAACAAGCGGCAGTAGTTAAGTACGTAATAACGTTCCTATTAATTTACAATGAAATATTAACACATTAACGATCCAGTTAATAATTGCGTTGTACTATGCAGATATGTAAAGCACTCTTACGGTTGTTTAAATACAATGGAGTCTCGGAATGTGCGCTCAAGGTAGTATAGTAAGTCAGATTTTGACAGAATCAAACCTAAAGCACATAAACTTAAATGGAGTATATAAAATTGAATGTCCTAACTGTAACAAATTTTATGTAGGCCAAACTAATAACCATTTAAAAGAAAGATTTATAAAACACCGTATTCATATTTAAAACCAGATGTATACAAATCAAATTTAGCTGCACACTCAATCAAAAATAATCACACATTTCCAAATTTAAATAATATCACTTTACTAAAACACATTTCCAAAGGTCCTTATGAAAAAATTTAGAAATGTTTAAACGCAAAACAAATAATAAATTAATACCAGAACAGATTCAGATTAATACGAAAAATGATAGTATTTTTCAAAATTACTAATTTAATAAACATAATAAATATTTATATCATATTTTACAGTTAGTTATATAACATATTTATATACATATATAAAACATTAAATTTTGCCTACATACAAAAAGCTGTTTTGAACAATTGATTTTTAAAATTTATTAATTTGTGTATCGGATGATCATAGTTTATACTATCGAAACAGTGTTATATTAAAAAAATAAATGTAGGCCTATACAAGAATAATTGAGCAAATATGAATTTATTCCTGTGTAGTATCTATCTCGCTTTTTTTTTTACTCTCGCTAGGGATCGTGTAAAGTTTTAGTTTCTAGTGTTTTTCACAGAACTTTCTGTTTTGAGATAATAGTGAATCGCTTACTTAAGGCCAGCCACTTGTCGTTATTAGACACATACGTGTAGCTGTTGCAATTTCTGCTATAAGATTTTCCATTTCGCATATTGTTCTGGCCAATGGAGTAACTACGGGTTAGAGAATCCCTCTCCCCACCCAGAACTATTAAAAATTTCAGAGAAATTCCGTATCAATTAACGTATAGTACAGTCGCTGAAGGAAAAAAATTCAAATTAAGTGGCTTTACAAGATTTTTTGCTTGATAAAAGGGTGAGAAACAATTTTAAAAAAGTTTACATAAATTCTGTCGCGGTTTTTTGAAAAAGAGGAGGGGGAAGGTACAAAAAATTAGTTCTTTCAATTATCTCTTTTTTTACGAAAAAAGAGAAATTACAAAAATACAGAGCATTATATTCTCTAAAAAAAGCTAATTATCATTTTTTTTTGTCAGGCCAATACTTTGAGAAAAATGGAATTGAAATATTAGAAAAAAATTTATTGTCGTAGTCCGCCCCGATGAGTGGGAAGGCTAATTTTTTCTGAGATTGCAACATACAAATTTTAATAAAATCCGTTATAATAGTCGTAGAAACAAAAATCAAAAAGCATTTTAAAGCTAACTGTACGTTTATGTAAAATGAAAAGAAAATAATTAAATTATTAATAAATAATTTTATTATTTATTATATATTATTATATAAGCAACCCTTGCCAATGTTGAGGTAACCGATCCCTTCGACGGCAGGGGTCAGTGAGCAAACGAGAGACGGCCGGCCGTTCTGGCAGTCAGAATGGCGGTAACGGACTAACTGTTAGAACCTCTGCCCGGGGTAAAGGGTGAAGTCTCTAACGGCGACTGAGGACGACAAATGGAACAACCGTAGCTACTGGGAAAATACTTAGCAAGAAAATGGCGATAGGCCTTAAGAGGTAACCTTGTCAATCACCTTACTCCACAAGCCGCTGGTAAACCCCATGGTAATAACCGGATGAATCGAGATTGCCCGAAAGCAAGATGAACAAACCGGCATAATCAGTGCCTAATCCCTGAAATGGATGATGGTGAAGAAGAATTTTCTCGCTCCCATTGTTTTTCAATTCATGCTTGAACGGGTACTTTTTTTGTTCTCTGTCTGTCTGCCTGTCTGGGTCCCTCTCTCGTTCTCACTTTCGTATGACATCTGCTCTTAATGTTATATCCTCCGTAGTTTGAATTGTTCGTACGAGATCTGCTCTTAATGTGATGTATTCCGGAGTTTGGATTTTTTTTATTTTACGTTCAGAAATATGTAGGATTAAAAATACCAAACCATTGAACACTTTGTGGTGAAGCGTAGACGGGGAACGGTGTATCCACGGTGAACAGATATTTTGGAAAAAATAACAGACAACCAGAAGATTTGTAACACCGTTGTTCAGTGTATGATTATATGCTGAAACAAACTGTGACAGTTGAAAAGCAGTTCAGAAAAAATGAAATAACAGAGAAAATAAACTTCAGGTTACAGGAGGCAGTAAAAGCAAGAAGGGACAGTGTGCACAGTGTTGGCACAAGAGAAGAAAATTGAGTTGTATACACACACGACAGTTGTGGGTGAAATAAAAACAAACCACCCGAACGGTACCTACAGATTTTAACTTCTGTGAAATATTTATTTATTTATTTTTTAACTGCAGTCTGTTCGAGAAACTACAGAAAAATGTAACGGGTTCAATTTATTACAGGTCTCTACCGCATAAAAAACACGTTATGTTCAAAGAATGTAGTGATGGCTCGTTCGCGAACGACCTAGACAAAAAGAACTACTCAGTCAAGTGACTACAGTCGTTTGCGCCGCAGGACGGTAATTCGCGTTAGCCACGCTCCAATCGGCCACGTGTAAAACGAAACAACCATAGTTCATTCTTAGTTCAGTCGTTCGCTTGCAGTAGATTGTTCGGAATGAGTAACGAGTGCTAGAACTGAGTGCTTCTGCCTGCTATCGGTCCATTGTTTGATTCGTTTCTGTTCTTGACTGCAGTTTATTTTTGGAGTTTTTATATTATTACAAACTCTATATTTTTATGTGTTTAATTATTTTGTTACATTGTTATATAGTTAATTTATGAATTTATGTATACTGTATAATTCTTTTTTAAGACAAGTGTTTGTAAAAGTAATTTTCCCGATGAATCGGAAGGAGGTGAGAGAATAGACTGAAAAAGTTATTTTGTTGTCTGATTTTTGGTAGTTCGACAAAGTTCGGCTTACAGATGATAAAAATAAAATAGCAGAGAATATCGTATGCTAGGATTGGAGGAAGTTGCTTTAAAAGTTATTAAATAATTAATTGAAAAGAATAAATTATTTTTGTTATTTCAAGTGTGTGTGATTTGTTATGACTCTTAAATGAGAGACGGGTTTCGCGATTCTGGCCGTAAGGCGGCATGAATAAAATTATTTTCATATTTTTTTGTATTTAAATATTTTATTTCGTCTGTTTTGTTGAAACGTCAAAAAAAGCTATTGGTTATCTGTCAGCTAATCTTCACGCGCTTTGATGTTATCTCACGTGCATGAGAAGACTGGTCTTACCTGACCTATAACCTAAGATAAACAAAAAGAGGAAGATGCCACCGAAGATGCCAATTTTAGTTCTTTTTTAATATACCGGTATATTAACATTTTAGAAATAGAGAGGTTCGACAGATTGAACTAGCGACCTAGATCACTGTGCTAGTTCGCTGATAAGAACGACCTAGCTATGATACGTTCGTTTCGATGAACTACTTTGCTAATCTCTCTAAGAGGATGTAGAAAAACTGTCATGCAGACAGTACCACCAGACGGACAAAAACTAACATGCGTGCTTCATGAGGAAAAGAGAATGTGGAGGAATAGCTGCGGACAAAAGAACGGATAAAAAGAGTTGAGGGCTAGAGAGAGTGGAGAGAGGAGAGTGACACAAGTACTAATGATGGGCAAAGAGTAACGGCGTACAGAGTTCTAAGCCGAAGTTTTCGTGAGTGACTGCAACGTGTGTAGGCGGGTGTGTCCAAACACGACACAACGCCCGCCCACACACACAGTGAGTGCTATATGGACGTTGCGTGAGTGTACAACTGTAAACTGTACATATTGTTAACTACACCAACAAGGAATAGTTTATAACACAACGGATAGTTTATGTCCACCTGTTCCGGTAAGGACGTACTGGGCTGTGAGCCGGGGACGTTTGACATTCCCACCACCTACCTACCTGAAAAGGATCGGTAAACTCGATTATTTTGAACGGTGTGTCGTGGGTTCGAAGCGCTCTGGAATGTAAGCCTATATGCTTTCATATCTCTCCGTGTGTGTTCATCAGACCCCATCGAAAGTACCTGCGTCATCAGCGGAGAAATATAATGGTTTTCTAAAGTCATCATTAGTCATCGTGCCTGCTCCAAAGTAACATTCGCTTTACATCTTGGCAATAGGAATGTTTTTTTTTTCTAAAAAAACTTCATTAAAGAAAGTACATGCGCGTATGTGTGCATGTTGTGTGTATCTGTTATTATTCCAAGTACGATTGTTAGTAATAACGAAGGCGTCACTGTGTCTGCAGGTTTCGCGATCATAGTTTTCTTTTTATTCCAATAGTGTCACTAATTTTGTTAGTAGTTGATTAGTGTAATATGTTAAAAGTGTAGGAACATGAGTAGAGGATGTGTTGGTGGAGAATTTGCAATGCACGCGTATTAGAATCCAGTGGCGGCTGGTGTTACGGTTGCAACGTTGAACACCACCAATATAGAATAACTAAACTATAAAATAATATACGAAAATATTAAGCAGCTAAAAGTATCAAAAACTTCAACGGAGAGCGTGTTAGATTCTATGCGGCAGTGTTCACGTACAATTCAAATGTGCCGCGCAGGCTGGTGGTTGTAGGCCGCTTGCAACTTGAACAGTAAATGGCAGAGCTTACTACACAAGCATATGGGAGACGTGGGTTACTCTCAAATATCTAAATACCTAAAGGTTTACAGATCTTTGGTTACTCTTCACAGTTGCCCTATGTTCCGTAAGCGGTTGCAAAGTTTCTGCAACGTTCCACTAACAGCGCTGTAGTGCATCTTTAATTTTGTCATGAAGTGAGCAGAGCCTTCTTGATTTATAAGTTGTGTTAGGTTTAGTGTTTACGTTTGGTTCAAGGTAAACGTTATCCGTTGTTTGAGGTTATAAAATTATAGTAATAATTTTATATAACTGTTATTGTAATAGTTTAATGTCTTTTAACCGATTTCCCATCCACTCAACCAACTACTGCAACCACCAAAATTTGGTACTACCAGCCGCCACTGCAGTAGTGTCACTAATTTTGTTAAACTTCAAAGAGCCTCTGATGCTGTGAGCAAATGGACCAAACAATGGCGCATTAGATTAAATGAGATGAAGTCAGTCAATGTAAATTTTACAAATCTAAAGATTGGTCATCGGATACCAGTTACAATTAATTAATTACCAATTCCTTATGCTAATACAGCTAAATATTTAGGAATGACATTAGACGCAAAACTTAAATGGAAGGAGCACGTCAAAAAGAAAAAGCAGGAGTTGAATCTAAAGTTCAGGAAAATGTATTGGCTCTTGGGAAGACAATCCCAGCTGTCAATCCATAATAAATTGGTGTTGTGTAAGCAAGTGCTAAAGCCTATCTGGACCTATGGGATACAGCTCTGGGGCTGTGCAAAGAAATAAAACATAATTATAATTCAAACATTTCAAAACAAGGTGCTTGGGTGCGTTGTTGATGCACCATGCTATGTAAGAAACGACAACTTACACAGGGATTTAAAATAAGCAGGAAATACACAGGGATTTACACTTGTCATTGATGAAATGAAAAAGCAGGCAGTGAAGCATGGGCAACGCGTCTTGCAGCATGTACACCCTGGGATACGGCGACTGCTGGAAGGCTGAGACGAACTAAACTACTTGATCTGATGGATATTAGTTAAATGGGGAGATTATAGCCAGTGAGTTATATCTCTTGATTAGCGTCATTAATTATGAAATGTAAATTACTAGATGGGTAGTACTCAGTTGTAATAAAAAAAAAATAATTTTGTTAGTAGTTGATAAATGTAATATGTAAAAAGTGTAGGAAGATGACTATAGGATGTGTTAGTGGAGAATTTGCAACGCACGCTTATTAGAAACTGGAGCTGCGGATGATACAAAATAGTAGAATGTATTTTTGTTCACTATGCTTTCACGGTCGGTGTTGTACGTAGTTACTACTCAAAGGCCGTGCTCAAACCAAAGGCACTTGATACAGTACTGTGGTGTACTGACGGCAGTGGCGGCTCGTTTGACAGTTTGGGGGGGGGTTCAATGTCTGAATGTGTCTACTAAAATAAGAACAATTATCCCATTCCAAATAACACGCTGGGTGGGTCGCAACATGAAGACATCACTATTGACAACTTTTAGTAGGCCTATATTAAGCTGTGTTTATGCTGTTTGTAAATTATTTTAAAAATATATGGTTAAAATAAAAGGATAGTTAAATATTTCTGTTTAATATTTAAAAGGGAAGCGGCGTACCGAGTTCCTTAATTTTGCATTTATCTTTAATAGAGAGAGAGAGAGAGAGGAAAAATTTGTTTTTAAAATGGATTGAACACTATTCATTTTGTCAAATCAATGAACTGAACACAATAATAAGAAATACCTGAACATTTAACACACAAAAATACCAGCAAACACTTTGAAAGTTATACACGCTTCGATCAGTTTAATGTTGATACAATTAATTAATGACTACATAAACACACGTTATTATCTTAATACAATTACTTCACTATTTTATTTGATTTTAAGACTTTACTGCACACATTTTCATTGCATTCTACGTGAAATTGAGAAATCTAACACAAAACTGATGGTAAACGGACAAATCATGTGGTAAAAATCATAATAATGGCGAATGGCGGTATTATGAAAATGTTAAAATTCCCGGTCGGTGCCGTTCGGGCCTCGTCGGAACTATTCGTATGTATTGCTAATACTCGGCTTTAGCGACAGTTGAGTGTAATTTTGCGTATACCGATTTATCCTTCCAGAGGTCTCTAAACAGTCCAGGAGGTGCTGAGAGCTGCTTTGCACCTTCAAGCAATAGTAGCGAGCAATTCGCCTATTACGCGATTCCATTACCGTTCAGTCAACAAGATTAGGTAATCCCGCAAATCTTATTATTTAAATATGAAACCATTATCTCAACAAATCCTTAAACATATTTAAATTATTTAGGTTGGTTCACTGAACCATTGAACCTTATGGACGAGTCGCCACTGACTGACGGACAACTTGTCAGAGCGTTTAAGTCCTTTGACACTGAAGATTGCCTCCAAAGGCGAGTCCGAAACGTCTGTCTGTACGAGCCAACATCTTTCATAATGCAGGAAAAATCGAAGACCACTACTTTACAATCCGAAAAGTAGTTTTATAATGTCTTTTTTTTTAGGAAACCAAGATCTATATTTGGATGTAGTGGTCTCTCTCTCTCTCTCTCTCTCTCTCTCTCTCTCTCTCTCTCTCTCTCTCTCTCTCTCTCTCTCTCTCTCCCTCCCCTCTCCCTCTCTCTCCCTCCTCTCCCTCTTCCTTTCCCTCCCCTCTCTCTTTCTCTGGTCTAGCAGTCCGCAGGCTGGTTGGCAGCAGCTCGCCATTCCTCTTTTCTCAGCTTTCCTCTTCAGTTCGCATTCGTAGCATGATGTACACTTCAAATCGTCTGCACTCTATCTCAAGTAGTGTGAACACTGTCCTCCACTATGACTCCTACTTTATAATTTTCCTTCAGTTATCCTCTTCATCAGCCCGTTGTATAGGACCATACACCCAATTAATTCGTCTCTTCATTATTTCAAGTTTCTTAGGAAACTTGCTCTTCTAAGAACATCCTCATTAGTTATCAGTAGAGGGAAAATGATGATTCTGACTCAAGTACCGTTATTCCCCCACCACCACCGCTGGACCAGCAGCATCGACCAATCAAATTGCATGGCGCCTTTCGCGCGTCAATTCAAATATATGCCGTCTTTCGCGAGCCTAAATCACTTTCACTTTCTACTGGACCGCGAATTTCCGCGAATAAATTTTTTTATTTTTTTTTAATTTGATATTTTTATTTTTTTAATTAAATTGATTTGCATATCCGTGAATATATGCCGCCTTTCGCGAGCCTAAATCACTTTCACTTTCTAATTTCCGCGAATATAATTTTTTATATGCCGCCTTTCGCGAGCCTAGATCACTTTCACTTTCTACTGGACCACAGCATCCGCGACTTTTTCGCTGATCTGTGTCAAGATCCGCGACTTTTTCGCGTATCTGGACCACAGCATCCGCGTTATTGTTTTTTATATGCCGCCTTTCGCGAGCTTAGATCACTTTCACTTTCTATCACTTGATGCAATATTAAATATATGATCGGGGAGTACCAACCTTGCATGAGTTCAAATTTGTTATAATGTATATTAAATCTATATGATCAGGTTTACCAACCTATGGTGGAGGGTTCCGACTTGAAGCATTATAGTGTATATATTAAATATATGATTAGGGTTACCAACCTTGCATGAGTTCAAATTTGTTGTGTGTTATAATGTATATTAAATCTATATGATCAGGTTTACCAACCTATGTATGGGTTCAAACTTGATATGTGTGTGTATTATAGTGTATATTAAAATATATGATCAGGGTTACCAATCCTGCATTATTGTGTGTGTGTGTATAGAACAGATCTGTCAACATTTTTCTTCGGTGGGAAATTCAAACTATATTATAGTAAATTGTTGACAACGACTTCGATATCAACTCTCTCTCCCCTCCTCTCTCTTTGTCTCTAGACACAGTTGTCATCAGTTTTACATAAGCGTCGTGCTACTTATGGATTATTGTAATTAGCGATACTAAAATGTAATCACCAGGAAATATATATTTATCACCTATCTCGTGGCGTCCTTTTTTGACACATGGCAGTCATTGGACTACGATTTAGAAATTAATATACTGCCAAGTCTGTGTGTGTGTGTGTGGTAAAGTGTTACGCATAAAAAAATCTCCTTGAAATAAGGTATTTTCAAAAGTTTTGTGTACACACACATTGTATAATAATTTTCGTAATTGTAAGATACAACCTGCAAATTATTAAAATGTCTCTCTCACACATTTCTGATTACTATACAAATAATTGGATGCATATTCGCAGGTTTATAACGAAATAAATTAAAATAAACCATAATTTGTTTTAAATAATTAAATATATATATTTACAACACTGTACACAAACATAAAATATATAGTTTACAAACCGCTATAATACAATTATTGATTAAATATATATATATCACAAACATTGTTATATATATAAAATATTAATAATAATATTGTTTTAAATGATTAAATATATATTTACAGCACTGTACACAAACTTAAAATATAGTTTACAAACCGTTATAATACAATTATTCAAAATACATTTTACATTGATTAAATATACATATATCACAAACAAACATTGTTATATACAAAATAAATATTAATAATAATTTTTGACATTGTAAGATTTTAAAATAATAATTTCACGGCTGTAGATACAGTTCACAAGGAAGTTTATCTGTAACATAACAATACAGTCGATATTAGAATCACTGATACGATAATATTCAATTATCACATGCACACACACACACACACACACACACACAGTTAGTGGAAAGAATCAAATGTGTTAAGTAAGTAAACTTTTTCAAGTATATGTCATTTTTCATAAGTTAATGTACTTTCAAATAATTTCTAATCAAACCAAACCAAATATTATTCACTGGAAATTTGTAAATACTACTTAGAATCAATGATACATTTATCGCATAAAGGTAATGTACTTTCAAATAATTTCTAATCGAACCAACTATTATTCAACGAAACTAAATAGAATCAATGATACATTTATCATGTACATACAAATTCAATTATTAAAGTGTTAAGTACAGTGAGTTGAAACTACACACACACACACACACACACACACACACACACACACACACACACACACACACACACACACACACACACACACACACACACACACACACACACACACACACACACACACACATCAATAAATTGTTTGTTAACACGATTGCTACTTACGACGTTAGGACTCAATCTCTACTTGTGTTGTTTGATTTCTCGTCCCTCGATACACTAAATGTAGTTCTTTAGGTTTGATATGTCTGAGCTCCTCATTCGTGAAGACACCTGCATACCTCTTGGGAAGATAGACACGATACTGACGGTCGCCATCCTCCAACGTAGCAAGCACAGAGTTCCCATATTTTGTGTCCACATTTGTTAAGACCATGATGGGATATTTTTTATTCACTGTCAATTCTGAACATCGTTTGTACTCGATAGCACTTACAGCATTAAACTTTACAAGAAACGACATTATTAGAAGACACTAGTGAACACGTCTGTATCAAACCAGAGAGAACCAAACAATGACAGAATATTCGACACAAAAGGACAGTAGAATGTGATAGTGGTGGTGGTGGTGGTAACGTCGGTGTCCCACTTTCATTTGCATGTATGAACATGTCCCACAGACGAAATTAGAGACAGCAAAAAATATAACAATGTCATTAGGAAAGTCCATTTTCATAAGAAAATAGTCACTGCTTACAGCTATGCATGTATGTACATGTCCATAACAGAATGAGAGAGAGATATAAATGTCATCATTCGCTGTGACCTACTTTCTAAATTTGTTACATTAAAAACGTTTGTTTAAAGCAAAAATCATGAATCATCCATTCCCGAATAGCATGCACCTTATAGTTGGCACAACGGTCAGAAGAATTGAAATGTCTAAGACATTCTGTTCCATGAATTATATACGGTATGTTTTTAGGACAACCAAAGTCATCGAGATTGATGATATTATTGTGTATTATCTTTGATTGCAAAAAACGTTTTTTCTCAAAACCCTTCACAAACACATATTTATATATACGTGTATGTGATGTTAACAATGAAAAAAGATTGTCGTATGGTGTCTCTCCTTCGCTCCATCTAAGTCTATGATAATTTGACGTTAACCAGTGGTTTGTCCTAACGTATTTGGGATTCGTAACGGATGTAGCAGGCGGTGTCAAAATCCAATGTCTACCAGCAAATCTCAGAACGTCCATGATTGACAGTTCCTTCACAATATATTTTCCGTTGTCATCGAAAAAGCACTGGAAGTCGATTATAACCGCAGTGTTATCCATAATACTGTAAGACAGAGAAACCACACACATTACAAACTCTATATATGTATATATTATGTTTAAACATACAAATATCGTTGCGATATTAATATGTGAACTTACGTTTACAGACGTCTGGACTGAAGCACCGAGAGACATCAACTGACGAAAGAAACAAGTGTTGAGGAGGGTTACTATACATGGAGACAAATTTTTTTAGTAGGTGGGGAGGTGTCGTCGTCGTCGTTCTCCATGTTGATGCGTTGTCGTATCCGATAATGACCGTATGCAAGTGTATCATGACCATTGTCTAATATATAACGCTTATCATCATACGGTGACAACGCTTGCTTATTTACACGCATCGTGTACAGCGTATGATGATCGCTACGTAAACAAAGCGCACTGGTAGAAAACTGACAATGATCAGTGAGACACTTGCGATACATATCGTGTCGCAGACTCCTCTTAATCGCAACTCGAGGCACACCTTTACATACACGTTTTTGACACTCTTGGGTGGGATCTTCGTGGGCCACAAGGAACGAATAACATTTCGCACGGAGACCCACGAATTCTCTAATAGGACGACCACACGTTTCATCCTTGAACAGTCCGACAACCTTTTTGTTCTTAAGGCTATAACAAGGATGAGACGTAGGGTAATCCGATGTGTCAAAAACGTGTAGGTCCTTCTTCATGTCTGCATACAAGTCTGATGTTTGAATGCTATACATCAGACTGTCTGTATCTGTCATTAATAATTTAACGTTGCGGCCGTACTTGGCGACAGCATAACGATAATGAAAGTCGTACATTATCGTTTTGCTAACGTCAAGCACCGTGAAGCCGACATACACGGGACGGGAAAGAACAAGGGATTTTTTACGAAGTGAGAGCCCCACCAGATCGTTCGTATAACGAATCATACGTTTTAGCCTAGGTGTGGAAACTAGTTTTTGAAGCCGTCGTTCATCCGAGACTAGTTCAAAGTCTATATGTTTCCGTACGTTCTCCAGCGACTTACCGTATACGGCGTTGTTCATCAGTTTGAAAAGGTCTTTTTCAAAGCTGTTGACGGCTGCTTGCCTCTTGCGGGTGTTGAAATCGATAAACGGTTTCAACCAAGCGCTTTGCTTAAAACACAACACCCTATGAGTCGCTTTCAGCTCTAAGCCAAGACTTAAATACAATTTCAAATTTCGATAATGGAGAACGTAATTTTGTTTGTCCTCCAAAGTTGTTAACAACTTCTCTACGGATGACCCTGATTCGTTATACGATGATCTGTATATACTTTCGTGTAAACGTTTGAAAAAGGGAGAAAGGATATCGGGTGTTACGCGCTGGCGCACAGGTGCAAGTGGGTAGTCGGAATGCAGGTCGTGTAAGGTATCGGGATAGTGTAGGTCGACTTCGAGGATGTACCCGATGTCGGAATCATCACTCACATTACGTACGTCCAAGGACTCGATTTCATTACGATCGAGCCATCGGAAGTCTGCGTAAGGGAGTGGTTGCGACATGGCTGCACCGTATAAATTATTACAGTCTGTATACAGAATGAAGGAGGTCGGTTTCGATACATCGTACTGATCTGGAATCAGAGGATTGTTAGCGACTGCGTGACGGTTGGATATCATCGCGCAGCCTCCGCGGACCCCAGACTCAAGGAACAGATGCAGATTTATCTCTGTTAACAGCTCTAATTCGACCCCTGTCATTTTTAGCATCGCGTTCCAAGCGAGTCCGGGAAGCGAGTAAAAATGACACGGGTCCAAGCAGTAATCGCGTAAGGCCATGTCTCGGAAACTTTCAAAGACATCGGCCAGCAGCATTACGTCTGTCAACAAATACAAATCGTGGTAATCTCCAAACGTACGCAGATTGAATGCACTCCACACGTTTTGTGCGTGGTCGTAATCTGCGTCCGAAATAGCCGATTCCAACAACCGGTTATCAAAGTGTTCACGAGCGGGTAGACTTGATTCGTTGAACCGATCAATGCTGTCAACGTACTCGTAAGGGTATACTCCCTTGCGTACGAGCAGATTGGTCTGTTCGTCGAAACCCCGTCTAAGCATTTCCTCTCTGAGCAAAGGAAATTGGCTCCCGGACGTGGACAGATTGGTAACGAGTGTGTCCAGAGAGCGATTAAGAAATTGAAAGGAGTCTACGAAACGCAAGGGACCCAGGGAGAACGACACGTAACGCTCACTGGATGTTGCAATGCAGGATACGTGTTGGTCCTTATATTTTCCTAAACCCTGCATTAAATGGTGACAGTCGTAGCCACGAAGGTTGTGAAAGAAGACGGGGATATGACGAGGCATCTTGTAGCTTAGATTACAGCTATTGTGGGCTGCTCCCAAGAATTTCCCCGTAAGATGACAATGATTGCGTACCTTGTCATCGTCTGTCAAAGGGCGCTCACACAAATGACAAACGGTGGCGTTAGTGAACGCAACATTGTCATCATCGGACATAATTATTTGCACGTTATGTCGTACTACCTTCATCATATCCTCGGCGTCTTTCATCAACCACGAGAAGAAAGTGTCTACGACGTTTTCACCTCGATAAACTTTAGCCTCTCTCCAGAGTCTGTGTGTATGATCGACGATAGCATAGGAGAAACCTGACGGAATATGCATCGCTTCGTATGATGTGGACGATACAGGAGGAGAAGTTATTTTCTGACGGGCACCGTTGCTATCAACTGAGTAGAATTCGCCTAACTCGTGCACTGTCGTCGGGACGTTGTTACCAGGTGAACACGATTGAAGCGGAGTGATGAGAGACTCGAAGTCGGCGTAGACGGTAAAGGGTACTTTAAGACAGTGCGCGTAATTTTTAAATGACATAAACTTCTCCTCCTCTGTAGGCATTTTGGTTTTCTGCTCGCCGTGAGGTGTGCAGTAGGGGAGATGATCGGACAGACCATGTTCTGTGGAGAAACGATGCAGGCAGTAGTCACAGTAAAATGATTTATTGCAGTGTTTTGTTAGGGATGATAACAATCTACTCATGTTACTGATAAGACAGTAATGTTTTCGGCTATTTGTATCGGACAGAAGCAAAAGATTAACATGATGTAATCTGTCCTTATTGGAGGTAATTCTTAACGGATAAACCTCATTTTTTGATTCGTTTCTGATATTGTATTCTATATCATAGCCGAAAACGTTTATAGAAATGTTGGGATTCTGTGTTTCAAATTTAGAAAGTGAGTTTATAGAAACAGGGTACTCGATACCGAACATATTTATTGTGTTTATGAATGAGGTGTATTTTGAAAAACGTTCTTTATTACGTTCTTGAGGGTGTATGTGAGCTAGTACGGACCATAGAAAACACATTTCATCTTGAGGGTTCTTGATGTTGACTACTGCCTTGGTGAGTGCAAGTTTTCGCGGGGTTGGAAGGTAGGAGGATGCTGCTAGAGGTCGGTGCCGTCCAACAACTAGTTCCAGCTTCAGTACAGCATCCACCGACCATCCGCTCCCGTCACGGGTAAAATTGGATATGCTATTCATGATTTTATCGTAGGATTCATCGAGTAGACAGTTCAACTCGTCGTTGTCGTCCGTGAGCAACGTACGACAACGTCCGTGGAAGACGGCGTCTTTGGTTACCTCTTTTTCTTCGCCGCTGTCACCATCTAACACAGTTTTAGTGAAACGTATCCTGCACGCAATATGCCATTTGATACTGCGTAAACGTGCTTGTTCTGCCAGAATATCCTTGCACAATAAAGGTCGCACCTCGGTCATTATCGGTACTATATCTTGATCTTCTTCTTCTGTGTACACAGGCAGGTAATTAAAAGTTGTAAGACATCCTCTAATACTACTGTTTCGCACAATATAAAATCGTGTCATATCTGAAACAATAGAAACACATGTATTAGCTAATAGGAATGATGAATAACACACATTCATGTTTATGGTAAATAAATAGATAGTACACGTTAGTAATACGTTAGTTTATTGCAAACTGTGAAGATGGCAGCTACTCATGATTTTAGCATTGAAAGTGAAAGAAGAAAATCGTTCAAGTATTGGGAAGTGACGTTTGTCAGTCCCGACGAGTTAGCGTTTGCTGGGTTTTACTACTATCCGCTAAATTATGATGTTTGTGGACATAGTATGTCATTCATAGACGATAGAGTTAAATGCTTTTGTTGCGGAATTGAATTAGTTCATTGGAGAGAAGGTGACATACCTATGGTGGAACATGAAAAATTTTCTCCGTCATGTCAATTTCTAAACGATGTCAAGAGACAATACATTGGGGAGAAGGTGACAAACCTATGTCAGAACATAAAAAATTGTCTCCGTCATATCAATTTCTAAACAACGTCAAGAGACTATCTTGTACAGGTTAGACAGAGTTAATTCATATCAAACAAATTTGGTTTGTTGCATAATTATAGAGAGAGACAATTGGTATTTTAAAAAAAATTTTTTACCTTGTTGAGGATGTCCCTGTTCCTGCTGATGTTGTTCTGGATTCTGTTGAAGGTCAGCCATGGTGATATTCAGATGTGTGAATGAATACTGAAAAACAAAGAAACTGTTATAGATATATATAGTATTTTTAACGCCGGTATTATGTTAGTGTATCTTAAACCATGAACAACGCACGCAAGACTATAGCTCTAGAGCTACACAGAGCAGCGAGAAGGAATTTCGTTAGGCGCGCGGTTGAATTGAAGGGTCTACACGACTTGTACCAGGCAGATCTTGTGGAGATGATACCATACGCTCGAGTGAACAAAGGGTACAAGTACATGATGACAGTGATCAATGCGTTTAGCAAGTACGCGTACGCTGTACCATTGAAAACAAAGACAGGAAAAGAAGTAAAGCATGCACTAGAGCCTATACTAACTGCTAATCGAATGAAATATTTACAGACAGACAACGGGAAGGAGTATTACAACAGCACAGTACAAGCGTTGCTAAAAAAGTATAATGTGAAACATTACTCAACCTACAGTGAGAAAAAAGCTTCCATAGTGGAACGTTTTAATCGCACACTGAAGACACACATGTATCGAGCTTTCAGTGAACAAGGACACTACCGCTGGTTGGATCTACTACCTACATTACTGAAATCGTACAACAATACAACACACAGAACCATTGGTATGAAACCGAGTGAAGTGAATGACGCCAACGAACATATAGTGTTGGAACGAATAAGGAAGATCACAGCGCCTAAAATCAGTCCAACGAAACCACCCAAATTTAAAGTCGGTGACCATGTTCGTATAAGTAAGCACAAAATGACGTTCGCCAAAGGTTATACGCCGAATTGGACTAACGAAATATTCACTGTGGATAAAGTACAATCCACTACTATCCCCGTCACTTATCTGCTAAAAGATCATCTAAACAAAGTGTTGAAAGGTGGTTTTTACGAGTACGAGATTAGTAAGTCCAAAGTCGGCGACGTATACCTAGTGGAAAAGGTGTTACAACGCAAAGGTGACAGAGTGCGTGTTCGTTGGCTCGGTTTCGATGGTAAACACGATGCGTGGATACATAAGAAAGATCTAATATAAAAAAGGCGGCAGCACGTGCTGAAAACAGTATGCTTTCGGTATTCACAAAGATGAAGATTGTACAGCAAGCAAACAAATTACCAATAAAGGATATGGACTTTTTGGCTGGTGACGAAGGCAGTGCTAAGCGTAAACATGGCCCGCTATTACCGAACAGTATTCGCTGTATCGTTACAGGCCCAAGTTCCTGTGGGAAATCAAATGTGCTATTCAACCTACTGTTTGATGCCAACGGACTACGTTTCCGTAACGTATACGTGTTTTCAAAATCATTATTTCAACCAAAATACAGAATGCTAGAAACAGTGATGAAATCACTCGCTGATGAAGGTTTAGGTTATCATGCATACAGCGAGAACGAAGAAGTCCCGCTACCGAGTGAAATCACTGGTCTCGACTCTGTTATCGTATTCGATGACGTATCGTGTGAAAGACAAAACAATATTCGAAAGTATTTTGCTATGGGGAGACATAGCGGTGTGGACACATTCTATCTATGCCAGACATATAGCCAGATACCGAAACAATTGGTACGTGACAATGCTAACTTGTTGATATTGTTCAAACAAGACGATCTAAATTTACGACATGCATACAATGATCACGTTAACATAGATATGAAATATGATGCTTTCAAAGACGTCTGCATGGAAGCGTGGAAGGATCGTTATGGATTTCTAGTCATAGACAAAGACTCGTCAATAAATGAAGGTAGATATAGAATCGGCTTTGATCGATTCATAATTGTTTCCGACGAAGTATAAAAGTGGTTGCACTGTAGTAATGTAATCAGTCCTCTTGCTAACACACGATGGCAATGAATAAGGAGGAACGACTCGCGTATGATATAGACACGATAAGCGACAACATAAGGAAAAAATATCATGCATTACAACACGGTATCAGAGAAAGCGACGAGGCGTTTAGAAAAAATTACAGACCGATTCTGGAACCGTTAGAAGTTATTTCACGAAAGTTAAGTGGTGACATGATGGAGGAGGAGGAGGAGCAGATAAAACAAGAAGAGCCTACACAACACGTAATAACAGAAAACGAAAGTGGCACGCAGAGTCATAACGCTTCTAATTTCAGTGACAATAGCGCATGGAACCCTAACGCTTTACATTTCAGCGAGGATTCATTAGCAAACAAATATATGCGTTTGTGTGAATCGGCGGACTGTAAACGGATTATAGATCGCATGTATGGTGTTCGATACGAAGGTGGTAAATTTATGATAGGTGATTCAAATGTAAAAATCGATGATAACGACAACTTTCATGTCAAAGGAAAAATTTACGAGGGTACACCTGGTCTGTATGAACTTTTGTTTATGAAACTACCGAAAAAATACAATAATGATGATATGAGGAAATATAAGTCTATACTACTAGCAACCAACGGACACAAACAAAAATATAAACACAATACGCGAATAAACAGTAACAGTGGCGTCAAGTACCGACTAGTAATATCTAAATTGTTTGCACGAAAACGTACAGGGAGTGGCTATATGGAGATGAAACCGAACACTGGAATCGATTACGTGCATTGGGATGATCCTAACGAGTTGGTTAATAGATTGAGACTGTTAATGGCGTCTCAAAATAGCGGCCATACTGGTCATAGGAATGAAATCGTTTCGATATTGGAAGAATTACGTGAAACTGGCATTATCATATAAAAGCAGACGCACCGTTCTATAACCATCAGTTCTTCTTCATAAATATGAGTGTAGACAAGTTCGGTAGACACGACAGCGCTGTAAGAGTGCGAAAAGAAACTCATCGAAGTCTGCGTGAGGATATCGGTTTAGGAGTGACTAACGACGGTCACTTTGATGTGAAAAACAAAAAGATATGCAACTTGGGTGATCCTGAAGAGTTGCACGATGTTGTTTCTTTACAGTACGTAAAGGACACATGCTTACAGTACAAGAACGACGACAACGCTACCGTAGACGCAAAAGATCATCGAATAATAAGGCTAAACGATCCGCTTAAATCAAGAGATGCAGCCACAAAACGATACGTAGACGAGAAGAGTTTGAAAAAAGATCGTGCAGGTAACGTAATCGTTAATGACTGTCGACTAACGCATGTGCAAGCGCCTGTTGACTTCAAAGACGCAGTGAATTTGGAATTTTTACATGCACACACAATCAGTTTGCAAAACGATACTTTCTACGCTGCCGGAAGAAAAATTACGAATATAGCGAACGGTGTCAATGACAAAGACGCAGTCACTGTACGACAAATGCATGAATTAAAATTACATATAAAGACCGAATTGTACAAGGTCACTCAGGTATTTCACGCTCATATAATCAATCTAATAAAGTTTGTCTATAAATATCAAGACAGCACGACACAGCGTTCAGTCCTGTCTGAATATATTGAAGAGGTGGGGCGTTTAATAGACGTTCTCGATACGGAAACGGAAATCAAGGATTGGAGATCTGTTTACAAGAATGCACGTACTTCGTAAGAAAAGAAGAATGGGGCGTGGTGTAATTGGAAAAATACTTAAAAACACTGTGCCCGCTATCGTTTCGTCAGTACCTACTTTGATTAATCGGGCGGTGGACGCATTACCAGTAGAATTACACCTACCGGGCTACCGATTCTGTGGACCTGGAACAAAACTCAAAGAGAGATTGGCACGTGGCGAGCGCGGAATCAACGAGTTGGACGAAGCCTGTCGCGAACACGATATCGCTTACGCTAAGTACAAGGACAACGAACGAAGACGCGTAGCGGATCGTGTGCTAGCCGGCAAGGCGTGGGATCGAGTGAAAGCTTTGAATTCAGGCATCAGCGAAAGAGCGTACGCGGCGGCCGTAGCGGCAGCGATGAAGGCGAAATCGGCAGTGGGTGGAGGGAGCTCGCGTAGTGGTTGCAGAAAAAACAAGAAGAAGAAGGGTTCAGGAATTAAACGTCAATCAGTGAACAAACACAAAACGACCTGCAAACGCAAAACAGTCCCAAGACATAAACGTAACAATAAAAAAATAGCGTCAGGTCTATACCTACGTCCTTACAGACAAAAAAACTAATTTGCATACCAGTGCGTGCATTGTCTGACAGTGATTTGTATGTGTACGCAAAACTTTTGAAAATACCTTATTTCAGAGGAGTTTTTATGCGTAACACTTTACCACACACACGACCATGGAAGAATGAGAGTGCAGTTGTTAATCTAGACAGTGCAGAAGGACCTGGTACGCACTGGGTTTGCTACAAGAAGCGAAACAAACAAATTTACTACTATGATGCGTATGGTAATATGCAGCCACCTCTTGAGCTGACACAGTATTTTGGAACCGACACTGACATTTACTACAATTACGAACGTGAACAGCCACCACACACAGTCATCTGCGGACATTTATGTTTGGACTTCTTAACGCGCGAGTGATCAGTAAGCGACAAGATGTCTTCGCTGTCGGTCACCTTAACAGGTACGAATGCTGCTGCTCTTGTATGTGACTTTTTCCCGCCTCTCGAACTAACAAACGGCGAATGGTATGTAGGTCTATTGGACTTTACTACATACAACAGTATACCGAACGTGATTGAAGGAAAAAACAACGTGTTTCCAGTACTACGAGACGGAACAACGTGGGACTTGATAACTTTACCTACAGGTGCTTATGAAATCGGTGACATAGAAGCCTTCCTCAAAAAGCGGTTAGGAGACTCAAAGATTAGTCTACGTCCTAACAACAATACACTGAAATGTGAGCTGACTTGTGCACTGGATATTGACTTTCAACAAACAGTGTACGGTATCGGTGATATGTTGGGTTTCAAGGGAAAGCGTCTGCTTGAAGCGAATAAAACTCACACGTCTGACGCCACAGTTAACATTATAAAAGTGAACAGTATACTGATAAGGTGTAATATAGCGCAAGGATCATACAAGAACGGTAAAACCGAGCACACACTGCACTCGTTCTATCCGTCAGTCGAACCAGGATTCAAAATAATTGAATCGCCTACAAACGTCATATACCTACCTGTGAATGTGAGTCGTTTGGACAACATAACATTATCTTTACACGATCAGGACGGTGACGTAATAGATTTTCGCGGAGAAGTCATCACTGTGCGTTTACATCTAAAACGACTATAGACATGGGCTTGTACTTTGTTTCTTCGCCACCGCTGCTACCACAGTCGTCGTCAGTAATAAAAGAAGAAGAAAGATCAGTTAGGAAACGCATCAGTACTCGTTCGAAACTGAAACGATTAACATCAGTTAACCGCCGTTTCCTGATTTCACTGGGTTTTGTTGTTGTAAACAAGTAACATGGCGAGTGGAATATTATCAGTGGAGCAGCAACCGTTCTTTGAAGACAGTATCACACACTTTTCATTTCACTCACACGCACCGTACGCAACAACAAGATATGGAAACAATGATGAAATACGTGTGCCAATACAACAACAGGACGTCTTTACACTGCCGTCAGAAAGTTTCCTCTACATCAAAGGCAAGTTGGTTAAAAAAAACCCTAGTGCGGCTGCAGATACTGCACTGAATGTGGAACTGGTGAACAATGCTATAGCATTTCTCTTTGAAGAGATTCGTTACGAGTTGGCCGGCGTGGTAGTGGATCATACCAGAAACGTCGGTGTTACGTCAACTATTAAAACTTTTCTATCACTCAACAACAACGCACGTAACGCAATGGAAAACGCAGGTTGGGTGGCACCGACCACGAACATATTAAAAGTGAATGATGACGGCGAATTCAATTTTTGTATACCACTGAAAATGCTAATGGGATTCGCAGAAGACTATACACGCATCGTGCTGAACGTGAAACAAGAACTTATACTCCTACGCGCTTCTACCGACATAAATGCTATGGTTTTAGTAAGCGGACAAACGACTGCTAATTGTGTTCTTGAACTAGATAAAGTTTACTGGAAAATGCCTTATGTACATGTAGCTAATGTGTACAGATTACCACTGTTACGACTCATAGAGAAAGACCACCCGATAACTATGCCTTTTAGGACCTGGGAGTTGCACGAGTATCCTGCCTTACCACAGACTAAAAGGCAGAATTGGATTGTCAAGACCTCGAGTCAGCTGGAAAAACCACGCTTTGTTGTGTTAGCGTTTCAGACAGCAAGAAAAAATGTACTGACAGCACACGCTGATGAATTTGATCACTGTAACGTGATCAATGCGAGACTGTTTCTAAACGACAAGTATTATCCTTACGATAATTTAAACTTGGATATTGGGAAAGACCGTTTTGCATTATTGTACAATATGTACAGCAGTTTTCAAAGTTCGTATTACCACCGTTTAGACGGTAGCCCAGTACTGACACCGGAATTATTCAAATCAAAAGCCCCGCTGGTTGTTTTCGATTGTAGCAAGCAAGACGATACACTTAAGTCTTCAGTAGTTGATGTACGTTTAGAATTTGAATCGTCAATGAATTTTCCTAGACAGACAACCGCCTACTGTATGATACTACATGATTCGCTTGTAGAATATACACCATTGTCCAACACAGTACATAGACGTGTTTAAGTCTTATTTTATACATATTTTGTAAATACTAGTTTTAAATATATATATTTTCATCATATTTGTAACATTATAATATTGGAGCTATGTGTGTGTATGTATTTTTAATTGTAAAACTAGTTTAGATATATTTTAATACTTGTAACAGTATAATCTTGGAACTGTGTATGTTTTTTTTTTTTTAAATTGTAAATATTAGTTTAGATATATTTTCATACTTGTAACAATATAATCTTGGAGCTGTGTATGTATTTTTAATTGTAAAACTGTTTAATATAATCTTGGAGCTGTGTGTATGTATTTTAATAAATGTATATATATATATATTACACACACTTTATTATTATTTGTATAACCCACTCCATAATAATTTGATCATACACATACACGCGCACACACACATGTATTAAATTCAATAATGCGTTTGATAAAGTTTTAATGCAAATAATTTTAGGAAAGTCTACATTCCGCATTCATAAGGAGATAGTCACTGCTTACAGCTATGTATGTCCACAACAGAATTAGAGAGAGATGTAAATGTCATCATACGCTGTGACCTACTTTCTAAATTTTTTACATTAAAAACGTTTGTTTAAAGCAATTTTCAGAAAATTTGTAACAGACATAATAATTTGATCATACACACACACACACACACACACATGTATTAAATTCAATAACACGCTTGATAATGCAAATAATTTCTACGTTTAAATAAAAATCTGCACATACATTAAAATTAAATAAAATCTGTACAACTTACCAAAAAACTAGTATGTGCGTTGTCTACAGTCTAGAGTCTAGTTGTCTACAGGCGTACAAACAGTCTTTCAACTATTAAAAAACAGATGTAGAGATTTCACGATGTATCAGCACACGTTGGTGAGAAATTGCCACTATAAAAATACAGTAAGAATATATTTTCAGAAATTGTAATTTGATCATACACACACGCGTACACACACACATGTATTAAATTCAATAAATAATGCACTTGATAATTTTTACGTTTAAATAAAATCTATACACTTACCAAAAGAAGATGTGTGTACTGGAAGACAGTATCAGCCAAACTAGTATGTGCGTTGTCTACACTGAAGACGTACAAACAGTCTTTCAAAAGAAGATGTGTATACTGGAAGACACGTAATATGTGCAGTATCAGGATGTACAAGTCGACAAATAAGAAATTGCCGCTAACTTACTTAGCGTATATATAGTGTACTCTGTAGTGGGGAAAGCACGTGTGTGTGTGTGTGTGTGTGTGTGTCCGTTTTTAGAGTAATTACTGTAAGCGGTGTTAATGCTTGACAGGTGTCAAATTAGAAAGTAGAGTTGTCCGTTTTTAGAGTAAATACTTTATAATCCTAATTACTGCTAATGACTAGCAGGTGTGAAATTAGAATGTAGGACTTCGTACACAAGGTTAATGACCTCTGGTTTAATTTAGCGAATAATAACTATATCTAATTCAGTATCGTTGTGTGTATGTGTGTGTGTGTGTGTGTGTGCATAGACTTGTTTCACTGTCAACGTACTCCGAATATGCATGCAATTATTTGTATAGTAATCAGAAATGTGTGTGAGAGAGACATTTTAATAATTTGTAGGTTGTATCTTACAATCATGAAAATTATTATTTACACTGATAATTGTTTTATTAAAATCTTACAATGACGAAATATTATTATTTCATTGTTTACGATATATATTTAATGCAAAAAATGAATTTTTAAAATTACAATCGTCTGTATTTAAGTTCGTGTACACACATACAAATCGTTTGAATAAGGGAAATCTTCGAATATGCATCCAATTATTTGTATAGTAATCAGAAATGTGTGAGAGAGACATTTTAATAATTTGCAGGTTGTATCTTACAATTACGAAAATTATTATACAATGTGTGTGTACACAAAACTTTTGAAAATACCTTATTTCAAGGAGATTTTTTTATGCGTAACACTTTACCACACACACACACAGACTTGGCAGTATATTAATTTCTAAATCGTAGTCCAATGACTGTCATGTGTCAAAAAAGGACGCCACGAGATAGGTGATAAATATATATTTCCTTGTCAATATAAGTTGTCAACAATTTACTATAATATAGTTTGAATTTCCCACCGAAGAAAAATGTTGACAGATCTGTTCTATACACACACACACAATAATGCAGGATTGGTAACCCTGATCATATATTTTAATATACACTATAATACACACACATATCAAGTTTGAACCCATACATAGGTTGGTAAACCTGATCATATAGATTTAATATACATTATAACACACAACAAATTTGAACTCATGCAAGGTTGGTAACCCTAATCATATATTTAATATATACACTATAATGCTTCAAGTCGGAACCCTCCACCATAGGTTGGTAAACCTGATCATATAGATTTAATATACATTATAACAAATTTGAACTCATGCAAGGTTGGTACTCCCCGATCATATATTTAATATTGCATCAAGTGATAGAAAGTGAAAGTGATCTAAGCTCGCGAAAGGCGGCATATAAAAAACAATAACGCGGATGCTGTGGTCCAGATACGCGAAAAAGTCGCGGATCTTGACACAGATCAGCGAAAAAGTCGCGGATGCTGTGGTCCAGTAGAAAGTGAAAGTGATCTAGGCTCGCGAAAGGCGGCATATAAAAAATTATATTCGCGGAAATTAGAAAGTGAAAGTGATTTAGGCTCGCGAAAGGCGGCATATATTCACGGATATGCAAATCAATTTAATTAAAAAAATAAAAATATCAAATTAAAAAAAAATAAAAAAATTTATTCGCGGAAATTCGCGGTCCAGTAGAAAGTGAAAGTGATTTAGGCTCGCGAAAGACGGCATATATTTGAATTGACGCGCGAAAGGCGCCATGCAATTTGATTGGTCGATGCTGCTGGTCCAGCGGTGGTGGTGGGGGAATAACGGTACTTGAGTCAGAATCATCATTTTCCCTCTACTGTTATCTTCTCACTTTAGATTATCTTGATCATTCTTCTGTACTCCCAGGTCTCAAGTACTTGAAGTCTTTTCCTCTCTCCTTCTCCTGTCCTCCGTGGTACAGACCAACACTTACCAATCTTCCCTTTCTTTAAACTGATGTTTGAAATGAAGACAGGTATTTTTTTTTTTTTACTAAATGCTATTTTATCTTAATTAAGTCCACTTATAATTTCCTTACAACTTCGACCATCACTTGTAATTCTGCTTCCCAGATAACTGTATACTTTCAATTTCTGGAGGACATTATTACAAGAACTGTTTTGATTGGATTCCCTACTTATCATAAGGGCTCCACAGGTGGTGGATACAGGTTTAGTACATCCAATGTACCCTGGCTGGCTTCCCACCTTGTTTCAACCTATCTAGGGTGGAATCCCTTTCTTTAATCTTTGCTGTATGGTCTCTCTCTCTCTCTCTCTCTCTCTCTCTCTCTCTCTCTCTCTCTCTCTCTCTCTCTCTCTCTCTCTCTCTCTCTCTCTCTCTCTCTCTCTCTCTCGACCAACTCTTTGTCTTTTCGACCCCGACATTATTAGGTTTTAGAGGGTACGGAGTATTTAATTGTTTTCATACTTCAGCTTTACTATGTAATTTTCATTTTCTTGTTTACCTTTTGCACTATCCGGTAAGGGCACGTCCAGGTGTCAAACGGTCAACGGTTCTAGGGGTGGAAGAACCTAGGAGGCGAGTCTCCGATGAAACCCAGAACAACACCAGAGACTCAAAGGTAGCACTCCTGCCACTGGTCTTACTCTACAGGACGCTAGTAACGTCCTGAGGGGACATTTATCCTACTCGAAAGTCACAAAGGAACAAATCGGATGGAAATAATAGTTATGGACAGGGAACGAGTACAGGTACAGGAATTGGTACTGCGGGCACATATTAACTTTGGCAATGTGAAACGTGAGGACCGCCATAGATCTGTATTATGTAAATGTCTAGAAGAAAAAAAGTCAAGAAAAGGTAATGGCTGTGCTATTGTTATTGTACCAGATAGCAGATTGCCTAAGGAAGTTTGGCATAGCAAGGTATTGGACAGCGAAGTACACGAAGACCTAGGAAGCGTCTTCCTTTGGGACCGTAACAGGGTGATTCGCCTTGTCCCTGATTGAAGAAGAAGAAGAAGAAGGATTCTCAAAACTTCGACTGTACACAAGAACTTGATCTCTTGTTCTGTAATCTGCATGTTATAGATACACTTCATTACTTGATCCATTATATTAAGAATCCTTTGTTAATCTTCTATACTCTCCGTACTTAGTTATGTACTATGTCATCTGCAACACTAAGCGTATCAACTTCTCCCCTGGATTGTTACTCCAAGATGGGGTTTCCCTTCCTTATTCTTGTCTTTCCTTGTGCACGCCTTCTTGTCTTTAAGCTCATCCATTGGTTTATCAAACTCTTCCATCATGGTAGGTTCACTGCTGTCTTCTTGTTCTATTTCACTCTCTCCTCCAGTGTTCATATTACTGATCACCGTCTTCTCCTCCATACAGACATTCTCAGTATTCCTTTGTCCTGATCGTATATCATCTATATCGTTTATATCTGCAATTCTCGTACTCCTGGGTTTGTTTTATAATATCGTCTGCTTTGTCTGTTTTCTTGTGTTTCTCTATATCTTCGCATCTTTCTTCCAAATAGTTCTATTACGAAACCATTCTTATCGTAAAAATGACCTTTAGGTGATATTTCGTGTGAATATAAATAGTGGAATTAGATATGTGTAAATAAGTATCTGTACCCTTTTGTACCTTTATGAATGTGGATGATTATGACCATCGAACAGGTGTGTGTGGTCGTTCATCCATATTTTGTCCACATCTGTGTGACGCACGGTTTTAGAAATGGAGTGTCAATTCATTTACGACCGTCGCGTCGAGTGTGTTAATCTGTTCGGTTAATCGTACTTCTAAATGAAAAGCACTTAAAAATTTCTTACTTTATTTGTAAAACATCCCGTGTTTTTACCCAGAATTGTATGTCTTTAAAAGAAAAGAAGCCTTATTAACGATCGACGCGATCTAGACCACTGGTCTAAATTTATTCTGGCATCTCTTCGTTTTAATTTACTTTTAGCGTATAGTTTACTTTTAGCATATAGTTTACTTTTAGCATATAGTTTACTTTTAGCGTATAGTTTACTTTTAGCATATAGTTTACTTTTAGCATATAGTTTACTTTTAGCGTATAGTTTACTTTTAGCGTATAGTTTACTTTTAGCGTATAGTTTACTTTTAGCGTATAGTTTATATTTAAATTTGAATAACCGTTTGGGACGTGTGTTTAATTTTATCTTTCTACGATTTTTTATCCCAACTGCTCATTTAAAAATAACCTCGCGTTTTTCGTAATTAAATTCTTTATGTAAATAAGCAAGTGAATGTTTACACGAAATTATTATTGTTTTTTTTTTTGTGGCCTTAGCGTGGGAGTAGAAAACCTGCCGCGAAATTCCGGTGGCATTGAGTAACCATCGGAACAAGGACGCCCAATATATTTACAGCGCCGACCAGCTGTTGGTTACGTAACGGTGTTCATTTCTAAATACGGAAACGCAGTATTTGTTGTTTTTTCTTCTTCTCCTGCTTTGTTGATGTTGTTACAGTGTGTTTCTTCAGGGTCGACACCCATTTTGGACTTGTATTAAATAACGGTAGTCAAATATTCTTCTTGCTCGTGTTGTGATGTATCCAGTTTTCGAGTCTTGGACTAGATTGCGTGGGTAGATCAGGAAACGTAAAGCATTTGCCACTTTCTACTTCAAGTGCAAGCTAAATGTCTCTGTATGAATACAGTAAAATCTGTGAACTGTTAAGAGAGTTTATAACGTGGGATTTGGTGGAGCCCGACATTTTTTTAGACATATTTCTTCATAAGGGAAGGGCGAAGACAACAGATTTTATTCTACGTGCTGACAAGAAGTTACAACAAAAAGAATGGAGTGAACGAAGAAAAAAATGTGTCCGTATTACAAATTGATACTGATGTAATGTTTTTTCAAGGAAAATAAATTAAAAAATTAAAATAAAAGGCGCCCATCGGTTGCGCCCGGTTTAATCCCGAAGTCAAATTTCACTGCTCGCAAATCTATCGACTTCGCTTGCGGTCAGTTTTTTCACACACCCGCATATTCGTGCGCGTACAGTGGCCTACTCTTCTCTCTCTCTCTCTCTCTCTCACTATCATTGTCCATCCTCTCCCTCCCTCAGGCCTTCATTCGCTTTCTTAAGTGAATGTGGAACATAGAGACAGTGTAAAAGTGAACGAGGTAATGTTCTTAAGTGTTATAAATGTTTCACGCTTAGAAAGACGACGAAAAAAGGCAAAAACATACACTGAAATTACGAAGCGTTGTGATCCTCGTGGACAACTATGGTCAGAAGTTATGTCTGTCCCGAAAGATCATTTCGAATAGTATAAAGAGGAAAGAAAAAGAAGATTTCAAGGAACTAAATAGGTGCTTAGACCAACAGATGTTTCTCGTATAATCAATAATGAAAGTAAAAGAATAACAAAACGATAAAATTAAATAAAAACTAGTCGAAAATGAATAAAAATAAAAACGATTAAAAATCAATTAGAAAAATGCTTTCAATCTTGAACAGCTCAAGACTCAGCTTTAGACGCTTAGTGAAGGTTTTATTTTAAACCCACTTGGATGATTCCTGGTAGGCGCGGGATGAACATCTAATTTAGCGGAAAGTGGGTAAGTTCTACCAGGGACGTTGTACCTACTGTGGAGTATAGCACAGTCCAGTACTCAGGGATACGGGTCTCTAGCATTATATTCAAAAGGGAACAAACAAGGTTTTTACCATGATGTCTCGTTTGTTTTATCTTTTTTTCTAAGATATTTCAGATTTGGTCAGTGAGTGTTGCCTATAAACACATCAGAATAAAATTTGGATTATATTTATATTTTTGCACATGTAGCCAACAAACAGTGCCTATTGTGCAAGTCAGAATTTGAAGAAAGGTCAACATAAACAGTACAGTTAACCAGCCTGCGTGTGTGAAAATGTGCGCGTACGCACGCAGACCGGCAGATGGTCAGCGCAGTTGATGATTTCAGTTTAACAGGCCACAAGCTCAGTCGATGTCGTTATATTATTTCCGTTCTTAGTTCAATCCTGATGTAAACAAATCCACCTGGCAAATCTAAAACGCTATTGGTCAGGGGCGTTGACACTGTTCACACAGTAATGTATTATGCGCATGTGCAGAATGTTTGTTTAGTTATGTGAGAGTTATCTTACCACTTAAGTCGGGTCACATCACTTTAAGACTTCCTCCTTATCACTGTATTCTGAATCCCACTGAATTAATAAGGAGGCAGTTGAAAGCATATGTTCCCCGTCACATCACATAAATATATAAGCTGCCTGATATAAAACAGTTGATAGAGAATAAGGTAAATGAAATAACGGCGGACGAGTGGCGTCATTGTTTCAACATATTATAATAAAGAAAGAAGATAATCTCTGGGAACTGGGCCACTTTACCGACGTCGTTGCGGACAGTCTTTTCAATAATAACGCTGACTCAAGTGATGATATATGTGCCGACGTAACTATGGAAGGGGTTGAATTACTCCCTGACAGCAAATGATAACATACAGTGCACTGGTAATTATCACAGCTTCCATTTTCGTTTTAAATAAACTTTGCTTTTTGTTTTGTTACGATTTTTAAACGGTTAATAAAAAAAAAGTCATTAACTGGTGTTATAAAATATTTCACCGTCGGTCTGACACAGTCACACAAATTTGACTTTGTGGTCAGGACAGATTATTACAAATTATGTGTGTTTAATACGGTACCCGTGTGTAGTAGTAGTCTATTATGTGTAACCTGTCTGTACTCCTTCTGTCAGAGTGACACGCCTCTAATTCGAGCAGCAAATAGTGTTTCACATGTGCTACGCCTGTCTGTTTACATCAGGATTAAACTAAGAACGGAAGTATACTATAGACGGGTAGAGGATTGTCCCCGACGCAACCGACGGACAACCAAAATAAACACATGTACCGGATATGCATGCTAGGATATTTTGCACCGTTTTTTCTAACAACACTTGAATAGTCCTAATTTTACGTGCACTTGTTTCAGATACAAATATTATGACCGTTGTATAAAAACTTCAACTTTTGCTTTAGGGTGACTAAAACATATTGTTTGATGTAGGAATTGTAAAAGACCTACCGGTTTTCCGTTACATAGAAACTTTCGTTATGGAGAGATCCACTATAGAGGTTTACTATAAGCGTACACGTAGATCCTTTCAACGCTCGTTACGTAGTCTGACACTCTTATGCCTTTTGCGTATCGGGTAAAGTTCCTTTTTTTTTCAAAAATGTTGATAATTTTCCCCATCTTCGGCCAGTACACGTGCGTCGAATACAGGGAAATTTCTGATATTTGTTACGACCAGACACAGTGTTATTCGGGTAGATTTCTGCGAATCCAACAACCCCTGTTCCTTGATTTATATGTTCCCGGTTACCGGTTTAATCACGATTGTCAAGTTGTTAATTAACTTTTGTTTCCAGTTTCGCGATCCCGGAGTGGAATCGTGAAACGTTTGAAAGTTTCTGTATCAGTTTGGTTCGTTGTTGTCAATGACAGACGGGTTGTGAAACGTAATTAGTTGTAAAATTATTTTTTGTTATGTAGACGAAGAAGGGTGGATTGTGTAAAAGCGTTAGACTGGCGTAAACGAACTTCCTGAGACGATAATCGATAGTAGTACAAATCGTAAAAAGATGGGCGAACGAAAGCAAGAATTTAAACAGGAATACACAACACTTGATTTTCAGTAATACTTAAAACTGTTTGCACCTTGAATGATTCGTTTAAGTGGATTTACTTACGCGGGTTTATGTTTATGTATACAGTGATAACGTAGTTCAGGGGAGTTGGTAGACCCTATGCTGGAAATGTTAAATTGCCCTTCTCTGAAACCTGATGAGAAAGAGTCTTGACATTTTTACAGGTGTTTTATGTCCACTGAGACAGGTAGTCAGTAGACCCTATGCTGGAAATGTTAAGTTGCCCTTCTCTGATACCTGATGAGAAAGTGTCTTGAAATTTTTGCAGGTGTTTTATGTCTGCTGGTGCAGAATTATTTAATTTCAATGTTCACAACAAGACTCACATTGAATTTTATAACCTTTTTCAAGAAAAATGAGTAAACATTTATTTTTACAGCACCCAAGGTAGGCCTACACACTTTACTTTTACAATTCTTCTTCAGTAAGTAGTCAGCGGTAACTTAGATCGGCCCTGAAAATTTCAAAAATATCCTACGTAACATAGTTTCTGATATATATATATGTATACCTAATTGTTGAAACATATTGTTTTTCAAAAACCGCTTGTCAAATACGTACATCATATCAAGAGTCCACTATTATATTCAACTTTAAAAAAACAGCCTCGATTGTTAGCTTAATCTAACCACATCATTTTAAGGTAAGCCGGTTAGAAAAATATATATTATTGAAAGTAATATAATAATATTGTATTATAGGAAAATTGTAATGTCATTCTTCTATTGTGGTGTATTCATTGTTCATAACCTACAGATACCATACTTATGATTTATAATAAAGTTTTAATTGCTCAAATTCTTACTTTCGATCGATTTCGGTCATAGACCATCGTCAGTACATATACACTGTGCACTCGCGGTCACAATATTGTAAAATAGTTACTGTTTACAAAAAACGAATTCGTAAACACTACTTAATGATCGTGAAACGTACGTTCGTGTCCAAAGTTTCTCGAGAACAGATTTTGTTGCGCAGTGTTTATGTTTACATTCAGGTCTATATATTGTATCAGCTGATCACTGTACGTTGATTTTCATTTTGTCGCAATATCTCAAATGTGATACGATTTTTGAAGTCCGTCATGATGTTCGATAGATTTTCGTGGCTCTCTTCTTTTACCTGTTTGTATATTCGGTATTGTTGTTCATACAAATTAGATCTTGTTTTATCATTACATGTTTTCAATACCGTTAAATGTTGCTGTATTGGACCACATTCACAAGGCTGTTGTTTTATGTGTTTGGCTACTGTTGAGTTCGGATTTGAACGTTGAGAATGTCTGGTGTATTCAATATATCTATGTTTAAAGGATCTTGTGAAGTGAAACCTACGTATTTTTTGTTGCACCGCACATTATATATTATGGCGAGTTAGCAGGCTGACATTGATATTGCTAGACTCCAGCTTTTTCATAAATCCTTTTCTTTTTTGGATTGCTTATTTTCAGATTGTTGTAGAAGTCATTGTTTTGTTCTGAACGCTAATTGATAGACGTATTTTGCAAATGTCTAGCTAATTATGCAACCCGGTAAAAATGTAATGATTTTACTGTGCGCAGGTGTACTTTTGATTATTCATAGAATGTGTTGCTTGAGTTAATTTGCATCATTTGTTTATTGTCTTGTGTTTATAAGTTTTACATTGCGGACTATCAAAGCTATTAAGTTGCATGCAAACTTTGTATTAATTAAACACAGTCCGCTTAAACGTTTATGCCGACCAACTGTCGTGCACAGAGTGATGTGTGACCCAACTCGGTAACTACAGGCATAATTGTTTGTGACAAATACCAGCGCTCTGTTACTTTTAAGCATCGTACCGTACACGTGTTTTGTGTTTTTAGTGCATCACGATTTAATTTGTCTTGACGACATTTGAACCAGAAGTTGGGACTCCGATCTCCGAACGCATTTTACGTGGATTGTTCAATAGAAGCACGTTTGATCTGGCAGCCGTGACAACCATGGCACGCCATGGCAACGTTATTCATTTGTTTATATTGTCTGTTTAAGTATACTAGTGACGCGTCTGTCAAAAATATTTGCAATTTCGCTCTTCTCTTTGCTTTTTCTTTTGCAGTTTGTGACTGGGTTCAAAAATGGCATCTATGATAGAAAATCCGTCCAAAGATAATCTGCTTGCCGTTATTCAGTTTTTGGCCTCTGAGGGGCATCAGCCAATGGAAATTTATACGAGAATTAAAGCTGTGTATGGTGACTATAGTTATTCTCATACGGCAGTGGTTGAATGGTGCAATAAATTTTTACAAGGAAGAGAATCCACTAAAGATTTGGCCTGTACCGGACCTGAACGTGTTGCAGCATCAGATGAAAATGTGAGAGCTGGAAACTGCTTTACGCGCAAATAGGCGCTTCAGTGTTAAGAGCACTTTCTCAAATGTTGAGCATCAGCGTGGGAATTGTTCATGCCATCATTCATAGTCTTGCCTATCACAGAGTTGCTGGTCAGCATCACGCTTACGGGTCAGCGTCAAGAATAAACGTCCCGGGAAGCTCACAAATTGTGTAATTTTCTGCATGATAATGCACGATCCATGTACCCCAGACGATTCAAGATCTGCTTGGTCGTAAGAAGTAGGAAGTCTTACAACATCCACCTTACAGTCCCGACTTGTCCCCGTTAAATTATCATGTTTTTGGCCCATTAAAGAAATCACTAAAAGAACGGCAGCGGTTCAAATCGGACGCTGAGGTAGAGTTTGCTGTTAGTGAATGGTTCCGCAAACAGCCGCAAGAATCGGACGCTGAGGTAGAGTTTGCTGTTAGTGAATGGTTCCGCAAACAGCCGCAAGAATTTTACCAGGAGGGAATCTACAGATTAATGCAACAGTGGGACTCATGGCTTAATGTTAATGGAGACTTCTTTTAAAATCGTTTGTATAAAAAATGCTGTATAGCCTCTAAACATGTTTCTATTGGACATGTTTGCATACAGTCACAATTGCTGCAAGCACACATTATAGACTACGGATGCACATTTTCCTCATATACATTTTATATATGGAACCTGGAGATCATTAATAATTAAGAAGAGGTCTGTGTTTATTTTATATTTATGTTGTTTGTGCATTTGTTTAGACGATCAAACGGTTGGCAGACGTAGTTAATGTAGCGATAAAGTGGGAAAAAACGAAACGGACTGTTTGAGCAATAGCTTGTGAGTATACTGTTCCCGTGATGTGCGCACAAAAGGAGAAGAATCGTTGAAGAACTATTAAAAATGTAATACTTTTAAAATAGCGTAGGCGTTGTGGAAAATGGAACGTACTGTAGAGGCTGGAAACGGTTTTTGTTGAAAAAAAAGAGATAAGAGTGGGAGAGAGTTAAATAGAACAGCCCTGTCCCTAAGAGTACAATGCGATGGGTAAAGAATAAGTAAATATTTAAAAACCGTAATTCCACTGTAGGAATCAAACTTGTGGCGTTCACAAGAGATTTGTGTTATGCATAGAGATCACATTCAGCGGCGGCAGTTTCTCTATGCACTGAATGTGTTGCCATGGCAACGGACGGCGGATTGTGTTCTATAGAAAGCACCACCCCCAGCCCCCAGCCCCCTCGGAGTCAGCAGCAGCGTGTGTATACTCAGACCCAAGTAGTACTTCTAACCCGACTCGACTGGAATACAAACGAACATCTGCTTTTGTTTCTTTCTTTCCTCTGAGTACGCTCCCTACATAGAGATAGACCTGTAAGAAATTAAATTTTATAAATCATACGCTCGTAGCCTGTTTGTACTTCTCGTAAGGTTTTTCTTTTTTCTTTTATAGTTTCAAATGTTTGTTATGTTTTGCCGTTATCAGTACCGGCATATTATCATCTTCTGTCGTTGTTTTTATTTTTTTTTTTAATTAATAATTTTTATTAATTACAAATATAATACTACTGACTCGGAACACTAATTTCAATTGGTAAAAATGTAAAACTTTTACCTCGTAGCCTGTGGTAAAAGGTACATACCTTGACGGGTTACAAGGTAAAAGTTTTATATTTTTACCAATAAAAAATTAGTATTCCGTGCCAGTAGTATTATATTTATAATTAGTTAATCAATGGACACATCGTGAACAACAAAATCCAGTAATCTTTATTATTTTACCGCCATTCTGGTGATCAACGTAATTATGGTTATCATTGGCAGAGCCTGTCTGTCTTTCTTCTGCATTCCCTGATAGCTTTCTGTATCACTTGTTTCACCCTCTGTACATCTTCCTGTTGTTTGTCACCTTCTCTTGGTAGGCTGGCATCCGTGGGAGGTGATTACGCTGCCAGATGGATCCGGGGCCAAGGCCGCAGGAGTCAGAATATTCCGCCGGTTGCCGGTCTTTGGTATGGCGTATATTGTCTTTCGAGGCGCGGGGTAAAACGATCTGCTACTGCGTCTGAGGTGATGACCGCCAGTCAGGCGTTCGTAGGCGCGACGTCGTGTAGGGTGAGAAGCCGGTGGGTCTTGAACTGCTAGCATGACTAGGGTCTGTACAGCCAACGATATCCATGAGCTAACATTTATGTTTTACGCCGGCTGTACACTGGAGCGACATTTTGTTTCGTGACAAAACTGTTTCGACGCTTCGTGTTGCAAAGAGTCGCTTCGGTGGAGAGAGGCTTCAGACATTGTCTTACAACAAAAACAAGTTCTCGTCGGCTGCTTTTGACCTGTGAAAGTGTGTGATACGTGGGTTCGTGACAGGTATTAAAATATAAGGCGTGGACTAGGTAAGTGTAATATAAACTCCCCGTCTTGTGTGGTTAGAATCCAGCGCATGCGGAGTCCGAAACGTCATAAGGTGTTTTGTTGCGAGACATAAATTGAAGGAGCTTCGTCTTTGGTCGCGAGGGGTCTCGCGACGCCTCTAGACAATGCTGCAGCCAGTGTGTGTGTAGCGCTTTATAGATCCTGATGGCAATAGATTTAGCTGTTTAATATTTCCAACTCCATCCCGGGGGTTGTTTATTATTTTTTCTAGCGTTATATTTTCGAAGTTCTGTAATTCTAAGTATTGCTTTTCAATTCTGACCAATTCTAACCAAGTATTCAATTCTAATTCTCGCTTTCCTTGGTTGTCAGACAATTTCAATTTCTAGAATACCAACGTCTTCTTCTTGTCGCGTATTCCGACTTGTCTAGACCGTTTTTGTGCACTGTTCTTCTAAACATTGTAGAAAGTAGTCTACAATTGTCTTCGTCGTGATCGTCTTAGTTTTGTATTATCTATTACGTTAGACGTCTGGAGAGCTGAGCGTATGAAGATGGTTGTTTCGTAACTGGAAATCAAGCTCCTTTTTACTTGCATGTTCCATAAGGATATGGAAGTATGGTCATGCCGAAAAAAATCGTGTTCGAGATAACGGCAGATTCTGATTGTACTACCATCAAAACATGAAAAAAGTCATTTTTCGAAAAGTGTGTGTGTGTGTGTGTGTAGAATTTTTCCTATGGCAAACGATAACAGCCGCCAATTCAAACAGAATCAATTTTTTGCATACAGCCATGAATTGTAGAGGACTCAAGGGCTATTGTTTTTGGTGAAGATCGGTTAAGGGAAAGGGGTAGTTTACGTGCAACGTTTTACGTTTTAACAAGAGTAAAGTGCTTAATTTTGATAAATAAAGTATCCTGAAAAGAAGGTCATAATAATCCACTGTAGAAAGGTAGATGAAATATCTATAAATGAAAAGGGTAGTTGAAGGAGGAGGGGGTAATTTTTTTTATAAATTAGTGGCCCCCTCTAATTTTTAAATTTGTATTGCATGTGTGGCCAAATTGGATTCATATATTTCTGGTTTTTTGTATGCATTTAGATGCAATAAACACGGGACATGAATTCCCAGACATAACCAATGTGACACTAGTAAAACATATACCACACAAAGGCACCATAATGAACATTTGGGAAAATTTACAAATATACAAACATAAAACACAAAACAAACTAATACCTGAACAAATACAAATCAATACAAAACATGACACAATATTCAAAGCACTCAACATCGAAAATACACAAAATACTAATACATGCACCACAGTCACACACAATAATACCACTTTGAAATACCAGAGACCAACAAGAATCCTTAATAACATCCAGCCAACACACAAATACTTCAGATGCAAGATCACGAAGGCTGAGGATGAGAACACAGGAGTTCTCGAAACATGTTCCAAATAAGGAAAAATAACATCTTGAGGTAAAATAAATATAAATTTTAAATATTTTATATATATCAAGAAACGAAATGTAGCAGAAAGTGATTGAATATAATATAATATAAATATAAATTTAATATTTATAACTAAATTTACCTCAAGATGTTATTTTTCCTTATTTGGAACATGTTTCGAGAGCTCCCGTGCTCTCATCTTCAGCCTTCGCGATCTTGTGTCTGGTGAAGTATTTGTATGTTGGCTGCTGGATGCTATTAAGGTTGTTTGTTGGTCTTTGGTATTTTAAAGTTGTATTATTGTGTGTGATTGTGGTATATGTATTTGTATTTGTTCTGGTATTAGTTTGTTTTGTGTTTTATGTTTGTATATTTGTAAATTTTCCCAAATGTTCATTATGGTGCCTTTGTGTGGTATATGTTTTATTAGTGACATATTGGTTATGTCTGGGAATTCATGTCCTGTGTTTATTGCATGTGTGGCTAAATTGGATTTATATATTTCTGGTTTTTTGTATGTGTTTAGGTGTTCAAAATAACGTTTTTTCAGCTGTTTTTTTGTTTGTCCTATGTAACATTTATTGCAATCTTGGCATTCAATTTTGTATATACCGTTAGTCGTTGTATTATCTTTGTTGTGTGAGCAATTTAGATTTTGTAATTTATTTTTATTAGTTTTGTATGCTATTTTTATATCTGCGTTTTTAAATAGTTTTGTTAGTTTTGTCATTTTATTTAAACATAATTATGGATGAAAGATATATTTTTTTACTGAATTTTGAATTATGACCGCTAAAAACAGGGACCCTCTAGCGGAGACCAGAAGAGGCCTGATGCGCTACCTGATGCTCACTGCTTACAGCTGGCACGAGTTTTTTGGAGCAACAGCTGAGCGTCGGAGTTGTCTGTTATTGTGTAAGGGTTGTAATATTTTGTTAAATATTTAATGTTGAGATGTTTAAGTAAATGTAGGTTAAACATCCCCCCAAAACCTGTAGGTACCCAATTTAAGGACTTCAAAATACATCCTCGCGTTGTTTAATGTTTTAAACCCTTTAGGGGTGGTTTTCAACTCTTGCGCCGGATGTATTCTTTGACGTCAAAATCGTAATCAGCACCCCCAAAAACCTATAGGTACTCACTTTCGAGGCTTTGACGGACATTCTCGCGAAGTTTAATACCTACTTACACCCCTGATTATAGTCTGCTTCAAGCCTTTAGAAACTACCCTTTGTGTCGAATATAAGTTTGGACGTCAGAATCGTAATCAGCACCCCCAAAAACCTATAAGTACCTAATTTCAGGGCTTTAAAATGCATCCTCGCGTTGTTTCATATTTCAAACCTTTAGGGGTGAGAGCGGCCAAAATTTTCCCTTAACTTTATTTCAGAACCTTTTAGGAAGCGATAGCAAAAGGAATCAAAAAATTACATGGACACTGACTCAAAATCGGCAGATGGGCCCTTTGTCCCGCCTCACGTAATTGACTAAGAATGATGGGTCGTTTTAACATTGTAAAAAATCGTCTAAGAACAAGCATCGGAGACATATGGTTGAACAATTTGTTAATTTCATGTAGTGAACCTGGCCTACTGAATAAGAACCTGGCCCCTATGTTGAAATCATTGATAAGTTTGCCTTTACCGACAAACAAAAATTATTTACCGACAAACAAACACAAAAATTATTTTTTTAAATTTAAATAAACGCTAAGTAAGTAATTGTCATATGTTATTTGCTTGTGAAATACGATTGTTCTGTTTATGTTATCATGTCACTAAAACTATATCATTCCTTTATTATGGAATTTATTAATATTTTTAATATATCTTCTTTATTCAAGAAAATACAGAATGTAATAGAATTTTGGGTTTAAAACTTTTCCATCGCTTTTTATGATTTATTTCAGTGTTCAAAAGAAATGGAACATTGGCAGTTAAGAATAACTTAAAGAAAAGAATAACTTTGATAGTTAATTAATTATCAAATGTGAGTATCGAAAGTGGCGAACAGTTGTATGAAAAGAGAAATGTTTAGTGGTAAACATATGGGTAAAATCAATTTCATCTCTTTTTTTACTTAATAATATTTGATTTATTTTGAATAAATTTTAAATTTAAAGCTGTAAACACAGGAAATGTTTCAAATACTGTATTATGTGGTTATGAGCTTGATAATATAGTTTCCATATTATTAAGTTCATACTTGTAAGATGGATAGGGCCATAATGCTTAAGAGGGTGGATCCATTTCTTTAAATTGAAAGAGGGGAACAGCCCAGCCGTCATAAGAGTTGGTGGAAAAGTTAGCACCCGAGCATCCAGGTTCAGATGGAGAATACGCAATAACAATGAACTACACACTCTCATGCATGGAAAAGACAGTGACATTAATCAAATCACAGAGATTGCGCTGGCTGGGACATGTGTAAAGAAAGTCTGAGGAAAGAGTGCTGAACGGAAGATTATATACTGTACTACTACACGTAGAGGCAGACCAAGGAAGAGATGTTAGGGTGGCGTAGGAGAAGATCTTGCTAGCGTGGGAATCAGAGGGTGGAGAGGAAGGCCGGAGAACAGGACAGCATGGAGGAGATCCTATTGTTGAGGAAGCTAAGGCTGTAACGCCAGATAAGAAGAAGTGATGTTAATATTAGAAGAAGACTGTTTATGTATCGCTGTTAGGAATAAATTACTACTTCGTCTGACGATGTGAACATTGTGTTCTTGTGAACTCGCGCATCTATGTTTGGTGGCAGAATATTGCTTAATTTTTACGTTCCCACTAAAACATTGTGTTACAACGAAGTATGTATACATTTCGCGTGCACCACGAGTGCGAATGTACCAAAATATGCGTATTGCTAGCAGTAAATGTGACAGGCGGGCATTTAACCGTGTTACTTCTGGTTGTTGTAAGACGTGTTTGACTCCGAGCCAGATGTTCGTGCGCGCGTGTGAGTCGCTATTTTTAACGTAAAATTTTGAAATTACGGTACTTGTTTTTCCCGTAAATAACGGATTATTCTGGTTAAGACGTAGTTTATGAGTTTAATAATTTATACAACTTTTTTATGCGCCTGTAGACGCACAAACGTAAACTCGTATTTCTACCGCGCGCGCGTGTGCGTGTGTGTGAAAATAAAATCTCGTGAATATCTACACGTATTTATATGACGTTTGTACATATATTTAACTTAGTGACGTATTAAATTATTAATGTCATTATTACGCGGTCATTATTATTAATGTTATTATGTACGAGTCGAGAAATATTCACGTTTACTTGTGGAACACGTCATCCACAGAAGTCAGTTGAGTATTTACAGGGGGGGGGGAGAAACGGGACCGAACGTCCCCCCCCAAGAAGGTCACATACGCACGTTACGGACAGCTGGCCTAAGAGCAAATACCACTTTATTGAAAATACCCTTAAATGAAGAGAAAACACCAATACAGCATAACGTAGCAATAATAATAACCGCCATATTGCATAAGGAGACGGACTGAATACAAACCGGTCTTTAACCCGATGCCCGCCAACCATTCATTTCTTCTTCTTTTACTGACAGTGAATACGTGTGCATTATAAAGCAGGCAGTGACCGTGTTATTAATAGCACTGTAGTACGCGTAACAAGCGAGTCAGGTTGTGCACTCTTTCTGGTTTGCCAGACAACACCGACTGAGATGTAAAATGTATCGCAGACACTCGCACAGTATTCCGGTCAATTGATCTTGTCCGATTAGAGGACAAATTATGCAAAATGAGAGAAATAGATATTGTGTTTATTTCGTATCGTGTTGTGTTTCTTTGAATTAATGTTCCTGCAGTAAATATCGGTTCCCGTTTGTCCACTGAATAGGAACTTTTAAATACTATATTGCAATTAATTCGGCTGTTTACCGTAGCGTAACCCCCGGGCCATGTCGTCATCTATTTAGGTTTAGCATCGTATTCACTCTTGTGGCGGTTGACATTACCTAAGGAGTCGTAGCCCTTTGACTATACGACCGCCCCGCTGGGTAATAGTCCCAACGCCGGGGCTTATTAACGGAGGAGGGGGGAATGAACGGGACCCACCCCCACAGGGTCGATAAAGTTGACGAATTTTATTATAGTCTTTTTTTACATGTTTGAGACTTGTCCGGAAGGACAAGTCTCGGACTGACTGGGGTAAGCCCCCTTAAGCCAGGATATGGGGAGGCGCACCCCAGCGCAGGCCGGAGCGAAGAAGGTGGTGGCACATTGAAGGCAGAGTAGTGCGTGTGTGTAGATGTAGTTTTTAGCCATATAGGTAAAGGAAGTGGCCGATGGAAGTGCCATTAATTTTAGTTCATTTATGACGACGGCCAAGGCAGGGACGAGTAGAGCAGGACGCCAAAGCTAGAAGCTGGAAGGAGGCGAGAGAGAGGCGTTAAGGTAAGCGGGGGACACAAAGAAGAGGGCTGAAGACTTGGTAAGAAGTTAGGGAAACTTAAATTATTGTGTGATCAGGAATGATGGCAGGTTGAGTATGTTTGTAAGTGGGAATTAGGTGTTTCTATGCGTTTCTATATCTTTGACGCTGGCGGCGAGCAGTTCTAGGAGTTAGTTTCTTAATTTTTAGGGTATTTATTTATTTTTTTTTTTCGGCTGTGTATGCTAATCTAGTAGTACCTCTTTTTCAATACGAGTTTACCTCTTTCTTAACCTCGTATACAAACAGGTTTATTACACAGCATTAGGGTACACGTTTGAAATACGAAATATAGGAAAATCAATGCAGTCATTAAGTATCTTTTAACGATATTTCATTAACGCGTATTTTTATCGTGTTAGTACTTTAATGGGACTGATTTCAGGATGTTATCACGCGTTTTCAGCCACTTTAAAGAGAGTAATGTTGATTAGTCTTAACTTGTTTCTTCTTTTGTATGAAGCCGAAACCCCGGACCTCCCCCCCAAAGCCAAATTCTAGATACGCCACTGTCCCAACCAGTGAAGTACCCAACGGAGGGGGGGGCAATTCCCACCAGAGCTATTAAAAATTCCAGTGACGTTATTCCGTTATCATTTAACGTAGACCTATTTCTAAGCCAGTTTCGCGTGTTTAAGTAAGATTTATAAATAATTATATGGGATGAACCTTGAATGTCTTATTTTTCCTGAGGGAAAATGGGGAGTCCAACCTTCAAGCAAGTCTCCCCCCCCCCCAGGGAGCTAGAGTCATCTCCCTCCAGGAGCAGTTCGTAGTTTCGGCACTGATCCCAACGATTCCCACCTGTTATTATTTCAGTTATAAGAAATACAATAATACATTTGTATCGCGCGTTCGGCCAAGACGTTTTCATTAGAACCTGCCAGACTGAATAGTTGAGGGGGAGGAGGGGGAGTCTGCTCTCACTGCTGATGGTTGTTGTTGTTGTTGTTATTATAGTTGTGAGCTGACTGACTGCGGATGTGACCTTTACACTGGCCAGACGTCGTAGTCTTAGTATCTGGATTGTGTTATTGCACAGGCAATAACAACAACAACGATAAACAGACGTCTTCAAGCTGAGCTTTCCCACACACACACACGGCTCCGTACCGAAGTGAATGATTAACCGTGGACATTCAGCAGACTTGTCTTACCGTTTCGGTTTTCGAATCTAGCGGGCGGGCTTCAAAATTGCACAATATTGTTACGACGGTCTTAACTGATCGTCGTATGGTACAGTGGAAAACAAAATACAAGACACCAATTATTAAGTCACTAATCACTAGCTTTAATTATCACAATTAAACAGGTTGTAATCAACAAAATAGTCTCCTACAATAAAGCAAATAAAAATTGTTCACAAGCAATAAAATGTCAACCAATATAAAACACAATTGTATTACAATTGTCCCGCACGATTATAAAACACATAACACGTGGCCACAATAAATACTTTTCACTAATAACCACTCGAACGCATCGCCCGACAACAACTGAAAAGTAAGCAGCAGGTATGGGGTATTTATAGTCTGCAGAGTTCCGTAATATGCGTCCTTAAAAAGCCATCGAAAATTCTAGAGGACACTTCAGCGCGACCTTCGCAAAAACACGTACCGTTGTGCTTGTTGAGAAACTTCTCGAACAAGGCTATCGAATGTACGAGATTGTTCCGATTACGTAACCTGCCTCGCGTGATAAACGTCACGTACGCATTAGGCCTACAGCTGCGGGAATAGAGTACAACAACGTTCTCCAATGTACCAGAACGTTCCATAATGGCGTAACACTTGTCTGCATTACGTAACTATATAATAACAACAAACAAATAAGGACAAATGTACAAAACGCAGACAATACAATAATGGAGTCCGTCATAAAAAAATTAAGAACGAAAGTCACACATGTAGTTAGTAAGTAGGTCATTACAGATTAAAGGTCAAGGGTATGTCGCCCTCTGTAAGCGCAAAGGGCGACGTCAGCTCACAATACTTGCTTTATACATTTGCTGCAAAACGTTATACATACGCGTGCTTGCGTGCGTCCACGGTTCTGTATATACAGCAGTGGAATAAGCAAAACATTACAACAATAGAAATATTTAAATCGAAATTCGGAGCGATTATTCGTTAGCTTCTGATGATGCAGTTTTTATCGGAGGATCATACGTAAACCAGAATAAAACAAAATCATACGTAAAACAGATTTTTCCCCGATCTGACGATGAGCTTAGAAGCTTGAAAGCGCTAATCGGAATAATTTTTCTATAGTGGTGTGCAACAGTGATAATTCTGTTTGTGATTGTAACCATTAACACAGCTTTCTTAATAAAACAGAATAGTGACAATGCAACAAACTGAACAGGAATTTAGCCAAAATTTGTTTCTTTTTTCGGGGGTTGATCCAGGTCGGATTGGCGGCGTGGAATCAAAGATGAGAATAACCATTCCGGAATGTTTCCTTTCAGGAAGCCGGGCATTCATTCCTAAAGTCGGGTTTTGGGACATCCTGGAACCCTGGAGTTACAAAAACAGAATAAACGAACATTTAGAGTCGTTGTTATTAAAATTCGTCCCCGGGCTGTTTGGCCGTGGTCCACTGTTTCTTGCTGAAACAGACGTATCGACAGTACCATCGACTGCCATCGTCAGTGTACAGAATTCTAGCTGTACCACCCTACGTTAGTATAGCTCGAAGTTTATACACTGATGGTGGCAGTCGATGGTACTGTGGAAACGTCTGTTTTAGCAAGAAACACAGGACCACGGCCAAGCAGCCCGGGGACGAGTTTTAATAACAACGACTCCGGCCGTGTAAGCCTACGAAGTATTATTTACAGTCGTTTTCTACGTTTCTAAACATTCGAATAACAAATGTAAGTATTAAAATTTGACTCTGGCTTACTCGGTCCCTGTATTCTACGACACAATTCGTACTACAAAAGAGTGATAAATCGTGCCGCCGCGCCGCAATGTTAAATTTTTTTTTTTTTTTGTCATTTAAAATTATAAAAGTCAAAACGATTTTCTGTTTCTAAATTACTTCATTGAAAACAAAGTTTGCTGAACGGCACCCTTTAGACTTATTGTAATGTAACATTAAAAATGTACATAATTTAAGTGTGATTATCCTGAAATCAGCATCAACGCTGAGCGATATGCAGACAGCCTAAAACGCTTACGGCTCAAGAAGAAACATCAAGAATAAACATTCCGGAAAGCTCACAAATGCTGTCATTCTTGTGCTTGATAATGCTCGACCCCATGTAGCCCAGACGATTCAAGATCTGCTTGCTTGGTCGTATGAAGTGGGAAGTCTTACAACATCCACCTTACAGTCCCGTCTTGCCCCCGTGCGATTATTATGTTTTTGCCCCATTAAAGAAAACACTAAAAGGACGGCGGTTCAAATCGGACGCTGAGATAGAGTTTGCTGTTAGCGAATGGTTCCGCAAGCAGCCGCAAGAATTTTACCAGCAGGGAATCTACAGATTAGTGCAACAGTGGGACTAATGTCTTAATGTTAATGGAGACTTCTTTTAAAATCGTTGAATAAAAAATGTTTTAAAGCCTCTAAACGTGTTTCTGTTGAACAATCCTCGTATAAATTATTTTTCCCGATAACGACTGTAGACATCTTTAAACGTTGGCTTAATTTAGAAATCAACGGTTACCAAGCTTTCGAACGTTTATATAAAAAAACAATCGCTAGTTAGTGTAAGTATGCAACAAACTTTCTTTACGTTCCGGTTGTTATACACGACCTTGTGCATGTGTGGAACAGATATTTACGTCTCGGTCACCTGTGTTTTCTCTGCTTTACATAATTTTCTTCAACAAACCGGTTAAAAATCAGCGGTTACAAGTAACACTGGCATTTGTTCATTATACAGTCACTGCCTACCGCATAACTTGTTTGCTGCTGCCTTCAAACAAATGAATGGTCGATTGTTGTTGGTCGGCATCGGGTTAAAGACCGGTTTGTATATGTGTTACGACGGCTATTATTATTATTGTGTTATCTTTCGCTTTGTTTGTGTAATTACTGCGCCAGCAGATATTGTTAAATTTGTTTATTTTTACGAAATGATTTTAAACGTATTCGGAATTCAGGCTACCGTGATGTCATCATCAAATATAATAATGTAACCAGTGCCGCCTTATTATCGTGTTCAACCGTTTTCGCTCGCGGTAGCACTTTCCCCCTTTCGGATTCCTCAGCATTGCACACTGTCTTCTACTGTAACCTCTTTCGTTTTACATGTCCGTTAATTATTAATGTTTCCACCCAGTTTGTCAAAGTTTTTTTACGTAATAAGCTTTGAAATACACCTTTCTATTCCTTCTCATTTGTTACTATTTTTCTCGTTTATTCCCTTCATAAGCACATTTCAAAACTTCCAAACGAAGTTCCGATCTAATTTGTATTACTTATCGACACGGGCGTTTTTTTTGTAAGCAACAAACACAAGCAAGCCAAATGTTTTGTCAAACGTTTGGCATTGCGGTAACGTCACTGGACGATTTTACCAACGCACCAAGTAATTTCTATTTAAACGAGATCGTTTCGCGACATTTTGGTTTCATTTTTACTTTGTGTTAGTGATTTATTGGTCTTGGTTCCTTTATTTAACAGTTTTAGAAAGTTCTTATTTGAACTTGAATGAAATGTTTAACTCACTTTTGTTTGTGCGAATTCTTGTCGCTTAGGAATATTTTCTTTGGGTCTCTGTTAAAAAGAAGGTATATTTTAAATTACATTACAGATGATAGCTTGTCTTGTTTCAAGTATTTTCTTTGTTTTATTTGTTCGTGAAATCCTTGAGATAGTTAGTTCTTCATTATCAAATTATGTCGTCATAACCTATGCTATTGTTATAACCTTTTGTCATGTTCAATTCTTTATTTTTAATATTTAATCGTAATAACACTGTTTTTCAGTTGTACACCAATTTTTTCCTATTTTTTTTTTAACAAAAAGACGCGTGTCCAACTGAGAAACAGTGTTATTATAAACGAAAACTACAAGAGTTTACGAGCGAGAATCTTTAATCTTATTAACGAAGCACAAAATTACCGCCGGCCTTTGCATTTTGCTATCCCCGTTGTGCGTTACTTCCGTTGCACGTTCGTCACGACGAATTTCGTTTATACGATTTAAAAGAAGTGATGCTTCAAAAATGTTTAAGTACTAGAAAACATACAACACAGTAATAATAACTCCGAACCGCACTATAATATTGCTGGTGAAACCCTAAACTTTGCCGGGGCCACTGGCCGGTTATTTCTACTTCGCTGAGGTTAGAGACATCAAGAATTCAGGCTACAGAAATGGAATTTTTGCGTTCCATCCCTGGGTACACAAAAATAGATATGAAAAGAAACAATTAGATAAGATAGGAACTGAAAGTTGAAGAAGTAAACGGAATCATCAGTAAGTATAGAGAAAGCTGGAAACAACACGTTAGCAGAATGGCTAGTGACAGATTCCCCAAGGTAGGCTTATTGTATCAGCCCAAAAGTGAAGAGACGCCTGGGAAGACCCAAGAAGAGATGCTCCGACCAGTTTGGAGCCGGAACAGACTAAACAGTCTAAGCCGCGAAGAAGAAGAAGGTTCGAGTCAAATCTACCAGTTTCCGGCCTACGAATCGAGAAGGGTTGCGTAGTTACAAGCGCTCTGGAACTGGATAGAAATCTTGTCAATGTCTGACCTTGAACAATTGCGGCACAGAGTGATAATCAAACGTTTTGGAACGCGCGTCTCGAACATCGTCCGTTGCGTAATCAACGCGTGTAAAGTGTCACGTAATTATCTGTGTCCCAGCGCCGAACTGGCAAACCATCTCTCCAGTTACGCTTTGTCAGGCGGTCTAGGTGGACGACCTTGACTTTCAACTGCCCTTCCCAGTTAGTCTGAAATTTAGGTCAGTATACAGCCAAACCTGATCTCCTTCTTCGAAACCTACACGGTTGGAGCGAATGTCATACCGGGTTTTTATTTCGTCACTCGCCGTCTCGTTATCAAGCGATTAATTTTTCGCAGTTGGTTCACTAATTGTGGCGAATAATTCTGCTGAGTCTCAGGTGATTCGAGCATCAAGTCCCCAGGAAGACGAACCCCTCGCTGAAACACTAGTGTTGCTGGAGTCGTGCCGGTTGTGTCGTGTACTGATAACCTATACGCCATTAGCAATAATGGCGTATGCTTATACGCGGGTCCCAGTCTGTCCGGTTCTCGTTAACAACTTTTGCTAGATGCTGCTCAAGTGTCCTATCGAATCTCTCCACTGTTGTACATACAACAATCGTATATTTCATTAAATATTTCGTGCGTTTGGGACCTAACCTCTACGTTTGCAGTTGTCTTTAATGAGAAAAGTCGTTTCGCCACACGACATTTAAGTTAACATTGTGGTTTGAAGGGCCTAGTCTACAACTGTAACAGTGAGGGCTTAGTGTAAGTTGGCAGCTGATATTATTGTGGTATGTTATTGTCGATAGCATAACAATAACATTATTGTCATATGTTTTTGTGGTTAGATTGCTAGGTATGCATGGTTAAAATTTTAATAAAAGATTTTAAATAAATTCTTTTATGGTCGTTGTTCAGTAAATATTAAACAAGTATAATGTAACAAAGGCTTGGTGCACATACTCTATTGAATAAATGTGTAGGCTCAAAACACGCACATATGTAGGTCTAGGGTGGTCTAGCCAGATACATTCCGTATTAAACCAACTTTAATGTCATTGCGTATTAGTGATACAGTTATGAGAAAATATAATATATAACAATGAAACCTGTAACAATACGATTAACCCACGTACAGTACACAGCGGTAGCGTTCTTCTTATAAAGATAACGTCGCGCGGGTTGTGGGTAATAAATCGTGCGGCGGGTAACCGTGATTTGTGCTGGCTGCAAAGAGATTACATAATGGCATTGTGATGTGACACGGGCACGGCCGTGGGTCCGACGCCCACCGCATCAACGTCATCCGTTGTGTTATTTTAACGCCGTGTACCGTATCTAAAACAGACAGTGGTACGATATTATCTGCGACAAGACGGGAGAGAGTTAGTGTTTAAAATGCATTTCATGTAAGCGCCCTGAGTATATAATCGTTATTGCCAACACAACGCGTCTAGTGCGGTTTCAGCGGGCTCCGACGACGGTACAACAGCCGCGGGCGCAAAATATATATATTCACGCGTGCTCGTCTTACCCCCAACTCCGTTTGTGTGGATTAGACAAACGTTTATAATGCCTGAATGAATAAGTGGTTACATTAGTTTACATCGCTTTCACTCACACACGTACAAGGACGCGCGTCCGCGCACGGCTTATTTCGTAAATCATCGTCTGTTCTACCTGCGCAGAGATTTTCACAGTTGAATTTGAATTTAACTGAAGGACTATTGCCATCACAGAACGTTTCGCCCACCCAAGCGATCGGTAGCCGTATTCAGGCTAAGTGTATACCAATACGTTTACGTGTAAGGAAATGAATAGTACTCCATCAACCACTGACAGAGAGTCAACATAATAATAATAACAAAATTTTACATAATATATAATGAAAATATAATGAAGACACGCACAACACTCACAAAACACAAGCACAATGACACGAACACTTGCACACCACCAAGGTAAAAAAATTGCTACATTTGACTGCTGTTTCCCACTGGAAACTGACTGCTACAGATCCTAAAATGCACCGGCAGGTTCTCCGCTGTTATTCCGGCGCGTCACCACACTGGTTCAGGGCACTAGGCCACACCAAAAAAGATCTGCTGAGTACCTCCCTTGGTGAGATCCTCAACCGTCCTTTCAAAACAATAGGAGCACACCCATCCATTACCACACGACCTTGAGAGAGTACGATTTTTATGCAGTGATCGGAGGAGTCACTCCCCTGCGCTTTAGAGCCCCGTGCCCCCATCAGCTACAGCTACAACTCATTTGACGCGTCTCACAACGGCCTATACAAAATTCATAATCACATCTTCCCTTCCAGTCTGTGGAGTTCTCAGTATCGTCTTCCCGAAGTACCACCGCCACCAACACGTAACGAGAACCGAAGCACGCGCTAACTGCTGAGGCACAGGCGTTATTATTATTATTATTATTGTTATAATACTGACGTTTCTTGTAAGGCACCGAGCTCTTCTAAAATACGTTATTCTGAAGGCATTTTTGATTCATGACGTTTTTGGGCGCTCCCTTTTTCTCTTTCTAGATGATTTCCACGCGTAAACTGTACTTGTGAATGTCTGGTTTTTAATACGGAGTACATTTAATACTTACGGTGACCTTATCTGATCATTCTATGACGATGCTATTTAATGGCAAATAACCGCCGTAATTACAATAAAAGCCACCCTGTTCCACATTGTAGAGTGAGGGTTAAGGCCTCTGAATGGCAGGTGTAGGGTACTCCGAAATCCGACCAAGGTCAGACCCGGCTCCATAGCTATAATGAACGTTTCTCGTCTAGGGGATGACAACTCTGAAGGTAAACGCCCTTAGTGCTTGTGGCTGGGGAAGATAAACCTTAGGTCGGGGTGTTGAGGCGCCGGGCTAAACTCGATACTCGATTAAAAACATCGAGATTGTCTTCATATCGCGGTCTTCAACTCGTTGACGCTGTGTTTAAATTACGAGGATTTTGTAAACCGCTAGTTTGTGCATACCGGACTCACCAAAAATCTGCAACGATTTTGCCACCTCAGATCGGTTGTCTCGTTCTTTACAGAAAATTAATTGCAAATCGCTTAATATTAAAATTTAGTGTAAAAATTGTACCTAAAAATTGGTGTTCCGATGTCGAAAAAATATAAATTACATATGGAGTGAATGTGTGTGTGTGTGTGTGTCAGAGAGCTGGGAGAAATCACAGGAGGACGCCGCAGTAAGCTGTGCAACTGGAGCCGATCAACAGACAGGTATAAAATGTACATCACAGACCACAACTGTGGTCTCTCGTACCTGCCAGTCGACTCGTTTTAACGGGACACATGCACGAATAACATATATTGTATTTTAATAGACCGGGGTTTTGTGTGTGTGTGTGCGCGCGCGCGCGTTCCTTCGGTCGGCGCAGTTATCCGGCGTTTGTGTGAGCGCGCGCACGCGTTCGCCTTACGGCTTCCTGTATTTTGTAACGGCTATCGATCGAACCATATATTATTAAATCTGTTAGCGTAATTTACGCGTCTACTAAATACAGTGGGCATTAGCTGTGACAGCCCCGCCCGTAACACGATATGTTAATCAAATGTGTTGCCGAGCTGTTAAATTACGTCCTAATAGCCTATAACACAAGCTGTATTCTACCGTGATCATAAAGTATTTGTATTTTACTTTACGTAACAATTATAGCGTACACAGTAATAATAATAATAATAATTACTATTATTAATTTTTTGGGACGTATTGTGGAAAATCTTTAAAGGGACACGGAGACGGATCAGTCTTTCAGGTATGAGATGCTTACACCCATCACACATCCTTATGCTATGCTTCTTGACGTATTAAATCCATCCTGGGACTGCTGCAGATGACATCATATCCTGCTCATGATAACATAGTAGGCCTACACGTCTTTGTACTTATCCAATACACAATTTTGAGCTTATATTATATTATACACAGTTTTATCCACTTCTTCTTGTACTGGCCAGAAGACATTGCATGTGTGCTAATGTATATAAGATCGTGTATCAACATAATCCGTGCAGTTGTTCAACATAATCTGTGTACTTTGTATACGTAACTATTTTTAATCTTTTTCAGTGAAGCTGAACAAGATCTATTTTTAATTTTTCATGAAGTATTTGTATTTTTGTAGTATTTATAGCGTACATAGTACAGTATAATAATAATAATAATGCCTGTGCCTCAGTAGTTAGCGCGTGCTTCGGTTCTCGTTACGTGTTGGTGGCTGTCGTGCTTCGGAAAGACGATACTGAGAACTCCACAGACTGGAAGGGAAGATGTGATTATGAATTTTGTATAGGCCGTTGTGAGACGCGTTAAACGAGTTGTAGCTGTAGCTGATGGGGGCACGGGGCTCTAAAGCGCAGGGGAGTGACTCCTCCGATCACTGCAAGAATCGGAGTCTCTCAAGCGCGTTTGGTTTTACTAGGTCGTTTGGTAATGGACGGGTGTGCTCCTATTGTTTTGCAGGTAGGGAGAGAGGATCTGAGCAAGGGAGGTACTCAGCCGATCGTTTTTTGGTGTGGCCTAGTGCCCTGAACCAGTGTGGTGACGCGCCCGAATAACAGCGGAGAACCTGCCGGTACATTTTAGGACCGGTTGTGGTCAACGTTGCTGCCTCCGATGCGACCCCCCGACCGCTCAGCGGTGGTCTGTCCACACCAGCTCGTGCATCAGGGGCGGGTGCCTAACAAAAGAAAGCTCTTGCACAATTGACAGGAGACAGCCGAGGCCACGAGCGGTTACGACAGCCATTCAGCGTCGAACGTGAACTGTTGACGATCAATATAAGAGGTGAGAGGTGTGGGGAGGCGTAGAAAATGTAAGTCTTGGGTGACGGGAGTCACAAGTATATTTAGGCGTCTTCACATTTGTATAGAAGACAGAGAAGCTCGGAAACGTTGTCATGCGTGTGTGTTCGTACACGCGCGAGCGCGCATCGTATAAGACAGGCGAGAGAGAGAGAGAGTGAGTGAGTGAGAGGACGTAAGCTAATGTAACCGTTTATTCATTCAGGATTTATAAACGTTTCTCTCTAATCCACTTGGCGCTTCACTCAGAGGGTTGTAAGATGACAAAGGGTGTGAGGACGACGTGAATACATTTTTGCCCCGGGCCGGAGGCTGTTGTGCCGTTCACGGTAAGTCGCGGTGAAAATTTAACTGAAACCGCAGCAGCACGCTTGTCGTGCGCGAGCGCGTGTATGTTTCCTCCCGGTTATCACAACGTGAATAAAATTTAATTAATATAACAGCGCGGATGGCAGCTGCAAAACATTCAGAATGATTGTACGTCTTGATATTGCGAATACTTAAGTAAAGACTCGATTCTCCACCACAGGGACGGACGATCATGAGAGTGGACGGATAACAGAATCACAAACAGGGATAACAGAATGTCAACTGGGAATTGTTGTATAGAAAGTTGAATAAAAACATTTGTATGTGTATACTATTCGGCTTACAGTGTACTCATATTTCTTTCTTTAAATTAAAAAAAGAGGCTCATATAATATTTATAAACTAGCTGTTACTCGCGGCTTCGCACGCGGGTATTTGACTTTTAATAAGTAATTTAACGTAATATAATTTTTATTTAATATATTTTTCATTTGATTAATTTTTATACGAGTCTATATGGCGTTCTGTCACCTCGTATAACAATTTTGTACTCTTTTAATTTATTGTTGTATTGGAGTGTTAGTGGTCTCAAATATTTCTACTAGTAATTTTATACAAACCACTATGTTGTCTTTGGTATGGACGAGCGCTTTCGGCAGTCAAGCCATCTTCAGGTCATTTACCAACGTGGTCGGCTTGGCTGCCGAAAGCGCTCGTCAATACCAAAGACAACACAGTGGTTTGTATAAAATTACTAGTAGAAATATTTTGTACTCGTTAGTCAAATCTCTCCAAAGCTGTTTACAACAGTTTTACTGTTTTAACTTGTACTAAATTATTATGTTTGTGAAACAGCCTTTGGAGATTTAAAAGTATCCATTTATAAAACCTTTGGAGATAATTATAAAGTACCTGTTAAATCAAAAACGCTATATTCTTTATTTTAAGTGTTACTGTGTTAGAAGCATTGTGTAACACATTAAACGTTGTTTTCCTCAACTATGGCTTTTATTTATTTCAGCAGTAAACTAAAAAACCAAAAACCTCACAAATGAAAACAACACGTATTTTCGCTTTGCATTAAGTAATAGGACAATTTACAATTAGTACACTTTTCCACATCGTAATATATCGATACAATCGCATATCATATAAAACATCGAAAATGTACTGCGGAATGGATAATTGTACAGTTCCGATGCCGCTAAATAGCTTTTGTTTATTTACTTGTTACTATGGTAATTAATTCTGGTCTCCGTGGTGTTTTTGACATCTGTAGTAGTAGTAGTAGTAGTAGTAGTAGTAGTAGTAGTAGTAGTAGTAGTAGTATTTAATATATTTCATTACTTATTCATTGCATCATCAGAAATATGTATAAACATAAATTTTATATCGTTTAAGACAATCACAAAATACATAGACGTATCTGTATACAAAATTACAAAATATATCGATACAATTGCATATTAAAAACATTAAAAACTGCAGGAACGGATAAAGGTACAGTTCTGATGCCGCTAAATATCATTTGTTTATTTACTTGTTACTATGGTAATTAATTCTGGTATCCATGGTGTTGTTGACATCTTCATACGCGTCAACGAAAAGGCATAATTAAAAGGGCCTGAATCGTGCGAACGGGGCAAAGTATCAAATTCCAAGTTAGACAGTGTTTTTCGCCTTGTGTCAAAGATTACCTGTGTAAAATGTGACGGCAATCGGTGTAACGGTGTGGATTTGTATTCAGTATACATGAATCCTCAGACTTTGAGGTGTGTGTGTGTGTGTGTGTGTGTGTGTGTGTGTGTGTGTGTGTGTGTGTGTGTGTGTGTGTGTGTGTGTGTGTGTGTGTGTGTGTGTGTGTGTAGATTAATAGAATCACCTGAGATCCGTCGTGTGACTTCGTTTTTGGGTTAAAATGACGCGTTTCGGAACATCTTCAGGTGTAAATCTCTCAATCGAGGTTGTTAATTGTTAAAATCACATCAAAACATATTATACTCGCGCACGTCCGTATGGGTGCACGCCCTTTGAAGGCCGATCGCATACTCCAGGATAATTCAGAGGGTTCGCACCCTTTGAAGGCCGATCGGATACTCCAGGATACTTCAGACGGTGCGCACCCTTTGAAGGCCGATCGGATACTCCAGGATAATTCAGAGGGTGCGCACCCTTTGAAGGCCGATCGGATACTCCAGGATAATTCAGAGGGTGCGCACGCTTTGAAGGCCGATCGGATACTCCAGGATAATTCAGAGGGTGCGCACGCTTTGAAGGCCGATCGGATACTCCAGGATAATTCAGAGGGTGCGCACCCTTTGAAGGCCGATCGGATACCCCAGGATAATTCAGAGGGTGCGCACCCTTTGAAGGCCGATCAGATACTCCAGGATAATTCAGAGGGTGCGCACCCTTTGATGGCCGATCGGATACTCCAGGATAATTCAGAGGGTGCGCATCCTTTGAAGGACGATCGGATACTCAAGGATAATTCAGAGGGTGCGCATCCTTTGAAGGACGATCGGATACTCAAGGATAATTCAGAGGGTGCGCACCCTTTGAAGGCCGATCGGATACTCCAGGATGTAATGATCGAAATTTAAAAAATTTTTTAATTCCTCGATCAAGTGACACGTTCCCACACTCAAGTCGACGGACACAAGCCCAGGTCGTAAATAATGACGAATCGAGGGCACGTCAAACCCGACGACAGTGCGAAGACAAAGAAAAAACGTCTGAGCACTGCACACAATAAGAATTTCAAGGCGTCGCTGACAGCTAGCAGTTTGTCACAATTTACAGCACCCAACAATCTGAAACAAAGACTTCGTACAGCTGCCGAGTTACACGGAATCGAGATGGAACGCCTGCTGTGGAGGTGAAGCGTAACTGCACAATTATGAAAGGCTTTACTATGTTACAAAAGGAGTACAGAGCAATTTTAACTAAGAAATAGACAATAGACGTAACTCAGTGAATACTGCCAGTACATCCTGCCCAGCATGAAAACAAACCTTTGACAGTTTACTGAGATTTACGACTGGAAAGTATGGAGGTCGACCAGAATAACGCCAACGAAGGGTTGATAATCGGCGGAACGAACGACGAGTAACTTAAACAATTAACCAAGACTCTGGAGTCTGTTAACAAAAGCTCAGTCAGAACCTTAGGGAAAGTCTAAACAAAGGATAACAGAAGGCCATGAAATTGCCCTAATTTCTTAGAATCCGTGCTACGCTCGTCACATGAAACACTCCGGGGATGACGACGACCAACCAGCGTCAAGCATCTTCTAAGAGAGCTCGTGGAGAGAGTGGGAAGGGTTCGGACGACGAATCGTGAAACAGAGGATGAGATCGGCAGAAGAGTAGGAATTTGTACGACCAATCAAGAATCCGAGAAGGCGTAGAAATCCAAAACTTAGACTTATGGGTAAGATGTTTCAATAAAACTGTTTGGCGAAGACGCGGAGCGGGTAGTCACGCAGTCACGTAGTCAGTCAGTTAATAGTCGCAGTTAATAGTCAGTCGGTAGTCAAGAGTATGTGGTCGAGAGTTAGCAGTTGATAATCATAGTCGATAGTTAACAGTTGATAGTCAGTCGGTAGTCAGGATCGGAACAGTAATACGGTTCGTGATAGAAACAATTTGTGCGACCGACCGAATTCACAATTTAGTAAATTCAATGTGAACAGAGACATCGATATAATCACACTTATACACAATTCTGTGCGGGAAATATAAACTATAAGTGCGCACGGGACTTGAAACCTCAACTGACGCGCACATAATAACATACTTATTAACATTTCAAAGTAGAACAGTGAGTGACACTTCGAACATTCTCACATCATAATGTATCACCATGTTGAACGACTAATTGAATGAACTGCATCAAACAGTTAAAAGAAAACACAGTACGCGATACATCCAGATAGACGGAACAGTTAACCATGTACACAAACACGGCAAACTTTCAGAACAATTCAGTTTAATGACAACATTAACACCTCACTATTTGAACTCCGGACACTCGACATCAGCGGGTAACCACAACACCGTACACATGACGGGAGTGGAGATTTAGTGAAGTGAAGTGATTAGTGCTCTTCATAACAGTGATTATGATCTTCGACGAATCATCCAGAAGGTGTCTTCTCACAACGGCGGAATAATGGATAAACACTCTCAAAAGATAAGCTTTATGTCTATTTAATCTTAGTAGTATATACTACTGTTCTGTTGTCTCTTTTCAAAGAACAAACCCCAAGAGAATATATATATATATATGAATCATAAAATCTATAAAATAACACTAACGTAATTCGTCATCTGAGAATAATGAACGCATTTAGGTAGGAATAAGTTTATTTGTTGATTGTTTATTGTTCGTATGTGTTTTATATATGTGCATTATTTATTGCATTTGAATGTACCATGTGTTTATGTTTCAGGAAACATCGTATAATTTGTATTTTATATCATGTGTTTTAATATGTATGTAATTTGCAGGATATAGTCACTTACTCAAGTAACAAGTGTAATAAATAAGTAGTTAATCTATATTATTCTTGCGTTCATTATTGAAATTTAACCTTTATTAATTGTTGTATCTCATTCTAAGCATGACACTAAAAGTCTTACAACGTATACTAAGCATCAATGGACACAATAAACTCGACCATTGAAACGTCTGATTAATAGACTCATAAATCGTCTTTAATTAGTCACTGTGTTGAGTCTAATCTGACGAATAGAAACAACTTTTAGATATATCAAATTTAACGTATAACATAAATCTTTAATTAATATGATGCATAATTGATGAGTAATTAATCCACGCAGATAATTAGCACAGATTAATATTCACTAAATGTAAATGGTTTACACAATTAATTACCACAAATGTAAATTACATTTACATCACTAAATATAAATGCTGCCCAACGCATGGCACTAAATGTAAATGGCGTCCAACTTCGGGGCTAGATACATGTGAAAGATTGATAAATTTATAGATTTAATAATTAACCCATTTATGCAATTAATACGCATAAATATCCATTAAAAGGATAATTCAGAGGGTGCACACCCTTTGAAGGCCGATCGGATACTCCAGGATAATTCAGAGGGTGCGCACCCATACGAACGTGCGCGAGTATAATATGTTTTTGATGTGATTTTAACAATTTACGACCTCGACTGAGCGATTTATATCTGGAGATGTTCCGAAAGGCGTCATTTTAACGCAAAACGAAGTCACACGACGGATCTCAGTTGATTCTATTAATTTATAAATAAGAAAGTGACTTGGATACCAATAACAATATGTATGTATAATAATAATTGCTGTATACGCTAATGTAAATGTCTTTTTACCTCGTAACAAACGGATAAAATCTATGTACAGGGTGTTTCTGGAGGAAAGAGAAATATTTCAGGAGTTGCTCTAGAGATAAAAATAAAAAAACTTATTTAAACATAGGTCCGAAAATCTTTTGTTTCGGAGTTGTCGCCAGTTAAAATTTTTTTAATTTTCACTACAGATTTTCAATCAATATGTGGTCAACGTATGTATAGGCGAGATAATCAGTTAATTGGCTTTTTCTTATTACAGTATCGCACTGCACGGCGCAGATACCAAGAAATTAACAAAATAAAGTTTTTTATTCGAAAAAATAAAATTAAAATAACAGTGTTTTATAATACATTACGAAATAAAACATCTACTCTTTTGATTTGATTCAGAAACGTAACATTTTCTGCCGTATCGTTACTTAAAGAAAATCGAATTTTGTCAAACGCTGGTTTCAATCAGAATCCTTCTTTCATCCTCTTCAAAACGTCATCATTAAGGACTTTTCTGTCTACGATATTAAAGAGCCTCCTCCAGCATCTCATCTCAAAAGGTACAAGGTGATTCCCCTCCAATTTCCTTCTGAGGAACATGGCATGAATTTACAGGTTTCTGAGTCACATGACATATGCTACAAATGGAACTTTTTTCGATTTCATCCAGGGAGATGTTTCTGGACGCTAGGAGTGAACTAGGTGTAAACATTGACACCGAATTACTTTTCATCAGTCAAGTAGATACAACGTCTTCTAAAGCAAGGAGGAAGTTAGGACTGCTTCTGTGGGCGAGTCGTCATTTTCAGTCAGGTAATACCTTCCTGCGGCTAAACCAAATCATTGTTCGACTGACTCTGGAGTACTGTTCCATGATTTGGGGATATATAAGGGACGACACCGATCAGAAGACTGAGGAATTGCAAAGCGAGTTTTTTCTTATTTACAATATCGTGGCATCAAGTCAGCATCTTTCTTTATACGAGGCCATATGTAAACATTGGGGCATTATGACCCATGAAACAGAAGAGCAGTACAGGATATGTTAATTATGTGTATTCACGGCCTTATTGAGATACGTGTCTCGGGAATCGGTTACAGAGTTTCTTACGTAAGATACAGAAGGCATGTCTTGTTCAGATACCTTCGGCAGAATGTGTTCATTGGCGAGATCCATATAAAATGACAAATAGTGTTTGTGGCAGTGAAGAGGTTGACTGTTTAAATTAGAATATTAGGAAAAATGTTTACTGTTTTGCCTTTAAAAAAATGTTATGAAGATACTGGAATGAGACTGTGACTAGGTCATAAACAAATTTATAACAAAGTACTTTGTGTAATAATTTTTGTTTTTTCCTCTCAATATACAGTGGTTTTATTAGCGAGTTATATTATTGTAATTATTTATATCAGTTATTTAAAAATGTGTTATTAAATGTATGGAAAAATGTTAAAAATCAGATGTACTTACCGGATTCTGATACTTCATTCGCATCTTCCTCCCATGCCTTATCCTGCAAATTCCTTTTGCAGTAATCAGCACTTGTGTAATCATATAAACAAGAATGCTTTTCTATTAAAGATGCAAATTTCGCATTAAATTCTGGATCGTCTTTCATTTTTTGAAGGCACTTATCACTAAAATTATTAAGTTACTGATAATTAATAAAGCGAAAATTGTCAGAAAACACAGTAACAACGGACTAACAACACGCAACCAAAGTGGAACATGCAGCATTGTTACGATAGAGATAGGATTGTTGCTTGTATCGTGTCTGTGGGCGCTGACTCATACCCTAACCTGCGTTCAACTTCTAATCTACATCGTATTGCTGTTGAATCTCAGTCGCATCGCTATCGGGTCATTCCAGTGGGCGCTCGGCCTAAACATTTTTAGAAACGTTGTGTATAAATTCGTGTTACTTGTTTGTTTGTTTTATATATGTGTAGTGTGTTTATTCCTCTTCCTTCTATGGTATATCGACGTTTCCCCCGAAATACGTCTCAGTTAGGTAGAGTACATACACCAAGGTATTCGTACCATTCTAAGCACTCTTTTCACATCGGAATACAGTCATTCTTCTTCCCTGTTAGACAGAAATCTTGATAAAAGTTGCGCTGAGCGTTCGGCGGTTCCTGCGGCTGCCATTTTCAGTAGCGTGGACTCGGCGTTCACGTCCAAGCGACTAGCGTGACCCTGAGTGGTTTTTACGAGGGGCGGCTGACAACTAATGCGCAGTCGCGTGTAACTCGCAAATGAAAAGCGGTAGTCAAATGAGATAAAAAAAGTACATTTTATTTTGTAACTGGTCGTTTTGTAGTCTAGCCTTTTGGCGGCCACATTCTTGTGCTGAAATCGTCCAAGAGTTCACCGTCATAACAAATGTTCTTTTGTTGTTCGCCGTATAGTACGTGACGCGTTATACGAGGGGTGGCGGAGTCGCATGTAACTCGCAAATGAAAAGGGGTAGTCAAATGAAACAAATATTGAATAAAAGTAGCCTATATTTTATTTGCTAAAAAAACGTACATTTATTTTTCCAAGTAGTCAACATTTACAGCTACACATTTCTCCCAACGGTGAACCAGTTGTCTCATTCCGTCGATGAAGAATGCCGGTGGTCTTTCCTTGATCCACGACCTCATTGCGTCTTTCAGTTCATCATCTGTGGCGAAATGAATGCCCTTAATATCCCTCTTTAAATGCGGAAAAAGTGAAAATCGCAGGGCGCCAAATCTGGCGAGTATGGAGGGTGTGGAATGGGTTTATTTCACAGTTTGCGTGGCACCCACCGCGAACAGATTTTACGGTAGCCCAGTTCTGGAGCAATATGTTCTCGTTATTTCGATATGCCTATCCGGGTGGAGATGCGTTGTTGTGTGATGCGACGGTCGTTTTGAATCAATTCATTCTCCTCCAATTCGCTGCTTCTCATCAGTCACACAAACTGGTCGACCACTGCGAGGTTCATCCTCAATATTCGCTTCACCAGCTTCCGATGCACGAAATTTTATTGCCCACCTACTCACGGTACTTCAGTCGACAGTTTCATCACTATAAACGGCTTTTAGACGACGATGAATGTCACTAGCGTTCACATTTTCAGCTGTTAAAAATTCAGTCACTGGACGTTGTTTTAGACGCGTTCACATAGCTGGTGTACTCGACTCCATAATAATGGCGATTGACAGAAAACGAGAAGGAGTTTTGGTCAACGAGATTTGGGACGTTTGTAATCAAGAATGTCGCTATAAAATGGCAGCACGCGCCGTGCTGTACATTGTTTTATTTTCCCGTTTTACACGACTGTGCATTACTTATCAGCCGCCCGATGAGTAGTTCTGACAGAGGCGTGAAAACTTTCATAATTTAGTAAGTTCGTAAAGGAACGGAAACCAGTACATAGAACAACAAAATGTGTTCGACGTATCAAAATAATATCTATGTATAGTTGCGAGCTAAGTAAGAGGAACAGAAACTCTTGTGAGTTAAGTAAATTATTTGTAAGTTGAATAAGTGAAGGAGGTGGAGATGGAATATTGTAGATTAGATAGAACTCGTGAACGGTATACCAAACAAAGCAAAGAGGACTCTGAAAACTGGAAGAAAGGGCGTCCGAGAAGATTCTGCAACGTTGCCAGAGGACCATGAGAGACTGATTCAAGAGAAACGAGATAAGCTTTGAGCTTTAATAGGGGTCGCGGCGTTAAAATAACGTCTGGTGACGTAGCAGCGCTGATGCGGTCTCCAGGTGGGCGTCAGACTCACGGCCGCGTAAGAGCACATCGCCATTATGCAATCTCTGTGCAGCCAGCACAAATTACGTGTGATTTATTACGTACGTTATCTCACGTAAGAGTGCTATGTGTGATATGTGACCTTGAACAAAGCTTCGTTTGACGTTGGATGTCCAAACGTTGGTGTAATGTCGTGTTTTGCTATTTTCACTGTCTCGAGTGACTAACGAACACTAGTGAACAGTGAACACTTCTTCTTTATCCTCTTATTCTCTTCCTCAGGGTTTAGCCTTATGGCTCGTTTTGTTTTCAGTCCTGCCATCTTCTTTTGGGCGTCTTATACCTCTTCTTTCTTGGGATCTATAGATGACTACCTGTTTTATTGACTGAACCATCGACCGGAACCGGGCTTCAGCGAGGTTATACTTGATCCTTCTTGCAAAAGCGCTGACCTCGGCAGTGGCCCGTCAGCGGGCATCGTACCCGGTCTGTTTCTCGCCTAACCCACGTCAGCTCAGCTCTTATAAGCTCCAGAGGAAACAGTGCAGCCGCTGCCTCAGAAGCGACGACCGACACCGTAACCTGCGTGGGCAGTGATCGTACCCTTACTCTTTTTCGATATTCCGATTATACGATTATTGTTATCGATGTGTACTGTACATCGTATATATTTTTAGTTGAGTAATAGAAATCGTGAAAATCAATTTTTTTATGTTTTTATTATTTTTAGTTTTTTGACGATTCTCAGTCGTGTTTCATTGTTATATGTTTTTAACGAAAAATGTTTCTAGCAATAATATAACTCCGATGTGTGACTGTGACGCGAAAAGTTGGCGTTCTTAGGTTAACGTGAAAACTAAAATTACACATGGAAACCAATATACCTTCAAAAAAATACTCGCTTTTTGTGAAATCCACAAAACAACTCAAAATAAAAGCTCGATGTAAGGCGCCTTTGCGTATTACTGTAGGCCTACATGTATCCCTTTTTATGGCAGAACTCGTTTCACAGTGTAATACTCGTTTTTTGTGCAGATCATTGGAAAAGACAACCAATTCGAAGGAAAGCGGGATGCTATGTATGTCTCCATTTTTTGTGTTTCCCACAAAATTTGCTTCCAGTGAAGTTTTCGAGTTTTTACTGAATAGCATCAAACAATATTGACCACCTAACGAATAGCAAATCTTGTTTTCAATTGTTAGTATGCAGCTTTTTGTTGTTTTAATAATTGTATTTTTCTCTTTTTTCTGTTGTTGTTTTTTGCTAAAAAATACGTTGTGTTCTTTGTTTTTAACGTTACCCTCATTCAAGCACTATGTATAAACATAGAGAACGTTATATTTTTCCCAACCGTGGCTTTTATTTCATTAAACAGGAAACTAAAACAACATTATTACCTAACTCGCAAATGTATTTTCGCTTTACATCAAGAAATAGAGAAATTTATAATTATACGGCGTTCCAAGTTGCATGGAACCAGAAGGATTAGGAGACCCTTACTAACACACACGCACGCAGCTGGTCCCCACGCCTGGGGTATATATCATCTACTGGGGCGTCTACTACGTAATTGTAAATTTATTAATATGAATTTTTTAACAAACGAGCTCAGCATATTTGTAATCGGATCAAATTTTAAAGAAAATGACACCAAACACGACGTGGTTGTGATATATTTTAGATGTTCAACTAAGCCCAATTTAATGTTCATTTTGGCTTTAGAAATTAGTGTCTTGCAAATGTTATTTAATTTTCATTGAAAATCACGCATAATTTCATATACGTTTATTGACAGTTATTTTTAGATATAACATTTTTAGTGTTTCGTAAAAAAAATTGTAAATTTCTACATTTTAATCGTAAACTTCTTAGTTTTAGTGCTTTATGATTAACTTTCAATCAAGTACTGTGTTTAAATTTTGATGTGAGATTTATATGGGAAATATAGTATGTAAACAATACGTACGTACGTAGATAATTGTATGTAATTGTATACAGTTGTATAAGTTATCATACCAATCCTTTTTTTCTTTTTCGTTGGGATACATTTTTAAATAAAATAATTTGTTTAATGAATATTACATACAAATATTTATCGCAATTATGTGTTGTTTTGGACTGATTCTTCTCACAATTTCACGGAGATTACAAAAATGATAGTTTAGTTTGGAAATATAAGCTAAATTAAAAATTTTATGATTTTGAATTGGACCGTATACTTATACCTGAACCGCCCGGGTCGTGCCTGGCTGGTTGTGAGTGCGCATGCGAGAGTAAGGGTCTTCTAATCTCTTAGGTGGCATCCGGTTTGGAACACCTAGTACACTTCTTCTTCTTATCGTAGTATATCGATACAATCGCATATTCAAAACATGGAAAATGTAGTGCGGATACGGGTATTGGGACAGTTCCCATCAGACGTAGTACTCGCGCCGCGACCTGAACAGCGTGCGGATACTGAAACCGTCAGTTCAGTAGTAGAAATTAACGACTAAACACGTCTTCAAGATGTGAATATTGACAGAAGAACGCGCGCTGCGATTCTGGACAAATGTTATAAAGTGTGACAGTGGACTAGTAGAGCAAGTTGCATTGGCAGGGCGCCAAGAGAATACGCGAAATTCTCGTAATACGGAAACCGAAAATATATACCAAAATAAAATACCCTATTACTACATACGGCTGGCGTGGTTATCACAATAAATTGTAACATCGCTGCTGTCGCGGGGAAGAAATTAACTAATCGACGGCGACGGCTTTGATTACCGAGCCCTGAGTAAATTAATCAATTAGCTCCGAGTCTGTAAAATACCCTTTGTGACATTTTACACTTTGATTTCAGCCGTGTTGTTGCACGGTTAATTGCACACAAAACGCACGCAGACTCAGTCTAAACGATTCTGGTAACGTTTTACTGTATATATAAATAGGACTGCAGCAGTTAGTTGACGAGCGAGTAGACCTAACTGCTCCTTTTGTAGCCTACCCTTTTGGCGGCCACATTCTTGTGCTGAAATCGTCCAAGAGTTCACCGTCATAACAAATGTTCTTTTGTTGTTCGCCATGTAGTACCTAACGCGTTTATACGAGGGGCGGCGGAGTCGCATGTAACTCGCAAATGGAAAGCGGTAGTCAAATTAAACTTCTTCTTCTCCACTTCAGGCATTAGGTCATAGACCTGTTGCGCCCTCCGGCCGTGATAGAACTCACGCCCCATCCCAGCCAGAGAGATATTAGCCAACCTTTTAACCCACGCCCGGGGCAAGCCGAGCGGGGGGGGGGAGAGTGTTGTTTATGTGTGTACTATATATTGTGTGCCCTTTTACTTATATGGCCCGGGTATGCCAGAGAAGACGTACGTATTATTTATCCGCGTACGTGCGGGTGGACGAGCAAATCGAGCCGTGACCTTGACTCGATCTCACCACATCGGCAGCACAGCAACGCTCTGATTATGAGTCAGAGACGCTACCACTATGCTGGCTCGCCCACAAATGAAAATGTCAAATGGAACAAATATGAAAAAAAATTACATTTTACTTGCTACAAAACTTACATTTATTTTCCCACGTAGTCACCATTTACAGGACACATTTCTCCCAACTGTGAACCACTTGTCTCATCCCGTCAATGAAGAATGTCGGTGGTCTTTCCTTGATCCTCGACCTCACTGCGTCTTTCACCGTGGTGAAATGAATACCCTTAATATCCCTCTTTAAATGCGGAAAAAAGTGAAAATCGCAGGGCGCCAAATGTGGTGAGTATGCAGCGTGTGGAATGGATTCGTTTCACAGTTTGCGTACCACCCACCGCGAACAGATTTTATGGTAGCCCAGTGCTGCAATAATGTGTCCTACTCGTTCTTTCAGCATGTCTATCCAGGTGGCGATGCGTTGTTGTGTGCCGCGACGGTCATTTTGAATCAGTTCATTCACCTCCATTTGGTGCTTCTCATCAGTCACACAAACTGGTCGACCACTGGTATTGTATATCCTCAATATTCGCTTCACCAGCTTCCGATGCACGAAATTTTATTGCCCACCTACTCACAGTACTTTGATCAACAGTTTTATCGCCATAAACGGCTTTTAGACGACGATGAATGTCACTAGCGTTCACTTTTTCAGCTGTTAAACACTCAATCACTGCACGTTGTTTTAGACGCGTTGATATAGCTTTCGTACTCGACTCCATAACAATGGCGACTGATAGAAAACGAAGAGTTGGTCAACGAGCTTTGAACATTTGTAGTACAAGAATGTCGCTACAAGATGGCAGCACGCGTCGTGCTGCACATTGTTTTGTTTTTCCGTTATATCTATCAGCCGCCCCTCGTATTTCCTATACGTTAAAAATGTTTTAAAACAGTACGATAAGGTTACCTAATATGGTGATATACTTAATATGGTCATAGTTTGATATTACACTAATTGCATATAAAGTATCATTCGATACTTTTTTTTTGTGTCAACACATAGAGTATTAATCTGCTTAACATAACTGTCATTTTTACGGTCCATATGCGCTTGTGAATATTTCAGCGGCAGCGGATCTTTGTCGAGTTGTAAGTTTTTAGGTTATTGCGTGTTTGCTGTACAGCGCTTTGTATTATATCTTATTATAAATAACTATAAATGAATTATACCTACGTTATACAGTTGAAGTGTACTACTTTGGTACTTTAGTATTCGGAGATTTAATTATAAGTTTTTATTTTATTTTATTGTGCAATGTAATACCTTAAGTTATAAGATGAAAAATTAATTGCACAGTGCCAAACGGTAAGGCGTCACCTTCACGATTGAATAAGCACAAACAGGACAGTAATGAGATAGCTAACAAAAGTTGTAGACAGTGTTCGTCTCCCCTGACATTAAAAGTGCAGTGTTAAAAGTGAGAAAAGTGGGGAAATGACATTATGTAGGGATCACACTGTTTTTGTGTTCCATGGACCACTCTGAAAGAGTCTTACGACTATTTTATGCAGATAGACTTTATAATGATAGAAAACGTGAAGTTGATTCATCCGCAAAGTGCTTGAATGTTATTGACGGCGAGCCTAGTTGCAACATATCTTAAGAATTATTAACTTCTGCAGAGCGTCACCCTACAAATAGTTATAGTGAAGATGATTATCAGCCCTGGAGGATTTGTAATACAGCTTTAAGCGGTAGTGTGAAAAAGAAAAATGCAACAATAAAAAATGGATTCTGTTCCATTTTGTTTGCTACGCTTGCCATGAAACTTTATCAAGATACCTTAGTTTACATGTGTGATAGCTGTTATGAAGGAAGGAGACAGTGATAGCGTTTTGTGTTTTCTCTGTATTTTCATTGTTTTCCGTTTTTTTTTGTTTAATCTGTCCTACGTGTAATCAGTGGCATTAAATGACTTAATTTATAGCGCAGTTTGATTTTATTGCATGAAATACGTATTCTAAACCGGAAAATTAATATGGTGTTAATAGGTGTAGTATCACTATATTAAAAACCCACTATCACCATATTAAGAAACCATATCACCATATTAAAGATCCAGGATTTTAGAAAGTTATACAAAAGTTGTGTTAAAACTCTGGTACAGGAAACCTTTGTCAGTTACGTGGGTAGTTAAGTCCTGATTTAATTTTTAAATTTATTTTCTGAAGAGTGTCGTATGGAATGAATGCTTCACCATATTAGGTAACCTTACCCTATATAGTGAGTAAAAAAAAAAAAAACTATTAAAAATATTAAAATGTTGTGAATCGACCGTTACTATTATTTACTTTTTGTTTCTGTTTCAGGTATGTGTATGGCAACTACCCAGAGCGAAACTATATAGCGGAAATATGTCAGGTAATAAACGTTTTGACACACCCCAACTGGAATTTTTCAGTTTAAATTTGTTTTTGTGTACTACAGTTTTGTATAGCGACGTGCAAATCGCTAATTGAATAGTATACTCGCGGAACTAATATAAAGGTAATAGGGTGAAATTTTAAAATTGATTATTATTGCTGCAGCACTACCGCATTGCAAATAAATAAATGAAAATCGATGGGAATATGTTTAGATACGGATAGATGTCTGCACTGGTGTAACTAGAAGCTGTTCCTGGTGGTTGAGAATGGGGACGAGAACACCTTGCAGGTTGGTCTCCACGTTATCTTCAGGATAAACGAGAATATCAGGATTTTTCCAATATAAAAGTTTTTGAGTAAACCAAAGCGAAGTATAAAAGGTTGAAAACCATACGGAAAAGCGCCGATTTTCAATTATTCTATTTTGATTAACTGGTATTCAAATCAGAGGTAATAAATCTCACATAATTATGAGTCCCATTAATTATAAATTTGTATTCTTCATAAATCATCTGAAATGAGTCTTCCTGAATGTACTTAAAAAAAAAACTAAGTTTTATTACCCTTCGCACCCTTAGTTTAAGGAAGTTATCCCAAGAATGTTTTAAGTAACTTGTCATTTAGTGTTAAAGTACGATATTTTTTTTCGATGGTAGGTGAAAATCTCTATAGACACTAGGAGCCCGGTAGTTCGTAGTAGTGTGGGACTCTACTAACCCACTAAAAACACCTCCCTTAATGCTACAACTGAGCAAGCTCATCCAGCAGTTTCTCCTTCCTGTTTCCTTCACGGGTGATGGGATGAAGCCCAATGGCTAATCCCAAGATTATTTTGGTTTTCTCTCACGTAGAGTTTTATGAATCTATGCATATTTATTTGCTTTCAATTGGGATACCAGATCATGTGGTTTCTATCTTTTGAGTCGCCTCAGGACGTGTGGAGCTTCTTCCACCACGTGTCGCATCATTGGGTTAACGTGGATCTGAATCCTCTGATCATGTTTGTCTCCATATTTTGTTATTGTTTCACTGACATATTCTACACTGAGGTCTCCATGTACTGTGCTTCTGAGTACTTTGTGCTGAAAGGTTTGTATCTTTTCTAATTTTTTTTTTGCACAGTCCTTCAGGTACGATATTTGTAAACGAATAAATCCAGCAATAAAATATTCTAATTTTCCTGAATGAAGTCAAGAAACTGTTAGTTTACCTGTGAAAACATGACTGCTTCGACCATAGAGTTTGAAGGCTACAAGAGTCATAACGTAGATAACCCTCTAAGTGAGGAACTGTGTCTGGATGAAGGTACATTAACAGGCTCTGCCTTATGTTTTTTCGCACGTGCGTGTTTTCTTTAATGCTGCAAATACGTACGTTAATTACTAAATGTCGAGTGTTTGTCATTATTAAAAATATCTCTGACTTTATTAGTTTAAAAATGTTGTAATCCCTTCTATTTTATTGCAGTTACTTCTAAGCCTGACGTCAAGAGATTATTGAATTTCGCTGAAATTTTAATAGATCAAGGGGGGTACTGATTCCCCCGATAGCCACAGATCAGCTCTCCCGATAGCTTTTTTCTCTCTGGAGCTCTTGTGATTCTCGTTTCACGGCGAATAACGGTTCCGTGTGTTGTTTATGTCTCCACTAAATACGCATGTACTTCGCTGAAACGGTACAAACCTCTGTGTCGTGTGCCTGCCATCTCTGTTCAGTTGTGTAGGCGTATTTCGAATTTTCCCTTCTTGGTCTTGCCGTCCTATTTTTGGTTCTCCTCCTGTCCCTCAATCTGACCTTGGTCAGTTGCGACACAATCGTATAAAACCCGGTCAGTTGCGAGCAATTGCATTTTCATGTTATTATAATGATGCAGAAATGACCATTATATTTCTATTAATTCCTAGCCTAACCTAACCTAACATAACCTGACCTGACCTAACCTAACGTAACAAAAATATTGGAAGAACGAGGTTATTCGCACAAACGAAAAGTTGCAGAATTTAAATCTCATGGAAGTTCAGAATGGGATCGTTTCTAAATGACAGATTCGGTCAGTAAGTGAAAGTGCGGGGCGCAATTGACCGTGTAAGAACAGGTAAAAACGTTGTTTGGTCACAACTGACCGAGACCGCCTCAAAATCGGCCCCATTGCGTTGAATTCGTTACCGTCGCTTCCGGAGCCCTTATGCCGAAACCATCTTAATGTAGGGAAATGTCTGAAATATTTTCAGTCGGGAAAGAGAGAAGCGGGAAGACCATTAGCCATTCAGTGATTGTGGCTAATTGCAGTAGACTTGTTTTTGTTTTTATGTTACAATAACAACGATAAAAACGTTGACGGTGAAAATGAATTACGGCTTTTTGTGACGGGAACGGGCATTTTGCAGCCGCCAAGGACACCGCGGCCGAATACGGTACACGAGACACGGTCGGTGCAAACGAATTGTGCAGTACTGCTGTCCCCTCCCCCTCCCCGTCATCGGACTCAACGAAACCGATCGTTAACCTAAATACTTTTTTGATCGGTCGAAAGACAGACAGTCAGGCTGATAAATCACGACCACGTCTCCGACCTACACACAAACAAATATACAGCGCGCAATACCGGTTTAGGAGCAGTTGGCGAGTTTGGAATTCCTTTCTCCGTGTCCGAGACACTTAATACTTAGCTCTGTATGTAATGAGGTAGTAGTCGTGTCTGTCTGTCTGTCTGTATGTACTGGATTTGTCTGACCAGTGAACAGACCAACGGTATCGTTGCACTTAGCAAAGTTTTATCTATTTTAAATATCTGAGCTCACTGATAACGCAGAGAAGAAATGAGTGCAAGAACTTTTATAACTTTTATTAGTGTAGTTGTGTTTATTTTAATAAATATACCAAGGCACATTACCGAGGTGTTACAGTTAATCTTCTATATTCCTATTCTAATGTAACATTAATTTTCCACACATAATTCTTCTTCTTCTTCTTCTTCTTCGTCACAGTTCGGAGTCGAACATTAGCCTCCATAATCATCCACCTCCATTTTACCCTGTCCTTGGCGATCGATGTCCTTCGTTTAATTTTAAGTGAAGTATCAGCATCCCTTGCCACTGCGTCGATCCAGCGATGCTTGGGTCTTCCTACAGGCCTTCTACTCTCGATTTGACTAAACAGTACCTTCCTAGGTATTCGGTTGCCTTCCATCCTAATGATGTGTCCTGCCCATTGCAATCTATACAGTCGGATAGTGGTTGCCAGACCATTGTCTTTGTATAGCTTGTATACTTCCTCATTGTGACGCATTCTCCGTATCCCATTGACTCGGATTGGTCCCCATACATTTTCCTCAAAATTCTCCTTTCAAAGGTATTTACTATGTTAGCGGCTTGTTTGTTCAGAGTCCAAGTCTCGCTGCCATATGTTGTCACCGGTCTAGTCATAACTTTATATAATGTGATCTTTGGCTGATGGATATTCCTTGCATTGAATATAGTTGTCAACGAAGCATATGCTCTATTTGCGGTCTGTATCCTTTTCCTTATTTCGTTAATTTTTAATTATCTTTTGCCATTCAAATCCCTAATATTTAAACTGATTAACTATTTCCAGGTTTAGTTGTTCGGTTTCAATTATATTGCTTAGTCAATATTAAGGGAAACAATGATTCATATTCTGATATTCCCTTAACGTACCAGGTTTGATCAAAAAGTTCCTCCAATTTTGCGCTACAAGCGCCAGATTAAAAAAACTGTTTTTATGTGATATTGGTACACAATTGTCTTAAATTTTAGCCATATTTGATGCATGGTTTAGATTTCACAGCTAACTGAGTAAGTCGTCTTTAGGTGTATTGCGTGTCATTGCTTGTTCAAAATTTTGCCAGGCTCGGCAAAAGGAAACGCCATAATCATGACACGGCAACTGCCGTATCACCAGATGTGTTACAACGCGATCTTTCCTCCTTCCAATAGTGATAACTTCCACGAAAGTATAAGGTTTCGCGACCATTGAAGACGTAAAACAAAAATCGCTAAGTGATCTCTAGGCTGTACCATAAAGTGCATGCTTGAAATATTTTGAAGACTGCAAAACGGCTGGCTTAATCGTGTTACATTCGACTGAGATTACTTTGAGGGGGGGGGGCAGTATAAGTGTCGATGAATGAAGTCATAATTTTTAAAATAAACAAGAACTGCATGACCTTTTTGATCAAACCTCGTACATTGGTGGCGGTAACATTATTTCCCTCCCTTCTTTGTGTCTGGTAGTGAGAGTACGTACTTAATAATGTGTGAAAAGACTGGTTTGAGCGATTTCATCTTACTTTCGGATATCTGTTGCAACATATGATTGACCGTGGAAGCAGATACTGTGGTTTCTTTCGGCATTTCTTTTTTTATTAGATTGTTGTTCTTCTCTAGAATCCAGTCTGTTCTTTTGCAAGCTCCTGCTCATTGGCGAAATAGAGGTAATGAAGCTGACTTTGGGGGGGGGGCGATCGTTATCTTTCTCCAACAACTTCACTTGACTTCTGTAATTCTACAGTATTTTGCTACAGATTAATAGTTGTTTGCTCTAATGCTTTAACTTCGTCATGTTCTCAACACGGGACAGGCAAGGTACTGCCTTCATAGATCCTCCAGCCATCTGGTCCTAGGTCTACCCACACACCCGTGTCCTATAGGTTTGTATTTCCAGACTTGTTTGGCCAGTCTCGAATCTTATATGCTTTCTAAGTGATCATTCCACCGTTGTTTGTAATGTTTTAATTTTTCATTCAAGTTTAAAATTTACAACTCTTCTCTTGTGGCCTCATTCTTTACACGGTCGAGTTTAGAAACACCTTTTAACTCCTCTTAAGAGCGCCATTTCCGAGGCCTGTGTTTTACTGTCTTGTTTCTTGGTTGTTGCCCATAATTCACACGCACAGGACTGTACAGGGGACTGGAGTAACTTCATAAGTTTTAACTTCCTTCTGCCACTTATAATAGAAGTTGAGTTCGTGAGATCCATCACCAATGGAGCCAAGTCGTGTTCTACTGTACCATCAGCTGGTGATATTACCTTCCTCTTCGCTAGTGCGATCTGGCCAGCGCCGATCTCCACGTGTCTCTCTCTTCAGTTTTTCTCCACATGCCGGGTTTTTTTTTTTTTTTTTTTTTTTTTTTTTTTTTTTTTTTTTTTTGCACCTACTACGAGTCAGAAAAATTTTCATTGACCCCTAGGAAAATAGTATTTATTGCAGGGCATCAAATAAAGACCCCTAGCCCTCGAATACTGTAATAGCATCAGGTTTGAAAAGCAAATGAGTTGGGAAAGAGAGACCAGGTAAGGAAGACAAAAGATATGGGATGCAGTCCAAGAGCTACGACACCTCGGGATTGCCAGTTTCCGTATTTACCAGACGTGAGTTCCTGAGGGATAAAGTAGTATGAAGTCGAGAGGACGCCTTGTATCGTCTCCGTTTACTTTTTGCACCCTTCTTACTCTGTCTTTTGTACTACTCATCTTTCTTAAGTTTTGTCGTTCCAGCTTCGCAAAACGCGCTATCGCTTTTTCGTCTGGACATTTCTCGTTTCCCGGTTATGTAGTATTTCTTCCGTGGCAAACTGGGGTATCGGAATGCCGACTTAGAACGGCTCTTTTTTAGACATGTCTGACCATGGACATTGCCTTGCGAAGTGTTATCTGATCGTTTGAATAGAACTTTACGTTTTATCATAACATTAACGCTTTCACTGCTGGAGTTATCATCCGTAAAATGATTTTCCGGTCTGTTGGGCCGCGATCGTCTTGTTGTAGATCCTAACGTTTCGGCGGTCATCCTCAGTGGTCTTCTGTTCTGCTCCTCTGGGCGACTAAACGACCCGAAACCGTCCGGGTGCGGGCTGCTGTCTGATTGGCCGAGAACGTGGCCAATCCCGTTGCTCGCCTGTGTCAACAACGATAACGTCTAACTCCGTTGTAAATTCGGGCGGCTATATCGAGTGCGACGGTTTGGGGTCGCGTCGTCGTAAATGATCGTGTTGGCGGTTACCAATTCCAGTTTTAGGCACCAGTTTACTGAGCCAACACTCTGTAGGTCTGTATCATCTGGCAGCCATTGGGCTCGACCCAGATGTTGCAATCATGCCGCGGGTGCAAAGACACCCCACTCCAACAATGCAATGGAACGGAATCGCGTCGTCAGAGGAGCAGAACAGAAGACCACTGAGGATGACTGCCGCAGGTGAAGTCGAAACGTTTGGGTCTACAAAAGAGGACCACGGCCTAACAGTCCGGAAAATAATTATACTGAAGAAAACATTACGTTTTGCTCGCAGCGAGGGTCGAACCGAAGTGGGCTACTACACGGCTACTCTCAACCGTATGTATGTATATACAGAATAGTGAACCGTTACCGGTGACCGGTATTGAATGTTCAGGAGGAATACGGCGGACCACCACCGCTGACGGAGAGAGCCGCAACGTCAAAAATCCATAACTGTGCAGCAGCGAGAGAGAGAAGTTTAATCGGCGTCGGCTGGTGGCTGGTGGCTGGTGGGGCGGGTGGGACGCCGCAGTTAACTTGATCGGCGGCGGGAGGATGTTCCCGTAGACTGATCCAGTTCCGCTGTTTAATGAATCAGCAGCCACCGCTGATACCCAGGTAGCCTATTAATTTCTCGCGTAATTAAGAGCCGTGATGGATGCAGACGGTAATAAAATTTCCTACCCATTTCCTGCGTTGTCGTGTTTCCATTTCATATCGTGAAGCGCGCTCTTCTCCTCGTCGACTCTGTTTATAAATCAACACAGAGGTGTATTGTGACATGGTCTACGATCTTCTGGTGAAGTTTATTCGTTTTCGTTTATTCTTTTTCTTACTTTCTACAACCGCACAGGCTACGGCACCCCCACAATAGCGATTCCTCTTCCGTTCACATGATAAACTAAAAAAAAAACGAACTTTCGGCACAACACATAATCGCAACTACACGGCGAGTGCGTTCCAACGGAAGACGGCGGTGTAGGCATACCTCGGTGCGATGTGGCACATGAAAATGAACACACTGATGTGGCACACCGAAATGATCGTGTGTAGGCCGCTTAAATCGTGTAGTGAGGGTAATGGTAACACGCTTTACGATAGTGTACAGTGTAGGTACTTGTAGTATAACCGCGTGAATTCTGATGGCGTCAAGATTCGTTTGTTATTCGTTGACGACTTCCGATTCAGCTGTATAAACGTGGTAGGCGCCATGGCTCGGTGACGCTAGCTACACGCAGCACTGATAGCGGAGAGCAGATCTGGCACCACACGTAAACAGGATATCAGAGCAGATAAAATCATGTTCAGTGATTGTTGTATAACAGTTATAGAGTTGTTGTATAATTTAAATATTGTGTTTTTGCATTTAAATATGTTTTAGAATTGGTTTACGGGGGTATATTTGAGTAGACTAGTTTCATAACGTAGAGAAAGGAATATGTGGTAAATTCGTCATTGGCTCGAGTACAGAGCCGCTTTTGTAAACAAGTTTCACTTTCAACTTTGTAAAGAAGATTGGGCAATATAAGGTAAGCGAAAGCGAGGTAAAGCACCAACTCCAGAGGGTTGCTGTGCGTAGCACATACCTGGGCGTCTGAAGGGAATGACACATTGGTAATATTCTGTACTAATAATAATTTAAAGAATAATAGTTTTTTTAATGAAAGTAATACATTGGAAAAGATACTGTTAACTAGTAACTTGAGATTAATTTAGAAATATCGAAGAGTAATTACATTGGAACTTTTGTTGAAATAAATATACTTTATGTTTTTGGCATCTTTGAATTCTAATTCTTAACTCAGCAAACTACCTACACTTACTATCTGTTTTGCCACTCGAGCAGGTAGTATATTTTGCTGGTAATTTATCTTAGGATAATCCACCGGTATAACAGAATGTCGAACTTGATGTTAGCTAAAAATGCACCTTCAAAATTTCGTATTACTAACACACCGACCTTTGGATCATGGTAGGTTTAAGTTTTGTGTTTTACAAATTTATTATTATTATTCCGTCTGTACAATGTGTACACTTTTTCCGGAACCAAAGATTACAGTATTGATTGAATTCTCATCTTCCACTGCTTCTTGTCCATCCAAAAATCTTCTTCATTTTCTCTTTCCCTGGATATAGTCTGAATTTCTTCTATCCAGGTGACAGGCGGTCTTCCTCTTTTCCTTCTTCCTGGTGGGGTCCATTCCATAACTTTCCTTAAGCCCTGAACAAGCAGCTGTGGACAGATCGAAAGCTAAGGTGTTAGGACAACAGAAGAGAGATTTATGAAAAAAATAGGAATCTGGCGAGACACATCAAATAAGAATTAATGTTGACAAGGTCCAGACAAACACATAAATTTCGCCATAAAGTTGATATCCTTTTGGGATAAGTCAAGTAACGGGTTCCGTGTGAACGTTGGTGAAGGCAGGTGTTGTACTCCGTGAGAACTTTTAATCTAAAATAGTAAAACCCCAACAAATCGTGATGTAGATCACATGATGCAGTCTTTGACGAATAGTTGTAAGTCCTATAAAAATTGTAAGAAACTACCCTCACTTCAATCAGTTTTAGCCAATCATAGTTAAGGTTTTAGAAATAAGAGAAGCGAACAGTCCCACCATTGTAAGTAAGGGTTACACCCGCGAGTTTTGTTAAAAAGCCAAGCAAATGCTGGAGAAAACAGATTTGATCGTAAGTGTTCTTAGACAGCTTACGCCTGTCTCACTTTGACCTTTTCTTTAATCTGAGTTAGAAGGTGTTCTAAGAGAGCCTCTCTAGCCAGTGATAGTCAGTCGTACTTTTTATTCTCTGTCAATTTTCTAAGACTAACTAAAGTAGTTACATTATTTTGTTGAAACTAAGTACTTTGAAGGTACTTAGAGATGAGTAAAAGTAATTGAATTATTTGAATTAAGTAAATTTCAAGAATTATTATTATAAAGAAAACTATAAAAAGTTTTGTATTTGCGAATCCCAATAAATTGTCTTCAGATAAGAGCGGTTCATATCAATGATTTGAAGTCACCTCCGAAGCCACAGCTAACAGTTGTAGCCTAGCAACCACTCGATAGGTTACAACAGCACAGCCGTTTCATGTCTGATTATTTTAGCTGTCCATGTTCCATATTTTACTACCACGAGGTGCGGTAAACTTTCTCCACAGCCTTGCTGTCCATAACGAAATGATTGGGCTGTTTTTTCACACATCAAACACCATATATCTCTTTGTAACGAAATTTTACTATGACAGAAGAAATGCGGGACCCGGTGAACTACCGGGATAGTTTTTATTTTAATAGATTATTTTATAGTTTATAGATTTTATTTTTTGAGTTGGACTACCGGAGCTTAAGCGTTAAACTATAAAAAGGCTGGCAAGCGATAACCCCATAGGTATGCAGACCTCACACACTCAATAACCACAAGATACACACGCATTCTCTCCGCTCTCCCCTGCCTTCTCTTTCTGATCATGCCCCCCCCCCCCCATTATACCGACATCCGTAATCTCCAGAGGCTTTGCCCATTGGCTGAATTGGGCTTTTGCCCAGAACACTCGAAATCCGTTTTCAGACGAGTCCCAGATATCACAAATAAAAACTCCCCAGATTTCTTATTAATCTAAAATAGTAAAACAAATCGTGATGTAGATCACATGATGCAGTCTTTGACGAATAGTTGTAAGTCCTATAATAATTGTAAGAAAAAACCCTTTATTCACTGTAACAAATCTGTTCCAGAAAATAAATCAACGGGGTAGAGACTTAGGAAAGCATTGATTTTGACTAAAGATGTTTAAAGCCAAGTAAAAAGCTGTGTTCAGAGAGTTTTACAGCGTATTGTATTTTGCCGGTCGATTTCATTAACTTCTTCTCTCACTGCCTTCATGGTTGGTTGCTCGTTGTTGTGGTGTTTTACAGATAATAGATTTAAAGTTGCACATTTTTCACACCTGTTTTAATCGTCCGAGAGAGAATCTCTGTGGGCGTTGTGTTGTGTTGTGTAGTCGATGATTACGTTCGTTGGTTCTCACGGTCGCCGCTGACTCGACACTCTCTAATACTGTACTAACAGACTCGACCGCGTGACGTCTTTATTAGATGACATTACTTATTTACACGCGCGCGCGCGCGTGTGTGTGTTTCCGCGCTGTCATTCGTCCATTGCAACGTATCCAATGCTCTTATTTTTTCAGTATGAAGTACTTCATCGTTGTTTTTAAGGACCTTACATGAAAAATATGTGGTTGCAATTTAAAATTAAAATTCGCACTGACCAACAGGTGAATCTTTCGGTAAAATCGGTGTTTTCAATTGTGATTTTTTTTTTTAAGAGAAATCCCGATTTACAAAATCTAAAAGAACAACGGAAATAAAGGTGAAAACGTTGAAGTAGCAATAATAAGCAAACATGCTCATTATGTTTTTGTTACTATTTAAAAAATAGTAAGATCCCTGACATTCAAAAGTCGTTATTTTAAGCGTAAACCAACATTTTATTGTACGATAAAGTTAAGTTAGTAAATTTTAATTTTTTAAAGCCGTGAGCAAGGTGTCCCGTGTGTACGATTCTTTACATTAGACGAAAAGTCGATCTTTATCTACGTCTACACATTGTTCCTCATACTTTGTTTTTATTTTATTTTTTGACATGATAATGTCTTATGGCTGGGGGTCATTTGAAAATTTCTGTAACGCATCACGCTGCATGACGTCATCATTTACCAGCCGGGAATCGTTAACTAAAACCGCGACCGCTAACGTGCTAACGTCCGTCGCAGATTAAAGACCTAACAAGCAAACAACACTGCATAGCTGTAGATAGGTATGTAACCAATCAGTCAGTCAGTAACCATAATAATGTTGCGTTTAGCTGGCGGCTGAAAGACATTATCATGCTCTTAAGCTTTTACCATTTGGTAAACGGTACTTTACTTTTTTTCATGTAATGTTTTTATATAGCCTACATACTCCTACAGAAGTGAAGAGGTTAGGAATAATATGCTAAGTATTAAAGTTAGTTATTCTGTATACAAAACAACCTTATGGGGTTGTAATCGACTGCACTTTCTTATAAATCCCGTACTTGGACAATCACAAATTGGTGGACCTAAAATAAAAATAAAATTTAACGCAAATCGGGTTTAGGATAAAATCTGCGTAGTCTCGTAGCCGTCATGTATTTTTATATTGTGTTCCGAGTCGGTAGTGAATTAATCATATTTAAAATTTTTACTTTTCTTTAGTCCCTGGTGTCGAAAAATTGTATTCCCTTTAATTTGTGACACACCTGTATTTTACATTGTATTGAAAAATTTGACTTTTTTGCGACAGGCCCAAACATTTTGTAACTTTCAGAACTGTACACTAGTTTTCCTCACTCTATCTTCTGGATTTTCCCTCCACACCTCAGAACCCTCAGATCGTTCCGTGTTCCTCTTCCCAGTGGTCCACGATTCTGGCTAGCGGTGGGGCGTCGTTCTTGAACGAACAGGTTCTTGTAACACGGTTCTTCACAGTGAATGGACGATACGGTTCGTACATTCCGTAAGAACCGGATCTCAGTTAATCAAAGTCTGGCACACAAGGAACCGGCATGGTTCACTGTTGTTTCTGTCACAGACTGACTCGTAGAAAGTCACTAACGTGTAGCCAGTACAATGAAGCAGTTTGCTTAAATAAGCCGTAAAGTAGGAGATTTATTTGCCGTGTGGCGGAACACTTTTGGATATCACAGTTAATTTTGTTTTTAATAGTTAATTTCTTTTCTTCGTCAGTCTGACCACACAGTTTATTAAGAGCTCTACACATACCGGTACGCTAAGTTTAATGTGCACGTACGTATTCCATAATATGTCGTTTTAATAACAATCATAAGTTATAGAAGTGATTAATGGGAAAATTATATCGTAACTATAATAGGGCTACGTTATTATTTTGCAATATTTTAAGTTTGAGTCGCAGTTTACTAGTTGTTTGATATTATATTATTAAAAAATTCACTATTTTCTGTCGCAAACAGAAATCTTTTATATTTGCAACGTTGAAAACCCTAAATTTTTTAAACGTACGAGTAGTGATGTGACTAATATTACGTTCTAAACGAATGTTGTGATTAGTATTCCAATCTTGTGCAATATAGAATCGTACGAATTCATCGTGTCTTCACAAGTGACGTTCGAGTTTCTTGGAGGATTCTGATATTATCAAATTGTAATTACTTGTGTAATGAATGAATGTTGAAACCTTTTGAAAGGTTTGAAACCATTTTGAAAACGAGCCTTTTGAAATGTTTGAAACCATTTTGAAAAAAAAAAACCTTTTCAAAAACCATTTGAAATTTCTGAACATACAGTCAGTGAACGTGCGCCAGGTGAATTAAAACATTAAAAAGTAATACAATCTACTTGCACAGTTATCACATTTGGTAATATAATTGTAAGAATATGTTCTGTGCCCTGTTTCGTTTTCGCAAACAGGCCTGCGTTAGTTTACAAGCAAAACAAAGTAATTGTGTTGTGTGAAATTGCGAAATTCAACGGGGTTGAGCAGAACATCAACAAATCTGTGAAATGTCTGGATGTTTTACTTTAGCCAGAGCACAGCTGTGGTAAAAATGAATAAACGAACGAACGGATAAGATCCAGTCGGACATTTGAGCGATTTCCCACGGCCGACTCACCACCAAGTTCCAGACACGTTGAGACAGCGATTACTCCCATTGCTAATTCGGACCACGCGCCGGCAAGAGAATTCGTGAGATTTTTTTCTATTTTTAAGTCCTTCGTACGGTGTGGTTGGTTGGTATAAGTCTGAGTTAGTTTGCGTAGATTGCGGGAGTTACTTTGTTGTAAAGAGACTAACCCGCAACAGAACTGATTGGAGGCTCGCGTTAAACCTGTCGGAAGACAGGTGGTCGATAAATTTTTATCTGGGGATTAACAGCATGGTTTTGCGTGCGTACACAAAGGAGTCTTATTAGAACATAAACGAGATAACTCGTAGTAGCGGTAGCCGTTTGAAGTAGGATCGTTTGGAATTACATAATGAACGCAGTTAATTCTAGCTGCTGCGTTCAGTTGTGGTGTTGCACAATTTTAGCGTCGTCATTACGCGTAATAACCTTGCGTCTTCATTGACGACAGTCAGTATTTAATCATTTTGTGTACTGTGCTAACTGGCATTTTAATTGTCTTTGTTTACGGCCGTTCGGTCCCTGTTTGCGTTTACTGACTATAAGTCAGACAAATTATTTAGCCAATTGTTGATCGTCTTGGCGCCAGTAATGTGCTGTATAATTGTTCTGTGTGAGTTTAATGTTAAGTTACCCTATTTTTGCTAAAGTCAAGGCCGTGTGTGTTTATATTCATGGACGGTTTCGGTGGACTCTCGATGTCTACTGTTCTATTCCTCGACTGTGTGCCCACCGCGTTGTTGTACAACTTTTTCTGAGATGTCTCTGCCATTCCAGCGTGTAGGCCCCTTTTATGCACTCGCGCGACAAGGTTTTCTATCGCCCAGCAAGGAGTTCTGCCAACCTCTGTATAAAAGTTACTGTATTCTGGCCACGACTGGATGATCGAGGCTGCTCTCCCCCACCACGCGGCCGCTTGTAAGCGAGGTAGGGTGAAATATGTGTATTAGCCGTTTGGTTTACCCCCACTTAGCCTACCGTAGTACCCGGCCATGCTTCTCCCACCTTACACACTGCTCAATCATCGAATCGCGGCCAGACAGTACATTCTCACATTCATTTGGCAATGCTCTTGGAAGATGGATCCGGTCGTGTTGTATTACGCGAATCGACAACGACGGAAAAGACGACGGACTGTTCATCCCATCGATCGTAGTCGTTTTGTTGACTGGGCATTCCATAACCTCTATGGAAAATTACGGGAAGACGGAGAGACGTTTTTTAATTTGTTTCAAATGTCTGTGGCATCGTCCTGTTTGATGAGTTTGTCAGTAAATGCCAGAAATGATTCAAATGAGACAGGATTTAGTACAGGGGTTGGCATTTACTCCACAAGACATGCTGGCAACAACTGTCAGATGAGTCACGTACATAAAATTAAATTTAATCTAAGAATACAAGTGTAGCTGACTCTTTTTAATTATCAGGTGTAATATGGCAGTGTACAAAAAAAGTACATGTACTATTCGATTAATTGCTCAGTATTATCTGGAATTATTTTTACTACTGAGGTTTTAGTTAATTTAGTAATTTTCACTCTAATAAACAGAGTGAAAACTGAAACACCATATTAAATCTTAAAATGGAAATCTTAAAAACAATTTTTAAGTGAAAACAACATTGAACAGAACATTATATTAGAATAGTTAAACACAGTGAGAGCTAACTAACAGAAAAGTACCTCCACATATACGAGGGCTACAAAAATACAAGTAGGTTACTGTTCTAAACAATTTAAGTATTTTTGTTTGGCGTCACATTTAAAGAAGAAACAAAATTTGTTTTATGAACATTTATTAAGTCATACAATTAATTCAAAATTGTTTGGCAGCAGTTTAATTAATAGTGATAATCAAATAATTTGAACAGAAATAAAAAAATAGTATTCTATATTTTCATCATAACATATTTCATTGTACAAAAAATAATTATTTTTTGCGTCATTAAACATCACTAATTATTTTTTGCGTCATTAAACATCACTATTGTAGTTATTGACGAATCATTAGAAAGAAAAACTAATGTGTGTTGTAGAAGTTGGCTGTACTGAGGCCGTGGGAACGGGCGGCACGGTATGTCGCGCGTTTGCGTAAAAGCACTAATGTACTTACAACTCGCGCGGCAAGACTTTCTGTCGCGCGTAATCTAGAGTAGGGCGGCATGTTTTTCAGAACGCGCGTTATGATTTTTGCCGCGCGTGTGCATAAGTGGCATCACTTGTCTCTGTTGTTTTCAAACGCGCGGCAGAAAACCTACTCGCGCGAGTGCATAAAAGGAGCCGTAGTGTTCGCTTCAATACCTGTCACTCGCGAGAAGCAATGCTCAGGATGCCGTTTTGGTCCGCGATAATTCAGTCTTTAACGTTCAGTAAACAGAGACACATCTTGCGTTTGTGAACCTTGAAAAAGCATTGGACAGGTTAGATAGAACAACATTATGGAGGATAATGCAGAGAAGAGGATACCCTATTCATTTAATAAAGATAATTAAAACTTTATGTAATGGAACGCAGATACGGATAAAAACTAACAGATTATCAGAGCACATTAGAATAACCAGGGCGTTCGACAGAGCTGCAGTCTTTCTCCTGTTTTATTTAATATCTATATAGATGATGCCATAAGGAAATGAAAATTGGACGCCCCCAAAGGATTATACTTGGGGAAAGGATTTTATTTAAATATTTTAATGTAGCCTATTGTAGACGATCTTGTGTGATCATCCAAGATAATGGGAATTACCTCCAAATGTTGTTTTATCGTACTGATATTTTGACAGATTACAATCAAACCATTTCTTATCCAAAACAAAAGTTATGGCTTTTCTAGAGCAAATCGTATTAGAACAAAGACCGTCGTACAGGACTCGCCAACAGAACAGGTTGCCAGATTTCAAGTATCCTGTGTGTACTATCACATACCAAGACGATAAGGAGGTTGAAAACAAAATTAGTCTCTTCCAGTCGCTTTGTGGCTGCATAAGTGAACATTTAAAGAAGAAAACAAGGAAAGAGACGCAGTTGATATATTATAATTTCAATATTACAATATTGCAATCAATACAACATATATATTGCAATATACAATATATCAATAATTACAATATTATTATATTGTATTGGCCATACCTCAACTACTGTATGGTAGGGAGAGTTGGATTAGAAAGGCCAAAGATACATTTAGATTGCAAGGAACGGAAGTGAGTTCTTGAGGGCTGTAAAGGGTTGTATCAGGAGAGATCTTATCAGAAATGATGGTGTTAGAACGGAGCTAGGAATATCTGAAAGCTTAAATGAGAAAATCTGCCGGTACAAGACGGAGCGGCGGCGGTTACACAATGGATCCAACTAGAGCCCTTGACTATCATCGAAGGGGGCTGTGGGAAGCGATGGTTAGATGACTTCCGTTGAGACCGGAACAGGCTGCTAGCCTAAGCCGTAAGAATGACGACGACGACGACGCCATAAAGAAAGTCGCCCATCTTGTCCGTAACGACATCACGTGAGAAATCAGTGTAAGGTTAAATATGGCAAATAGAATGTATTAACCTTATCACACATACATTATCTAAGATATCATCTCAAGAGACGCTGCGTGGCGCAATGTATAATGTACTTTTTGAGCAGGTCTTAACGCACCGCTGAGAAACTCGGACGTTGACAATCAGTAATGAACGCTTGTTAGCGGGTTGTAAGAGAAGGCTGTTGAAACATGCCTATAAGAGAAGCGTTTTGACTATTGCGCTTGACGCAGGCGCCAGGATTCTGAGCCCTACCATCTCTACCGACACATTGATACTGTAAGATTCATTCAAGTAAATAGGTGATGCAGGGGCGTATAAAGAAGAACGGAGAAAACATAGCCGGAAAGCAAGTATTTAAATAAAGGCTCGTGTTTACTGAAGACCCAGAGGAAGACCGAGACGTAGACTGAAGGATCAGTTGGACGAAAACCAGGGAAAGATTATTATTAGAAACTGGAATTTGAAAGCTAAGAATAGAACAAATGAAATCGATTCTTGGAACAGGCCAGAACCCATGAAGGCTTGTGGAGCCACATCTGATAACGATAATAACAACGTCGTTTGTTATAATTTGTTGTGTGTGTTACATTTTATTAGACCCTGTTAGCATTTTTAATTCAAATGATTTGGTTGTCTTGGGTCTTCTAATCAGACTGGAGCAGCTGGTCTTGATTAGACTCTTCGATGGTATTGAGTTGATGAATTTTTCCTTACGTTTTTTAGCAAACCTCCCGAGCTTCGTGGTCACCGCCTCCACTCCACGATATTGACGAAGGTCAGAATTCAGTCTGAAGTACTGAGAACTCTTGACTAACCTTTCTTTTGTAAAAGCTGTTAGCGGGTTCGAGAAATTCTCACAACGAATAAAAAGGTGGTTATAGCGTAAGAACGAAGTGGAAAACGAAATTAAAAAAAAAAAACAAAGAAAATAATCGTTAATAGCGACTGCGACTTTATTAGTGGAACCGCTAACTTACCTCAAGAAGAAAAGCGTTTAGTGGAGAGACGAAAATATAAAATAATGAAGGCGAAGTGGTATTTACTTTTACCGAAGCACGAAAATTTAAAGTAATTGAAAGAATGTTGAACCTGTAAAGCGAAGAAGTTGATAAAACCACGCAGCCGAGTGTGCGGAGCGTGGAATTAAGCTGATTAACGTGTACGCCAAGAAGAAGAAGAAGAAGAAGAAGAAGAAGAAGAAGAAGAAGAAGAAGAAGAAGAAAGTAAAAGCACCGGAAGGAAGCTGGCTGGCTAATTGGCGAAACACACACACACACACACACACACACACACACACACAAAACGAATGAATATTAATAAGTCTCGGTCGTTGAGGTAATAATATATTCAAGAAATCCAATGAATATAAATGTATGTAACAAGAAGGCGAGAGTAGTGAGGAAAATCTTCACACAATTAATTAATAGGCCCGCACAAATTAATTAACCGTAAAATAAACGCGGCCGGAGGAAAATACACGGATAGTGTGCGCGCGGCTCGGCTCACGGCCGACGGAATACCGTCGTCGTCCGTTGTGTTTAGTTTTTCACTTTTACTATTCATTTCTTTCCCACGATTCCGAGTCCCCCCACGCACAATCAACGCATACCTGGCTCCACCTGCCCCGTTTGTTTGCTGTGGGTGTCGGGCCGGTTACACTACGTTTCCGACGTACACTCGGTACTGTTATGTTAAATGTTTTCTTTTATTATTTGTTTGTTTGGTTTTGTTTTGTTTTAATTTTGAAATAAACCTCGTTTTGGTAGTTTTTTTTTCTAATAAAGTTGGTGGTACGGTTTTTCATGATTTGCGCGATAACAGTCGTCTGTGACTTGTTTCTCACAAAATAAGAGCAGTCAGTGGAGTCGGTGATTACCAGAGCCTGTCACAGGTTATAGTTTCATACCCTGTTATAGGTGTTTCATAACATTTTGTTAAAAATCGGTTGACATGATTTGATGAAGCGGCTGGAAATGTGAGTTTAACTAGAAATTCATATCTCTGAAGTTACACATATTGTTATTTACATTTTAAGCACTTTCTTATCTCGTTTTCCATAATTCTATGGGGATTTACAGATTGCGATTGCGATTGCGATTGCGACAATCCTATGACATCGACTGCGCTTGTGACCTGTTAAACAGAAATCGTCAACTAAAGCCGCCTTTACACCGGTGTTAGTAACACGTGTTGCAAACAATTTTACGTGTAACATTTTGAAAACGCTTCTGAATTTGTTACCAACAAGCTTTGTTATCAACAGAAATACCATGTTATTAACAAGAACTTTGTTATCCACTAGAAGTCGGTAAACATCAAAGAATGTTGATAACGTTTGTTATTCAAATTAGTAATGTATATCTTACCGTCTGTGACTTACAGCAAAGGTATTTTCAAGTTAAAATTTACATGTTTCGGGCCTTGTCCCATCATCAGAATTTAAAATCATCTTCTTATCCCATCATGCGATGGCGTAGTTGTCGAATATTTCAAAAATATTAAAACCACATTATAAATAAAACAAAACAAGAATACACTGTACAAATAGCGCGCACAACGGTTTCAAGGTGTACACCGTACGGCGACAGACCGCGCACTGGTTCATATCTGACTCGTATCATAGCAGATACCGCAAAGCAGTATCATACAGGATGTTTGATTTAAAATGCAGCTGATCATTCAAAACATGTGGCTTGGTATCGGCATTATTGTATGCTTTATATATTTCGAATTCTTCGAGGGCGTTCATATAACGCCCTTTATTGCAAATGTGAAGGGGTTTTAGGTTAGTATTAAAGCCTGTATAGTTGTGATTCTTCGCGATAAGATGCTTATCAAATTTAGATCTGATGTTTTCAAAGTTGTGAAAGTATGTAGGTGGCTTATGTTCAGCGAATCTTTTTAGAAAATTTCGGCCCGTTTTGGCCCACATAGAAGGCATCACAATCATCACATACCAATTTATAAATCCCTGTTTTAGTTTCAAGGGCTGTTGGTTCACGAACACGAAGATTATTTAAAATGTTGTTTGTAGTTATATAAGTGATAATAATATTATTAGTCTTATTTAAAATTGAAGTTAGAATGCTAGGCATAAAGGGCGTGTATGGCGTTGAGATGTATTTATATGTGTTGTCCACAGGTGCCCTACATCTGTCCGTGTTTTTTCGTTTCTTATGTTTTTTGATGATACTATTTATTATTGTTTCTTTGTAACCATTTGTGATTGCAATGTGTTTAATGGTATTCAGTTCATCATAGTAGTCCTCATTACTGAGGGGCAATGACAGAAGGCGGTTAATCATGCTGTGGAAAGCGGCCATTTTTTGGGACAGTGGATGATAAGATGTGGCATGTATAACTGTATCAGATGCTGTAGGTTTCCTGTGAATATTAAACTTACTTACTTACTAGCCAACGCGCCCACTCTTGGCTGTTGAGCCATTAGGCGACGCGCTGACCAGTAGCGTCGGGCTTCGGCGATCTCGGTGTCCTCGTTGGACGGGGTGTGGTCCAAGGCCGGGCAGTCTCTCAGATGGTCGGCGTCCATCGTCGCGTGGCCGCACAGCTGGCACTCAGGGGTTGGCAGCGCGTGGAGGCGGTGCAGATGTGAAGCGAGATAGTCGTGTCCGGTTTTTAGTCGGAAGTTGGCGACACACACTGCACGAGGGAGGTTGGGGTTGATTGGACCGTCGGTGACGAGGCTTTCCCATTTTTTACCGGCGGCCGCCTCAGACAGTCTTCGCTTATTCCATATGCTGACGGCGGAGTTTATTTGAGCTTTGGAAGATTGTAGGGACTGCGGGCGGGTAGGCTGAGGTAGGGTTGTGCCTTGCTTGGCCAGTTTATCGGCCTCCTCGTTGCCCCAGATGTTGAGATGACTGGGTATCCATTGGAGTTTTAGGATCCACCCTCGGCTCGCCAGGGTCTCCAGTTCCTTCTACAGTCGATAGTCCTTTGGCAGTCGGTTTGAGAGTTCCGTGATAGACTGCGTATTGCGGCCTGCGAGTCGACTAGGAGCACAGCTTTTGAAGGGGAAGTGATTTTTTCCAGTTCATCAACGGCAGCGTGAACTGCTTCGATTTGCCCATCGTAGTTACTAAGGGGGCTGCCCACGGCTAAGTGTCCTTGGAAAAGGCGGCTATAGTACTCAGCTCCTGTTTTTCCATTGCCCGGAATTGATGAGCCGTCAGTGTAGATATGGATCCACTCTTGCTCGGGATAATCTTCGTGGATGGTTAGCAAAGCTGATTGCTTTAGTTCTAAATCTGTGGATGCATGTTTAGGTGCTGAGTGGTTCTTAAGATGGTAGCTGGCTTGGGGTAAGAGACTGAAGAAGTCCTGATGGGTATTCAGCGGCACTGTTTCTGTGAGGGCAATATCGTATTTTTCGGCGATGTTTTTGTACATGGTTAATGGGGTTATTTGTGTCTTTAGCCTGGGAGTAGGGTGTCGGTAGTCGTTCCATAGACGCTTGTAGACACGCGTGGAGCGCTCCCAGAATCGCAGTGCTGACCTTTCTCTATATGAATGTAATGGTTCTATCTGGGTTTGTGCCTCCATGGCCTCGATGTGGGGGTGGATTTTGCAGCGCCTGTTATTACTCTTAGGGCTGTATTTTGTGCGAGATCGAGTTTGTTTTGTACGCTGGAGCTTGCTGTGACGGTGACTTCGCTTCCATATTCTAGCATGGGTCTAATATATGCTTTATAGGTAGTCTTTAGGACATCTTGGTCCTAAACTGTGAATATTAAACTGCAGTTTATTATTGTTCCTAGTGACAGTCAAATCCAGAAAATTTAATTTCCCATTGTCCTCGTTCTCCAACGTAAACTGTATATTACTATTAATGCTGTTCAAACATTTGTGTAACCGGTATTTCCGGTCTATTTCGGTCTAATCGGAAATATTTCCATAAATATAACGTTTGTTAGTAAGACGTGTTACCGCGCCTCTTTGATGTTAGTAACAGTCTCCAGTCGCTAAAAAACGCAAGGTCACTGCAAGCTTTTCATTTACAGGAATAGCGTTCTTGTAATTAGTGTCTTGTTTGCCAATTTTATGTCCTATAATTGATATTAATTATTCAAAGTCACAACTAGTCATTCTTAAAAAGTGTTTAAAGCTTCCACCACACCTTAGTTCGCCTGACAAAAGATCAACGTCATCTTCATCCAAGTTACTTAACAGGTAACTTCCACTATATCTACCTCTTGCCTGCAGTGAAGGTCTCACCCGGAATCTTCTTGGTCTTCTCTGCTTCGCCCAGATCACACACGCAGCTGCAGCGAGAACAACGTCTTCAACACTCGACATTTTTCTGCCAACTGACCAGTCGAGGCGCGGTGGCGTGGTGATGTGGCAAAACATTAATAACAACCGAAAAGACAACTAGTATTCTGTTAGCAACATTTGTAAATAATATTTCTTATTAACACCGTTGTAAACGCGACTTAACCCGACGCGGCGACGGTCAGTTCTAACGCGTACGCTCACAGTTGCATACAGTGTACAATGATACAGGATGACGAGCTCCTACGAGGGATACGCTATTTTATGAGCTTATAATAAAGCATATGCTTTGAAACGCGTCATCTATATATATAAAAAAAGTCACAAGGCGGACTGAAAAAAATTAGTTGTCTGTTCATACAAGTAAACTTAGATACCGTTATAAACATGTCTTCTACGTGTTCCATCTAGCGTGATAAATGTTTTTCCGCACCCTGCGTCCTGATGACTTCAGCCATTTGTCACTATTTTCGCTATTCGCTATTTTGATGTCGTCTACTGCTTTCCTCTTTGTACTATTAGAAATACTCGGATCATGGTTGTGGAATAGTTGGTCCACGAGGATCACCGCTTCGGTGTACTTTAGACACAAAGATATTCTTAGTGCGTCTCCGTTTCTATACTTATGATGTATCTGTCTCCTTTTTAAACGTGAACGTTTTATAACATATTGCCTCATCACTCATGTTGCTATAGTCTCTTGTAAAGTGTGTCAGGTTGCGGTGGGGGAGAATGCAAGGTTGACAGATATCGAGTGATTATCTGAGAGAGGAGGGAAGGGAGACAGAGACAGAGAGAGCTGTATGCACACGGATGTTTATGTGTGAAACTGACCGACGAAGTTTCCAGGAGCGCGGTCGTTAAGGCTGTGTTACACTATGCTACTTCACTAGCCTAGTGTAACATAGTTAGTAGCAGCTACTAGCGCTCGCCGGTTAGTGGAAAATCAGTAGCTAGAGAAGTTGAACTTTTGGCGCTACTAGTAGCCGACCTTGAGAGATTCACTAGCCGCTACCGCCCCAGTCGCCCAGTGTGAGCCTGCAGTAGCAGTAAAGTAGCGTCTCCAGTGTCACCACGTGCTTGTCTAGGCGTTTGTTGTTGTATTGTGCCTTTTGAGTGTTCTGTGTCTACAATGAGTGATTTATTAAAGTGGTCGGGTGACAAAATAATTATATTCCTTAACATATATAGATAATATGATTGTCTGTGGAACATCACGTCCGTAGAGTATTTGAAACGCGACGCGAAAAAACTGCTTTCACTCGGTTGCTAGACTTCCATGATTACCAGCAAAGGAAGATGCTTAAAAAAAATTAAAACACTCCTTGGTGGTTATCGTAATGAACTGAAGAAAATTAAAAAATCTAAAAAGTGTAGAGCAGCGTCGGAAGACGTATACAAACCAAATTTAGTACGATTGGAGGTCCTCATTTGTCAGCTCTCTTATTAGTGTTGTTGAAGTACCCAGTTTATCCCTTCTGTCTATCCACTCCCGGACCCACATGCGTTTCTTTTTGTTCCTTAGGTTACTCAGCAACTCCCTACGAAGCTCTCTAACACCAGTCAGCAACAAAGCCTCACGAACATCAAACCAATCTATGCAACCAAACCAATGTACTTTGCTGTACTAGCCACTACTAAGTAGCGGCTAGTGAAGCAGCATAGTGTGACACAAGCTTTAGGTTTGCAGTGCAGTTAGGGATTAAACCGAGCTCTATCTATGGGAGCCCATTTCTGAGACCCTCCATGTCAACTCGACCTCCCTCCATCTCAACTCCTCCTCCTCCTTCTCAATCTCCTCCTGCTTCTCCTTTTCTCCCCCCCCATCATCTGTAAACTGACCTTCCCCAGCTCCTGATCCACTGTCTTCTACTCCTGCAGAAGGACGAGAACGTTTCTTATAACTTTTGTCCTCACAGGATGATTGGGGTTTTGTGTACGACCGCGTAATTCGGGTTTAACGTCTTCTTAAATACATCTGTTTACCAACATTTTCTATTGGCTGAGAAATGTTCATGTTTGAATTCAATACCCAATGCTTGCGATTTGTTGTGTGTGTACATCTTGTTATTTAAAATAATAATAAATAATATTTTATATTTTCAAAACAAGAATATATTTTTTATTGTTTTTACAATGTTTTGGAAGTTTTAAATTACTGTCGTCTTCAGGAATATATAATACGTAATATTTATGCAGATGACAGGAAAACTGTTGGAATATTGTAATAACAATAATATATACGTATATTTTTGTTTTAAAAATATAAAATAGTGAATAATCAGATTTTGGATCAGGTTAGTCATTTTTAATTACCTGGGTTTTAATATCTCATATGGAACTGATATTGATTGGGATAGTAAGCTAACAAAATTTAAACACATCTGTGGAAGGATTCATAGGGGCCTGAACGCTAAAACACGGAGACCCGAATTAAATTTTATAAAACTGTGGCTGTCCCCACATTCCTGTATGCTAGCGAGACATGGATTCTTGGTAAAAGGACGTGCAGAGGATTCAGGCAGCCGAATTGAAATTACTAAGAGGGACGCAAGGTTGTTCTCTCTTGAATCGGAGAAGGAACGAGGATATCAGACGCGATTTTAACATTATATCATTGCACCAGAAGATGAAAGACCACAGAAGAAGATGGTGTGAACCCTTGAACCGCATGCCTGATATCCGTCTACCTGTGGCTGCCGTGGGTTATCACCCTACAGGGAAGAGAGATGTCGGTAGACAGAGGATGAGATGGGTTCCGGAACAGGTCAAAGACCTAACCCTTGGAGTGTTGATGACGATGGTGATAAATCAAAACAAACCGTGCTGTGGTTCATCATCATCGTCGTTCGTACATTTTTGATTCATAGGTTTTAAATTGAACACAAGTCGCAGTATAACATCGGTTTGTCTATTTCAGCATCCTGTGAGATGGTTTCTGCCTCCAGTCTGATTTCTTCTTGTTCTTCTTCACGGCTTTGACCGTTTAGTCGATTCCGGTACCAAATTGGTCGGACCATCTCTTCTTGGGTCTTCCCAGGGTTCTCTTCCCTTTCGGCTGATACAATAAGGCTACCTGGGGAACCTGTCACTGCCCATTCTGCTAATGTGTTGTTTCCAGCTTTCTCTATACTTATTGGTGATTCCGTTTACTTCTTCAACTTTCAGTTCCTCTCTTATCTGATTGTTTCTTTTCATATCTAATTTTACGTATCCAGGTATGGAACGAAAACATTTAATTTCCGTAGCCTGAATTCTTGATATTAGTCTAGCAGACATTGTCCGCGTTTCTGAGGCATAAGTAAGGGTGGGAACTGCCATAGATTTGTATAATTTTATTATAAACTCTTTCCTTGCCTTGTGTTATAGAGCACGTCGGAGAGTACCTGTTATCTGGTTGAATTTGCTAATTTTCCCCCATTAATATGTTCTTCGTTTTTATGTGAGAGCTTACAGCCTAGATAGTTAAATTCTGCGACTTGTTCTATAATTTTACTATTCTAAACAATTTTAGATCTAACTGACTATGTTCCTTTAAAAGCCATACACATTTTGTTTTTGTCAGATATTTCCATAATAAATTCTTTGGCAATGTTATTTAAGGAGTGGAGCATCCTTTGCAGGCCATCTTTATTTATTGCCAATAAAATCTGATCACCTGCACATTTTGCTCGCAACTCTAATTCGTCCGTTTACACTGTTAGGTCAGATCCTAACGATTCCGTCCAAAAACAGGTTAAAAAGAGCGGTTGATAAATGGCAACTTTGTCTAACGCCTCCATTTATTTTCATGGAGTTCCGTTGCTTTATTTGTATCCTGGTCCCTAGACACGTGCTCTCGATCACTTGTATTAATGTTATGGAATGGCACTATTTTCTAAAACTGCACAGTTCGACCTCGATTTCCCATCTTTTAATTTGTTTTCTTTTCAGAACTTTGTTTTTACATGCCACAACCGATTATCGGTCCTTGTCTAAACACTTCTGTATGTTGAAAATTTTCATTATTGCCTTTTGATATATAGTGTTTACTGTCAATCACCTTCTGAAAACCTTCGGTGGGTTTATTAGTTATAAAATACAACATTAAGTTCAAGCGTAACTTGAATTTTGTGATCGACAGTAGCGCTGATACGAGGGTAATTCAATAAGTAAACAAACAAACAGCTGTGGAGCAAAAACTTTTTATTCAATCAATACAATTGTTTTTTTACTTTTCGACGTAATCTCCAGCAACGTCTATGTACTTGTCCCATCTCTTTACAAGCTTTTTTATTCCCTGAGCAAAGAATTCTTTACCTTGATGTCGAAGCCAGTTTTGGATTTTTCCTTCACTTCTTCATTGCTGTTGAACTTCACACCACGCAAAGTCTCCTTGAGCGGGCCAAACAAGAAAATGTCAGATGGGGCAAGGTCAGGGCTATAAAGGGGATGAGGCAGGATCTCCCAACCTACTTTTTTTATTGTTTCGAACGTCAGTTTTGCCGTGTGTGGGGTGGGGTGGGGCATTATCGTGAAGAAGAATCACACCTTTCCTCGCCATCCCGGACATTTCTTCTTCAATGCAGGCTTAACTTTATTCACAATCATGTCAGAATAGTACTGACTATTGATGGTACGCTGGTCTTGTAGGTAATCACAGAAAATTGGGCTTTTGGGAGCTCCAAAAGATGGTTAACATCACCTTACCAGCCGATGGGTGTGTTTTGAATTTCTTTTTGGCGGGTGAACTGGGATGCTTCTACTCCATGCTTTGTCGCTTTGACTCAGGTTCAAAATAGTGAATCCAAGTTAGTGGTTATAGTGGTTCCAAATTCAAAAATCTTATAACAGAACGCTGTTCTTCGAAAGTACTGTCCTCAAGAGGACACGCCATCGTAAATAAAACTATATTGGTTATGTTTATGCAATATATTATGAAACAGCTGATCAAAACTCACAACGATGTTGCCAGGTAACACTCCTGAAAGTTTCAATCAGCTGCTACAATTGATTTCTTTTCTACAACTGTTTGTCTGTTTACTTATTGAATGACCCTCGTAGATCCAGTAGCGGCACTTGAAGTACGTAAACTCTTTTCGTCCAATCATTATACTTTAACACCAAAAAATCTATTCTTAAATAGAATTGAAAAGTGAATTAGAAAAATGTAGTAACCTTACTTTTTCATTTGTTTCGCTACTGCTTCCATTAGTAAAGAAAAGCTATAGTATGCGGTGTGAGTAATACGACCGTATAGCGTAACCGTTTATGTTTATTATTTTTTATGGTCACCGACCGTTTTTGTGTATAAACTTCAACCTATTGAAACAGCTTGGCGTACAATATACAATAGAAATTTTTTTCAGTTAAGAGCATTCACATATTACGCGTACGTAAGAGCTCGGTGGGTCGAAATGTGGTGGATTATTAGATTTGTACTGTGTGCGCGCACGCGTGTGTGTGTTAAGCCAATTAGCGTGGAGTAGGAGAACGGATTACCCGGCTGCGTAAGCCGGGCCTGATCCGTTGCAAGTTTTGTTGTTACGAAGAAGCGAAAGGAAAGTGAGTGAAATGATGAAAAGAAAGACGAAGGAGAAGTAGAGTTTGAGAGTGGTTTGGTCGCGGTGAGAGGGGGGGGACAAGGCCAATGTTACCGCTTGAGGCAAGACGGGGGCCAGCAGCAGCCTGGTTCAGTGGCCGCTCGCCTCGCGCATTGCATTCCCTTTCATTCTTGTTGCCGGAGCCCGGACATCGTAACGGACGCCGCTGCCGTAAAACCCCTCTCGTTCTGACCCGTTTTTACAACACAACACACGCACGCACGCACACCTCTAGCAGAATGCAGAACGCTTTTTCATTTTCCTCGTATAAACCGTTTCACTTCAACTTTGTTTAAACAATCAGAAGCGAATCTAGGATTTCATTTCAGGGGGGATTTTTTCAACCACATATCGTTTACTTAGAGTATTTTATTCTCATATTGTAATGAAAATTGTACAAACAAATTAAAACTAATGGGTAAATAATGGCTGTACTTCACTAATTTCATAAAAATCAAGCAATAACATACATTTTGACTTGGAAGCCTAATAATACCTTTCTAAGTAATATAAATACTTTAAAGAGAACGTTAGCATTAAGAAAGTAAATGTTTTATGTGTTTGTGTTGTAGGGTTAACAAACGCAAGAGCACGAAAAATTTTAACTGAAAGTATGTTTAATTTTAAAATATTTTGTTTCTTAGAGCTAGGTAGAGTCTATTACAACAACCCATGTTCATTATGAAAAATAATGTTAAGAAATTAAAACTCATTCACATTATGTGCTTTGTGATTGAAGTCATCAACATGTAACATTAAGTTAAAATATAATAAGATATGTTCTTATGTACCATAACCAGCGGAAAAACGTACCGTATCCTACTCTCTTTCAAGCCGACTTCTTTTCGTTTTTCAACATTTCTTTCAACATCTGTTATATTTATTATTGACTATAACGCCTACTATTGTAGATTAGTTAAACTTGTCCTTGACCAAAATAGACATTTTTTAAATCTGACAGAACTTGAAAGTCAATTAATTGCATTCAAAAAACATAACCAGTTTAAAATTTTTTGCTCCAAAATTTTTTTAAATTTGTTTCGGATTTCGGGGGGATATATCCCCCATATTCCCCTTAGGTTCGCCCCTGAACATAGTACACGGTTAGAGCACGAAACCGCGCGTGCGTGTGTGTGTGTGTGTGTGTGTGAGAGAGAGAGAGAGAGAGAGAGAGAGAGAGAGAGAGAGAGAGAGAGAGAGAGAGAGAGAGAGAGAGAGAGAGAGAGAGAGAGAGAGAGAGAGAATTGTAGCATGAAATTGCATTTAAATTTTTGAAAACGTAGAATTAGTTTTGTTACCGTGCTTAAAATTAATATGCAGGCCTAAGCTATGAGCAAAGTTAGTAAATGGGCTAGGACGTAGCCTGACGGTAGTCAGCCACGATGACGTGACCCGTAGAGATGGGTAAACTAGTTCATTGAAACGAACTTACCATATCTAGCTCGGTCATACCAGGGAACTAGCACAGTGAACTATGTCTGTACTGCAGTGTGTCGGGCCCCTTTTTTCTAAGATTTTTATAGTTATTACAAGAACAAAAACGTACTGTAAAACATTCATCCTCTTTCTGTTCATCTTAGTTTATAGGCAAGGGACAGCCAGCCTCCTCATGCACTTGAGATAACACCAAAGCGCATGAAGCTTAACTGAAGCTAACCAATACTTCATTTTTTGGTGTTTCAACAAAACAGACGCAACAAAATATTATTTAAATAAAGAAAATTTTAAAAATAATTTTATTCATGTCGCCTTCGGTCAGAATTGCGAAACCCGTTAATCATTTAAGAGTTGTAATAAATAACACACATGAAATAAAAATAAATAATTCTTTTCAATTATTTACTAACTGTTATAGGAACTTCCCCCAATCCCAGCATACGATATTCTCTGTTATTTTATTTTATCGTATTTTTGCCAAAATTTGACGAAATAACAAAAATCAGACAGCGCAAAAAAAATTCTTCAAACAGCCTGTTCTGTCAATCCTTTCCGATCCATCGGGACGTTTACTTTTACAAATCCTTGTCTTAAAAAAATCACACACACACACACACACACACACACACACACACACACACACACACACACACACACACACACACACACACACACACACACACACACACACACACACACACACACACACACACACACACACACACACAAATCACTTACAACCAAATATTTAAAAATATGGAGTTTGTAACGTGGAGGAACTACAGAGGAGTCAGACGACTTCTTAATACATGTGTACCACCGGAGTAGCTTAGAAGAAGGCAGCGTAGGCTGCCTTATGTGAGCCGTACGGCATACAAGGAAGGCAGTGTGGCCAGCATTACGCTTCAGCCGCCCATTATTATCCCCAGGCCTTCTTGATACTTCATATAAATTATATATATATATATATATATATATATATATATATATTAAGAAGACGGCTGAATGCAATAACAGAGACCATGCTTTCAGAAGCCCAGAACAGTTTCAGGAAGGGCAGATCATGTTTAGATTGTATATTTACAATAGCCCAGTTCATTGAAAAGCGTAGAGAGTATCAGCTGCCAGCATCGACTTTCAGAAAGCGTTTGACAGGGTGAATCTGAGCAAACTGTGGGCAATAATGGCAAGGAAAGGAATCCCACAACGTCTAATTAGAGCTGTACAGAGTCTTTATGTGGAGAATAAAATCTTAATTATAGCAAGGAAACCGGAAACTGCTCGTAGACTTGGCCTGATCAATTTTGGGGTACAACAAGGTTGTCCATTATCACCTTCTCTTTTTAATTTATATATTGACGATGTCATACAAAACTGGCAGATGTGTTCTCCAGAGCATTTTATGATTGGCCACTCTGCAATTGACACTTTGTTGTTTGCGGACGATCAAACTATTACAATACAAGCAACGACGTTGTGAATACGTTGCATGAGTTCAACCTTATGTGCAGGATCATCAGGCGAACCCTTATGTCAGCAAGTAAAGAAAACCAAAAATTCTACATGGTGATGGCCCTTCCCACACTTCTTTGTGGGTCTGAGAATTGGACTTTAACGAAAGGGCAGGGCAGTCGCATCCAAGCGGCTGAAATGAGATTTCTCAGATACGTGGCTGCGTATATTCTCCATGATCATAGAAGAAACACAGATATACGGCTAGAACTGAATGTTATGAGTATACTCGACAGGATTGCCTAGTATCGGCTGAATTGGTGAGAACATCTTTGCCGAATGGATGACTGCCTCATCTCCAAACAGCTATGGAACTACAAGGCGAGGGGACGGAGAGATGTGGGACGTTCGAGGAAGCGCTTTGCCTGTTTGAGACCGGAACAAACCATCCTCGGTTTAATCCTTACAGATGATGGTGATGATGATTAGTTTATAATACTTACTATAAAACTAAAAAAATTAACTGTAGTCAAAAAGAGTAAACGAATTAAACAATGGGCCGATAGCAGGCAGCAGCACTGAGCTCTAACAACGCAAGCAGGCAGGCATACAGGCAGTAAAGATGAAATACCTCAGAACTGTGAATGGATGTAGAAGAGAACACGGGATGAGAAGCACGGATATAAGAACGGAATTGCAAGTAGCCTACAGTTTACAGGTACGAACAGAATGGACCCAACGAGACTTCGAGTTCAAGTGAGGTATTATACAGTATACTATCTGGAAGACGTTTTTGAAGGGCTAGGAAGAGTTGGGTACCGTAACAGGTAACTTGTGCCTAATGCTTGAAGTACAGAAGAAGAAGAAGAAGAAGAAAATCAACAAATATTCCTGTAGAGCTGTTGAAACACGATTTCCATGCCACAATTTGCAAACGTAAACGTTGACATGGTCGTCACCTGCGTAAGCCGGGCCTGATCCGTTGCAAGTTTTATTGTTACGAAGAAGCGAAAGGAAAGTGAGTGAAATAATGAAAATAAAGAAGGAGGAAAAGTAGAGTTTGAGAGTGGTTTGGTCGGTGAGAGAGGGGGACAAGGCCAAATTCGTTACTATTTCACGTGATTGTGCATATTTTACAAAGGACAATATACGCGTATATGATGTTGCGTTCAATGTGTTTGAAATTATTTTATAGGTACAAGTCATATCCGTTTTGTTGCATTTATAAACGCCCGTTTTTTTTTTTAATACACGTGAATTTTTGACTTTCCTAAAAGTAGGAGGCCCGTTGTTAGGTGTAGAGGAGTGAAACCCCCCCCTTTTATTTTCTAAGTTTTGTAAATTTTTTTTTTGAATTTTATTTAATTTTATTTTTATTAAGTTTTTTTTTGTAAAAGGGGAGAGACATCATATTTAGAACTAGGTAAAGAGAAACCTAGAGGAAGCAAAAGTGTGCAAGGCCCAGATACAATTACAGACATGTCCCCCCAGGTGAATGACAGGACTTGCAAATGAAAAACTCTTTTAACCAACAAGCGTGTGCTTTATTCGACCTGTAAGATTTTACATAAATAACAAGTCCGTAATTGTGTGAGCACACCATTTAAGGCAGAATTATATATATCTATGTATTTCCATTAATCCATAATGTCACCAAGTAAATGAATTGATATTACTAATTGCAAAATTTCTGCCTGATCATGTATGAGTCAAAGTTGGTAATAATCTCATTCATTAAGCAATACTAATCTATCAGTGTTGTATAATATCAATTAGGCTAGCCTGTTGTCTCAGCGAGCACATGTATGGTTATTCTCTTGTTTTAAATCAGTTACATATTCCCCAAAAATATATATATATATAGTAAAATTACACACACAAACACATATACGACATGAATAACAAAACATCCCTCATTTCAACACTAACCTCCACATAAACCGATTCCCACTACAGTAAATAAATGAAGCCTAATATGTATAGCTAGGTACAAATATAAATAACAACGTAAAATGGAATATCTCAGCTCCTAAGCATAGATTTGCCAGTATATTCACAAGCATAGTTCACACCAGAGAATGTAAGTGACCGCCCCGAAACTCAACCAGCCAAACGAACCCTTAGCTTAATCATTAAGCATTAAGTATGTGTGTGAAAGAAAATCGTTTCTCATCAACAGCATCAGACAACCCCCAGCTACGTTATTAAACTCTGCCATGACCAGATGACTTGATAGCACGAGATAATTAACTCCCTAATGGTCTTAATTAGATGAAAGTTAGATCTTACAGTAAACTGCGGATGTGTGTGTATGTGTGTAACTTCTTACACATTATACAGTTATAAGATACTTCATTAGGTGTACTGTGGTAATGTTCACACATGCAATAACATGATGATCACACATAATTGAACATGAGAGTTTGTGCTAGAGTCTAATTTTCAGAACTTCACGAGTGAGCTTCTGGCGGCTTCTGTGCATTCACATGTTGTAGAGAGAGAGAAATAGATAAACAGAATTTTCCCACCTGGATAGTCGGTGTACTTAGTTCGTATAGGCGAGAATCAGTGATGTCACAGTCATATCACCCGTCCCTGGTGCAGCTTAGCGTTGGAAAAGTTCTTGGTTCAGCTTAGCATCGAAAAGTCCTCGACTGACGGCATTGTGGCTAAAGATCGTCTCTGCTATTAGGGGGAACAGATGTTCGTTCGCCCCTGACACCCATCTCGTCCTTGGTCGAGCACCTGGACATACAATACTTGTAGAGGGTGTCATAAAGAAATTCACGCCACTTAGGCCGTCCACATTAAATACCAACACTAACTTTAAGCAGCTACAGCGCATACACACATCGCCACTAATTCAGATTAAACAGTACTAAGCTCGTCTAGCAATTATTTTCTTAATGTTTCATTGAGATATTCAAATTGATTTGCTGTGTCTATCGTTGTTATTAATTACATCAAAACAGCTGAGTGCAAGATACATTTACATATTCTCTATTGAAATTAACTTGACCCACGACTCTCACATTCATAATTTAATTAAATATAATTTAATTTGATTTTGTAACGGCGTTAATGCCCAGATTAAAAAATGCTCTATACGCACACACACACACAGGCATAACTCATAATGAAAGCTGAAACGCAAAATATATTTGGGGTTAGAATATTTTCAGAACCCACAGACTTGCACGTACCTGGAGCACGCTTTATCTAGCCTATCATAGTGATAGGTACGGAAGTCCTGGTTAGAAGTTCGCCGCCAGCCGAGACCAGATGAACAGCTTGGAGGATGAAACAGAAATGAGAGCGAATCAACGTTTCGCTCCAGCCAAGTAACCTCCAAACAGGAATGTACAGACACACAGCTGGCTGGCAGTGCCAGCCGTATTGCGTAGCAACACAACCTTTTGTGTGTATAACTGACCGGCAACAAACAATCTTAACAGAGTGGCAGTGCGTGACGTCAGCGGCGCTCGTTTTTAAAATACTAATAATCTAATACGTTGCCGAAGCCAGTTCGGCACACCCTCACCCCAAAAGGACAACATGGTTGACCCAAAACAAGGAAGTCCTCAAGCACGACGGCTGCGGGAAACCTGGAAAATCTCAGACTCTAAAACCGCTCTTGGTGGATTCAGTAACACAGGAAAACGAAAAAGCAGAAGGAAGAGGTGTGAGTCAGTGAATGTGTGTCTGAAAGAGAAGGTGTAAGTGTGAGTCCTGCATGCTCGCCGGGCCCTGGTCCGCATGCAGATAGAAGGGACAGAAAAGAACAGGAGAAAGAGAAGAATCGCAGACGCCAGCTTTGAGTACTGACCACCAAGGCCTCCCAAATCAACAACTGAGACCCAGGACCATTAACACAATATTCCTTTCCCAGGACTGAAAATCTCCACCTCACTGCGACCATCCCCCACGCGCGTCCTCTCCTCCATGCCAAACTCTCGGGACCGCCCCAACACGTCACCATCACCGGTGACCACCACCTAACCCTCCTGGTACTCACATATTCACGCCCGAAGGCTAACAAGGTGCTACAACCTTGATATGGGAGTACCATTTCTACAACCGTCCAGCTCGTGGACCGACCAGCCGTGTGCAGCAAAACAAGGCATTATCAATCCTTGACACACGACTGGCCCACATCCCTACACTAGGGCGGACGGACCCGATTAGCAAGGCCGAGAAGACCGCATTGAGGGCACGCGAACATCAATCTCCCAATCTCCACTTTATAATAGTTATCTCTCTATCTAAGGAGGAGGGGGTAACTTCTCTGCGGACAGCCAACACTCAGCCATACAACCGACGCCCAAACAACCCTGGGGACATCAACCCGGAATGCGGCATGGTTCGGGCCAAACACTAATCCACATTGAAAAACTGACCTATATTTTATATCGCTCGAACAGCTGATCAGACAGAAAACAAATAAACTGGTCTTTGAATTTAGCCGGATATAGCGATACACAATCTATCAGATAAGCAGGCAGCTAGGCTTGAAATAGTGTTACAGCTGCGGCTATCAGTTGGCCAAAGGTTATCTTTCGGATCAGTTTGTATCACTGTTCAAAACTATTGCATCGATTCCGGTTTAATATTCAATTTATTCTTTCTAACATCTATTGTCTTTAGTGCAGTCGGCGTTAAAATTCCCGTTTCAAAAAAACAAGGTCCCCAAAAAAAAATCCTAACTCAAATTCATCTGAATTCCTTCTTCATTTGGAACGCCCCTCTTACTACTTAAATTCGCTCAGTGTCCACCAGAATTTTACAATTTACAACATACATCACAGACAACAATTTAACACCAACACATAAGGAAGAACTTGATCATTCAAGTGGCTCCAGAATACTCTAGCGATACGACGAGATGGGTGTCATAAAAGCAGAGAAACAGCCATGCAAAATTTCCGGAAGAAAACACAACACAAAACAATCAAACTAACTCACTAAATACAACACACAAAGTACACATAAAATTCGATATAATCGAAAATATAAAGTATCACATCCATGCCCTTGGTCGGACCATAACCGCATTCAAAATACGATACCGCAACTCAACGCCCTCAATAAACAATTACCATATAACTGGGATGCTACCAAACACGTTGTCTAATCCAAAAGACAAGTCATAATCAAACTCAACAAGTACCGACGGCCCTCATCATGTCCAGACTCCGTATGAGCTCCAGGGTATGTGCAAGTGCAACCAATCAGCACACATTCATTAAAAAAAATTAATCACATTCTCATAACCCCTTTTCAAAATTCATCTCGCACTCAACATCACAAAATAATCACTTAAACACTAACACATATTAAATTATTTTAAACTTCATTAACCCCCTATTCATTTTATAAAATGTGCTCTTTTTTCTGGTTGTTCATTCTGTTAATTTATTACACTATCATTAAGTTTTCTTACAACACTTGGATTCTAATCAAAAATAATTTGAAGTAATTTGCAAGTCCTAACACCAGCTGACATGTCTGTAGCCACACTAAGTTTCATTTAAGAAAATAAATATAAGTCCCCAGATTCTAAAATTTCTCAAGTTCAACAGAGAAAATAAGGCAGAAATCATACCTACTATCCATCCAGAATCATAAAAACCACGCTCTGAACTAACATTTGAGCGCAGCCCTCTTTTTATTTTTCTTTTAAGTTTTGTAATTTTTTTTAAAATTTTATTTTAATTTTATTTTTATTAAGTTTTTTTTTGTAAAAGGGGAGAGACATCATATTTAGAACTAGGTAAAGAGAAACCTAGAGGAAGCAAAAGTGTGCAAGGCCCAGATACAATTACAGACATGTCCCCCCAGGTGAATGACAGGACTTGCAAATGAAAAACTCTTTTAACCAACAAGCGTGTGCTTTATTCGACCTGTAAGATTTTACATAAATAACAAGTCCGTAATTGTGTGAGCACACCATTTAAGGCAGAATTATATATATCTATGTATTTCCATTAATCCATAATGTCACCAAGTAAATGAATTGATATTACTAATTGCAAAATTTCTGCCTGTTCATGTATGAGTCAAAGTTGGTAATAATCTCATTCATTAAGCAATACTAATCTATCAGTGTTGTATAATATCAATTAGGCTAGCCTGTTGTCTCAGCGAGCACATTTATGGTTATTCTCTTGTTTTAAATCAGTTACATATTCCCCAAAAATATATATATATATAGTAAAATTACACACACAAACACATATACGACATGAATAACAAAACATCCCTCATTTCAACACTAACCTCCACATAAACCGATTCCCACTACAGTAAATAAATGAAGCCTAATATGTATAGCTAGGTACAAATATAAATAACAACGTAAAATGGAATATCTCAGCTCCTAAGCATAGATTTGCCAGTATATTCACAAGCATAGTTCACACCAGAGAATGTAAGTGACCGCCCCGAAACTCAACCAGCCAAACGAACCCTTAGCTTAATCATTAAGCATTAAGTATGTGTGTGAAAGAAAATCGTTTCTCATCAACAGCATCAGACAACCCCCAGCTACGTTATTAAACTCTGCCATGACCAGATGACTTGATAGCACGAGATAATTAACTCCCTAATGGTCTTAATTAGATGAAAGTTAGATCTTACAGTAAACTGCGGATGTGTGTGTATGTGTGTAACTTCTTACACATTATACAGTTATAAGATACTTCATTAGGTGTACTGTGGTAATGTTCACACATGCAATAACATGATGATCACACATAATTGAACATGAGAGTTTGTGCTAGAGTCTAATTTTCAGAACTTCACGAGTGAGCTTCTGGCGGCTTCTGTGCATTCACATGTTGTAGAGAGAGAGAAATAGATAAACAGAATTTTCCCACCTGGATAGTCGGTGTACTTAGTTCGTATAGGCGAGAATCAGTGATGTCACAGTCATATCACCCGTCCCTGGTGCAGTTTAGCGTTGGAAAAGTTCTTGGTTCAGCTTAGCATCGAAAAGTCCTCGACTGACGGCATTGTGGCTAAAGATCGTCTCTGCTATTAGGGGGAACAGATGTTCGTTCGCCCCTGACACCCATCTCGTCCTTGGTCGAGCACCTGGACATACAATACTTGTAGAGGGTGTCATAAAGAAATTCACGCCACTTAGGCCGTCCACATTAAATACCAACACTAACTTTAAGCAGCTACAGCGCATACACACATCGCCACTAATTCAGATTAAACAGTACTAAGCTCGTCTAGCAATTATTTTCTTAATGTTTCATTGAGATATTCAAATTGATTTGCTGTGTCTATCGTTGTTATTAATTACATCAAAACAGCTGAGTGCAAGATACATTTACATATTCTCTATTGAAATTAACTTGACCCACGACTCTCACATTCATAATTTAATTAAATATAATTTAATTTGATTTTGTAACGGCGTTAATGCCCAGATTAAAAAATGCTCTATACGCACACACACACACAGGCATAACTCATAATGAAAGCTGAAACGCAAAATATATTTGGGGTTAGAATATTTTCAGAACCCACAGACTTGCACGTACCTGGAGCACGCTTTATCTAGCCTATCATAGTGATAGGTACGGAAGTCCTGGTTAGAAGTTCGCCGCCAGCCGAGACCAGATGAACAGCTTGGAGGATGAAACAGAAATGAGAGCGAATCAACGTTTCGCTCCAGCCAAGTAACCTCCAAACAGGAATGTACAGACACACAGCTGGCTGGCAGTGCCAGCCGTATTGCGTAGCAACACAACCTTTTGTGTGTATAACTGACCGGCAACAAACAATCTTAACAGAGTGGCAGTGCGTGACGTCAGCGGCGCTCGTTTTTAAAATACTAATAATCTAATACGTTGCCGAAGCCAGTTCGGCACACCCTCACCCCAAAAGGACAACATGGTTGACCCAAAACAAGGAAGTCCTCAAGCACGACGGCTGCGGGAAACCTGGAAAATCTCAGACTCTAAAACCGCTCTTGGTGGATTCAGTAACACAGGAAAACGAAAAAGCAGAAGGAAGAGGTGTGAGTCAGTGAATGTGTGTCTGAAAGAGAAGGTGTAAGTGTGAGTCCTGCATGCTCGCCGGGCCCTGGTCCGCATGCAGATAGAAGGGACAGAAAAGAACAGGAGAAAGAGAAGAATCGCAGACGCCAGCTTTGAGTACTGACCACCAAGGCCTCCCAAATCAACAACTGAGACCCAGGACCATTAACACAATATTCCTTTCCCAGGACTGAAAATCTCCACCTCACTGCGACCATCCCCCACGCGCGTCCTCTCCTCCATGCCAAACTCTCGGGACCGCCCCAACACGTCACCATCACCGGTGACCACCACCTAACCCTCCTGGTACTCACATATTCACGCCCGAAGGCTAACAAGGTGCTACAACCTTGATATGGGAGTACCATTTCTACAACCGTCCAGCTCGTGGACCGACCAGCCGTGTGCAGCAAAACAAGGCATTATCAATCCTTGACACACGACTGGCCCACATCCCTACACTAGGGCGGACGGACCCGATTAGCAAGGCCGAGAAGACCGCATTGAGGGCACGCGAACATCAATCTCCCAATCTCCACTTTATAATAGTTATCTCTCTATCTAAGGAGGAGGGGGTAACTTCTCTGCGGACAGCCAACACTCAGCCATACAACCGACGCCCAAACAACCCTGGGGACATCAACCCGGAATGCGGCATGGTTCGGGCCAAACACTAATCCACATTGAAAAACTGACCTATATTTTATATCGCTCGAACAGCTGATCAGACAGAAAACAAATAAACTGGTCTTTGAATTTAGCCGGATATAGCGATACACAATCTATCAGATAAGCAGGCAGCTAGGCTTGAAATAGTGTTACAGCTGCGGCTATCAGTTGGCCAAAGGTTATCTTTCGGATCAGTTTGTATCACTGTTCAAAACTATTGCATCGATTCCGGTTTAATATTCAATTTATTCTTTCTAACATCTATTGTCTTTAGTGCAGTCGGCGTTAAAATTCCCGTTTCAAAAAAACAAGGTCCCCAAAAAAAAAATCCTAACTCAAATTCATCTGAATTCCTTCTTCATTTGGAACGCCCCTCTTACTACTTAAATTCGCTCAGTGTCCACCAGAATTTTACAATTTACAACATACATCACAGACAACAATTTAACACCAACACATAAGGAAGAACTTGATCATTCAAGTGGCTCCAGAATACTCTAGCGATACGACGAGATGGGTGTCATAAAAGCAGAGAAACAGCCATGCAAAATTTCCGGAAGAAAACACAACACAAAACAATCAAACTAACTCACTAAATACAACACACAAAGTACACATAAAATTCGATATAATCGAAAATATAAAGTATCACATCCATGCCCTTGGTCGGACCATAACCGCATTCAAAATACGATACCGCAACTCAACGCCCTCAATAAACAATTACCATATAACTGGGATGCTACCAAACACGTTGTCTAATCCAAAAGACAAGTCATAATCAAACTCAACAAGTACCGACGGCCCTCATCATGTCCAGACTCCGTATGAGCTCCAGGGTATGTGCAAGTGCAACCAATCAGCACACATTCATTAAAAAAAATTAATCACATTCTCATAACCCCTTTTCAAAATTCATCTCGCACTCAACATCACAAAATAATCACTTAAACACTAACACATATTAAATTATTTTAAACTTCATTAACCCCCTATTCATTTTATAAAATGTGCTCTTTTTTCTGGTTGTTCATTCTGTTAATTTATTACACTATCATTAAGTTTTCTTACAACACTTGGATTCTAATCAAAAATAATTTGAAGTAATTTGCAAGTCCTAACACCAGCTGACATGTCTGTAGCCACACTAAGTTTCATTTAAGAAAATAAATATAAGTCCCCAGATTCTAAAATTTCTCAAGTTCAACAGAGAAAATAAGGCAGAAATCATACCTACTATCCATCCAGAATCATAAAAACCACGCTCTGAACTAACATTTGAGCGCAGCCCTCTTTTTATTTTTCTTTTAAGTTTTGTAATTTTTTTTAAAATTTTATTTTAATTTTATTTTTATTAAGTTTTTTTTTGTAAAAGGGGAGAGACATCATATTTAGAACTAGGTAAAGAGAAACCTAGAGGAAGCAAAAGTGTGCAAGGCCCAGATACAATTACAGACATGTCCCCCCAGGTGAATGACAGGACTTGCAAATGAAAAACTCTTTTAACCAACAAGCGTGTGCTTTATTCGACCTGTAAGATTTTACATAAATAACAAGTCCGTAATTGTGTGAGCACACCATTTAAGGCAGAATTATATATATCTATGTATTTCCATTAATCCATAATGTCACCAAGTAAATGAATTGATATTACTAATTGCAAAATTTCTGCCTGTTCATGTATGAGTCAAAGTTGGTAATAATCTCATTCATTAAGCAATACTAATCTATCAGTGTTGTATAATATCAATTAGGCTAGCCTGTTGTCTCAGCGAGCACATTTATGGTTATTCTCTTGTTTTAAATCAGTTACATATTCCCCAAAAATATATATATATATAGTAAAATTACACACACAAACACATATACGACATGAATAACAAAACATCCCTCATTTCAACACTAACCTCCACATAAACCGATTCCCACTACAGTAAATAAATGAAGCCTAATATGTATAGCTAGGTACAAATATAAATAACAACGTAAAATGGAATATCTCAGCTCCTAAGCATAGATTTGCCAGTATATTCACAAGCATAGTTCACACCAGAGAATGTAAGTGACCGCCCCGAAACTCAACCAGCCAAACGAACCCTTAGCTTAATCATTAAGCATTAAGTATGTGTGTGAAAGAAAATCGTTTCTCATCAACAGCATCAGACAACCCCCAGCTACGTTATTAAACTCTGCCATGACCAGATGACTTGATAGCACGAGATAATTAACTCCCTAATGGTCTTAATTAGATGAAAGTTAGATCTTACAGTAAACTGCGGATGTGTGTGTATGTGTGTAACTTCTTACACATTATACAGTTATAAGATACTTCATTAGGTGTACTGTGGTAATGTTCACACATGCAATAACATGATGATCACACATAATTGAACATGAGAGTTTGTGCTAGAGTCTAATTTTCAGAACTTCACGAGTGAGCTTCTGGCGGCTTCTGTGCATTCACATGTTGTAGAGAGAGAGAAATAGATAAACAGAATTTTCCCACCTGGATAGTCGGTGTACTTAGTTCGTATAGGCGAGAATCAGTGATGTCACAGTCATATCACCCGTCCCTGGTGCAGCTTAGCGTTGGAAAAGTTCTTGGTTCAGCTTAGCATCGAAAAGTCCTCGACTGACGGCATTGTGGCTAAAGATCGTCTCTGCTATTAGGGGGAACAGATGTTCGTTCGCCCCTGACACCCATCTCGTCCTTGGTCGAGCACCTGGACATACAATACTTGTAGAGGGTGTCATAAAGAAATTCACGCCACTTAGGCCGTCCACATTAAATACCAACACTAACTTTAAGCAGCTACAGCGCATACACACATCGCCACTAATTCAGATTAAACAGTACTAAGCTCGTCTAGCAATTATTTTCTTAATGTTTCATTGAGATATTCAAATTGATTTGCTGTGTCTATCGTTGTTATTAATTACATCAAAACAGCTGAGTGCAAGATACATTAACATATTCTCTATTGAAATTGACTTGACCCACGACTCTCACATTCATAATTTAATTAAATATAATTTAATTTGATTTTGTAACGGCGTTAATGCCCAGATTAAAAAATGCTCTATACGCACACACACACACAGGCATAACTCATAATGAAAGCTGAAACGCAAAATATATTTGGGGTTAGAATATTTTCAGAACCCACAGACTTGCACGTACCTGGAGCACGCTTTATCTAGCCTATCATAGTGATAGGTACGGAAGTCCTGGTTAGAAGTTCGCCGCCAGCCGAGACCAGATGAACAGCTTGGAGGATGAAACAGAAATGAGAGCGAATCAACGTTTCGCTCCAGCCAAGTAACCTCCAAACAGGAATGTACAGACACACAGCTGGCTGGCAGTGCCAGCCGTATTGCGTAGCAACACAACCTTTTGTGTGTATAACTGACCGGCAACAAACAATCTTAACAGAGTGGCAGTGCGTGACGTCAGCGGCGCTCGTTTTTAAAATACTAATAATCTAATACGTTGCCGAAGCCAGTTCGGCACAGGAGAGGGATTCTATGTCGATAGTTTGTTGTGAAGTACAACCGTTTCAGTAAGCAGCATGTTGATTAAAGAGAGTATAAATAAGTAATTAGCGTTATTGAAGGACGTAGCCAACACGAGATGTGTGGCCCAGATATGGAGTGACACGGCGGGGGCGGCAAAGATATGGGTCGCGACGTTGCGGTCAGTCTCTCGAGCCTCTCTGGTCGCCCGAGGGCAGAAACGATCCCTCGTCAGTGAAGTGGTCAGGTCAGTCTCGTACGTGGTTTCCTATACACAGATTCTGTTTCCTACTACTACATTTCGTAACCCCCGGCTTCTTCGCACCAAAACTATAAAATTATTCACTATACACAATCTCTTAGCACTATGTATAACTTTGCCGCGTTTGTTCCTTGCTATTGGGGAAAGAGTCTCCATATTGTACAGTTTTAGTCCAAGCTATTAATAATAACTAAACAGTTAAAAACAGACCCAAATGACACGTTATTCAACGGTGAAAACAGGGAAGGAACTGATCTTCAGTAGATTTACGCACAGTACCTACAGAACGTGACGAACAGGAAATATGAGTTGGCGGACTGCTGTGAAACGGGCGTTGGAATGTTACCGATAACAATAGAATCCGACCCTCGTCAACGTCATTCGCGTGAAATATTTTCTGCAAACACTCGGTGAACAAAGTATAGCTTTTCTTTTCAAGATATCATTTACACTTTGTTAATATATACAGGCCCTTCGCTCTTTACTGAGCGTTTTTGTTGATAATGTTTACCTGATTGAATATGATTTACGGATAGTGTAGCACTCGTTGAGTGGGTTAGGAATTTGTCGGCGCTTGTACGAGAGAAAGTCAAAAAGTTAAGAAAAATGTTTCTTTCCCTCCCGTTTAAGTAGAGGGTAGTATTGGTTGTTTTTATGTAAATCATAACCTCACTGTAAACGATCAAGACATTGTACCATTGTAAACGGTTTTCAATATTGTGTTTAGAAGTTACAATAATTATAAATGAGTTATACATTGATCGACTGCACCTGAAATGCGAGAAGCGATACGTTTTTTAAACTCAGAGGGGAGAGATTATTCGCTGGATGTTTGAGTGGTAACAACATGAACGAGTGGTCGGTTCTCTCTCTCTCTCTCTCTCTCTCTCTCTCTGTGCGCGCGCGCGCGTGTGTATCGAAGAACGTAAAGGCAGACCTTCCAATTCCAAAAATAATGACAAAACGAAGCGATATAAGAAACGATTCATGATAGTCGGCAAATTAAAGTTGATGACGTTGAAAAAGAGTTGAACATGGTTTAACATTTTCAGTCATCCAATAGACGTAAATCTTAAAACGGTATGATTTTGCTTCACAACAACACACGACCTGATCAAAACAAGCCTTTGCCTTTAAGATCTTTGTCTCTTTATCCTAAACCACTAAACCATTCACAGTACAGTACTGCCTTGTATTAAAGAAGAACTGCGAAGTAACATTTTTGAAGTGAGAACTTCATATCCGGCACTATGGTGTTTTTCTCACTCCCGTACACCTCACGCTCCTTAACTGATATAACGTGTAACGAAATAAATGAAATGAAAAAGCGGTTTTGCCAGGTCAATCAAACCTCTTTAAACAGTAAGCAAGAAACCAAAAACCGTTATTACCTAACATCACAAGCGAAAACAATACGTATTTTCTTTTACATAAAGAAATAGAATAGTATTTACAATTATATTGTCAGGTAGGCTTTTGCGGCCGGTGTCCGTTATATTTTTGAAGTCTTCTTCCGGTTTGGACCGCGTCAAAAATGTCTTGTATGACAACGTTTCATTCGTGTTACGGTGAATATCCTCAGGTCTAAGTGACGACAAGGCTCGTAAGCGAACTCAGTTATCTAGTGTAGACGTGGCAGTGGGTGCTCCGGAAAGTGAACCCTGCCCTGTAGGTGTTACGCTGTATGCATTATTTGTGCGGTCAAGGAAACCCACGTACAGTCAAACCAGAAAGTAAAAGATACTAATTCGTGCTTAGCGTGACTTTTCTCTGTTGATAGTAAAGGGTATCACAAGTAGTGCTGAGCGTGACTGTTTTTCTGTTGATAGTAAAGGGTACCAAGTCGTGCTGAGTGTAACTGTTTCTCTGTTGATGAGAACTTACCGGACCACCCACCGCCACTTCTACACTATATAACTGAGTTGGCTTGCCAACCTTTTCATCACTTACCTGAGAATACTCATTGAATATGAATATGAATAATATGAATGAAACGTTGTAATACAAAACATTTTTGACGCGGTCCATACCGGAAGAAGACTTCAAAACATAATATTTACAATTAGTACAATTCTTCGATACAATCATAGTGGTATCGACAGTGTAGTGTTTAATGGTGATAGTGTTAGTGTGGTATATTGATACCATCGCACATTTCAGATATTAAGAAGGTAGTGTGGGTACGGATATTGGGGATAGTACCGATTTAATAGGCTACGTGTAAGGAGCAGACGTTGGCGTCACGCATTGTGGTGAAAATGAAAAAGAAGACGAAGCTAGGTAGCTCATCAGCGGAGTAAAGTTGAAGAGAGGAAGAGTTTGTGAAATTGCATCGCATCGTATCGTCGCGGAGTAATTGTAATTGGCTGCTGCAAGGGGGTGGCGTGGCGAGACTCACTCGGGGTTGGGGGGATAATTTCACATGGGTGATTACTAAACACAGTTACGTGTTTTAATTAGGCCTACGACGACGTCGTCGGGAGCTTTTAATCGGCGCGTTTTGCCTACCCTTAATTGCTACCCCCACCTCCGTGACCGCTTCTGTTTCTGCTCCAGCCCCTGTTATTGTTGTTACGTCACAGCCCGCTGCTATTGTTATGGCGTTAATATCGTTTGTTTTAATTCTATAATTTTGTGTTAATTATCGTAATCTATTTTAATCCTTCTATGTGTGCATACGAGATTTGATGGAAAAGTTCATGCGGTTTTGTTTATTTTAAAAACTTTGGGTTCATTGATCGACACTTATACCACCCCATTCAAAGTAGTCTCAGTCGAATTGTAACACGATTAGGCCAGCCGTTTTGCCATCTTCAAAATATTTCAAGCATGCACTTTTTGGTACAACCTTGAGCTCGCTTAGCGATTTTCGTTTTACGTCTTCAACGGTCGCGAATCATTGCCCTTTCATGGAGATTATCACTATTAGGAGGAGGAAAGATCGCGTTGGGACAGAGCTGGTGAGTACGGGAGTTGCTGTGTCATCATTATGACGTTTTATTTTGCCTAGTCTGGCAAAATTATTAACAACGAATGACGTGGTCCAGGCGCATTATAGGGCTGCAATTTTCATAAATTATTCTTCTTCATCTGGCAACCACGATCGTCAGTTACGGCAGTCTTTGAAGCTTGTAAATCGCTTGTTCACGCACAGCCGTCTCGCCAGAAGATTTCTGAACTCGTTTATCAGGACAGAGCAGTTTATCTTACAGTTTACACAAAATTTAATCCATGTTCTTCACTCTCGAATTCTAGAATGACAAAAAATTTACAGGCATTGCACAAATGCAATGCACAGAGAAGGGCATTGAAAATGGTTCAATAAATCTAAAAAATATATATATTTATGTTCATTCACCAATCAATGAATTCATTCTTCATTCACCAATCAATGAATTCATTCTTCATTTACCAATGTACAGATTATAAGTTAAATGTAGTCGCATTCATAAGCGAAGTTTTATATGTGTACTACGTTATTGACAACAAAGAAGTAGTTTCTATGGAAACTCACCGGTTCCCATTTTCGATAACGCACCAGCGATCGGCCGCAAATGTGCGACACGTCCTTATAAACATTTTCAATGTTAAAGTCGCCTATACACCTAAGGGCGATTTACTCAATTAGTTGTGAAATCTAAACTATGCATCAAATAGGGCTAAAATGTTAGACGATTTTCACTAACAACAAAGTGTACCAACATCACATAAAAACAGTAGTTTTTTTTAATCGGACACTTGTAGCTGTGGGAATTGCACGAACATTTTGGTCAAACCTCGTGTATATTTTTACGTGGATAACGATCGGTTAGGCATAAACTTAAGTTATCGTTAAGTCGGGAAAATAAACACTTATATATTACTATGTTGAGCTGAAGTAAAACGAAGAGCGTAAGTGACTCTTCACACGCGGTGAAGCATCAAGCTGTTCCAGACATTTGGAGAACATTCTGCACGGCAGAATTACGTGACGGTCTAGATAATTCGAGCTCCCCCTTCCACACGTAATCCAGGCCCGCTGTGTCACTACAATGCAAGGTGGTCGGCGTACAAATACTGGATTTCGAAGCGGCCACGTTCACTTAGGCCTGACGATATTACAAGAGGATTATTACGGTTTAGTTAAATGTGATTATTGTGTTAATCAATGCGAAACTGTATAATTTAACTTGAATTATTGTGTAAGAGAGCATTTGTTGATTTTTAACTGTTGTTTTTACTTCAATGTTCCGTAAGGAAGTGGAAGTATGGTGACGGCGAAACAAATCGTGTTCGAGATAAGGGGTGATTCTGATTGTACTACCCTCAAAACACGAAGAAAAATCTTTTTCCGTGAAGTGTCTGTGCGTGTGTCTGTGTGTAGAATTTTTTCTGTGCGAACGATAACTGCCGCAAATTCAAACAGAATCAAATAATTTTTTGCATGTGTGCCCGAGTTGTAGAGGATTCAAGATCTATTGCTTTTGGTGAAGATCGGTGAAGGGAAGGGATAATCTACCTGAAACGTTTTACGTTTTAACAAGAGTAAAGTACTTAATTTTTAAAAGAAGGTCATAATAATCCACTGTAGAAAGGTAGATGAAATATCTATATCATTAATATAGAAGGGAAGGGTCATTAATTTTTAGTTTGTTGTGGGTGAGCAGGGTGGGGGAGAGGGGTGGAGGGTTGGGTATTACATATTTTCTGTCTATTCCTGATCTGACGATGAGCTGTGAAGCTTGAAAGCGCTAATCGGAATAATTTTTATATAGTGGTGTGCAATATTGATCATTCTGATTGTGATTTCAACCACTAACACAAATTTCTTCATTAAAGAAATATCTATAAATGAAAAGGGTAATTGAACGGGATGACCATGATGATACCCTTATGACGTCTCTAGGATCGTCGAATTGTACAGTGAAAACAAAATACAGACACCAATGAAGTCACTAATCACCAGTTTTAATTAATAACAAATAACAGTTTGTAATCAATCAACTTGTACAGTAATCCAAGTTAAACTTTGTCCGGACGCAATAATAATGTCAAATAATAGAGTTCCACGCTAATTATAACAGAATAACAGTAGATTATAATAAATAAATCACCTTGTATCCGTCGTGTGACTTCGTTGTACGTCGATTAAAATGACGCGTTTCGGAACATCTGCTCCATCATCAGATTAAATCACTCTATTGAGATCGTTAACAGTTAAAATCACATGTTACACATAATTGTCAACTAATGTAACTCACTCGCTTTCCAAATGGTGCGCACCACAGTGAAGCCGATCGGACACTCTTAAAGATCTCACTTGTAAAGCGAGTGAGTTACATTAGTTGACAATTATGTGTAACATGTGATTTTAACTGTTAACGATCTCAATAGAGTGATTTAATCTGATGATGGAGCAGATGTTCCGAAACGCGTCATTTTAATCGACGTACAACGAAGTCACACGACGGATACAAGGTGATTTATTTATTATAATCTACTATTCCTACGTGACTTGGATACCAAGAACGAACATGCATTTTACACAATAACACTTCGCTACAATACTTCAACCGCCACTCGATCCGCACTAAGGAAAAACGCTCAACGAACTGATCTGACAAAGCCAGCTTCTGTTCCTTTATACTTAGCGCACGTGTTCTAGAATGAACTTTACATCCCTAATGCGGTGTCCCAGCTAATGCGTTTTTCGAGTGTCCTCCAGAGTACTCTGGAACGTAGTTTAATGCGGCCTTGAAGAAACACGCACCTGCTGGGGGAGCGGAGGGACGGACGGAGTAAGCTCTCGGCTGTTCTGCAGGGTTCTCATTACAATATTAAACAAAGTGGCCACACTAAAAATTTATACGTTAACACAAATATATTAAATTTCAGTAATTAACCGAACTTAAAACTTCCGCAGAATAGTGAAATAAATCTTGTGCAGAGTAACAAGAGTGCCAGCCACTGGCAGGGTGACTAGTACGGTAGGTACCTAGTTATTTAGTTCTTCCACTCAGCATTCACCAACCAGTAAGTTTTGACTGACCGGAAATGTTTGTAACATTCCCTTTTTCTGTTCACTGTTTGCCCCTATCGTTGATGAACAAAATGGGTATCTCACTTTAATTTATCAAAAAAGTGTAGTTATTCCCTGTTTCCACTCACCAGTTCAATTAGAAACCAGTTTTTGAAACTTCATACTGTGGCAGATGACCACAAGGAATGCAAGATGAATTGTACTGATCATTTACTTGGAACAGATGTGTTCAGCTTTTCTCACTACGTCTGTCGGTCGTACTGTGTCTGTGCGTTAGTTCGTTGTATCGTCACACACACACACACACACACACACACACACACACACACACACACACACACACACACACACACACACACACACACACACACACACACACACACACACACACACACACACACACACACACACACACACACACACACACACACACACACACAGAGAGAGAGAGAGAGAGAGAGAGAGAGAGAGAGAGAGAGAGAGAGAGAGAGAGAGAGAGAGAGAGAGAGAGAGAGAGAGAGAGAGAGAGAGAGAGAGAGAGAGAGCGGAAAGGATTATCCTAGGTATAATCTGGCAGTGTTAGAGAGTTATGTTGATACGCAACTGAATATTAGTAATAGACGAGATTATCTACTGATGTGAGTAAATGAAATGGCGGCGGGCAGGCCATGGGAAAGACGACATATGTACACCGACCGGGTTTCCTAGTTGGAAGTCAAGAGACATCAGGAGAAGAGACGGCAACGAGGTTTTTATTAACTAAAAGGCAAGGATGACCTGTTAAGTGGGGAACAAACTTTACTTTGTCGAGAAAGCATAAGGTCGACTTGGAGGTGTTCGCTGAGTGTTGCAAAGGACAACTGATAGTGATGATAACAAATACGGTGACGATGACAGCGGCTCTGTAGTGTGACAACGTGGCGGTGGTTTGGAAGCGCGTGGGCGGTCTATTGTACATTTTTCACTCGGTCCGAAGCCTTTAAATAAGATTACATGATTTATTAGTAGGTGGAGCCTTTGGTTTAAATATTCCCTAATGTATTGCCTGCCCCGCCCGAACATAAAACCGAAAAAAACTGTGTAAAATATGAGCAGATCACATGTAGGTACCCTCTACTTTCAGCGTAGTCTGTTTTAATTGACCGTCTTTTTAAACAAAAACGTAATCTACAAAATATAACGACACAAAATACATATATTTGTGCGCGCGCGCGCGTTTGTTTGAAAAATTATACGGTATGTATATAGGCGTACATTTTACTTACTTAACCCTTATTTACGTTTACTTACAGGGAAGTGTATATGATATGGATGAGACTTGAGTTACATCTTGTCTCTGTCCAAGTTCCTCCATACTTCTTTCCATTTCTTCCTAACCTTCACAACAGTATTGACATCGTCTTCTACCTCCGTTTCTCTATTTCTACGGCTTTTCTTATTGCGGCTTATCCTGTTTCTCGTGACTTCTTTACTTACCACTTTTGCGCTGTGTACGCTCTCCTTATGTAGACTTCATTCCTACTCTAGGATGTAGTGTGATACTTGGCTTGTTCGGAGTGCGGTCAGTTCGCGCAGTACAAGCAACGGATCGCTGTCTATTACCCCACCGTTTTAGCCACTTATGCCTCAGTGTCGTGTAACTTGATCCGTTGACGCACTAACTTGTTCTTAAAAGTCGTCACAAATGAGATTTTCTTAACGGTAAATTTACAGGTTTCGGAAACCAAGTACAGTTTATTGAGAAATTTACAAAATATCACAACGTAGAGCGTTGAAACTAAATTCCTGGGTTTTCTAAAATACGCCATCTACTTTGTTAGACTCAGCCGAAAGAACAAGACAGTTTCAACTGTGGGTTCTTCTTCTCGTCGTCGTCCTCCTCCCCTCGTCTCCCCCTCCTTCTTCCACTTCTCCTTGCCCTTCTCTTTCTTCTGCTTCTCCTCCTCCTCCTCCTCCTCCACCACCACCACCTCCCTTTCTTCATAACCTCCGACGTTTAAAATCATGCATAACGCCATCCCTGAATTAGCCACTCGTCGTCATGTCGTCGTCATTTACAAGAAAAATGGAGCTACTCAGACTATGTACCTATTCTAATTTAAGACGCAGGCTAATGTCCTTTTCGTAACGTGCTTACAATTTTGTGTCGTTTACAGATTCCGATATCAGATATGGTTTCGTTATCCGTTATGATTACGGTAGCCGTATGATCTCCATAAACATTTTTCCAACCCATTAATCCGAGAGATCCGTTACAGACTCGTCAGGAGTCCCTGGTTTTGCTGCCACATCAGCGACCTCGTCTGACTACAGGCTTATAAATTCTAAGCTTAGTTATGCAGTTTAATTACCCTAAAGTTATTATTCAAGGCTACTATCCCCTAGCTACTTCTTTCGAGTCACCACTCCTGTTCCGTGGAAGTGAACTTATTGCTAATGGACCTAGATAACAGTTATCAGTGAGATCGTAACACTGAAAACGGTAATCATCAGATTCTCAATAATTCTGCCGCTTCATGAAGCCTACTTTTCGTCTTGCAAGTTGGTTAGTATCCAACTTTCTTTGCCTCTTTATCGAACCCTAAGAAGAGTTCTTCTAGAAGATGTACCATAGCGACACCACGTAGTCTAATTCCGAACGGTCTACTCAACAATATCGATTACAGCCTCAAGAACAGTGAAATCCAGGAGGGAGTGTAACAGAAGCGCTTATGCAAAGAATGTACATGACAAAAAGACCTGTGTGAAAACCAAGGAAGAGATAAGAAGATGAAGTGATCGAAGAGGCCAGAAATCTTCTAAAATACGGTTACTGACGAGGACATCACCGAAAAAAGAGGAGTGGACAGGACTCCTGAAGAAGGCCAGACGTCGATATGTACTGTTGAGCTATGGGATTGTGAGCGGAACAAACATATATAGAAATCTACTGGTACCGTCGAAACCCTCTCAAGGGCAAAAGGACAGACAGAGGGTTGCAGTGTAAATTTCCTTATCTTCGAATATTTACCCCTGCTCTGTCTCTAAATACAGTGTATATGTGTGCTAATTACGTTAAATTTGTGAACTGTTAAATATAGAAAGAATGTGACAGCCGAGAACACTTGGCGGCACATTAGTTAAATTGTTACAACTAACTTGAAACAAAAAGAAGAGACGAAAGTTGTAAATCAAGAGGGTGAGAAAAGGGGAGCGCAGGCGAGGGTGACAAGAAATAGATAGGGTGATGGAAAGAAGCAGTCAGAAGTAGTGTAGGCCAGATGTCTATGGATAGTTTAGTTTGTTCCTTGCCATTCTTTTTCTTCTGCTTCTGACTTAACGTATTGCACTTAATGGGGGACCGCGTGGTACAACAATATACGTAGTAGGCTGCCAAGGCATCGCTTCCGCGACCCGTTTCCTCATCTTATCTCTATACCTGAAAACGTGTTTAGGAATTCGTAAGCCGTCGTTGTTTTCACATTTTCACGATCTGTCATTATTTTCACGCTTCCTTTGTTCGTGATTTAAAAAAAAAAAAAAAAAAAAAAAAAAAAAAAATTAATACGTGCAGCGTTAAGGATGACTTTTGTTTGCGTTGTTCAAACGTTCCCTTTGTTAAAATACATGAAGTTTCAATAAATAAACCAATGTATTTCCGTCTCATAAACGTGGTATTTAGTATATAGTAATTTTTAATTTGTGGACCTACATTAAATTTGGTGTAAATAATTTGTGTGGAAAATTTTACCACAATAAAAACTGTGGATATATTAGAACTGAACTGTATATAAATTCTCGGAACTGTACCTTTATCCGTTCTTGGAGTAATTTTCGATGTTTCTAATATGCGATTGTATCGATATATTACGATGTGGAAAAGAAGAAGTGTACTAATTGTAAACTGTCTTATTTCTTAATGCAAAGCGAAAATACGTGTTGTTTTCATTTGTGAGGTTTGGTGACAATGGTTTTTGGTTTTTAGTTTACTGCTGAAATAAATGAAAGCCATGGTTGAGGACAACATAACGTTTAATGTGTATATACAATGCTAATAACACAGTAATACTTAAAATAAAGAACCTAACGTTTTTGAGTTGACAAATTAACAAAACTACAACAGCAAATGTATACTGAAAAATACAAATATTTATGGTTAATGGAAACCACGCACTCACCGACGACAGAAGAGCCTGGTCTCTTCAAAGAGTCGGCATTGGCGAGTGCGTGCTCCGCTATAGCAGACTTTTTATACATAAGTTCGGAGACTGCTCGGGAATGGGCGCAGTTAGGAAACGAATACTTACAGTGAAGGCTCAGTTTAAGTTAGGAACGTAGGCTACAACGCCAAGGGGAAAGGGACGAGGAAAGACGAATTGAATACATTACGTAAGACCGATTGTAAAGTGAAGAATAATAGTGAAGCAAGGGTGGTAGGGAGGAGCATGAATGAGCGCTCCGGGTACACAACATCGGCCAGCAACAGGTCAACCGTCGACAGTACCGGCTCTCCAGCAAATCTCCATTGATTAAGTACTGACGACGAGACCCAGTATATTTTTCTTTTGTACACAGAAAACAGCTGTCAGCAGAAACGAGACGCACAGTTTTGTGCGTTCGTTGTCTTATCTTGTCTTCTGTACTAGAGGTGGACCGATATACCTATAACAGGTATTTTGTAACGATATTTTTGTAACAGTGCCTGAAGAGTTGAAATATCGGTTCCGATTCAACGATAACTGAAAACTGAAAAGTCGAAATTCCCGTACCGATTACTCGCGGTGCCGAGTCGCGGGACCACCCCTCCCCCTACGCAACTAACGAATGAAAAAGTACTACGAGTATTAGGCTAGGTACACACGGGCGTAGCGTCGACGCGGCGTTACCGCTCGGCCAGCGTTGAGCGGTAGTTCACACGAGCGGTGGTAGAGCACCGTCAACGCGGCGTTGCTATCCCCTCCACAGCATCAAGTCCGCTCCGTCGGTCACCATTCTTCAAGTGCAATGGAGTTAGAATTGTATCAAAAGAAGAAGGTGGCATTTGCATATGTTGTTAATAGATACTTAATGAAAAAAAATAAGGCGGTTTTGGGTACATCCATTGGTTAGTGCTAGGCTTTTGAAAGGTGCATTCACGTCCCTATTCACTGATTTGTATAACGATGAAGACAAATTTTTCAACTACTTTCGAATGAGTAGAAGATCATTTGATGAACTCTCCAGCAGAATCGGATATGTGATACGTTCCCGAGACACAAACTGAGACTTGCAGTCAATCCGGTGGAAATGTGTGCTGTAACACTGAGGTAAGTGCAATTTCACATTGTTTCTTCTTCCCTACAATATGCATATCTGTGCAAAATTATTAACTGTGCAAAATCTTTACTCGAACAAACAAAGTTAAAAAATTATTTTATATATTAGGCCTACGTTATTTTGTTATATTTCTCACATCCATGTAATCCCTAATCTTGGGTTGTGCCAATCATTTTATAAACTTGCACGGATAACTTTAAATAGTGCTACTTGTATACATCATGTGTGGATTATAGCTAGAAATATCCATAAATTTACTGCAAACATAGTTAATACTTGTATAACTGATCATCATATGATAAGTTTAGTTGTAGGTTTTAAAAAATTGTACCCAAAAAATGTACATCAAAAACAATACACAGAGAAATAATTTTTAAATAAATAATTTCAGATATGGCAGAACAATGACTGGTCTCCTATTTTAGCCGTAATTCATGCTCATATTGGCTTTCCATTAATTCCTTCCGTAATTAATGGCTTACAGGCCTTCTGTAATTGTCCTTCACATTCTTCCATTTTTCCTAAAACAGGAAAACAATTCAATCTCATTTTACGAAAATAATATTATTACATTAAGTTTTAAAGTTACATTAACACTGCTAATGATAAATTACACGAGTTTTGTCTGATTTTAGATACCTTGGGAGTGGATGCACGATTAAAGAATTACACTATTCGTATAGGATCGGCTATTCAACTCTTTGTCAAATAATAAGAAAAACATGCTCGGCTATTTGGACAGTTCTACAAGATGAATGCTTTCCACCGTTCACAGAGGATATATGGAACGAAATATCTATGACGTTTCAACAGCAAGCAAATTTTCCAAACTGGTAGGGGGCGATTGATGGAAAGCACATCCGCATTTTGAAACCAGAAGACAGTGGATCGTTGTATTTTAACTATAAACACTATTTTTCAATCGTATTATTGGCAGTTGCTGATGCAAAATATAGATTTCTGTATGTAGATGTTGGTTCCTACGGCAAGGATTCTGATAGTTTCATATTTCAGAACTCTAAGTCTCAACCGCAAGCTACAAAATAATGAGCTAAATATACCGAACGGTAATACACTTCCCGGAACACATCACCCAGTCATGCCTTATGTTTTTGTTGGTGACGAGGCATTTTCCTTGTCGCAGCATGTATTACGCCCGTATAGTGGCAAATATCTGGCTCATAAGAAAAGAATATTCAACTTCCGATTATCCCGAGCTAGAAGGTATGTCGAATGTTCTTTCGGAATTTTAAGCAACAAGTGGAGAATATTGCACAGACGCCTCAACGGAAACCTTGATTTAGCTTTAAGTATAGTCAAAGCTTGCTGCAGCCTACATAATTTTACGCTAAATAGGGACGGTTATAAATTTGAAGATACTTTTTTAACTATTGAGGGATTGCAAAACAGCAGGGAAAGGCCAGAAATTACACAAGGAGGAAACACCTTGAATGTAATGAGAAATACTTGGGCTGACTACTTTATAAGTGAAATAGGGAGATTTCTTCAAATTGTGGTTCAAATACGGCACAAATTTTTAACCACGCTGCTCTTTTGGCGTGTTTATCATGATACTTTTCACACTTCACGCCCCAAATTTCCCTGTATTTCTTCACTTCTTCGATCAAAAGTTCTATGTACAATGATTCAGCCATGGATAAGAAAAATAAAACGAAAGAGAGCACGTCACAGAAAACCAAAATCGTCTGCGTCGACGCCCGTGTGTAGTCGTTCAATGCTGCCAATGTACTAGCACACCGCTCTCAACGGCGCGTCAACGCCGCGTTGCAGCAGTCCCAGCGGTGACAAAAACCAACGCAGAGCCAACGCTAGTCAACGCCGCGTTAACGCCCGACCGTGTGTACTAGCTAATCTTATTCTATGTACTGTTGAACCGCCGGGCGGTAACGCCGCGTCGACGCTACGCCCGTGTGTACCTAGCCTTAGGAGTACACGAGTGCAAAGCCACTTTTTAGTATTGAATACTTCATTCTGCGCATGTGCCGATTGCCATGCAAGTACGAAACGAAGCAACACAGCGTGGTTCAGAATATCTCTATGCCAAAGAAACGAAGTTGTTTTTAATCAATGAAAAAAATTCGTACTGATGTTACATTTTTTGTCGTGTGTTATGCAGATATGTAATAGGCCTACAGATTATAATAACAAATCATATATTATACTAGTCACCAACTTGGTAAAGTTTGAAAAGCGATATAATATATTGTGTTATAACCTACAGAGTGGCTGATAGGCCATATAGTACTTTTTGATAATGTGATTTCGGAGATGATTTTAACTTCACTGCACATCTCACGTAAATTTTTTTGACATTCTTTGTTGTGCTGTTACGTGCACTCTAAATTTCATTCCCTGTGTTTCGCAACTGATTTGTCTAACCAAAATGGAATCAATAATTTAATATTAAATCTACGTCAGTTTGTTTACTTAAGTTAGTATTCCCAAAGGGAGATAGGCGTATAAATTCTCTTGTTTCTTATTTTCTGTTAAACAGTAACAGCTTAATAAAGTCACAGTGTAACGTAACACTGTTAATACTTTTTAGTTTCAATTTATTTCTTGTAACAAATTATATAATACAGGTATATGTATAATACGTATATAATAACAGGTATTTGTACGTGTTATTTTTGACATGATAATGTCTTTTATAGCTGGACATCGTTTGAAACTTTCTGTAACATTTTATCTACCGTCACGCTGTATGACGTTATCATTGCGTGACGTCATCATTGCATGACGTCATTGGGATTGTTGTAAATAAAGGTTTGTTTTTAGGCTGGGGTTCATTCCACAAAAATGTAACGTCATCGAAAAATGTAACGCTTCCACACTTTCGATTCCCCGCAGTTTAGAAATCTTTGGTCTCTGTCGTTTTAACATGATAATGTTATATAGTAAGTATATTTGTTATACAGTAAATATTTGTTATATGCACATTATACGTTTCAAAAGCCTAAAAACATTATCATGCTTCGATGTTTCGGTTTCGTCGACATTTCTTTAAATATTTTTGGAACGGTTTCGTTTGTACCTGTTATTTTCAAATACTAGTTTAGCACACCATAAGAAACGTTACTGTCTCTACCACTATTTGTCATATTGCTGTCAAATAATTGTCGTATTCTGCTCTGTACGCGGTATCTAAGAATCATACCATATGGTCTTACTTGCTAAATGTATGAAAATGTATTTCCTAGTGTTGAGAATATTGCCTGCTAGGCTGAACATTTTAACACACGAAAATATCACAATAAAAATGTATGAGGTGTGTTCAAAAAAACAACCGAACTTTTGTAATCAAAACTATTAAAATAATTACATTTTTATATAGGTTCTCATATTTTTTACAATCATATACAGTGGAACTAGCTACTAACGAACTCGCTTATAACGAGAACTCGGATGTAACGAGCAAAAGTACGAGATTTGTTTGGTTTTGTATCTTAGTAATGATAATTAAACTCGCTTTTAACGAGTACGAACGCATTACGGATTAGGGGCTTAGTTGTAACGAGCATTTTATCGGAGGATTGTTCATAGGTTAATGTCTAAAAAAGTTCGTTACATTGCAGCATCATAAACATTCGTTTAAAATCATTAACGTAGTTTAGTGAAACTAATAATATAAGTGATGAATTCATGGAATATTTTAATAAATATTTTAAATTAAACTGTTATATTAAATAACATTTAAATTAAACTGTTTTGATACTACTGAAATTACTAAACAAACAAAAATAGATGACTTTTTTAAGGTTAATTAAGTTATGTGTGCGAAATATAATTGTTTGACGATTCCATTTAGAACGAAGAACAAAAGACAGATAAATTAGAGTGAATTTTCTTGTAATTTAAAAATAAATATTGTATATGTGGCATGGAATGTTTTGGGCTTTTGCCACATAGCCGGCTGGATTTTGGTAAGTTTTTACCATAGGTCTACAGTTACTTTTACTATAATTTGCGAATGCACTATACGCCAATATTCAGCAAAGAATGTTAGCGTCTATAAAATGTTTAAAGTCTAAATTTCACTTTTACGGGTAGAATGTAAAACGTGACAAAATTTTATTGTGCAAAGCCTCTTCTGTAGTAGACTTTTTTTGTTGTGTGTTCGATAATAACGGTATAAAATTAAGGCTTGCAAAGAGTCGACAACTCGGGTGTTGCGAGTACCCGGTCTTAACGAACACTTTGTCCAGTCCCTTGAATCTCGTTATAAGCAAGTTCCACTGTATGTAGTTTTCTCATCATTTACCGTTAGCCCCATTTTCTCAGCTGAATGGTATAGTGCTGTGAATGCCTTCTTTACATCATTCTCTGACCTTCCCATAATATCTATGTCATCGGCGTATGCCAACAGTTGAATGTATTTGAAGAATATTGTCCTCCTTGTTTGGATACCTGCATCTCTAACAACCTTTTCCAAGGCTATGTTAAAGAGCAGACACGAAAGTGAGTCACCTTGCCTTAGACTATTTGTTATTTGTATAGGTTCTGACAAATCTGTGTAGATTTTGACTCGACACTGGCTCCCTTCCATTGCGGTCATAGCCAATTTAGAAAGCTTGACTGGGATGTAAAATGCACACCAGAAGGAAACAAAGGACGTAGAAGACCCAGGCCATGATGGATTGATGGAATCCTAGAGGATGTGAAAATGCTTGGAGTAAAAAATTGGTGGACATTCGATAAGGATAGGGAAGTCTGGAGGAAAATCCTGAAGTAAGCTGACGCCCACGGTGGTCTGTGGAGCTACTGATGATGATGACAATTTTATTCAAGTTTGTCCCCCTTACAACAGTCTCCACAACTGGTAATACGTCTCTTCCACGTTTGGAATGTTTCCTGGAACGCGTTTTTCGGAATGGCAGGCACGCAGTTGTCGTATCGGAATTTCTCTCAGTATGGTATCATTTATGGTTTGGAAGTGACGTCCTTTCAAGGTTGTCTTCAGTTTTGGAAACAAGAGAAAGTCTGGTGGAGTCAAGTGTAGAGAGCACGTTGGGCTGGGCAGGACGGTTGTGTGGTATTTTTCCAGACAATTGAAGATAAGAAGAGACGCATGAACTGGTGGCGCGTTGTGTTGGTGCAACATTCAACTCTGCCTGATCCTATGGTGACGCTGACTTCCTCACGGAACGGATTTTTAGGTGCTAAAAAAACTGAACGTATTTATTTTTTATGTGCTACTAAAAAACAAAAACAAAAGAATATTTCTTAAAAAGTTAGAAATATTTTATTTTAGTATAACATAATCAAACAGATTGTAACAGAAAAGATGTTTATAAGTACTCCTCACGAAACTTGCTGGTCAACTCTTGAAAATATAATTGGAGTTGCAGTGTACAATAAACGTCATCTCTAAATTGTCAATTACAAATCTCTGCCGATTATCACGGAACAAAGCTCTGTGTTGTGAAAAGGACCGTTCTACGTCACATGAAGTCAGTCTGGCATACTTGAAAACAGGAACATTACTTATACTTACGTTTGTTTTCAGAGCCTACTCGCTGACCTTCTAGAACTTCCACAACTTTACTTACAACTTCAAATCCATTGTTTTTCGAGACAAAACTTTGAATTTATGTTTTAAGGTTGCTAATTTTATCCTGTGAGAAAACTGATTTTGCTTCAACAAAACCCATTTCATTAAGAATTTATGTTAAGAGGGGTTTTTCTAGTTTTAAAAAACTCAACAAATTAGCAGAAATATATGCCAACTCATTTCCAACACGTCTTGTACGTTATTCATTCAACAGAGCGTATGGCACGTGGAGGTTATTCCCAGAAAATTTAACATCGAAATGTTAAAAATATGTGTTAACCTTGTAGCGTGGCGTCCTTGTAACCGCTGTTGCCGGCAGCAACAGTACTGGAAATGAGAGAAAATAATATTAATTATATCAAAGGACAAATATATAGTATAACGTCTCAGTCGTATGGTTGGAAAGCCACACGTTGGTTGCGTCAATTCTATAACTGCACGAGATCTTGCTCGTTATAATACTTACAAGTGAAGAGTGTCTACTCACCCGTTCAGATGTTCGAATTCGTATTTTCTGCCTCAAACTAGGGTTTGCCAACTCTTCTTGGTAAACCAAAATTGCAAGGTTTATTTAATGATAATTGAATACTCAATTTTTAAAGAAAAGTTAAATGAAATCAAACATACAGTTTAATGCTTCTATTATGTTTTATTAACAGTTATTACTTGGTTTACTTTACTACAAATTCTTCCAAATTATATATTTTAATTTTGCGCCGACATGTTTAATTATTAGCGGTTGGCTATTCTGACCCGCCGCTGCTTAGCAAAACTCGTGGATTGGTGTTGATATTTTCGTTGTATTTATATCTCAGGTCGGAGTTCTTGGGACTACAGAAAATGTTGTCAAATGGACTAATAAAAGTACAAAATTTTACAAATACCATATAAATAACATATAAATTGTGATACACTTATAATTACAGTGGTAAACTATAGCTACTGGATTTAGCGTTTGGAGGTTATCTGAGTTTAGTAAATTTTTACGTTTAAAATATATTCATTTAAGGAATCAATGTTAGATTGAGATTATTCTTCAATTTGAGGTGTTCATTTAATCAAAGAAAGTTCAAGTGTTTGTTAAAGAAGTGGTAAATGGTGTTGAAGGTGTATTTTCACTTATTGTTTTTTTTTCTTTCGTGTTATTGTTAAGGTCGTATTTTAAATTATACTTAGCAGTCCTCTGTCTCTTCTATCCGGGTAGTATTTCTCACGAATACTGGTGGTTGCCCTTTTTTCGTTAATTCCGTTCTTCTATTTTCTTAGGTATTTAGTTTAGGTATTTACTTTTCATCATTCATCCTTGTTGTTGAAGATTCCGTCATTCATTTATAGGTTTTAGGTATTTTCTTCCTTCCAATGGTTCGTAGTCAGTCACTTGGGATTCCTCAGCAATTCCTCATGGATTATTTAATTTCTTCTAGTGATTTTTAATTCATGTGAGTGTTAATATTATTTCTGTAATTTAGTTTAATATTTTCGTCATTAATTTTTATAGATTTTATTTAGTTCATTCTTTTCTTTACTCTTGCGGTTTAATACGTCTGGACTCATCAAGAGCTAATAATGGAATAATACAATTTATTTACTGGTTACCATAATTGCTAGCTTCCAAACACTAATTCTCATTGGTTGATAATTTACAACATTGTTATATAAAGCTAACATTTTTCTATACAAAATTACTAAAAATCTTTAAATTATTATAACTCTTTTATACTAACTGTAATCCTAAATATAATAACACCATTAGTTTGCTTTTTGTTTACAAATTATTTTGATATCCCATAAGGCTACTTTTTTTCAAATTATAACAGATTCATACATTTTCCATTTGGTTTTCTTTTGTAAATTAACTTTAAACTAATTATTTTCTATCCAGTTTTGTGTCCTACACTATTATTATGAAACCTAACCGGATTATATACTTTATTTTATCAATTGTTATTGTTTTGTCTTAAATTTTACAAATTTCTGGTTCCCAGTTATAGGCCTAATTGCCTAGAGTTCATAATTCACCTCACCTATACTCATTACAACAGTTCATGTAATTTTTGTTAATTTTAAGTGCTTCTAAACATAATTACTGTAATAACCTAGACTAAATTATAACATTTGATTATTTTTAATCATCGTATAACATAACATAATTCCTTAACAAACCTTTAGGCCAATGCCAGTATCTAAGGTTTTACATGTCTTTTAAACGGTTCTGTTAAATGTAATATTCAACATAATAACATTTGGGGTTAATTAAAACCAAAACAAAATATAATAAAATGAACAGTAGGTGGGTACTAGTATTCCCTTATAATTTCACTTATAGAATACAGTGTCTAACTCCCTTTGCCTGTTTTCAGCATAACAGATTAGTCTTTTACTATTATTTTTAATAGTGGTTAATATAAATTTATAAACATAATTCATTAAAATAAAACAATGGACTCCTTACCATCCTTATTATATACTAGAACGCTTCCTTAAAATAATGAAAAACAATTATCAGTGGTTTGCTTCTAACAAACATTGTTATATCAAATACAAACATTTTCTGATTTCATTAAAACTATGCCATGTCTACTTATAACTATCCCTTATAATTTATACAGTTTATTTATTATATTTGGGTCCAGTTATTACTTATTGGCTATTATCACAAGTTCTTTCTTTATTCCTGACTACACTTCACTTTATTACCTAGTGTTTTTATGTAGTTCATTGATTATCACTGGGTCCTATCATGGTTCATTAGTTATTATTATCTTTCTTACTGAATTATCACTTTTTTGTTCACCTTCTAACATTCTATTTTATATTTCATGTATTTATTATCACTGGGTCCTATCAAGGTTCATTAATTATCACCTCTTTCCTACTTAATTATTGCTATTTAAGTATTATTTTATAATACAGTATTGTCTTTTGATAGTTTATTTATTAACACTATTTCTATATATTATCATTATGTTTGTTCTTACATTTCATTTTCCTTTTACATTCCCTACTGTTTACATACTATTTATTTCCCTACTTAATTTTGTACTTTTATATATATATATATATATATATATATATATATATATTGTACTGCTGTTAAAATGCACACAGTACCATAATAGGGAGATAATAAATTTTAAAAGAGAAAGGATGCAGATTTTGTATTGAATGTAAACAAAAAAACATTGGGAATATCGACTTACTCAGTCAACATAGAGGTCGATTCCTATATGATATAAAACCATATTTAGTTATATGTTCAGAAAATAATATATAAAATTGGAATGAATGTTATAAGAAGAGTAAAGAGTAATAAAATTATAATTTAATAAATAACCAATAGAATTACGAATATTAGAGGTAAAATAAAGATGTTTAATAAGAAATAGAAAAATGATATATGTTTTAATAGGTATATGATAAACAGATGTAAATAAATTAGGGAATTATCATAGTGGCAAATTGTTAAATTGTTAAAATATTGTATTGTATAGTGACGAAGAAAAGGTGGGGTAGTCTAAAATTAAATTCATTAAAAGTAACGTTATTAGTCTTAAATTAAATTCATTAAAAGTAACGTTATGAGTCTTCAATTAAATTCATTAAGAGTAACATGAGTCTAATTATATATCTAATAGTAACTACATGAAGAGTCTTAAATTATATTAAATAACATTTGTACATCATCAAGTTAATGTAACAAGGAAAAGAAAATACAGTAAAGGAATTTAAATTGTGATACCAGAGTTTTGATTATAATATTTAATAAATAAATAATAATACGAGAAATATAACAATATCCTTGATAGAACGACGACAGAAGAGGAAAACCTTGGACTGAAGAAGAGTTTAAGTGGCCATAAAGGATAGTTAAGTGTTCCGAGGAGACATCTTTGTTGCAGTAGTCCTGGAGAGCGGGCATTCAGCGGTGAGAGCAATAAGAAATTTGTGTGAAGGAACAGATTGCCACGCCTAATATTGCTTTCGAAAAAAGGTAAACAACAACCAGAAGTGAACCCGTGGCAGCTGGAAGAATTCAGAGTCGGTTAAGTTACATTAGTTTGTTATTTATTTTTTACATGGTTAATTATCAAAATACTACATATTAACTGAATCTTGTTTGGTTTAAAGAAAAGAAAATAATAGATACAATCGTAAATACGATCAAATAACTTAATAATCATTAACCCTGAGAGAAAGAGTTTCTTTACATGTACTGGTAAGTAAAAACAAAAACATAATAACAGTAGGTACATTTATTAATTGTATTATACTATTAAATAAATACAATACCTGTGTATTCTATTGTATTCTATCAGTAAAAAACAACAGTACAATATATATAATTCTTATTGACAATTGGGTATTTTTATATTATGACTTTAACTATTTTCTCTGGATCACCTTTTCCAATCTATTGGGTCTCGTCATCGTCATTGTCCTTGTCTACGTCAGATTCAGTTAGTGGTGTTGTTCTATCATTTCTATTTATTAATTTTTATTATACAGCTTTTCTTCACTTATTGATACTTGTAAACCTTGTGCTACCATAGGTCACGTTACAATAGTTATTGAATAATTTGAAATCTGAACAATATTAGTAGGTAAACTTGAAGAAAAGCATAGGATTGCTTTCTAACTGCTGGGCACTTGCACTGTGTTGTGTTTCCGGCTCGGACATCGGCAATGTTTTACTTCGTATGGTCATTGACCTCGTGTAGTTGTCACTGTCCAAACAGGGGGGAGGGGATTCGTCCATCCAATGCGTTGCCGCTGTATAAACCGGCAAAACGCTCAGTTATCACCTATGTTCGTTTTCGGAACCGACCTGCAGCAGTTACTACGTACCTATTTGTGTTTTGTTCGTTTAGCGTCATGTGCTTCTCTGTTTGTCTTTATTATTTTTAATTCCATTATTTGTGTCCTCATTTATTCTTTGTAAGTATAATGGGAGTCAGATCTCGTTGAACCGGGACTGTCTTCTTCTGCCAAAGAATGATAGAAAATATTCTAAAAAACATATTTTAACCCTAAAAAGAATTCATTTTAGGGTTAAAAATCACTGATAGAACAGTCAATCGTTGGCAACGAGACGATGCGCATCGGACTGTGCCGAGACTATATCAGTGTAAAATTATGTGTGGTGTTTTTGTGTGTTGTAAGTGATTGACGACCCCGTTCGGGTGAATTTGATGTTTTTACAATATTAAAAACCTGGAGATGAGGATTTATCCTCGAAACGCGTCGTTTTAGAAATTAAAACAGATAAATCACAAGACGGAAGTTAATACAGGGAATGCCTAATATTAATTCTAATTAGCTAAAAAGAATATTTTGGCTCTAAAAAGAACAATCGGTACCAGAAAAAATTAGAATTAATTTTTAGGCTAAGTTGTAGGCCTGGCCTATCACAACCGGCCACGCCACTGAAATAACCTATTTAGGAAAGAAATTTAGTTTTAACGTAAATATGAAAAATATTTATTTGCCTGAAAATCCTTTCCCTAGTTATTACGGTTATTGTTACTTCTGGCCTTATAATAATTATTTTTACGTTGTTGTTGGCATTAAATAGTAATGATTTCTGTACATATTTCTAGCATAGACGTTACTAACATCCAAGCAGTATAATTTTCTATCAAATGGAATAGTCGGAGAAATGGAGAATTTTATGAAAAGTGTGCTCAAAGTATTAAGCTTATTGTATCAGTGCAAACAGAGCATAGCGTTGTGAAGTGTAGAGAGGAACGGGTCGAGAGGAGAACAAGGAGGAAGATTGTTGTCGTCGCGAGGGGGTTGTCGGCGAGGGTAGTAAAATAGCAAGCTAGCCACCCACTCACGCACGTACACACACACGCGCCGTGATGTATTAAAAGCGTAAGTAAGGACAAGATGGAGCGCCAGAGATTATATGCGTTTGTCTGATATTATATCTGCTGTGTCAGACGTTTTGCGTGCGTGTGCATGTGCGAGTGTGTGTGTGTGTGTGTGTGTGTGTGTGCGCGCGCGAGAGAGAGAGAGAGAGAGAGAGAGAGCACGACGGGGCGGAGTGGCGGCTTTTAATCCAAGACGGGGCGAGTTTCTTCCTTTTGCCATCATCCTCTCCGTTTCCACCACCCTTTCCCTTCACAATCTCTCGCCGTCCCTAAAGGCCTCTTGACAAGACGAGCGAGCAGCAGCAGCAGAAGAAGAAGTAGACATTGTATTTATGTAGCCGAGCACGGGTCGTACTATAATGAAGCTGTTTTGGTCCGGACGAGGAGGCGGGGGGGGGGGATGAGTAACGGAGCTTGTAAAACTTAAGACCGAGAGCAAACTTTACACAACAAAAGCGTGGAGTTCAACACGCCTCCCTTAGCCTACCTACTATACTGTGCATCTTATCGCGTCGTATTACTCTAGTAGTAACAAAACTGATATCTGGTTGTAATGAGCCGGATCGTATTAAATGTTGTGCTAATACTGCTTACGTTGACAATATCTTATTATGAATATTCGTTGATTTATTCAGTTTTTATTATTCTGATGACTGATAAAATTTCTGACTAAATGTATACGACGTTTTTCCAACAAGTAATGAGCTGAATTTTTTCCCACAAAGTGACAACACTGTGGGACGAAAAAATCGACACCTGATGGCTATACCGTTTGTTTATATTTATACAAATTTTCTATCTCTAAACTTTACTACCAGATTTGACTGCGCCCGGAGTTTTTGCGTTTGTTTTTGTTTCACTTTAAACTTCAATCCATTTATTCAAATCCTTATTCTTTGCCAGGATCCTACTGACACAGTTTCCAGACCTTACTCTGAGGCTGCTTGTGATACTACAAGTATTTCAAAGTTTTACATGAACAGGTTACTGGCCTGTTGCACAGCCCCCTACCAGGACGACCAGAGACTCTTCTGTCAGGGTTATCATACCTTATCATAGCTGAAAGGCCCCTGTTTTGGGCGTAGGAGATTCGCCCTCACCCTTCTCTTTCTGAGATGGAATTTGGTGGCTTTGTAGGCGTATCAGTTATTCTGGTACTGAACGTTTCTTAATATTTCCAATGGTCACCTGCCGGCATCAGTGAGCACTCTAAGATCCGAAGCCACCCAAAATTAAGGAATTAGAATTGAAAAACGAAGACACCGTAGCCCTCGATTACTCTAATAGCGTCGGGGTCAGAAAAGAACAAGAGGTAGTTAAGAGAAACTAGACAGAAAAGACTAAAGGAAGGGATCTCACCCGAGACAAGTTGAAGCAAAGTGAGAATCCAGCTAGGGAACATCGGGATTGTCAAACCCGTATCCACAAAATGTGGACCCCCTGATGTACGTTAGTCGTTCGAGAATGAGATGGGTGGCGGAACATGTTTATATAACCTAATCCGTGAAGAGGGGAAGAAGAAGAAGAACGTTGAACTACTTTATGCAATAAAATTTTGTTGTCTAACGAGAAGGTAGTGCAATAGAAACATTTGACAAGTTATAAAATGCACTTATGGAGGTGAAGGTTGTGCCTATTTTTTATGCGGCCGAAAAAGCATTTTTAGATGCCCATGAAACTGTAGAGTATGACTCCTTTACTGAACGACCAAGCGCGATACAAGCCCATGGAAATTTGTCGAAAAGAGAGACTTCATCTTCGTGTGACGATAACAGTTCCATTCGGCGCATGATTTGAGTCCGGGCAGAAATTGACCCTGAATTTGACTACTGAAAGCATGAGTTACGACGGCCTCGCGTATCGTCGTATTCTGTGCGGTAGGAACAAAATACAGACACCAACGAAGTCACTAGTTACCAACTGTAATTAGTCACAAATAACAAGTTACTCTCATACAGTAACTCAAGTTAAGTTTGTCCACACGCACAAATAATATCAAGTATTAAGAAAAATACAACACAGTAATCGCTTTCCACAATCACTTGATCCGCACTCTACAGTCTAGCCAGATGTAACTGACTTCTAAGCCGGCCCGTGTTGCTTGTATAGGTTTCGCAGGTGTTCCAGAATAATTTTCCCCTTTTTTGGTAGCATAATTTGCGTAGTTAAAAAAATACTCGGAACAGTCTGGAAGGTACTTTTGTACACAGCCTTGGCAGAGACACTGCACCTGCTCGGCTAGCCGATAAACGTGTGGGAAATATTACGTAACTGGACCTGCCGACTCCCCGACAAACGTGTAGAACAGTTACGCAACTGCACCTGCCGACTCCCCGACAAACGTGTAGAACAGTTACGTAAATGCACCTGCCGACTCCCCGACAAACGTGTAGAACAGATACGCAACTGCACCTGCCGACTCCCCGACAAACGTGTAGAACAGTTACGTAACGGGACCTGCCGACTTTCCGACAAACGTGTAGAACAGATACGCAACTGCACCTGCCGACTCCCCGACAAACGTGTAGAACAGTTACGTAACTGGGCCTGCCGACTCCCCGACAAACGTGTAGAACAGATACGCAACTGCACCTGCCGACTCCCCGACAAACGTGTAGAACAGTTACGTAACTGCACCTGCCGACTCCCCGACAAACGTGTAGATCAGTTACGTAACTGCACCTGCCGACTCCCCGACAAACGTGTAGAACAGTTACGTAACTGGACCTGCCGACTCCCCGACAAACGTGTAGAACAGTTACGTAACTGGGCCTGCCGACTTCCCGACAAACCTGTAGAACAGATACGCAACTGCACCTGCCGACTCCCCGACAAACGTGTAGAACAGTTACGTAACTGCACCTGCCGACTCCCCGACAAACGTGTAGAACAGTTACGTAACTGGACCTGCCGACTTTCCGACAAACGTGTAGAACAGATACGCAACTGCACCTGCCGACTCCCCGACAAACGTGTAGAACAGTTACGTAACTGGGCCTGCCGACTCCCCGAAAAACCTGTAGAACAGATACGCAACTGCACCTGCCGATTCCCCGACAAACGTGTAGAACAGTTACGTAACTGCACCTGCTAACTTTTCGAGAGCGTTACGTAATTGGCGTAGCAATATTATTTGGATAATCAAATAAAACGGAAGCGTGTAAGTCTACATTTGGCTTGACGAGTAGATGGCGTAGAGGCCGAGAGATATAAACAAACCATGACGACGGCGCTAGAGATAGTTGGATATTGTGGTAGACACGGTGTGATCAGAAATGGGCGCCATGGTGGTAAAACCATGCTGTGGACTCGTGACAATGACAGTGGTATGTGCGCTGTGTCTGTATTGATTAATCTTATTTAAATTAGCAGTCTCTCTAACTCCCACTTCGTCGCGCTTACTTTCTAACCTGCTAAATGTCATGTTCTGGACGAGGCCTTTCAGTGTTTCCACCATTTTCAAGTCCTAAACCACGACATGTCCACGACAACTGTACTTTTGTGGACATGTCGTGGTTTAGGACTTGTAAATGGTGGAAACACTAATAGTCCTCGTCCAGAACATGTCATTTAGCAGGTTAGCAAATAAGCGCGACGAAGTCGATATTTGTATTTATGCGTTTGTAGGAAGCAGAATCGGAAGGTTTTGCGACATATTGTGTGTGTGTGTGTGTGTGTGTGTGTGTGTGTGTGTGTGTGTGTGTGTGTGTGTGTGTGTGTGTGTGTGTGTGTGTGTGTGTGTGTGTGTGTGTGTGTGTGTGTGTGTGCCGGCCCAAATGTATTGCTGTGTAGCAAATTATTTGACACGCACACACACACTCAGCGTCGTCGTCCTTGGCGACAATTACCGCTCATATAAGTGTTTAAGAGAGATCAGTAGGGGTCAGTGGAGCAGTGGTCGTTATCTCCTGCAGTAGTAGTAGTGTCCACTTAGCCGGCCGTGCCTTGCAGCGACATTTTAACGAGGTAAGTGCCTCCTCCGCTGTGTGCAAACGATATTCCGGCAGAATTTACGGAAACAATACCAGCGTTTCGTTGTTAATTACTTAAAATATTTATAAGTTACTGTACTTGAAACTTACGGATGAGTGTGGACGCGTGGCCGTGTGTCCCCTAACATTGCTGTTAGGGGATTCGCTGCGATCTAGGCCATTGCTGTTAGTTCTGACGGCTGGGGATATGAACTAAGATATTAGAGCCCAAGGATACCTGTAGGTGTGAAAGTGATGGCCTTTTTACTTCCATGTTCCGTAAGGAAATGGAAGTGAGGCGATCGCGAAAAAAATCGTGTTCTAGATAGGGCAGATTTTCATTGTTGCTACCCACAAAACATGAAGAAACGTTATTTTCCGAAAAGTGTCTGTGTGTAGAATTTTTACTATGGCGAACGATAACTGCCGCAAAATCAAAGAGAAAAAAATAAGTTTTTGCATATGTGTCAATAATTTTTTTCAGTTGTAGAAGACTCAAGACCTATAGATTTTAGTGAATATCGATTAAGGGGAAGGGGTAGTTTACCTGCAACGTTTTACGTTTTAACGAGAATAAAGTACTTAATTTTGATAAATAAAGTATCCTGAAAAGAAGGTCATAATAATCCACTGCAGAACGGTCGATGAAATATCTATAAATGAAAAGGGTAGTTGAAAGGGGTAATTTTTTGTATTGATGTTATGAATTTATTATACCAACTTAAAAAATTTTCAGTAAATTATTAACAATTGATATCGTCTCATGTAAACAACATATCGTAACCCACGGATACGTAAACAAAATAATTTTTCGTTTTCAGAAATTCACAGATTACAAACGCTGGGCGGTATTCGCTTTCTTCCGCGTTTTTTAAATAAAAGATAATCAAATTAATTGTTTATTTTTAAAACATTTAACAACTATGTACAATTCGTATTTTCATTATCTTTTTCAACGTTTTTACCAAAACCATGCTGATATATTTTCTTTCGTTGTGAGTGTACATATTACAAATAATTTTATAATTAGAACATGGAACATGGAAGTCATCTATGGTTCTCCATACCGACTTTTTACTTCCATGTTCCATAAGGAAATGGAAGTATGGTGATAGCGAAAAAATCGTGTTCGAGATAAGGGCTGATTCTTATTGTACTACCCTGAAAAATGAAGAAAAGTCATTTTGCGAAAAGTGTGTGTGTGGGTGGGTGGGTGTGTAGATTTTTTCTATGGCAAACGGTAACTGCCGCAAATTCAAACAGAGTCAAATAAATTTTTGCATACGTCCCTGAATTGCAGCGGACTCAAGGCCTATTGATTTTGGTGAAGATCGGTTAAGGGAAAGGGGAAGTTTACCTGCAACGTTTTATGTTTTAACAAGAGTAAAGTACTTAATTTTGATAAATAAAGTATTCTGAAAAGAGAGTCATAATAATCCACTGTAGAAAGGTAGATGAAATATCTGTAAATTTAAAATGATAGTTGAAAGGGGAGGGGATAATGTTTTATATGTGTACTACGTTATCGACAACAATGAAGTAGTTTGTCGTTAAAATTCCTTCCCGGGCTGTTTGGCTGTGGTGCAATGTTTTCTGCAAAACTAGACGTTTCGGTAGTGCCATCGACTGCCATCATCAGTGAACATCGAGTCGCTAACGTGAGGTGGTATACGTTAGTGACCACAGTACTGTGGTTAAGGCTGAAGCAAGAAGTAGAAAGAAGTAGTTTCTATGGAAATATTTCATTTCGAAAATTATTTTAAATATAAATCTTAGAACATCTAAGTCATGTATGGTTCTCCATACCGATATTTTTCGATGGTAGGTGAAAATCTCTATAGACACTAGGAACCCCGTAGTTCCTAGTAGTGTGCGACTCTAACCCACTATAAACTTCTCCCTTAATGCTACAACTGAGCAAGCCAGCAGCTTCTCCTTCATGTTTCCTTCACGGGTGATGGGGTGAAGCCCAGTGGCTAATACCAAGATTATTCTGTCTTTCTCTCACATAGAGTTTTATGGATCTATACATATTAATTGCTTTCTATTGCGATACCAGATGATGTGGCTTCCGTCTTTCGAGTCGCCTCATGGCGTGTGGAGCTTCTTCCACCACGTGTCGCCGCATTATTGGGTCATCGTGGATCTGAATCCTCTGATCATGTTTGTCTGCATATTTTGTTACTACTTCGCTGACATATTCTACATTGAGGCCTCTGTGTAGGTTGATTTTGTGATTTTAATCGTAATTTTTACCCACTTTAGTGGCCTGACAGTTAGACAATTTTAAATTCTAAAAAATGAACACTATATTCAGGTTGTGGTGTAAATTTCTTCCAGTTTGGTACCCCACGTGTGCTTGTGTGATTTTTTCCCAGTTTTAACCTCCGACCTTCAGAAACAGTGTGTGTGTGTGTGTAAAGTAAAAGTATGGACACGCGTTCAAACGTTATCGTGTGACGTAGCCGAAATAGGTGGACAGACAGACGAATGCCAAACGGTCGATTAACGGTTGGTTCGGTCGTTCAGGGATTTCAGATTGTGAAAACCATTAAACTGCAGAATTGTATCGGAGGCGCTGCTGTTCAGTGAGAGTTGTAATGTTTTCAGAAAGACAAATAATTGTTTTAAGAAACCACAGTAAGTCTTTTAACGCGGAATTTTGCGTTAAAAATTGTTCACGTTCCATAGATCTTATAGACATAATGAACTGTTGTAATGTGTATTGGAACAAAAATTTGACATCTAATTATGTTAACTAGGTTATAAAAGAATTCACGCTTTTGATTTAACCAAACATTTGTAACATATAATCTAACGTTGCTAACAGGTTTTAAATTTATAAGTTTTAAGGGAACTCGTAACCGGCAAATCGACGAAAAAAATCGTTTTTTGTTTTAAAAGAATTTTTAATATTTTCTGAGTAATTTGATACCAAATTTATGTGAATACGCCTATTAATAAATTTTGTATAATTTAAAAAAAATTGAGATCGTAGGAGAAATTCTGTCAAAAGCGCTGACAAAGTTAACATTTTTTACAAATCTGTAATACCCTTATAACAAATCATAGAAACATGTAGTTTTTACCATTGGAAAGGGAATTTCAATAAACATTCACTATTAATGTTTGTAATAAAGCCAATATTTTCTGATCTGAGTCAGCCTGATTTGTGAAAAAAATGTCTCCATGGTAGTACACAGAATGGAAACGATTCGTTTAACCATTTGATTTGGAATAGTTTGTGAAAAAATATATTTGCTGTACTGAATACTTTGGTTTTGGGTGTACATGATGCTGTGTTGACCTTCAATGAAGGTAATATAAGTAAGTGTCACGTCTTACAAAAATTAGGGATCAAAGTAGGATCAAATAAGGTTAAGGTAATGAAAACAATTGACTTGCAAGGAATCCTTTGAGGTAGAGACATCAGATGGAACCGTAGATGAATTGATAGAAAAGGTTAGACAGTCAATTAGAAATGTGAAGAGAAAACTAGAAGTCTTAAGTGGACATAAATGAAGACCCCCCAGTATGGAGCTGGACTATTTTGCATAAGGGAAAACAATAAAAATCTGTTTTAAAAACTTTAATTGCGTTTTTCTAAAAAAATATATATATATATATTTTAGATAAATAACCCATTATTTTAGAAACCAAGTGAACTATCAAGCTGAATTTTTTTGTGGCTATTGCGTTAAAGGGGATGTAAGTACACGACTAGAACTATACAGTTTCACCAAAAAATAAAAACGTAAAACAATTATAAGTATGCTTTTTGTATACAAATCTTTAGAGCAAATCATAAAAAATTATTAAAAAATCATAAAAGTGAGATATCTTCATAATTGTCGTAGCGTTTGTAGTCTATAAGATTCTTATATGCGTGCTACAAATTTAGACTTCTATCTTTTACAGGTTCTGAGATAATGGTCTCAAATATGATGAATTTAACATGTTAAGCATAGCCGGTTACGAGTGCCCTTAAGTCATAAACTTTAAATTAAATACAATAATCTGTGTATCAGTCTTGTATTTTGTTGTAGTTTGAAGATACAGCTGGCGTACGGTAAACATATTTGTACAAAAAAAAAACAAAAAAAAACATGTACATTGTGTATTTAAGATGGGCACTATGTCAGTGAATTTAGGCAGTTAAAAGGCGATTGCGGTTGGAATACTGTCGTTTATGCTCTGTATGACGATGGTTGGCGTATGGACCCTTGGCTCACCTGCTGCCTCTCTCCCATTGTAACACTTCCGCCCGGGCTCGACAGCAGCTAATTACCGCGTGAGTCACCTCACTGTGCGTCCAGTATGAAACAATTTTTTTTTGCCTCGCCCAATACTGGTAAAATTTTGTTATATTTGAAATCAGCGAAATAATACGATGAAAATGACACCAAACACGACTAAAAAATATGAAATTTTAAGGTGTTTCAAGGTAAAAGCTCAACAACTACTTTAATACACATCTTCAGTGCATAGTGCTTTATAACGCCCAATTTTTAATATTCCTTAGTCGCGTTTGGTGTCATTTTCATCGTATTATTTCGCTGATTTCAAATATAACAAAATTTTACCAGTATTGGGCGAGGCAAAAAAAAAAAAAGTTTCATACTGGACGCACAGTGAGGTGGCTCACGCGGCAATTAGTTGCTGTTGAGCACGTGCGGAAGTATTACAATGGGGGAGAGGCAGCAGGTAGGCCAAGGGTCCACACGCCAACCATCGTCATACAGAGCATAGTTGGTTGAGAAGGTACATCCAAAGGGGTAATGAGTTATCCCACCGCTAGCTCCGAGACGCTGTACTAATGTAATCAGGACACAGTGGCGTAAATACGCGGAGAGGGGGGGCAATCCCCCCCAGTGCTATTAAAAATTTCAACAAATTCCATAATTACTTAACGTAGGCATACTCTAAGGGCTCTCGTAACCGGCTATGCTTACCATGTTAAATTTATCAATTTGGGACCATTATCTCAGAACTTGTAACACATAGAAGTATGAAATTGTAGCATGCAGATTAGCACATTGTACGCTTCAAACGCTACTACAATTATAAAGATAACCTCAATTTTTTATTTTTTATAATTTTTTAAGTTTTGCTCTAAATATTTTCATACAAAAAGCATACTTAATATATTTTTAAGTTTTTATTTTTCAGTTAAACTACATAATTCTAGTAGTGTAGTTATATCTCTACTAGCTCAGTATCTACAAAAACATTCAGCTTGATAGTTCGCTTGGTTTCTGAAATGATGGGTCATTTATCTAAAAAGAATATATTTTGAGAAAAACACGTTTAAAGTTTTAAAACAGATTTTGATTGAACTACCTAATTTAAAATAGTCCAGCTCCACACTCGGGGCCTGTAGTTATGTCCATTTGGTTCTCTAGGTTTTTCTTCACATTTCTAGTTGACTGTCTAACCTTTTTCATCAATTTAGATTCTTCGTATTGTTTAAATTAGCAGCCATCCTTACTATTTCTTTTATGAATTTGCTAACTGCTATAATTTTTTTATTGTTCGACTAAGCTTTTCGTCATTACTGACATCTTCAGGTCTTAAACAACCTGGTTGTTTAAGACCTGAAGGGGTCAGTAATGACGAAAAGCTTAGTCGAACAATAAAAAATTATAGCAGTTAGCAAATTCATAAAAGAAATAGTAATTTAGCTTCTGCTGTGTCTGCCTCAATCTATTCGCTGCAAATCAATTTTTTTTCATTACCTCAACCATATATGATCCTGGTTTGATCTCTAATTTTTGTCAGACTTGTCATTTGCTTATATTACGTACATTCTTTGAAGGTCAACGCAGCATCATGTACACCCAAAACCAAAGTATCCAGTCCAACAAATATATTTTTTAGCAATCTATTCCAATCAAATGGTTTAGTGACTAGTTTGCATTCTGTGTAGGCCTACTACCATGAAGGCATTGTTTTAACAAATCAGAATGAGTCTGATCAGCAAATATTGGCTTGTAACCATTTGTGTTAATACAAATTTTTCCTTTGTAAACACAAGTATTCTCTTTCCAGTGGTAAAAATCGTGTGTCTCTACGATTTGTTATAAGGATTTGTAAAACGTATTATTATCAGCACTTTTGAGAAGCCTTTTCCTGTGATCTCTAATCTTTGAAAAATCATAAAAATTTATTATCAGGCGTGTTCACATAAATTTGGTATCAAATTGCTCAGAAAATATTGAAGATTATTTTTAAGACAAAAAAAAACAGAAATCGATTTTTGTGTCCATTTTCCGATTACGTTTGCCCTTAAACCAGTTGAATATGTTAAAATAAGGCTTATACTTTATTGTAGAAATAACAGGAATTACAAGAATTGTAACTCAGTAGAATACAGTTAAAGGGTTTCCTTAATAATGACGGTCATTCAACATTTTTTTGTTAACTAACGTAAACTACGTAATTGAACAGCCTTAAAAAGAAATTATGCACGCGACAGAAAACGAAGGCAGACCATAGTAATATAACTTAATCTTTTTCATCCAGACACACTTTCTCTTTCAGGATTGTCTGTGTCGTGACTCTCCAGTCTGATATCTATTAGACTATAATGTATAATTTAACAATATCTATTGTTAAAACAACAACAACAATCGCTTGATATATTAGTCTATCTTGAATAGGAAAAACGTTTCTCGCAGGCTACTTTTTTACGCGTCACGACTGAAAAAAATTAAAATTTGGTATGAAATTTTATTACAAGGATATTATTAAATTAAAATTGCATGTGCATCATGTTCGTGATCTGGAGTCCATGTACAAAAAATTATCGTTAATGAGGAAGAACTTGCGTGAGGACAGTTTATATTTTAATACGTACAAAATTGAGTCTGCGATAGTCTTACGTTATTTTTTATTTGTACCGACTAACTTCTTGGGCTAAATTTATTAAAAATATACCAAAATGTCAAGAATTAAAATACTGTTACAACTGTGTACATTTCGTAGACTTATCTAATACTTCGTTGTTATCGGTCGAGGTTTTCAAGTCGCTTAATAGTAGCGAACGTAAAACCCATAAGTGCAGTGTATTTCCCTATCTCGCCTATTGTCTCATCCGACTGTGGAACCAAGAATATTTGGTTTGAACCGTCGTCTTAGCGCAGATTAACTGGATGTTTCTTGACTGTAATTCGGAAGAAAGAGATTTTAATCTACCGTTATAAGTTGCTTGAAATATTCTTGGGACAACATCCTTAAATTAAAGGTCAAAGGGGTAATAAAACCGGGGTTTACATAATATCTTTAGAAAGACTCATTTCTACAAGATTACTTTCGAATACAGATTTAGAATTAAAGTGATTTCTAATGACATGCGATTTTTTAACCTTTAATTTGAATACGAGTTATCGAGTTGGGACATTTTGAAATCAGACTTTCCATGTTTTTTGAGTCCTTCTTCGCCTACATCACATTGGTTTACTAAAAAATTTGAGACGCAAAGGATTTACAAAATTGTATGGGAAGAATCCTGAATTTCTCATTGGTCATGAGTAATGGGGGCAGTCTAACCTTTAAATAATCTCATCTCCCCCCTCCCCCCCGAGGAACAGCTTCTAGTTACGCCGATGCCAGAACTATTATGTCTACGCCATGGTATTGTTGGTTACATATAAACCGTTGACAGTTAGAAAAATTTCTCTGACATAAGCTAAAGTTACAAAAACACTGCAAAATGCTACTTTCAAAGTGGCGGCCGTGAAGAGTGGTTTAAATCACTAGATCTACCTTCAACCATTGTCAAATCGCGTCAGAAGCAAAGGCTGACGTCAGTCTACTCCGTTGTTTTCAAAGCAGTACGAATCTTTATTTGTTGGAACATCGTCATTACATCAACGTTATTGATCGGCCGCATCGTAAACCTTTTGAAACACTGTGTGTGTGCGCGTGCGCGCGTTTGTTTGTTTTTACATGTAGGTTTCATAGATATGTGACAATAATCTGTTATTATAGAGACTGATTTTTATTGAAAATTATCTGAACTGAATTTTATTATATTGTCAGTAATAATCATACATAAATAAAATAAAATTATTGCCTTTGGCACGTAGAAATTATAATTGAAGTGTTTTAAATAATGTTTTATATATGTTTATGACTGTTGGATGTTACTTGACGAATAAATTCCAATACGCTCGAGTTGGTTGATCCTGGACGCGGTCGGGATCTTCTCCAGTCCGGTAACTTCGCACTCGTCCAATCCGATAAATAGTTAATTACATTATGTCAGGGTTTGTTTACAAAGAGCTATGTTTCAATTACGAGAAGTGACAAGAGGGTTACTCACTGACAATTTCAGTAAGAAAGACAAAAACCGTGGTTTTAAAGGTAAAAATCTCCAGTGATGACTAAGATAGTTATAAACAACAGCACTTTAGAACAAGTGAGCCGTTTCAAATATCTCGACTGTGTAGCCCGAATCCAAATGTTTTTTGTAATTTTCAGTGTATAATTGCATGGTCTACAATTGTTATATTGCTAAATAATTGGTAGGGATTTTCATAATTTTGCCACAATTTTAAAATTATCTAATATCGAAATTTATGTAATAATAAGTGCCATCATCATCATCAGCTGCTGTGGCTCTACAACCCTTGATGGGTCTTGGCCTGCTCCAAGAGTCGACTCCGTTCTTCCTTATCGCGTGACCATGCTCCTTTCCAGTTTCTTATGTTCAGCTTTCTGACGTCTTCCTCAGTCTGATCTTCCAATCTACGTCGGGGTCTTCCCCTTGTTCTACTATCCATTAGTTTCTGTTAGAAGATATGTTTCGTAGGCTGTCCTTCCTCCATTCTCTCTATCTGTCCAACACACCTTAGCCTGTATATTTTGATTATCCTGACAATGTCCGGCTCTTTGTAAAGCCGGAACTTGAGCTACAGTTCATAATTATAGCGCCTGCGCTACATTCCATTTTCTTGTACTCCTCTGAATATTGTTCTTAGAATCCGTCTTTCACAGCAACCTAGAAGAGAAGTCTCTCGCTATATTTTGTCATTATTCAGGTTTCTGAAGCATGTCAGCACTGGCGTGATAAGTGTTTTGAAAATTTTGCATTTCGTGCTTCTTGAGATGAAGCTAGATGCCAGGTGCTTTTCTAATCCATAATATGTTTTACTTGCGATATATATTCTTCTTCTTATAATAATAGGTGTACTTAGTTCAAAACAGCGAGCGGGTTCTGTATTCCATGGAACATACTTGGTATTATATAATTTATTATAATTATAAATAAAGGTGTAGGGCCTATAACGTATGAGTTCAATCAGATCTCTGTAGTTCCTTTCACTTCTCCTACTGTATTACAGAAAGATAAGCCTGTTTGGCACTTACGTCCCCTTTGGTCTGATCGGGGTAATTGGTTCAATATGGTTCTCGGTAGGGGCTGTCTTGTAACGTTCACGCCAGTTCTATGTAATATGTTCTGTTTTTTTTTTCAATTTAGCCGGTGGACATTTAATTCCGTTTATCTGTTCTTCACCATATTGTGCTTCCCAAGATGGCAGTAGGCTTTGATGTTTCTTTACTAATCTGATTTCCGCCCACTGTACCCTTTAGTTTTTGTTTTGTGTCTTCATTGCCAGCTAACCGGACAGGATTGTCAGATCGTTCTATAAACCATTATGCGAGTTGCTTTATTTGCAATGAAATTTTTTTTTAATAAAATAATTCGGGTTTATAAAATAGATACAAGTAAGTGAAATAATACAAGAGGATTATTTTTATAAAACTATAATGCGTGTACGTCTAGAATTCCAACTAATTTTAATTTTAAAATTATTAGTAATCGATGGTGCAGTATACTCATTACAAATTATAAGATTTCGGACATTGGCCATCGTAAGTTAAAATTAATAAACACGACGTTTCGACCTCTGTAAAATCAGATCATCTTCAGGCGAACAGTAGCCTATATTAATACACAAATAAATCTATCACTAACAAATAGATATCGTCAAAACTCCAAACATTAGTTATACAAATATAGTGCTAAAATAACAATAATAATAACAATAATAATAATAATAATTTTTTGGTGAAGGGTTTGTGAGGATCGGTAAAAAATGTAACACAAATTTATTTGTGTCGACGTTTCGACAGTGTTTATTGTCATCATCAGGACAATTGTTACTGACGCCAAACACACTAAAATTTGTGTTATATTTTTGACCGATCCTCACAAACCCTTCACCAAAAAATCCATTGATTGGCGGTCACTACGAATTTAAGGATTTAGTAATAATAATAATAATAATAATAATACCATTCTTTGATGGAATGGTGAGTACGGTTTTATTATTATTATTATTACTATTATTATTATTATTATTATTATTATTATTAAAAGTGATTATTGTGCGGGACTCTATTAGTTGACATTATTATTGCATTTGGCCAAAAATAACTGAATTACGGTATTGCACGAGTGTAAGCTTGTTGAATAACTTGTTTATTTCAAACTGTTAATTGTGATTCATTAAAACCGGTGATTAGTGACTTCACTGGTGCCTATATATTTGTTTCCACGACAATCGGTGGGAGCGTCGTAACGGTATATACAAACATTACGCCGGTGAGTGGTTCCGTCCGGGCAGCCAGCGTGAGTGGTCGCATCCGGTCCACGGTCCATCCCAGAAATGAATCTTTAAACAGGTGTAGTCTGCTGCTATGCACGTGTTTATTTGTGCTGGCTGGTCCGTACTCCGTTCGTTTTGTTTTGACCTCTCAACATGACGACGTCTAAACTTACGCAGTGTGTATTCTGTAAGCATCTTACGAAATTACGTATGGCAATAATTACTGAGCTGAGCAGCCTTACCTTACTGAACACACGCACTCGTTGACTCTGTTCTTTGCGTGATTTCAGTGAAGTTGTGCAAAATTAATGCGCGTGTGTGTGCGCGCGCCACGACACATTTATGTGTTTCTTGAACTACAGTTCGCATTCTTTTGATTGTGATTGAGACGGTCGGGTGTCGAGGTTTTCGAGAGAGAGCTCTCCATCTCGTCCTGTCCAGTGCCAAAACTCGGGCCCAAACTGCTCCTCTGCCTTCTACACTCTTCTTGATGTTATCCTCCCGTTTCGCTCTGTGTCGCCCTCTACCTCTTCTGCCTTACGATTTTGCCTCCCATGCTCGTCTCGGGTACGTTTCCTCATTCATCCTATAGACGTGGTTAAACCGACGCAGTTGCGAGCTTTTTTACTTTTTATTATCAATTAAAGAGAATATCTTCAAAATCTTCCGGATGTTAACGTTTCTCACCCTATATCTACGAGTTTTCTTCTCAGGAATCTCATATCTCCATTGCTTGTATTCTCTTTTTATGTCTTGTCATTCAGAGTCCATGACTTGCACAACTGTACGTCAATGTTGCAGCGTATACAGATTTGTATGCTGCCAGTTTGGTTTCCTGTGACACCGTAAAGCTTGCTTGCAGCTGAGATCCTCATGTCTAATTCTTACTCAATTCTGCCATCCTCACTGAAAACGGCACCTAAATACTTGACTGTCGCCGCTTGTTCAATTTCCTTATTGTTGATTACCATTCTGAGTTGTCTTGCTTGCCTGCTAGTTATCATTGTCTTTGACTTGTTGGGGCTAATAACCGTATTCTTCCTCCTCATTGTTCTTCCCACATATTTATGTTATGCTGCAGATTCTGTTCTGTGCTGGCAATCCGAACGATTTTGTCGGCAAAAGCAAGGTCTCTGAAACACACTGGTTGCAGCCCTCAGTTGTCTACCTTAAACTTCCTACTTCTTTGTTGACTCTCCTTCATTGAAGCATACGTCAATACTACAAAAATAAGGTAAGATGAAACAATATCCCCTTGTATCCCTCCAGTTGAGGTGCTAAACTCGCTTGATGTTTCGTTTGAAGTTGTTTGGTAACCTGCTAAAGCTTTCACTTAACGTGTTACTTTGGTGGGTTCATTTATCCCATAGATTTAATCTTTTCATAGCGCTTGTAACTTCGTAAATCTAAGGACGTTGTTGTAGGCGTCGTTAGGCACTGAACGCTTCTCGTCCTTTTCCGCGAGCGTTTGTCTATACTTCTTAGAAACCTCAGTACACATACAACGCTACTAAAATAATAACAACCACGCGATCATCACCGACTAAGCGACTAAGGCACGATGATAAAGCCAACGTAATTACGCCAACAACTGGTTGATATAATAATTAATTAATGGATTAATTAAACAGATCCCGGCCGGGTGACACAACAACCAATAAAGCCGTATGAATAATTTGGCGACGTCACGTACAGCCGCGCTGTCAAGGTGTCATTTGACACGACAGCCGGCGTTCCCGCAGGTACACTACCCCTCCACGCATGCGCCAACAAAACGTATTAATATAAATTGGCAACACGACTTCTCAAAGACAACAACAACAACAACACTAATTCACTAAGTTGTAGGGTCTCCTTATGATTTTTACTTCCATGTTCCATAAGGAAATGGAAGTATGGTGATGGCGAAAAAATCGTGTTCGAGATAAGGGCTGATTCTGATTGTACTGTGTGTATGTCTGTGTGTAGATTTATTTCTATGGCGAACGATAACTGCCGCAAATTCAAACAGAATCCAATAATTGTTTGCATACATCCCTGAATTGCAGAGGACTCAAGGCCTCTTGATTTTGGTGAATATTGGTTAAGGGGAAGGGTTAGTTTATCTGAAACCTTTTATATTTTAACAAGAGTAATTATTTCTATGATGAACGATAACTGCCGTAAATTAAAAAAGAATAAAATAATTTTTTGCATATGTTCCTGAGTTGTAGAGGACTCAAGGCTTATTGATTTTGGTAAAGATCGGTTAAGGGGAAGGGGTAGTTTACATGCAACATTTTATGTTTCAACAAGAGTAAAGTAGGCTACTTAATTTTGATAAATAAAGTATCCTGAAAAGAAGGACTTAATAATCCACTGTAGAAACGTGAGATGAAATATCTATAATATCTATAAATGAAAAGGCTAGTTGAAGGGAGTGGGGGTAATTTTCTATAAATGAAAATGATAGTTGAAAGGGGAGGGAATCATTTTTATTTATATGTCATGTGTACTACGTTATCGGCAACAAAGAAGTAGTTTGTTGTTAAAATTCCTTCCCGGGCTGTTTGGCCGTGGTCCAATGTTTTCTACGAAACCAGACGTTTCGGCAATGCTATCGACTACCACGTCAGTGAAAATCGAGTGCGCTAACGTGAGGTGGTATACGTTAGTGACCACAGTATTAATATAATTGTATAATAAAATTTAAAAAATTGCAATTAATAAAATATTTCCTTGTGTTTCAGGTATGTGTCACGGGCCTTGCCAGAAGTGTACTTGTGTAAAGAGAAAGTATATTGCAGTATACGAATGGTAGGAGCTTTTTGCGAGGTAACACTGGATGTTTGTAGAACGAATTTTTTTGTTATAGTTTTCTATTCGCATAGGCCTAAAAAAAACGATTTCCACAATATTATAGTATGTATGTGTGTGTGTGTGTGTGTGTGTGTGTATATATATATTGCAATGTAACAAATGAAGGATTGCATAGATGTGTAATAGAACTAATAATATAAACAGAGTCTCTTATCTGGAGATAGGAATTTATTCAACTAAAAACAACTTTGAATCTTGTCTGTAATTTTTTTACATAAATTATTTATTAATTTTATATAGTCTTTGAATTCAAATGAATGTTTATCCATGAACAATCGTCTATGTTACTTGACTGTCGAATTCCTACTTTGAGTCCGGCTGGAAGCTGCGTTAACGTTGTCCGTTGGCTCCGCTGCGTTAACGTCGACCTCTGGTCACGCCGTTTATCTGATTGATATGGTTCTTATATTTGCAATCTCAGGTTCTATAAGTGGGTTATTAGTTATTATTCAAATTACGGTGTATTGAGCTTAAACCTTCCGGCTATCTTAAAGTGTTCACTCATTCATATAGTTGTAATCCGGTTGAGTACAATTGCCCCTAAGCGGAAAAATATTGACTAGCGCGAATTAGCACTAATAGATCTTTAAATACTTGGTTCTACGTCTAATAACCATTGTTTTAGCCTATGGGTAACTCGTACCTAAAATCTATGACGGTGATCACTTATATTGCAATCGTGTACTGTCACGAAGAACTCGCACAGAGAGTAGGCCGACGTCTGAATAGGACGAGCTGTAGACGAAGACTGCTCGACGTTTTCTTTACCAGCGCACATCGCAAATGAAAATTGAAGCTTCTGATTGGTTAAAGATTAGAACACGTCATAGATTTCTACCTCGATAGCACAGATTCGTGTACGACGATGCCAGAGTCTGCAAAATCTTGTATAGATTTTATCTAAAAATTTTATGACTTTTCTGCAGATAAGGCTTCTATAGAAAGGTTAATTCAGTTAATAAATAGAGATTATAATTATATGTTCTGAGTTTAAAACGTATGAAAAATGTAGCGCTATTTATGACGCATACGCTTTCTAAGTTTCATTTCGATACGTTTTTTATTATAAGAGTTATTCAGTAAAACATGAATAATACGCGGACTCGCGCACCAAACTTGCACTTGACATGACAGAGAATAAGTTTATGGGCATTTTGACATATAACACATAATTACACAAACAATTAACATTGTTTTATTGTTATATATATATATATCCTGTATATCTATCTATCTGCCTATCTCAGCTTCACATGAATCGTACTCGATGTCCTGTCTTGCTCAAACGTATGATGCATAAAATTAAAACTTTCAATTATCGGAAAAAGTGATGTTGGCATGTATGTATGTGTGATGACGTAAGCGAGTGAGAGAAGCGTATTACGTGGTATTGGCGTGTTACGTGGTTTACGACCCAAAATGCGTTTCTAATTCACAAGCAGATCCAGAGTCGTACTTTTTGCAGAACTTGCAGTGAGAGGCTCCTACCGCAGGGGGTTGTTTGTGGTGTGCAGTGTTTAGCCGTTAGGGTTCTGACGTTCGTCTGTAGACGTTTTTTGAAGAATTAAGTTACATTGGAACTTGACGAACCTCTTAGATAAACGTAAGCCTGGGATCGAGCGTAAAATATGAACTGCGCGTAGACATGTATAGTAGTAATACCTACTGAGGTGAAGTTTCGATTTCTGCGTCTTTATAACGTGTGACTTGTACGACGTCCCGCAAGACTGGCTAACTGCTTAGGTTGTATCCGTTTTTGAAAATGGAAAACGTAACGACTGTTATAAGTAGTGTGGTTGAACGTTGATACTCAATACTGAACGTTCTCGTACAATGGAGAACGGGAGAACGTTGTATCTCGGGTAACCCAGCAAAGCCCAGCTGTAATGTTTGTGTGCGTACATATTACTGCTTTGAGAGGAAATACAATACTGTATTACGTGACAGTTATCATGCGTCAACAGTCGAGGCTGTTCCAGACCGCATCGGTCAACGCACTGTTTTTAAGGCCAGCCAGCCACTGTTTCTAGTGGATTCGAGAGCTCCTGTAATATGCATTCGTTTAACGCGTCATCCAAAAAGTGATAGATTACTCTGGCATCTCAGCGGGGTATAAATATAAACATCAAGGGACGGTCAGTTCAGTTCATGTCGGGCGATTTACTCAGTGCGTCTCAAGTGGTGTATTAATGAAAAATGATTATTGTGCGGAACTCTGTTGGTTGACATTATTATTGCGTGTGGACAAATTTACTTGAATTATTGTACGTGTATAATCTTGATGAATAGCTTGTTGATTACAAACTGTTATTTGTGATTAATTAAAGCTGGTGATTAGTGACTTCATTGGTGTCTTGTACTTTGTTTTCCACTGTACCATACGACGATCAGTGAGACCGTCGTAACAATATGTTAGTTATAGTTATAGTTAGTTATAGAATTACAAAGCAGCGACTACAAACTCTTTCAGAGCGTCTTATTTTAGAGAAACAAATGGTTCCAGCGAAGGTAGATACTACGAAGATAACACTTGTATTATCACATGTATCGTTGAGGATCAATGAGTAAACGTATGTTGCGTTTGTTGACTGTGAAAAAGAAAGACTCCGATGGAGTAGCGAGAAACACGGCGTTGTGGAAGTATTGGACAAACAAATATGGAAATGCAGGCCGGTAGGACAAAGATCTGTGGTCGGATGACTGCAGAACTTTCGACGACGGAACAGAGGAGGCCGCTTCTCGCCTATGAAGAAGATGATTAAAGTAAGACGTAGGCGCAATGTTTTCGCTCAAAAATACAGAAAATTCTAGTTTTTCAATTTAACTGTTTTCAACACAGTCAGTTCCCAATAACCGTTGGAAGGGTTTAACCCCCTCGTGATCTCCCTTAAATCTGCCCACAGATTCATCGAACACAAAACGTGATGTCTTTCCAACGAAACCTTGGAAACGTTGTTGAAAACACATGCCATCGACGTTTCGTATTGTATGCAGGAAGACAATACTATATTGTTACGATCGTGGAAAACAAAATACAAGACACTACTGAAGTAATTACAACCCTGCTTTAATTATCACAATTAATAATATTCGTAATCAACTCGTACGATAATTTTAGTTATTTTTGTCCACGCGCAATAATAATGTCAAATAATAGAGTTCCACACAATTTATGACGCAATTTATGACAATACTTTGACAACCACTCGATCCGCGCTAATGAAAATCGCTCACGTAACTGAACGGACAAGCCGGCTGCTAAAGCTTTTTATAGGCAGCGCACGCCTTCTAGAAATCTACCATTCTAAATGTGCACGCCACTTAATGCTGACGCTATACTGCGTATCTCAAGTGGCCTCTTGAAGAATCTAGAACAACCTAGACCGCCGCCTTCACTCCACACTAGGCGGGTGAAGGGGGTGAGGACTCTCTCGGCTACTCTGGGTGGTTCCATTCGTTTCAATATATATATATCGTCACTTTTTAATTCCTAATACGAAATGACTGTAGTTTTGAAAAGGCATTTGCTACAGTTGGTAATGTGAGAAAAAGTATCCAGACTTTTCAGTTATAAACGTTACTGGGAATTTAGTTTTATGACCGATCGAGGAGTGACTGTTTTATACCCGAACAGAGATACGCATTGTCGAGAGTCTACAGAACATTTGAAGCAGGTATGGAGTGAAAACCGTGAGAAAAGTGTTTCTTCTTTGAGAGTCGTTGAGACAAACACGTATCAGACCCAAACGTAACACGCACACACGCGCCGCTCAGATTCTCCCCTCCTCTCGGTTCCCGTAATTCAATTAATAATTCATTACGAGAATACTTTCGTAGCAAGCGATCCGTGACCCCTTTTATGTGTAAGTTTGCGCTTGTGTGTGTGTGTGTTGTTTCTTGTTTGGCATATCAAAATCAGACCAGAGGGAGAAAGACGGAGAGAGAGACGCGGTTAAAGGACAAGTGGCGGGCCGTTATTGTGGAGAGAGACAGCGGTATACCTGGAGAGGCAAAAAAGCCGGGTAAGGGTAACTGAAATGTGTCCCGGTTGGATGGGTTGGGTTGGGTTTGGCTGGCAGTCGTGGAACCTTCGTGTCCTAAAATATTTACACAAAGACTGGCGCCTTTGATGTTATCATCCTATGGCTGTGTGTGTTCGTCTTCAACCCTACACAGCAATCGAGCAACGATATCACTGTGATAACTGAAAAAAATGTACACACACGTTTATGTGAGAGTGTTTTTTTTTGTTACAGTATTTTTGTGTATTTACTTAACAAAACGAATCGTGTACGAAATTGGTGTGGTTACGTTGGTCCCTCATTACGGTTTTGTATCTCCAGACGACGTCCCCTATCGCTACGTGTGCACTACTTTAACGGTAGAAGTCCTTCTTCTTTGTATTTAATTTAATTTACTTTTTCCCAGATATTGCTTTTTGCTGAGAACCGAATATTTTTTAGTGTACGATTGGGAGGGTTTTAGTGTCCTCGGGAGAGGGAAAACACAGTCTGAGAATGTGCTGATAACACTTTGATCATCGCCGCAGTGTAACGACCAACAAAGATACGTAATGGTAAGATCAGACGACTTCATTGACTTTGAAAATTCCAGGTTCGCCGATGTCAGACAAGTGGTACTGCAATCAGTATATTGTAATAAGCTGTTGCAAACCGAATAGCAACAATAGAACTGACCAAAATAATAGAAAACTCTAAAGGAATACTGTTCTTATTCTTCTTCTTCTATGGTATTACAGTTCGGAGTCGAACCTTAGCCTCCATAATCATCAGCCTCCATTTTCCCCTGTTCTTGGCGATCGATGTCCATACTTTTATTTTAAGGAAAGTATCAGCATCCTTCGCCACTGCGTCAATCCAGAGATGCTTGGGTCTTCCGTCAGGCTTTTTCTACCCTCGATATGACTAAACAGTACCTTCCTAGGTACTCGGTTGCCTTCCATCCTAATGATGTGTCCTGACCATTGCAATCTATGCAGTCGAATGGTGGTGCCCAGATCATTGTCTATATATAGTTTGTATAGTTCCTCATTGTGACACATATTACGTCCTCATTCTCCATATTCCATTGACTTGGATTGGTCCATATAATTTATTCTCCTCAGAATTCTCCTTTCAAAGGTATTGACTGTGTTAGCGGCTCGTTTGTTCAGAGTCCAAGTCTCGCTGCCATTTGTTATCACCGGTCTAATCATAACTTTATATAATGTGTGCTTGGACGAGGTGGATATTCCTTGTCTTGAATATAGTTGTTAACGAAGCATATGCTCTGTTTGCGGCCTATATCCTTCTCCTGATTTCATTTATTTCTTCATTATCTTCTGAAATCCAACATTCCAAATATTTAAAGCGATTAACTATTCCCAGGTTTAGTGGTTCGATTTCAAACTGTTCAGGTTTCCTGGTTTTCCTTCGAGTGATAATCATAACCTTTGTTTTATCTGTATTCACCAAAGGAATACTGTTCAGTAGTTTGATATTCTCGAAGGTTCTTGAATCCCAATAGTTTGATGCTCCCAATAAACCTTGGATACCAGTAGTTTTATATTCCCAGTAAACATGGGATCCCAATCGTTCGATATTCCCGATGATCCTTGGACCCCAATAGTGTAATGTACCCAACAGACGTTGGATCCCAGTAGTTTGATATTTCCAATAAACATGGTGTTCCAAAATAGTTGGATGTTCCCAGTAGATCTTGGATCGCGATAGTTTTGATATTCTCAGTAGATCTAAAACGCAGATGTTGAAGAAGGCAGATTGGAAGTGTTTGGGACCCATGTACTAATTATAAGTGTGTTATGTGTAGAATGCGGAATAAAACCAGTCCATAGGAAAAACTGAAGAGAAAAATAGATGTTGTGACTAAAGCAGATCAATAAGGCGTGCCTTTTATCCTACTTTGGAAGTGTATGAATACACGAAGTGTCAGACTTTATGATCTAAAGTTAAGCAGGAGGTAAAAGGTTCTGAAGGAAAATGTCAGAAGATGAATGGTAAATTTCATTAACGTTATTAAGTTCTTCTAAGAAAATCTGACGATAACAAAATCTTCTTACATAAAACCGTCATCATTGTTATGTGGTTACGGAGTCCAACTGCGGAATAGCGCTCAAACGTCGAAAGGTTGTTACCCAGATGTTCTGACAATTCCTTTGCATGATCAGTCGTGTGGTAATAATAAGGTTACCCAAGAAGATATGTAGATCATAACAGTTAACCAGGAAGGAAGGTGAACACGCAACTACTGACAACAAACTGGTGAAGTCGTCTGTCATAAACGATCCACCTGAAGACCAAAGATGTGGTCTTCAAACAGGATCACCTAATATTAACACCACATTGATGTTAATAAGTAATGTTAACTAAGGGCATCTATTACTGGATCGTATCATAATTTAGTTCTAACAAATTTCCTTATTTGTCCTTGCATTAAATTAGAGCTCCCCCTCCCCTTTATTCATTTTTCAGGATCTTTCGCTAATTCAATTATTTAACGTTTATTTCGCACACTTGCAACCCACGCATATAATTGGCTTCGTATAATTGGCAGTTATGGACACCATCGATACCGTGACGCCAGTGTAGCGCTCGGACGTTACAAAGAGAACATTTGTTGTTGGCTTCGTTTGGTAGCCGGTGTGCGCAGATATGGGCAGCGTCGATGCCGTGACGTCGGTGTAGCACCCGGACGTTACAAAGAGAACATTTGTTGTTTTTCCTGAACGCACGTAATACGTTATTGTCGCAGGGACACAATGAAATTTCGCTCTCGTTTCCAGATATAATTAGGCTTATTTTGAGAAATCATAACGCGACATGAAAAACTTGATTGAAAGAAAAGAATAATAACAACGACTTTCACTTGTTGTTCGAAAATAATGCGATAATGGAGCAGAACGAAGCCAGTTCTATTGAAACTGAAACTACGCTGTAGAAATGTTTTTTTAGTAGATGTTTATCTCTTGTTAAATAATAAAAACAGTAAACGGAGGTAGTACTTTTCGCTGGTTCTGAGTGGACAGTAATAGAAGCCTATCGTCGTCGTCTCAACGTCACTGCACCATACTTCGATTCTGATCGACTGTACTGATCGATTTGAAGCACTGATTCCCACAAGAAATAATCTCGTTCCTAGGGAAGCTTAGCAGTGTTTTATAGTCGCTTCATCAGATTAGCGATGATAAGACGGGATTGTATAAAGTAGGGTACAAGAGAAGCAACGAAAAGTCGTCTTAACATTTGTAACTGAAGACAGCAGCGGTGTACGGGACGTGCCAGTCGGCAGAACACCATATGATGACAAAAACCTTTTGATGGATTTAACTGGCTTTGGTGTTGAACGAAATTCGATACCTGTAGAAAATGAGGCAAGGAATAGTACAAACTTTGAACTACAGCAGGCATTCAGACACAAGACTGTTAGCAGATACTCAAAAATAAGAATTTACTCATGTGTTCATTGAACTGCAGAACTCGCTCGCTAATTTGAGCGAAGTCCATTTTCTATTGTTTTGTTTAGTAAAGTAACAGTTGTAGAGCAATTTCACAATAAACGCTAAAAATTCCAAACAATCGAATTTGCGTTTTTATCCCTTTAGTTTGTCATCCGGCTGAATTTTTACAATTTTTCACATTTTTGATCCAGTGTTTAGCCCTGTTGTCAAACAATTTTGAAAATGTACATTTTCATTGAAATTCTCATTAATTTGAAGTCTGACGTGGAGTTTGCAATTTTATTAAACTGGGGATCCCTCTTTTTGTTTTTGGGTCCTTGCGTCCAAAATTTTTAAATTTCAAAAATTTATCACTAAATTCAGATTTTAGTTGTAATTACTTTTAATTTGAAGCGCTACATGAAATTTTGCGGTTTTTCACAATATTGATCTCCTTACATTTTTTCCTCCCGTCCTCGTATTTTTGGGAGATAAATTTGAATCTGTAGGGTACACTAGTAAGTACGGACACTCATACCAGGTTTTACGAAAATTGGTTGATGCTTTCAAAGATTATATTAGCTAGACAAATGCAAACGGTCGAGTTGAAACTGAGAGATCGCTTCGCTCGATTGTTGTCGATATTAAGCTCGATTGTCACCTACGGGGCTGTGACAACAAGGAAGGAAAACATGGTACACAGCTGGCAGCGAAAACTCCCCAAGTAAAATATACGAGCCAGTTATGGAGAACGGAGTGTGGAGAATGAAGAGAAATCATGAGCTACAGCAGCTCTATGGAGATTCTGGAACCCATTAGGTGAGATCAAAATGGGCCGGTCGCCTACAAAGAATAAAGAGTATTGCAGGGCAGACCAAGTGGAAAAAGACCGAAAGGAAAACCAAAGAAAAGGAGACTGGACAGCCTCGAGGAGGAGACAAGTGCGTGAGGACAGAAGGGAATGGGAGTGTGTTGTTAAAGAAGCGCACAGGCCGTACAGACAAGTGGCTGAGGACAGAAGGGAATGGGAGTGTGTTGTTAAAGAAGCGCACAGGCCGTACAGACAAGTGCGTGAGGACAGAAGGGAATGGGAGTGTGTTGTTAAAGAAGCGCACAGGCCGTACAGACAAGTGGCTGAGGTCAGAAGGGAATGGGAGCGTGTTGTTAAAGAAGCGCACAGCCCGTACAGACAAGTGGCTGAGGTCAGAAGGGAATGGGAGTGTGTTGTTAAAGAAGCGCACAGGCCGTACAGACAAGTGGCTGAGGACAGAAGGGAATGGGAGTGTGTTGTTAAAGAAGCGCACAGGCCGTACAGACAAGTGGCTGAGGTCAGAAGGGAATGGGAGCGTGTTGTTAAAGAAGCGCACAGGCCGTACAGACAAGTGGCTGAGGACAGAAGGGAATGGGAGCGTGTTGTTAAAGAAGCGCACAGGCCGTACAGACAAGTGGCTGAGGTCAGAAGGGAATGGGAGTGTGTTGTTAAAGAAGCGCACAGGCCGTACAGACAGGTGGCTGAGGTCAGAAGGGAATGGGAGTGTGTTGTTAAAGAAGCGCACAGGCCGTACAGACAAGTGGCTGAGGACAGAAGGGAATGGGAGTGTGTTAAAGAAGCGCACAGGCCGTACAGACAAGTGGCTGAGGTCAGAAGGGAATGGGAGTGTGTTGGTAAAGAAGCGCACAGGCCGTACAGACAGGTGGCTGAGGACAGAAGGGAATGGGAGTGTGTTGTTAAAGAAGCGCACAGGCCGTACAGACAAGTGGCTGAGGACAGAAGGGAATGGGAGCGTGTTGTTAAAGAAGCGCACAGGCCGTACAGACAAGTGGCTGAGGACAGAAGGGAATGGGAGCGTGTTGTTAAAGAAGCGCACAGGCCGTACAGACAAGTGGCTGTGGACAGAAGGGAATGGTAGTGTGTTGTTAAAGAAGCCCATAGCCTATACAGAAGCTGTAGCGCTGGATGGTGTTGAATCAAATTTTCCATTTCGATTTCACGTTGTTTTCCGTGTATTTACGGTCGATGGATACTCAACATAAGAATAAGTTAACGTGCGCTACTATTTAACCATCTATAAATTTCTCATTACGTATCACTTACACACAGAGGCGTATTTACCGGGGGAGGGGGAGACCGGACTCCCCCCAGGATCGAAAATAATTGACAAATGGTTAATTTCCAAATTTTTAGGCTTTTTAAAAATTTTGTCAGCTGTTTTTCTCAGCTTGTAACTTTTTTTTCAAATATACAAACAGGTTTATTACACAGCATTTGGGTATACGTTTGAAATATGAAATATAGGAAAATCAATTCAGTCAGTAAGAGATTTCTAAACAGTGTTTCAATAACGCGTATTGTGTTTTGAAGTTTTGAAATACAGTATTGCATTTCAGAACAACGTGTTGTTAGCGTTCTTTAATAGGGTTGATTTCAGGATGTTATCACACGTTTTCAGCCACTTTAAAGATTGATTAGTATTAATTAGTCTTAACTTGTTTTTTCTTTTGTATAATGCTGACTCTATCGGATTCCGGATCCCTCCCCCAAGGCAAAATTCTAGATACGCCACTGATTACATATCCAATGAATCGTATGACGTCTTAGAATATTATTAGCAGTACAATCGATTCCGTGAGAACACTACTGTAATAATACGCGAAGAGTCGTATTAGCGCGCATGCGCGGAGCCGTAGTAATTAAGCACTGTGCTGTACTATCTTGAGTGCTGTCTGTAATAACATTTTACTACGGTAATTACTGCCGCTGATAACAGGTTTATCTTAGGGTCTGTTACTGGCGCGCCGCGGAAACCGACTTCCGCATTCCGCCGTGTAGGAAACCATTATTCTGTTCGTACCGAGTCTTCTGTTGCCGAGCGTTACCTTAAAAAATTATACGTGTGTTGTCAATCCGACAGCAACACGTACGGCGAGTTCCATTTCCTTTCCATAAAAGCAACAGTTTAATGTGGTACTGTACGCTTTCAGTACGCTCTTATTTTGAACTGAAATATTTGGCGGCTATGCATTATTAGCCGGCGTCACTCGTGACTACCTTGTTAACTACGATCAGTGGCGGATCTAGGGGGGGGGGCAAGCCGGGGCCCTTGCCCCGGGCGGCAACTTCAGGGGGCGGCAAATTCAACTGTGGTTGATTCGATTCGATTTTTATGACTCGATTATTTTTATAAGGAATCGGAAATTCTACACCGACACCGCGTAAACTAGTAAATATACAGTTTAGTACTAATGTTACGGGAAGGTGTAGTAGCACATTATGCATAGTCACAGTATGCAATTTTTATAAAAATGAAAAAATTTCTTAACGTTTCGAAACATTCGTGATCCCTTATCAGAAGCTAAAATCAAGTATTGAAAATCTTCAGCGACCTTCACCAAAACATACCATTGTTAAAAAGCCATAGATAGAAAATCAATTTTCCCAAGAACAAATACATTTAATTTAATTCATCTTCTTAATTTCTCCTAATAAAACAAAAAATTAGAATTCGCGGATCCCGGCATCCAATAAATAAAATACGGGGTCGTGGAATCTCTATTTTCTCCTTTTTTTATATAATTGTTATTTTTATAGTGATTTGCTCCGAGGTACAGCCAACGATACCTCACCTAAATTCATTATTAATAGTAAATTGGAGCTTTTAGTTTTGCTAGATGCCTGTTTTTAGGTTAGTTACACTTACGTTCAACTTCATATTCCCGGTCATTGTGTGTGTGTGTGTGTGTGTGTGTGTGTGTGTGTGTGTGTGTGTGTGTGTGTGTGTGTGTGTGTGTGTGTGTGTGTGTGTGTGTGTGTGTGTGTGTGTGTGTGTGTGTGGTAAATATATTATGCCAATTAACCAAAAACAAAAAATATGGGGGCGCCAATATTATTCTTCCCCCGGGCGCAGGACAACCTAGATCCGCCACTGACTACGATTACATACTGTTGTGAGAAAGTCAGTAACTGTTGTACAACATCATTAAGAAAGACCGAAACCATGGCCTTTAAAAGTAAATATCCAGTGAGGACTGCGATATTTATAAACAACAGCAGTTTAGAACAAGTGAGTCATTTTAAATATCTCGGATGTGCAATGAGCTATGAGTCTGAGTACGATATAAAAGAGAAGAAATAAATTTAAGAACATTCGTGGTACGATTCATAGAAATCTTTGAAGTAAAACAAGACACAGCGCAAGGATTACATTTTATAAGACAATTGCAGTATCCGTAAAAACATATGCGAGTGAGGCGTGGGTCATGACAAGAAAGGAATGCGGGAAGATTCAGATGCTGATATGCAGTTTCTTCAAATACTTTAAACTATACATTGTAAGATAGAATAAGGAATGAGGATATCAGAGCAGAACTCGAAGTTTAGGACATAAATGAAATTATGTCAATTTACAGAAGACAATGGTGGGATCATCTGGAAAGGACGACAGAGGATCGATTGCCGAAAGCGGCACTGAACTATAAAGCCATCGGTAGAAGAGACGTGGGTCGTCCGAGTATGAGATGGGCGCCGGAACAGGTTTATATAACCCATTCCTTGAAGAGGAGAAGAAGAAGAAGAAGAAGAAGAAGAAGAGAAGAAGAAGAAGAAGAAGAAGAAGAAGACATACTGTTACGACGGTCACACCGGATCGACGTGTTGTTCACTGGAAACAGAATAACTGACACCAATAAAGTCACTAACTTTAATTAGACAGAAACAGCAGTTGTAAATCAACAAAAGGCACCATTGTACAATGATTCAAGTTAAATTTGCCCAACAACTACAATAAATGTCACCTTTTTACAGTTTCGAACTAATTAATAACGGGTGGGGGCAATGAAAACACAACAGTTTGTGTTAGCTCGTGTTCGATTACTACGGCAACAATCAATAAACAGATGATTTTATAAGCTCGGTTAAACTATGCCGTTTCAGTAGACACGGCTCAATGGCGAGTTGAACATCTGGCGTTTGCTGTAGAAACGTTTTCTAAAAGGAATCATTCCTATGTAACAAAGCAAAAACTGTTCAGAAATCATTTCAACGTTGGGAGACATGGAAGAATTCCAAATCGCTCGATAATATCGAAATGGGAAATAAAAAACAATTGGAACCACTGTCTCGACACAGAAAACAATTGGATTAAGTCTAAAAGTAGTGCGTGTGCCAGCAAAGTGTGGAAGGGTACGTGTTGAGCCCTGTGTTCGAAGATCGGTTGATCTAAAGATTTGTTGCAATACCCTGGCTAGCGCCAGCTCCAGACCTGTCTGCGTCTGATTTCTTTTTGAGGGGCTATCTGAAGTTTAAGCTTTTCCAGTCACGACCACGTGATTTAAATCAGTTCACGCAGCGCATCATCGAAAAAATTTAGTCGATTCCGCAACCCATGCTGCAGAGAGTTATGGGCAGGTTTTTCAATCGACTTGAAGAATGTAAGCGTGTCAATGGGCTTCACTTCAGGGATGTTATTTTCAAACGATGAACATGATGGCTAAGTAAAATAATGGCTCCCATGTGTACCACCTGAAGTAGTGTAGGAGAAGGCAAGGTAGGCTGGCTTATGTGAGTCGTACGGCATGCAAGAAAGGCAGTGTGGCCAGCACTACGCTTCAGCCGCCCATTATTATCCCCAGGATGTTATCCCAGGTACTCATTTTTAACAGGCTGAGTCGACCTGGGGGCTGAAAAACGCACCTTGATTTTATGGTGCGGGCCCGGGAATCGAACCCGGGACTTCTAGGTTAGTAGCCAGGTGCCATACCCACTGGTCTACTGAGCCGCCTAAGTAAAATGGCATCTTATTTCTTTTGTATTTATACTATATTAGACTAAAAAATATTCAACGAGTTCCTGTTATGATAGTTTTAAATTGTTGTGTTCTCATTGCCCCACCCTGTACAAAGACCACTTCCCACTAAACCGCCACAATAACTCCGAACTGCACTTCTAAAATCGCCAGGTGTAACTGATCTGAGCCGCTTCTAAACCCAGTATTTGTACCAGCGCCGTGTTGCACTGTAGTAAGGTAGCGGGACGCGATGTCAGTAGGGTAGAGCCGAAAAACGTTTGGAAGGAGGGCAGAACTCTGTCGCGCGGAATGATCTACAAACGACTGGAACAGCCTCTTGCGGACCGTGTGCTCAGGACCACGCACGCACTCACCGATGCGGTACTGTTTATTTCATCAGCGTAGCATACTTTAAATTAAAGTATTTAATGATTTGTAGTGTGTACCTTGTCAGGGGCGGGATTAAACAATTCACATTGCGTGATGGCAACACCCGGAGTGACACCTACAAGAATCGTTAACACCTCCCAAGGGCGTTAGGTTTCAAGGGCGTTTTGAGTGTGGATAGGTGTGCTCCTTATGACTGTTGGTTATTTGGACGAGGATTTTAGCGGTTTGTGTTTTTTCCTGCGTGCCTTGATCCAGTGGTTAATGTATCCCAGGTAACAGGAAATATGCATCCTGGTCGTTTTTAGAGTCAGGTCGTCTGTCAACGCCAGCTTGAGAACTTTACGGGTGAACGCCTCATGAAACAAGGCGTTTAAATATTTTATAGTATTGTCATCCGTGATATAGAATATACGTATAGTAGTTAGTTTCCTATAACTCCAAAGTCGTGAACGACTGATGTTCCCTATTTATACAGAAAATCGGTAAAACCACGGAGCTACGTTAGACAACGACAGAATACGGAAAACTGTCATAGCGCAATAGGTCTTCAGTTTCTTGTAGAAAACATTCAGTTGAGTATCTGTTTTGTTGTGTAATATCTATTGAAAATATATCTGTTGGTTATTCGTACTGTATCAGGATTTATTTTTAATCCTTGGATTTCGTTAATCCTAGATGAAAAAGACTACAAAGACAAACTAAACACGATAAAATATCTAACGGATACGACAGAACAATAGTCAATAAACTCCTACACAGAACAAACAACAAAGACAGAAAACAACAAATTCATAACACTAAAATACATCAACAAACAAACTGAAAAAAATAGCCTACAAATTCAAAAAAGCAGGATACAGAATCGCTTACAAAACTACTAACAAAACAGAACACACAATAACATATCTCTCCCCACACACACAACATCGATCTTTCGAAAATCGATTCCGTCGCCCACAACAAGACGGACAGCACTACCAGCGGCAACCTCTGAAGATGCTTTTTAAAAGTGAAAACCGGTTCAGGTGGTAAGGTAAAACTTTATGTTTTTACTCATAAAAAACTTTGTGTTCCGAGTCGTTAGTGAAATAATTGTATTTATTTTTATCGCTTTCGTTTTAAGCTGGAAACGGGTTTCTGGTTTCCTCTATTGTTTTTGTTTCGCAAACAATGTGATAAAGCCTTCCGTTACGTATGATAGAACTGACATGATTTGAGAACAAGCGACGTGATCCTGCTGTTGTGCATTGGCCCGGCAATTCTATCAGCAATACTCATAATATTCCGTTCCCGCCTTATATCTACATTCCTTCTGGAATCGCGAAGTGTGTATCGTGTCACGTGATGGAGAAATCTCATTTCGGCCGTTCGAATACGAATGGCGTGGGATTTCGTTAAAGTCCAATTCTCAGAGCTACAGGGAAGTGAGAGGAGAGCCATCACATTGTAGAACTGCAGACGTGTTTCTTTACGCGTTGATTTCAGAGTTCTCCCGATTGTCTCCACACACATGGTTGAACTTATTTAGCTGCTTCACCACAACATTGTTTGTAATGTAAGACACATTACAGCCGAGATAGGCAAAATTATTGACCTGCTCCAGGGCTCGTGTGGGATCAGCTCCGTAAAACGCTATCACCTTTGTCGTTAATGTAGAGATCTGTAATCCGAAATCCTTGCAGATTCGAATTATTCAAATACAGTTTGCTTGGACTATTTTGCTAACGCTATCCGTTCTTGAAACTTTACAGCTTCTTCTCGGAGAAAGAAGCATAGTGGATCGTTTCAAATTGATGGACACGGTGCGGTCAGAAAACTCACTACAACGCGGTAGCAGAAATAAAATACATCGTGTTGACACCGTACTGTCAGAAACAGCGACGTCTGCCAGTTTACTATCTGGCGCGAATACTAGCAGCTCTTTTGTCTGCCCTGCGACGGAACCGTGAAGCGAAAATAACAACGTGTACGGATTTGAATTGAAAGGCCATTGTGTACGTTGACGGTGTATTGTTTAGTTATTTTACAGCAATAACTGTCCGTGATATTCAGCGCTTAGGTATCCAGTAAAAGTTTAAATCATGCACGCTCGAATTCTTCACGTTTTTCTCGACGATTGATTCAGTGCCGTACCTAGGTAGGCGTACTGGAGGGCCGGGAAGGATTTTTTTCTAAGGCCTGGTGTTTATAATCCAATTTATCTTTAAGTAATACATAGTAAAAACACTTTACTGTTATATATATATATATATATATATATATTACATTTAATATTTATAATTAAATTTACCTCAAGATGTTATTTTTCTATTTGGAACATGTTTCGAGAGTTCCAGTTCTATCATCTTCAGCCTTCGCGATCTTGTTTCTGGTGAAGTATTTGTGTGTTGGCTGCTGGTTGCTATTAAGGTTGTTTATTGGTCTTTGGTATTTTAAAGTTGTATTATCGTGTGTGATTGTGGTATATGTTTTTGTATTTTGTGTATTTTCGATGTTGAGTGCTTTGAATATTGTGTCATGTTTTGTATTGATTTGTATTTGTTCAGGTATTAGTTTGTTTTGTGTGTTATGTTTGTATATTTGTAAATTTTCCCAAATGTTCATTATGGTGCCTTTGTGTGGTATATGTTTTATTAATGATACATTGGTTATGTCTGGGAATTCGTGTCCTGTGTTTATTGCATGTGTGGCTAAATTGGATTTATATATTTCTGGTTTTTTGTATGCGTTTAGGTGTTCAAAATAACGTTTTTTCAGCTGTTTTTTTGTTTGTCCTATTGCATTTATTGCAATCTTGGCATTCAATTTTGTATATACCGTTAGTTGTTGTATTATCTTTGTTGTGTGAGCTATTTAGAATTTGTAATTTATTTTTATTAGTTTTGTATGCTATTTTTATATCTGTGTTTTTAAATAGTTTTGTTAGTTTTGTCATTTTATTATTTATGTAAGTGAATGTGGCCCATTTTTTGTTGTTGTTATTATTTATGTGTTGTTCATTTTGATTAATTCTTAATTGTTCAGTTTTTATTTTATATTTGATTTTATTTTCTATTTCGTTCACAGTATTTTTATTGTATCCATTTTCATAAGCAATTTGGTATATTATATTTATTTCTTTGTCAGTTTCTTGTTTGTTTAGGGGAATTTTGTACATTCTGTTAAATAGCGAATAGAATGCTGCCATTTTATGTTGTGGTGGGTGGTCAGAATGGTTAGGTATAATGATGTTAGTGGAAGTTGGGTTTCTATATATTGCATATTGTATGTGGTTGTTGTATCTTGTGATGGTTATGTCTAAATAGTTGATTTTGTTATGTTTTTCTTTTTCTTCTGTGAATTGTATTTTAGGATGTATGTTATTGATTTGTTTCAGTATGTTCTCTGCATTTGTGTTTTTGTTACTTGATACGTATAGCCCATCGTCTACATATCTTATCCATATGCCATTTGGGTCATGTGATTTTATAATATTTTGTATTTTTGTGTCTATGTGTATATATATATATATATATATATATATATATATATCTTCTTCTTCTCCTTCTCCTCCTCCTCCAAGTATTTGATCTCTAAGGGTGCAACCTTTGGCTTTCCTCAAGAACTTCATTTCACTTGTTTTGTATTCCTCGCTCATCATTTCTCGTCATCGTCCAAGTTTCACTTCCATAAGTTAAAATAGATGTTGACCTTACTTCATTGAATTTTATCTTTGTGTCTTTCCTTGGCTTATTTCCCAGTGTTCTGTGTATAGTACTGCATGTCCTTTGAAATCTATTTTTGTATCGATGTCGCTGTCATACTCATGAGTTACATCGCGCCCTAGAAAATTCAAATGATATACCTGTTCTGTAGCCTGATTGTTTATAATTATCTTGGAACGTATTGAATCCTGTCCTCTAAAGGACATACGGTAACTTTTGTTTTCTGGGTTGATGTTCTAAGATTATATTCTTTGCATATTTGGCTCAAGTGGAAAACTGCAAACTAGAGATCTTTTTTCTGATTTTTGAATAATAACCTGATCACTCTTATATATATTTATTGTCTAATTACTGTGTTGATACATCTAGTTAGGAAATTTTAATACATTTTTGGTGTCCTGAAATGTTAAATATTGCTTACTGGTGTAATCTCGTTTAGCGTAGTCCTACTTGTTATCGCCCGGTTTTTCACTCCGCCGTTTACATTTTCGTATCGAGGCACGGCCTTCTTGAGTCGTTGCCGCTGCCGTTGTCCGTGCTGTTTGAGGTTCAATTTGCGACTTCCGACTGCACGGTGAGGTACAAATGACGCTTACTTTTTAGGAAGAATATATTTATAATAAAAAACTTACCTTTATACGTTTTGTTTATATCGGTAAGCACTTTATGAGGCAGGGTTGTAAGGAGATTTCATGTACATTTTTTGGAATCGATCGATTAAATCCTGGACGTCTGTTAGTGTTGCGTTTCAGGACTTGATAATAGAGCATTTCCAAATAAATTAAAACATTTTCCAAAAAAAAAATTAATTTTCCAAATATGGTGGACCCCTACTAAGTGGAGCCCGTGGCCGCCCCCCGCCTTCATTAGTCCGCTACTGTATTGATTGTGTCGGTGTCGTTTTAATATCCCCATCAAAATATCGACGTTTCTGTACCTCTTGTATTTTCATTTTCCTCACATTCAAATATAAATATTATCAATTTGAAAAATGATAGGCTACAATCAGTAGCAGCATTTGCATAGTCACTATCATTGTCTTTGTAATTAAGTCACTAAATTTTATCTAGCCTGAATTAACTTGCATAACATAAAAAAGCGCCTAATTTTGCTAGCGCCTAATAAAGTTTTAATTACTCACATTCTTAACTTCGATCGATTTCGGTCAGAGACCATCGTCAGGACATGTACACTGTGCACTCGCGGTCACAATATAGTTACTACAGTAGTTACAAAAAACGAATTCGTAAACACTGATTAATGATCTTGAAACGCACGTTTGTGTCCAAAGTTTCTCGAGAACTGATTGTGTTGCGGAGTCCGGAGTGTTTATGTTTACGTTCAGCTGTATATATTATATCAGCTGGTTACTGTATGTTGATTTTCATTTTGCCGCAGTATCTCAAATTGATACGATTTTGAAGGTTGAGATTTGATTTGATAAGTTTTATTTTCTGAAACTTCAACTTGTTTATCAGATCATCTGTGCTGTGTGTATAAATAGTGGCTCGGCTTGTCATTATTATTATAGACACTCCCTTCCTTCTTTCAGGAATACGTAATAAGTTTGTGTGTGTCCACAATAATAATAATAATCGTCGTCATCATCATCATCATCATCATCACCACCACCACCACCACTCCAAGGACTAGGCCTTAGACTTGTTCCGGAGCCCATCTCCTCCTCGGTCTACCGACATTTCTCTTGCCAGTAGGGTGATAACCCAGGCAACCACAGGTACACGGATATCAGGCATGCGATTCAAGTGTTCACACCATCTCCGTCTGTGGTTTTCAATCTTCTTGTCCAATGATACAATGTTTAAATCGCGTCTAATATCCTCGTTCCTTCTCCGATCCAAGAGAGAACAATCTTGCGTCCCTCTTAGAAATTTCATTTCGGGTGCCTGATTCCTCTGGACGTCCCTTTTACCAAACGTCCATGATCCATGTTTTTCGGTATCCAGGCCACTTATAGTATATAATTAGTAAAATAGTTTACCTTTTTCTTGTCCGTCTGGTGGCCTTTTCTCTATATTTAATTCAACGCGTTTCAGGACATATGCCCCATCATCAGGAAATCCCTTGTTGAAGTTCGTCGATCGTTAAAATATTAAAAACACTGTATATACAATTTTACACATAACAATAAATATAATATAAACATAAAAAACACATAAAATACCCAAATTTGAGACACACGCGATATCGGTGGTGCGCACCACGACATGCTATAGTCGACTGCAGTGTTCATGTTGTTATATGTCGTGCACTATGGACCTTGTTCTGTATTCTTATCGCTGTGTCGTATAATAGATTGGACTGGAAATTCAGCTGATCGTTAAGGATGACTTCTACTGTTTTTTTAATTTTGTAAGCCTTATATATTTCGTATTCTTCGATAGCGTTCATATAATTTCCTTTTCTGCATATATGGAGGGGTTGAAAGTTCGTTGTGAAATCAGTATAACTATGGTTGTTGTCCATCAGATGGCGCGCGTAATTTGACACTGTTTTACTAAATTCTTTTTTAGGTAAATGTTCTCTGAATCGTTTTTTAAAAGCTCTACCAGTTTGGCCAATGTAAAAGATTTTCTTTAAGGATAGTGAGAGTTTCTTATTAACGCCAAAATATGTAATTCTGAAGAAATCAGTGATTTAGTTAATTTACTGGAAGTTGTACTTGACCAAAATTATTTTACATTTAATAATAATTATTACATCCAAAAAAAGGGCCTAGCCATGGGGTCACCTTTATCTGGTTTATTGGCTGACATATACTTAAACCACTATGAGAATACATATTTGCTCAATAACGTAAATAAACTTTCCAAGAAAATAATATCATATACACGTTATGTTGATGATACGTTTATAATTTTTAATGGCACAATACGACAAATAAAAATATGAAATTATACATGAATAGTGTCAATAAAAACATACAGTTCACACTTGAGACGGAGATAAATAATAAACTTAACTTCCTTGACCTGACAATTACAAGACTAGATGAAAAATTCCAATATCAAATATACCGAAAACCGACAACCACGGATCTCACGATAAATGCTGAATCACATCATCCCTTTTCTCAGAAAATGGCAGCTTATCATAGTTTAATACATAGGTCACTTTCCATACCATTAGAAGACAAAGATTTTCACGAAGAACTGAACACGATCAAATACATAGCTAAAGCCAATGGTTATAAAAGCTCAATCGTGGATAATTTAGTCAAGAAACACAGAAAAAAGAAAAACAACATAGAATTACAAGAAAATAATAGAAATAAAATTAGGTATATAGCATCAGAATATGGTAACACCCTACCCAAAATTTTAAACAAAGTATTCAGTGGGATAAATATAAAAATGGCTTACCGAACTAATAATAACATTAATAAGATACTCTTACCTAAACATTCAAAATCGGTTGAAGACAGGACGGGCGTTTATAAGATAATATGCAATGATTGTGACAGCTTTTACATTGGCCAAACTGGTAGAGCTTTTAAAAAACGATTCAGAGAACATTTACCTAAAAAAGAATTTAGTAAAACAGTGTCAAATTACGCGCGCCATCTGATGGACAACAACCATAGTTATACTGATTTCACAACGAACTTTCAACCCCTCCATATATGCAGAAAAGGAAATTATATGAATGCTATCGAAGAATACGAAATATATAAGGCTTACAAAAATAAAAAAACAGAAGAAGTCATCCTTAACGATCAGCTGAATTTCCAGTCCAATCTATTATACGACACAGCGATAAGAATACAGAACAAGGTCCATAGTGCACGACATATAACAACATGAACACTGCAGTCGACTATAGCATGTCATGGTGCGCACCACCGATATCGCGTGTGTCTCAAATTTGGGTATTTTATGTGTTTTTTATGTTTATATTATATTTATTGTTATGTGTAAAATTGTATATACAGTGTTTTTAATATTTTAACGATCGACGAACTTCAACAAGGGATATTCCTGATGATGGGGCATATGTCCTGAAACGCGTTGAATTAAATATAGAGAAAAGGCCACCAGACGGACAAGAAAAAGGTAAACTATTTTACTAATTATATACAAAAGTCCATGTGGCACTAGCATACAGGAATGTGGCGACAGCCACAGTTTTATAAAATTTCATTCGCGTATTCTTCCGTGTTTTATTTTTCAGGTACCTATGAAAAGTAAAATATATGTACTTACAGAACTCATAATAACAATAATAATAATTACAATTATAATTATTACAATTATAATTATTATAATTATAATAGTAGTAGGCACAGTAGTGAGTGTCCGCCGCATAATAACAGTGACGGTATGTGTACAAAACAGGGCATCTGTCCACTATCACTATCATAGAACAACCACAACGATCTACGCTCGCAGTTCTGTGTCCGTAGCGATTTTATGGTCCCAGTTACGGCGAGCGAGACGCTAAATTTTTACTACTTGTTTCTCGTCAGGGATTTAATTTCCTTTAATAAAACGGGACATTGTTCTGATAGACGGCTAGATTTGTTTATACGATTAGGTGCGACAGCGAGTTGTATGTGTGTTTTGATTTGGGGGGGATGAGCGGGGTGCATTTATGTCGTTTGGCTAGTGTTGTATGACGTAGCCCGGGGTGGAGGGCTGTATATACGTTTTGTAAACACGACTGGCAGAGGTGTGTGTGTGTGCGTGCGTGCGTGCGTGTGTGTGTGTGTGTGTGTGTGTGTGTGGGGCAGTTACAGGGCACAACACAACACAGCACACAACAATCAACATTATAATAGTTACTACCACCACCACCACCCTTACTGTGCACAAACACATAGAGGCCTTAATGTTTTTACGTTTTGTCGGTCGTTTGGTCCCGATGTGTGTGTGTGTGTGTGTGTGTGTGTGTGTGTGTGTGTGTGTGTGTGTGTGTGTGTGTGTGTGTGTGTGTGTGTGTGTGTGTTGATGATGAAACGGGCACATTTTTCCGTCTCTCCGGAGTTTGTTGTTATTCCCACACCCCCTCCCCCCATCGCGCTGTTTCTTTCGATCACGGCGCACATAATTTCTTCTCTCCACCACCTCTATACAGAGTCCACCACTTAAAAGTTCGTTAACCTCGGCGCTATCACACGCCGCGTTACGCGCGCACACACTCTGTCTGTCTGTCTCTCTCTCTCTCTCTCTCTCTCTCTCTCTCTCTCTCTCTCTCTCTCTCTCTCTCTCTCTCTCTCTCTCTCTTTATTTATCTCATACATGACTCGACGCCCGATACACTGTACACCAGTGGTTCCCAAACTTTTCAATCCGCGGACCCCCCCCCCCAAGAAATAAAAAATTTCACTGACCCCGCCTGAGTTATGAAATAAAACAAACAGTAAATATGGTACAATCTTATATTTTAATTAAAATGTATTAAAACAAAATTCTGTTAACTTGCAAAGTTATAATATTAATTATATCAAACATAGTTTAACGTGAACAATGAAGCTGCTTTTGAACAATTAGCTCTCCAATATTAAGTTTAATAATATTAAGTCACTCTCGACATCAAATTTATTTCTTAAATTTGGCTCTATGTTTCCAGCCTTCTAGCCGTAAATCCAGCTACACGGGAAAACGTTTTGCTTAGATACAATGCTGATAGGTGAACTTTTATAAAACAGCGCGATCAGTTCTGCGTTGATGCGGCGCTCTAGTCAGTTCGGCTGATAAACAGATCTGCTACACGACTATTACTAAACCCATTAGTTTGAAATTACTTTTACAATTATAACTAGTTTGAACAAAAACAAAGTACTGGAATCCTCTACTAATTGTTTTAAGATTCTAAAATTTTAGAGCATAAAAAATCTGAAAAAATTACGGTATATTATATATATATATATTTTTTTTTTTTTAAGTGGCCGAGGATCCCCTGAAATATCGTCGCGGACCCCACTTGGGGAACCACTGCTGTACACTACTGACTATAGTGGTCTTTTTCGCTGTGAAACTGTCAGTTATCCGTTGTTGTTGTTGTTGTTGTTGTCGTCGTGATCGGTACACTCGTGGTACCAGGTTTGTTGTTCTGGTTGGGCTTCGACAAAATGTATCTTGCTGTACTATCCTTTGGCATACTGTCAAGTTATTCTACTACGTACAACACTATTTTGAGGTTAAACTCACGCGTTTTATTTTTGTCGACTAAACGTTTTTCCCATTCTAAGGTAAGAAGAACATCTCGGTGCTCTTCAATTCCACGCACGGTCATTGCGAATATTTATTGAAACTGACTTCATGTTTGTTTGTTTGTTTTTTTTTTCAAAAAGGTCCACTGAAAAATTATGTAAAGACGACACGATTTAACTGTTAAACCTAATGCGAATTTCAGTATGCCGCATGAGTCAGGGACCTAACACCGTAAGGGTACGGTTACAGAGCTTTTCCCCCGGCCGTTCGCGTGCGGTTGGGAAATGCATTGAATTTAACACAGAGGCGGCAATGAAATTGGTCATACGGACGTGGAAAAAACCCACGGGCCGTCAACTCTGCTGCGTTTTCAAGGTCTCCCGCATCGAAACGCAACCTGCTACGTTCTTAGTGCGTTTTTTTATAATAGCATTTGTTTATTTACTTGTTACTATGGTTAATTAATTTTTGTCTCCATGGTGTTGTTGACATCTTTGTAAAAAAAAATTAATGTAAAAAAATGTTCTTAATAATAAAATAAAAATAATAAAAATACGGAGCCTCCGCCGCGAATTGAACCCGGGACCACTCGCGTGCACGGCCGGGAAAAAACGCTTATGTAACCGTATCCTAAGTTGAAAGACGTTTCCACGCTGCGATTGTCCTAAATGAAAGTTTTACGGTCGATCCAAGTGACAACATCCGCAATTTACTGCTGATTATTATTGCACTTCATGAATGACTCGCCAAGACTGCGGAAGCAGCTAGCTCGTTCGACGAATGGATTGCAGCAAGAAACGAACGTAGCAACTGGATTGAAGAACTTTGTAGCAACTTCTCTCGTAGTGAAACATTCGGAAGAAGGCAAAAATGACAAGAAGACACAAACGGACATTATTAAAAATGGCAGAATAACAAAACTGCAGAAATTGAAGGTTACCCAGCTCTTAGAACATTTCAGTCGGAACCTGTTGTAGTTTCCACTGTTATACGTAACTAATTCTTCTTCTCCTCTTCAAGGATTAGACTATATAAACCTGTTCCGGCACCCATCTCATCCTCGGACGACCCACGTGCATTTAGTGTCTGATCTGGATGTTCTTGTGAATTCAAAGGTTCTCTTCCCTTACCACGTTGAAAGTGTTGTCTCCAAATCCCGCAGAAATTTAGGCCTTATCAAGTGTATAGGGAGACACTTTAAGAGTACGAATCCCTGCGTGGTTCTTTATAAATCTTTGGTCCGAAGCCATCTAGAATATGCTTCAGTCATATGGAACAGGAACCGTGACTATACAGCTAACTCCATCGACGGAGTTCCCCAGAAGCTTCTTCCACTGGATGGTCAATAGCTTCATCTTATTGGGTCGTGATGTGAAGGTCACGAAAACTCTTGGGTCTCTTTCACTCTGGACTAGGAGAACGCTTACAGACCTGCTCTTTTTTCATCGAGTTCCTCTTGGACTTGGCGGATTGCCCGTGACCTTTGATTTCAAGGTCCCTACGTACACACTTCGTGTTTCCTTGGACTTGGCGGATTGCCCATGACCTTTGATTTCAAGGTCCCTACCTACACACTTCGTGTCTTCTTGGACTTGGCGGATTGCCCATGACCTTTGATTTCAAGGTCCCTACCTACACACTTCGAGTCTTCTTGGACTTGGCGGATTGCCCATGACCTTTGATTTCAAGGTCCTTACCTACACACTTCGTGTTTTCTTGGACTTGGCGGATTGCCCATGACCTTTGATTTCAAGGTCCCTACCTACACACTTCGTGTCTTCTTGGACTCGGCGGATTGCCCATGACCTTTGATTTCAAGGTCCCTACCTACACACTTCGAGTCTTCTTGGACTCGGCGGATTGCCCATGACCTTTGATTTCAAGGTCCCTACCTACACACTTCGTGTAAGTTCCAAGTTTATTCGTAGACTTGCAGGATCATATGGTCAATTTGTGAGATAGATTTACAGTAAGTTGCCAACCTCTGTATTGATGTCCTCTAGTTTTTTCAGTGACAAAAAGAGGTTTCAAACAACAGTGTGGGATGGAATTTTCTGACTGCACGTGTTTGACCGGCGACATTAATTTTGTGGCGTGACTTGTCAGAGTCGTTGTACTTAGAGTTTACTATGTCTTCCAAGTTTTTCTTGTCATATGTCTTCTTGCTTGACACAGTAAATCCCTCAGATTTGTGTTTTTTACAAGTGTGATATGAGCCGTTCCATCGTACTTGTCCCCAGTTCCTCTACTGGGTGTCCTTCCGTCCATCTGTCCCAGTGTGTGGATCGCCAGCGTGTGCGGGAGTATGGAAGCCCTGCATAAATAAAATAAAATTAAAAAAAATCTGTATGGAGAACCATACATGACTTCCATGTTGTAAGATTTATGTTTAAAATAATTTACTTGAATTCGGTTCGGTAATATCTAAAAAAAATATCGCCCACCGTCAAACTAATTTCACTATTTATTGATATTTTTGTTATTATGGGGTAGTCGTTTAACATAATGTTATTTTCAGTCACTTTATCCGTGCAAATTATGTAGGGACTATATCGGGCTTACTTTATTCTTATAAAGAAACTGAACTACGCAAATAATCATCCCTCCTCCGAAGCGCTCCGAAGTCAGTCATGGACCCGGAGCATCTTGCAGAGGGTTCATTCCCTAAAGACGAAAAGTATGTCTATAAACCGTTCCTCTGTAAACACGTGCAGTTACACTGCCCAGCGATCCACAGGAAGCAAATCGCTATCCAGGCTGGACACTTTTTCGGCTTGCACGCGTTGTGTTGGTGTGGGTTTCGTCACTTTCCATTTAAAAAGCGTGCAAATGTAAGAAAATAAACATGAGTGAAGCTAGAAATAACGCGAATTGTGTGTGTGTGTGTGTGTGTGTGTCTTGCCTGCGTTTTTATTGTGGTAATCATAATAATAAAATGGAAACGTAAACATTACATAATTGAGATATGGTTGCCTGCCACGAACGATATATTTCCATAGAAACTACTTCTTTGTTGTCAATAACGTAGTACACATATAAAACTTATAAAAATTTACCTCCTCCATCATCAACTACCATTTTAATATATAAAAAAAATTACCTCCTCCCCCTTCAACTACCCTTTTCACTTATAGATATTTCATCTACTTTTCTACAGTGCATTATTATGACCTTCTTTTCAGGATACTTTATTTTTCAAAATTAAGCACTTTACTATTGTTAAAACGGTAAACGTTGCAAGTAAACTACCCCTTTCCCTTAACCGATCTTCGCCAAAAACAATAGGCCTTGAGTCCTCTACAATTCATGGCTTTATGCAAAAAATTATTTTATTCTGTTTGAATTTGCTGCTGTTATCGTTTGCCGTAGAAATAATTCTACACACACACATAAACTTTTCAAAAAATGACTTTTTCATGTTTTGATGGTAGTACAATCAGAGTCTGCCGTTATCTCGAACAGGATTTTTTTCGGCATGACCATACTTCCATTTCCTTATGGAATATGGAAGTAAAAAGAAGTCCAATACCTAAGGCTTTCACGGCCGGCGTAAACTGTAATGGACGTATCTCGGGTCTATTAGGCCGCGGTCCGCACCTGCCGCTATGAACACACGTTTCAGATTCTCCGCTGGATGCCACCTTCGGTATTAAAACGATTCGGGAACTTCCACGGATCTCACCAGTTAACCACAGTAAGTCGTTTTAACGCTGAAGGCTGCCTCCAGCGGATAGGCCTCAACGTCTGTTCGTAGCGGCATGAAGAGACCACGATCCAACAGTCCGGAGATAAGTCAGTTACATTCCAGAACAGATAAAAAAGAATATTCAGCATTCATGTTGACTGATTGATTATTTGTAAAAATCAGTGAACCACACAAATTCTGTTCGCCTTTCTTTATCGTCCACGCTCCCTTAATAACAATACGTTGACAACGTTTACTAAACACTGACACAATTTAGCTCCCACGTGTAATACCTAATACCACACCACTATAATACAACAAGTGAAAGCTGCGGACGCGATGTGGCGGGAGAAAAACTTTTTCTCTCTGTTTTTTTTTTCTTTTTTTACAAACTTACTCCACGGGGAGTGGAATGGAAAAGTTTGATATCTTTTTTCGTAGTAGGTTTTGTTTTTCCAAGAAGGCCAGCAAAACGCGATTCACAAAGGGGTTTTCTTTATCACAAGCGGTCGGTTTGATGGTGTGGTGGGGTGAGGGGGATGGATTCTTTCTACTGGCATTGGCGGTTTGTGTGTGTGTGTGTGTGTGTGTGTGTGTGTGTGTGTGTGTGTGTGTGTGTGTGTGAGTGTGTGTGCGACATTGTATTGTTTTACGTATCTGTCTATTTAGGTATTCAATTTAATTTCGTTGTACCCTTTTGATCTCCTTTCGGCCGTATTGTGTAGCAATATGCGCTGTATTGTGCTGGGGGTACTACCATTGTCTCCAGTATTAAGACGAACTGGATTGGTTTCATTATTATTTACCCTTTTCTGTGTGTGTGTGTGAGCGCGCGCGCGTGCAGTGGCGGTATCTTGCTTTGAAACTTCGTCAGTAGCACGCGTACTGTTTGCTGTCTTGAGTCTTGGCAGAACGTTGTCCCTCCTCGTCGCCCCCCCCAAACTTGACCCTCTGTTATTAATTAATCCTCCACTTGTGTGTCTAATAAGCGTTAATTTGTTCCTTTTGCTGTAAAACTCTTTGGCTTTTAACTTTCTCCTTCTGCCGCGTCTCCTCCGCTTTACTTTTCCTCTTCTTCTTGCTTTCAAAAAGACTGCTCTCATAATTAGCCGCTTGTCCGGTTTCACAGGAATCTGTAAACAGTCAAGAGTTTTTGTTCAAATATAAAACTTAATTTCGTGTTATACGGTTACTCACCTTTACCTTTAGTCTGCAGTGACGGTGTAGTGTGGTGGTGACAGGCGCGTATTTACGAAGAGAGGACCGAACGGGACCGCCCCCCCCCCCACACCAAGAGAGTCGAAAATGCTGATCTCTTAATTTTGTTAATCTCTTAATTTTCAGGCAATTTTATTATTTTTTCAGCTGTGTACGCTAATATACTTATAAGTCTTTTTTTTAATTTGTGTAAGGTTTATTACACAGCATTTGCGTGTAAGTTGAAATATGAAGTATAGGAAAATCAATTCAGTCAATAAGTATCTTTTAACAGTGTTTCAGTAACCGGTTTATTTTAATGGGATTGATTTCAAGATGTTGCCACATCTGTTTCAACCGCTTCAACTATAGTCATGCTAATTAGTCTTAACTTTTTCCTTTTTTTTTGTATGAAGCCGGACCCCCGCCCCCAAGCCAAATTCTAGATACGCCCCTGGGCAAGCGGGCCATTTTTGTAGGTGAGAATAGCAGTAGTATATTTAAAAAAAAGTTTAATAGAAATGTGAAAGACGTAGTAATAGGAATAGTAATAGGCTAGGAATAAAAGTACTACGAGGCAATTTCAATTGTAGTTGCCATAATGAGACTGTCGTCACCACAGTAATAGACAACATAACTATAAAACCAGTGGTGATAGGTTAGAACAAAGCCTCAAAAACATTAATTAACAATCAGATTGTTGCTATGACAATAGAACCAGGTTTGCCAGCTCACCGGAGGTTGGAAAAAAAATAGCCCTCGTATGTACAGAAACGTATTTATCAAGTACACGTCGTAATAAGCGCTACATTATTTGTAATGCGATAAGTAGTAAACACCAAGGATTTTTGGAGGGCTAGCCCCCGCCCCCGCCATGGCCCAAATCTAGAACCGCATTGGCTCTCTGTGTTAGGCCCACAGCTTCTAAACTTTCTGTGATTTGTATAAACTTTTGTCTTGCCCTACAGCTTATCCCTGTCTGTAAATTAACTTCCTGTTGCGGTGTCTTCTGAGTTGCCATTTGTATCCGAAAACTCAACACGAAAGGTCAGTATCATACAAACGTTTGAAGAGTTTAACCCTATCCAGTTTTTCCTTAAATCGGTTTTATCCAAAAGCGGGTTTCTCTCGTTCTCCCTTCATGGTAACTAGCTAAGTTGTTAATTTCTTGCACGACTGTATACTGTTTCCGTTCTTAGCTTAATCCTGATGTAAACAAACAGGTGTGGCACATCTGAAACGCTATTTGCTACTTGAATTAGAGGCATGTCACTTTGACAGAAGGAGTACAGACAGGGTACATATAATATTGATACCGAATTGATATTAATACACGTAAATTGTAATAATTTGTTCTGACCAAAGTAAAATTTGTGCGACAGTGTCAGACCGACAGTGAAATATTTTATAACACCAGTTAGTGGCTTTTTTTATTAACCTTTTAAATATCTCAACAAACAGAAAAGTAAAGTTTATTTGAAACTAAAATAGAAGCTGTGATAGTTACCAGTGTACTGAATACTATCAGTTGCTGTCAGAGAGTAATTCAGTGCCTTCCATATCTGTGCCTGAACTTGTATCATCGCTGAGCCAGCGTTATTGATAAAATTGCCCATTGGCCACAACGACGTCAGTAATGTGGGGCAGTTGCCATAGCTTATCATCTTCCTTGATATTACAGTTGTCCAATTATCCAATTGTCCGCCGTTGTTTCATTTACCGCCTTCTCAATAAATTCTTTTATGTCAATCAGCTAATGTTGTGTTGAGACGGGCAACATATCCTTTCAACTGGCTCCATATTAATTCAATACGATTCAGAATACAGTGATAAGGAAGATAACTCATATGACTATAGAGACATTCGGCACATGCGCGTAATACATTACTGTATGAACAGTGTCAACGCCGCTGACCAATAACGTTTCAGATTTCGGAGAGTATAAGTATCTCGACTCTCCGTGTAGCGTAATCGTTTCGGAGTGACAATGAAGTGGTGATAATAGATGGGCGGTATTTTCATTCCGTGATACGTTTGTGTTTCGCTGGTAGGACTCTATGTTTTCACAGCCTGTTGATGGATTTCTTAGATCAGATCGGGGTTAGAAACTGTGAAAATTCATGGTTTTTACCAATTAGCCAACACATACCACAGACGGACATGGTTTCTTTTGTTGCGACATGTTCCTCTCAGAGTTGTGACGAAACGACGTTTTTACCTGGTCTCACACCTACCGCGCTTACACTTCGTCGTAACTGACCTAATCCGTGGCAGTATGAAACAATTTTTTTTTTGCCTCGCCCAATACAGGTAAAATTTTGTTATATTTGAAATCAGCGAAATAATACGATGAAAATGACACCAAACACGACTAAAAAATATTAAATTTTAAGGTGTTTCAAGTTAAAAGCTCAACAACTACTTTATACACATCTTCAGTGCATAGTGCTTTATAACGCCCAATTTTTAATATTCCTTAGTTTGCAAAAAAAAAAATTGTTTCATACTGGACGCACAGTGAGGTGACTCACGCGGCAATTAGCTGCTGTCGAGCCCGGGCGGAAGTATTACAATGGGGGAGAGGCAGCAGGTAGGCTAAGGGCCCACACGCTAACCATCGTCATACAGAGCATAGTAGAATCATTCCTGTCCCAAACGTTGTCGGCGAGATTACAATTCTGCAACTTTGTCATTTGTGCTGGGAATCTCTTTCTTTCAACATTTTTGTTAGGTTCGGTTGGGTTTTGGTTCGGTTAGGCTAGGTTTGGTTACCTTATGTTATGTTGGGTTGGGTTAGGTTAATTTAGGTTAGATTAGATTAGAAATGAATAAAATTGTAACTGTAATTCCTGTATTATAATAGTAGTCCGACAATTTTAGTATCGATCGGCACTTCCTTACTGCAGCGTAAAGTTGTTGACACTATGATAGCACAGAGAAAGTCGATTGATCGCAGCAGTAGGTCCAGATAAACACTGGAAACAGCCGTATGCATTACTATTGCAGGGGTGAGCCTTGACACGTCTTTGATAGGCGCAATTTGTGTCCGTAGCTGACAGGACGATGTTTTCGATCGTTAGGGTCATGTGGGGCAAGAGTCCGCACGCAGCAAGATTCCTAATACGTCGTAGTTACTAGTTTTCTTAATAACTGTCGTGAGTTGGTGTCTGGGCTGTTGAAGAAATGCATTCTGCTGGCTGGACACAGCAAACAACGAGTCTAGCGCCATTACGGTGAGTGAACAGTAACGTTGTTTAATTTTCTGGAAGTTGAAGTTATTTTACAGTGTAATTTAAGAGTATTTATACAAATATATATACTTTCTTTTTATTTGTTTTCGACAGTACATTATTAAAAGGTAAATCTGAGGTTACATATCAACTTAAAGTTAGTGGTCAATCTTATTTTACTGAATCATAATAAGTCAGCAAAAAGTATAGAACACAGTGGGGCAAGTTTCCGGGGGCAAGAGTCCTCTTGGTCTCCTGTGCGGAATCTTACCCAACATAAACAAACTCCACATTACAATTAAATAAAACTTGCATTAGGCCTACAATTGTTGTTAAGCGTTCCAGAAGTGTTTGCTGGGGAGTCCCGCTGATTTCAAAGAAAGAAGAGGAATATCGTGTTCCGGGAAAGTTGATTATTATTGTGGAGGTTGTGGGCACCTTTACGAATCCCTCCCTACAGACTGGATCATGTGTCGTCAGTGTAGTACGTGGTGGGAAGAGCCGTGCACGAATTACAGTGGATTGGGCCATTTCTTGTGTGATAAGTGTCAGTAGGACTCTTACCCTACACAGACCGGACTCTTGCCCCCAAGCTTGGGGCAACTTTCCTATTTTACATGCTTTTGTTTTTTAATTTTTTTTACCAAATACTGTATTCAAAATTGTTGTGTACTCATTACATTTGTTAGTATATAGTGTAACAAATAAGCCAGTAATTTTCAATAAACTTTATTTTGGTTCAGTAGCTGAGAATTTGTTATTGTATTTTAAGTGCGGACTCTTGCCCCTCATTCCTGTACTGACCGGATTTTTTTACGATTGGTTTGCAACTGACTTTGGTGCGTTCCTCACGTCGCTGCTTGACATGAACATTCTTTCATTCTTATGCACTTAGTTGCGTGTCAGTGTTCAACGTTTGTATGCGAAGTCTAATGTCTGCACCGTACGATTATGTGACATTACCCGGCAGATGGGATCTGAGATAATTTAATACTGTGACGTCACTAGTTATTACTCAATAAAACCAGTAACAGACAGTAAAGATGTATCGTAGTAATGTTTGTGCCGAGTTAATGATAATTCGCACCCGTCATAAGTCAGAGAGTATATGTGCGACATACGTGCATACATGTGTACACTTAGCCTATAAAATATTCATGACTGCTCAACGTAATCCGTGTGTTGTGTGTGCGCACGCGCGAGTTTACTACCATTCCGCACCCAGTAGTAGTCTCTGTGGTGTCGGGTCTGATTATCTTAGTTTTCTTCTTCATATTATTCTTCTTCCAGTGCTAGTACTGGGCCATGGCTCCGCCGATACCTATATTTCGCCAGTTTGTTTACATCAGTTGTTGAGCGTTCTAACGAATGTTACCACACCACCGATGCGACGTCTAGGCGTCCATCTACTTCTACTACTTTTGAGGTTGCCCGTGTCCACAAACGTGATTAGTGGTCACTTTGAAAACCTCCAGTAGGATTAACCTTCCCTCTAATGTCTCCGCCAATACCAGGCTAGTGCAAGATCCTCATTGGCAGCCGCAATAATACCGCCGGAACCTTCCACCGACAATATTTACTTGACTCAAGTACGCGAGTTGACAAGTTGACTAGTCCGCAAAGCATCTGAGGTAAATTACCCAGTGAATATGACATTTAATTACTGTAAATTGTGTGTAATCCAAATACAAGATAACAGGCAGTAAAATGCAAGAGAGAAGAGGACCCCTGGTAATTGGAGGACACGAATTTTAAAAGGTTGAACAATTTAAATACCTGGCCTCACTAGTTACTCTACTGAGGAAAACATTGTGCCCGAAGAAATAAAATAAAGGATATCTGCTGGAAACATATGTTACTTCTCCCTACAAGAAATATATAAGTGTAAAAACATAAGCAGAGCAACCAAGATTCATCTATATAAAACAGTTCTTATATGTATGGGTCATTTATTGGCCCGAAACTTGGCCAACGATAGTGACAGAGGAAGAGTGCTTGCGCAGGTGGGAAGGAAATGTCCTCAGAAAGATATTTGGTACAGTGAAGTTCAAGGAACATGGAGAATAAGGACGAATGCAGAAATCCAGCAAATCTATGGAGAACCAGATATCGTCACCGACATAAAGAAAAGTAGAATCCGGTGGGCAGGGCATGTCCAGAGAATGTTAGAGACATCCGCATGGAAGAAAATTTTATCGGTGCGACCTGGTGAAAGAAGAAGGAGCGGGTCGGCCCAGGAGACGATGGGTGGATGATTTCGAGGACGACCTGCGCAAGCTCGATGTAAAAAGATGTAGACTGAGAACAGAGGATCGAGACGACTGGAGGCGGATTGCCCAGGAGGCCAAGGCTCTCCAAGAGCTGTGGCGCCAGTCAAGAAGAAGAAGAAATTGTTTGTAATAATATTGTCACAACGGTCACAGGGATCGTCGTGTTGTAGAGCGGAAACAGAATAACCGACACCTATCAAGTCAATAATTAGACACAAACAGCAGTTATAAATCAACAAAGCACTCTTATACAATAATTCAAGTTAAATGTCACCGTATTACACAATAATCAGTTCTCACTAATCCCCCACACAGTAACTCAACAAGCCGCACTGCAGTATCGCTGGTCTATCACCGACTGGGCCGCTTCGAAAATGCAGTTTTATACCTCCCCGCCTTGCAGTGTAATGTGCTAGCGGACGTGGGAGTTGGTATACATGCCGGTACTAGTCTGAAAGCTTGACCTTGACGACAGCTGGCAAGGACAACAGCTAATAGTCAACTTAAAAATATCGTATCATTACTCTATAGGTAACTATTTGCAATACTTTATACCGGATCATAGTTTAATAGTTTGCGCTCATTTATAACAAATATTTGGTATACTTAAATTTATATTTATACATTTTCTGAGAAGTAGTTGAATACTAAAGCTGTAAATAATGTAATTGTAAATTTCTTCAAACAGGCTTCGAATAAGTACGCGAGCGTAAGCATTTTTTCATACAGCGGGGAACTTTTTTTCCAAAGCGATTTTACCTATACTTTTTTTTTGCTTAACCGTTTTCTGAAAGTCCAAGTAAAGTTTTAAGATCACAATCCGAGAAAGTGTTGAAGAAACGTTCGAGATATCAAGGATGTAAGCAGAGCGTAGCGGAGGATTGCAAGCCGTTGACAGCGGATGTTTTCAGTTGCAACTGCATACAACCCGTCCTTCCTTACCCCGCCTGTCGGAACTGTTTCAAGGTCAAGCTTTCAAATTGGTACCGGCTTGTATACAGTAGTCGAGTATACGTCAGAAGAGACTTTGGCATCTCGCGTGACCTAGAACGTAATTCTTCTGCCGCGTAGAACGACCTGTAAACGTCTGTAACAGTCTCGCGCGCCGCGGCGTGCCCAGAATCAGGGATGTGGCACTATTTATTTCATCAGCGTGACAATATCAACTGTATTGTTGTTTAACTCCCATCTCGAGATCCTAATTAATGACGGCTATACAATATTTTAATGTTTTCTTAATTAGCGTCTACACGACACACACATACGCGCGCTCACTATAGTGACTCGGGGTTATAATAATTACGCTCATTTTCATATGTGGGACTATATTTTTGCACTTTTATAATAATTTATTCATCATCATCATTATCATCTGCAAGGATTAAACCAAGGATGGTTTGTTCCGGTCTCAAACAGGCAAAGTCTAGAGCTGGTCACTCCAGCGCTTCCTCGGACGTCCCACACCTCTCCGTCCCTTCGGTTTATAGTTCCATAGTTGTTTGGGGATGCGGCAGTCATCCATTCGGCAAAGATGTTCCTACGATTCAGCCGATGCTGAGTAATCCTGTCGTATATACACAAAAGATTCAGTTCCTGTTGTAGGCCTGTGTGTGAGTGAGTGAGTGTGTGTGTGTGTGTGAGTGTGTGTGCGTTCTATGATCATGAAGATTATGCCCTACCACGTGTCTGAGAAATCTCATTTCAGCCGCTTGGATACGAGTGGCCTGGCCTTTCTTTAAAGTCCAGTTCTCAAACCCACAAAGAATTGTGGGAAGTGCCATCACCTTATAGAATTTTAGGCTTGTTTCTTTATTTGTTGATTTAAGATTTCGCCTGATCGTCCCATACATAAAGTTGAACTTATGCAACTTATTCACAATGTCGTTGCTAGTGTTATAAGACACACTGTAGCAAAATTGCTAACTTGTTCCAGGATAATACCGTTTATTACAATTTCATAGTAGGCGATTTCAATGCACGTGTTGAAAACTCCCCTATAAGAAATGTAATGGGATGTCACGGTAAAATGGGAATGGATAATAATTTATTTGTTATCTAAACTACAATGTTCCTTACAGATTAAAGTACAGATTCCGACATGCAACTCTACAAAATTGATATATTCTCTTATTCATCGTATGGCATATTTCGAGCTCATGTACGTTCCATAAACACACATAAAACACGATTTTCTGTCAAATATTATTATTGTTCTTCTTAATTAAGTAGTGACCGTCGATCAGTAAATTTTAACGATGGAAGGTTTAATGAGGATCGGTCAGTAAGTATAATAACAATTTTACATTGCTGTTAAAATTCATCCCCGGGCTTTTTGGTCGTGGCCCATTGTTTCTAACCAAAACAGACGTTTCGACAGTATCGTCGACTGGCATCATCAGTGTAAAATTCGAGCTGCACTAACGTAGGGTGGTACACGATAGAGACCACAGTACTGTGGTTAAGGCTGAGAATGTGGCTTAATGTTGGAATGCGGTCTCTAACGTGTACCACCCTACGTTAGTACAGCTCGAATTTAACACTGATGATGGTACACGATGGGCCACGACCAAACAGCCCGGGAATGGATGTTTTAACAACATCGACTCCGGCCGTGTAAGACTACGACGTTTTACAATATTTGTGTCGACGTTTCGACAATTTATGTTGCTATCATCAGGACAATTGTTGCTGAGTTGTTACGACGACGTTGTTATGACCGATCCTCCCTAAACTTTCCTTTATTATTGGATGTAGTCTGTTTTGGTGCGTAGTACGTATACTTTGTCGAACGGTTAGTGGGTCTGTTGGTCGGCGTGAGAGATTGGTTGTGGGAACGCGGAGGGAACTGAGAGAGACTGTGAATAAAGTTAAAAATATTTGAATAGAAAAACGTGCGTTTAACGCAGCAGACGAGAGAAACAAAACAGGTTCCGGTATCGTTCGGTAATGGATCTTCACCGTGTTAAATTCAGCACCGTTTTGTAGGTTAGTACGTGTGGAAAAGAAGAAACAATACTTTCCGAAATATTTTGTCGATCCATAACGGCTTACCGCCGTGCCGTGACGTGACGCGTCCGTTCCACAGTCGATCGTGCATGTCTGGTCGTACCGAAACGATTTTACACTTTTTACTGTATAACTTGAATTGAATTTAATTTAATTACACCACGTTCTTCGGATGAAACATGTTACATTTGGTAACGTTGGACACGCACTCGTGCATCGACTGACTGTTCGGAGGAGAGAGAGAGAGAGAGAGAGAGAGAGAGAAGAATTAATAGTAACGGAAAATGGAAGTGGGCAGTTTATTAGCTATAAAAGTGAGGATTCAGAAAGCAAATAAGAGTGTTCGGGAAAGGAGTAAGGAAAACAGAGTAAATGAAAGGCAGCTAAAAAGGAAGAGAGATGAGAGTAATGATATAGTGCAGGTGCATTTGAATAAAATATTACAAAACTTTCAACGCGGTTTTCCGTAACTCCACATTTTTTCATGTTTAGGTACACATAACTTTGTACTGGAACGTGGTAGACTTGAATTTTTTTTAATATGTTTGTTTCATAACACTTATTATAATAGACCAACAATTGTGTGTGATACCTTATGTAAATATTCAGTATGTTTTCAAAAAGAAGTAAAAAAAATTTTTTTTTTTTAAAGCACTAGTTGAAAAATCACCCTAAGTATTCTTTTATCAGTAGGCTACATATATTTAATTAGGTCTACATTATGCTCTATGTATTTATTTTTCAGCCGAAAAAAGTTTCATAAAACTATCTTGAACGGTCTTTGAAATATCCGTACCTAACTGATAAGCGACACTACCATTTAATTCACGACCTGGTAACCTTAAAATAAACTCTTTTACAAAGGCTAGCGATTCACGTACAGCTGTCACCTCCGTATGCTGCTGTAAGCTGGGGGTCACACGAGCGTACAAAGTACAGCGTACGTCCGTCGTGTGGACGTTATCGAGGACACCACAGTATGCGTAGTATATGGCTCCGGAAGGAACCATAGCCTTTTGTAGTCTACGTTAGCCTAAAAGTTGTCTTTAAAAAAAAATGCGATGTTCGTAACGGAATTCCTGCTGGCAACACTTTTACATGTTATGTAATTTTTAAATCTAGTTTTTAATCGTTCATTTAAGTTAAAGAAAATATTTTGTAAAATCAGTGTTACTCATCAACATGTTGTTTATCTCCTCGATTAACTTCGTAAACTGCTATGCTCCCTGAGCTGCATAACTCGTTCAACATTTTGAACGAAGAACATTTATTATACAAATTTCTGTATTAGATAATTTTTGTTGTTACGAAAAAAAATGTTATTTTTAGAGAATAAATTTTGTAGAGAATGCAATCTGAATTGATATGATATAAGAAGCGTTAAGTTTTGCCGAGAGTTTTGTTGAATTAAACATGTTTACTGAACATGCACGTCATTTTCACATATTTGTGCTCTTTGAAGCAAGGCTGAGTAATTTGTTGCAAAATGAAAATATAATTGTGGTATTAAATGTAAAATCAGTTTTATATTTCCTCCATGTTAGTATTTGTCTATATTTATTCAGTTCTGTGTTTGCGTCCCTTTTCCGATGTATGCCTTTAGTGTTTATTTAGCGTTTAGATTTTTGTGGCTGCAGGTGAAACGTATATAGTTTTATGTCGTTTGTGATAATATCATGTCAGAACTGGGAATCGAACCACAGTCACGATACCAAACATGATGCCAGCCGCTGACTATTCTGACGCGCTTAGGATGCTCGAAAATATTGAAAAAAAAAACATTAAAGATGCTGACAAGCGTTACCACGGGTACCTCAATATACATGTAAAATTAAGAAACAACGTCGTTTGTTTCGTTTGCCGCGGAATCGATTCCCCCCGTTTCGTATTGTGACAGGTTCGTTGCTTAATGCATGTGAAATACGCTGAGAACGCGTTGTGTTGCCTCACACACAATATCTGGCCCTGTTGTGCGCATTCATTATGTGTGTACGTTATTGCAAAATTCTGTCGGTACGGGGTCGTCTGTGACCAATGCCTGCCTGCTGCTCTAGTACTGGGTTAATTAGATTCCGCGTGCGCGCGCGCGCGTCCACGCTGCGGGTCGTGAGAGCACATATTTGGCACGTGCACGCTGAAATAATGCGTTTGTTAATATCGATTTTTATTTGGTAATACCGAAGCCGAATCCCATTCTTTTATAGTTTAAACCATGGGTTCAAATCCTCGACTACGTTTTCATTTGTATCCAACGAGATTTAACTGGCACATCGCAGTGACGTACTTCGGCATTTTAAGAGCAAACAAATAATGTTTGCAGGTTCAAGTAGGCCTATATATTTAATTCTGATCAACAGTGGTAGAGGTTTGAGGCGATGTAAAACCAAAGGGGATATCAGATCACCGTAAAGACGGAATGTCTAGCGGTATTATTCCTCGTGTAGAAGTCCACTCCCATAGTCTTCAGTTTTCGGCATCATACATCTACTCTTCCTACTTTACCAGGAATAATACCAATTCCGTCTTGAAATTTACCTGCTTTAGCGATGAGTAGTTTTATCGGCAGTCGTCATCTGTGTGCAGTGTTAATTTCCGGTATTTTGAAATTTTTGGACGCTAGGGCTCAAAAAGTGGGGTAAAAATTTGATAAAATTGCAAATTCCATGTGGGATATTAAGTTAAAGAGAATTTTAACCAGAATTTGAATATAGTGTACCGTTTTGGAAATTTCAAATTTTTTTTACCCCCAGGTAAAAACCAAAAAAGGCATCAAAAATTTTATAAAAATAAAAAAACAAAAAATATTGTAAAAACCTCGCTAGATATCAGGCTAAAAGGAATTTTAACACAAATCCGATTGTTTCGAATTTTTAGCGTTTATTGGGTGATTAATCCACAATTATTGTTTTAATAAAGAAAAAAATGGTAGGGTAATCAGGATTATCGTAATTTTTCGGTAACTGAAAATGTAATGATAATTTTTGAAAATTACGAAATGTTTTCCACGTCAGGGCCCAAAAGCGGGATCAAAATATATCCAATAATAAATGGACTTCGTTCAGAAAAGTGAACAAGTTTTACAGCTCCGGGAGCACACTAGTTTAAAATTCTAGTTATCAATTTTGTTATCAAATTACTATGCATGGTGTTAGTTTAAATTCGAATTACACTTACAAGTTAAGATCGGGGCTAAATCTCGTAGAGGCTGTATCTTCACTACGAGTCGTTTCCAGTTTATGAATGTTTTCCGTTGTTTAATCTGTAGAACGTCTGTTTCATCGCGTAGTGTAATCTACGATGGAGCAGCAGCAGAAGAAGGAATATTTATGTTGATGTGACAACTCATCGCATTTGTCAATGTTGAAGCAAGTTCTCATGTCCTTGTGTCTACTCTCGGATGTAAACGTGAGAAATATTGATGTTTGTACAATTTTTATCAGAAGAAAATGCCGTCCTCGCGAACATAATACAGCGATTGGTAGAGCGTTGTATTTTTAGTTCAATTTGTGAGACAGAACAACGTAATACCATGGGGCGTGATTCAAAGGCATTGGCTTTGGTTTCAGCCACGCGGCGCACCGTTTGAAGCGACAAAACCAAAGTGTCGAAAAATTGATACGTCATCGTACGACTCGGTTTGATGTTTTTATTTACTGTTTGTGTTTGTTCACCTGACTGGTGTGCACTTCGCGTTCCGAGCTCCCCTCACCCACACCCAGTATATATGCGCTACGCGCGGCTGTTTATGACGCGAAGTTTGTAAACATTTCTTCCCTCGGTCGGAAACGGGAATGCTTTTTTATCTGCAGACGTTTTTTTGTGTTTTCAAATTTCATCATCATCATCATCATTATCTTCACAGATTAAACCAGAAATGGTTTGTTCCGGTCTCAAATAGAGAAGATTAGAGCTGATCATTCCAGCGCTTCCTCGGACGTCCCACACCTCTCTGTCCCCTCGGCTTATAGTTCCAGAGTTGTTTGGGGATGCGGCTGTCATCCATTCGGCAAATATCTTCTCACCAATTCAGCCGATACTGGGCGATCCTGTCGAGTATACTCATAATATTCAATTGCTGCCGTATATGTGTGTTTCTTCTATGATCATGGAGAGTATATCGTGCCATGTGCCTGAGTAATCTCATTTCAGCCGCTTGGATGCGACTGGCCTGGCCTTTCGTTAAAGTCCAATTCTCAGACCCATAAAGAAGTGTGGGAAGAACCATCACCTTTAGGCGTGTTCCTTTACTTGCTGACTTAAAGGTTCGCGTAATGGTCACGCACGTAAGGATGAACTTACGCAACTTATTCACAACGTCGTTGCTTGCATTATAAGACACACTGTAGCCTAGGTATTCAAAATTGCTAACTTGTTCCAGGACAGTACCATCTATAACAATTTTTGCCCGTACGGGATCAGTTCCACGAAAAACCATCACCTTAGACTTACGTGTGTAGGCTATATCTGCAATCCACAGTATGTGCAGATTCGATTTAACAAATGTATCCCCATCTGCAATCTGTTTTCCGAGTCCGACAGAACAGCCTGATCGTCCGCAAACAACAAAGTGTCAATTGTAGAGTGACCAATCATAAAATGTTCTGGAAGACTCATCTGCCGGTTTTGTATGACATCGTCAATGTTTTCAAATTTAAATTTGTTAAATGTAGTGTAGGTATATACCTAACGATAGATTTTCAACAGTAGCTTAGAGGTGAGAAGTGGTGAACACTTCGCTGCGAGGTTAACAAAATTTTCATTGATTTCGCACATCCGTACAACTGTTTGTACATTGTTTCATAGTGTGAACATCGCGACCGGAACAAGGCTGGAGAGACCATGAGAAGCATGCTAGTGGCGTTGTGAAGCGACAGTATGAGAGAGAGAGAGAGAGAGAGAGAGAGAGAGAGAGAGAGAGAGAGAGAGAGAGAGAGAGAGAGAGAGAGAGAGAGAGAGAGAGAGAGAGAGCGGGTTTAACGTAGTGAAGGGGTAGTGATTTGGAAATAAAATGTGTACTTTTGTAATGAGGTTATGGGGCGTGAAATTTTGGAGAAGGTCGTTCGTTGTTGGCCATTATTTTAATAAACTACTCTATTGGATGGCTGGGTAATTGGGTCACAGACAAATAGTGTTTCTATCTCAGTTATAACGTTGGTTCTATATCAGTTACAGGGATCCCGCCCACCCGCATATGCACGCGCTGCCGTCGTGTGGCAGTATTTCATCCCTCTCTTACCAGGAAAAATACAAATAATCTGATATTTTGTTCAATATTAAAAATAGTACTTTGTTTTTGTTGTACAATGGAAACGTAATTGCAAAAACTAAAAAATTATTATTATTATTATCGTAAGCTTCATGTGCTGCAGAACTTGCTCACTATTTTGAACGAAGTGCATTTTATTACCTGTTACATATATTTCGATATTAGATAATTTTTCAGTTATGGGAAAAATTACGAAAATTCCGATTTCTCTACTATCTCATTACTAATGTAACAATTGTAGAGCACACAATCGTACAATAACACTGACAGTTTGATGCAATCGGATTAGGTTTACAGTTCCTTCCAAAACTGACACCCTGCTGGATTTTCACAATATTTTCGAAGTTTTTATCTCTTTTTTTTACTTCCATGTTCCGTAAGGAAATGGTGATCGAGAAAAAATCGTGTTTGAGATAAGGGCAGATTCTAATTGTACTACCCTCAAAACATAAAGGAAAGTCATTTTCCGAAAAGTGTCTCTGTGTGTACAGTGTTTTCTGTGGCGAGCGATAACTGCCGCAGAGTGAAACAGAATCAAATAATTTTTTGCTTATGTGCCCGAGTTCTAGAGGACTCAAGACCTATTGATTTTGGTGAAGATCGGTTAAGGGAAAGGGGTAGTTTACCTGCAACGTTTTACGTTTTAACAAGAGTAAAGTACTTAATTTTGATAAATATAGTATCCTGTAAACGAGGTCATAATAATCCTCTGAAGAAAGGTAGATGAAGTGTTCATAAATGAAAAGGGTAATTGAAAGGGGAGGGGATAATTTTTCACGTTTGGTATTGATTTGATGAGTTTGGCGAAATTAAATAAAACTGCTTAAACTTGTTTAAGCTTTTTCAAACAATGGTAGTTGTTAAAAATAAAATAATTTTGTTACCAGGCAATAAAATTATTATTATTTTTTTTTTATTTAAATCGTCTATGCGTAAAGATCCGCAACCACGGTCCAGCAGGCCACAAAATAATTTGTTGCCACATAATTATATAAGTATGTAATTAATGCGTGATTATCTGCGTAGTTCAGTTTCTTTGTAAGAATAAAGTACCTAATTTTTATTGATAAAGTGACTGGAAAATAACATTATATTGAACGACTACCCCATAATAACAGAAATATCTATAAATAATGAAAACAGTTTGGGTTGGAGGATATTTTTTTAAGAAATTATCGAAACGAATTCAAGTAAATGATTTTAAAGTTAAATCTTAGAACATGGAAGTCATGTATGGTTCTCCATACCGATATTTTGTGAGCTGGGATACCAAAGTTGTCTTCTTCTTATTCAGATAAGTAAATGTGCTTGTGCGTGGAAATTTGTCAACAGGAATCCACACACCGAGGCCGGGAGAAGGGATTGATGTTTTATGTGGGTCTGATAACAGTTTGCCATATAGGCCTACTGCTCCAAACACTTTAATACTATTTTAAAATTCATATAACGCGGTTTCAAATTCAGTGTAACGCGGTTACGTGCAGAATGTACACAGAATCTTGAGTGTCCGATCGGTCCGACTCGAGTGCGCACTCATGTAACGCTGTTACGTGCAGAATGTACACAGAATCTTGAGTGTCCGATCGGTCCGACTCGAGTGCGCACTCATGTAACGCGGTTACGTGCAGAATGTACACAGAATCTTGAGTGTCCGATCGGTCCGACTCGAGTGCGCACTCATGTAACGCGGTTACGTGCAGAATGTACACAGAATCTTGAGTGTCCGATCGGTCCGACTCGAGTGCGCACTCATGTAACGCGGTTACGTGCAGAATTGTTTTCAATATTTGCAATTTTAATATTTAACGACATCACTTTGAGTGATTTTTTATTTCTGAAGACGGAACATATGTTTCGAAACGCGTAAACCAATCGAACGCAACACGAAGTCACACGACGGATAAAATACGGTAAATATTATACAGATTTTGTCAGTAAGTGACTTGGATAGCAATTCAAACATGTTTATATAAACAGGTTTATTCCACGCATTTACGTATACGTTTGCAATATGAAATATAGAAAAAACATTAATTAAAGTAAACATTAATCTTCTCAACAAAGTTTCATATATTTTTATTGTGTTATTCCCGTTTACTTTAATGGGATCGATTGCAGGATGTTATCACACGGTTTTCAGCCACTTTAAAGATGGTACAGTAATGTTGATTACATTAACGTGTTTTTACTTATGTAAAAAGCCGACTTTACCGGACCCCAGACCCCCCAAGGCCTAATTCTAGATACACCACTGATTATCAAGGTGTAGCAAAATCTCCGCCTATTGGCGATTTCAGCTAGCAGAGTTTGGGAGAGTAACCCTCCGGTCAGGCATATTTGAATGGCCAATTGCTACAGATGTGTTACCTTGCCAACACGAATCCCTTACAGGAGGCGTCACCGGCCAGGATGTGAGAACCACTCTGAAGTAGTATAGGAAGTTGCAGGGAGAAAAAGTGTCAAGGGTAGCTGGCAGCACGTATCCCGGAGATTATTAACTCGGGGCCTCCGTGGGGTTGACTTTGATTGAAAATACAAAAAAAAAAATTATTTTAAGGAAGTGAGTCAATAGTATCTTACTGCATACACAACGCCGCGCCGGAAGTTGGAAGAGCAGCCGCAGGGATAGTCTGGAAAAACTAAGAATGTCTCACTGTCCCAATTTGGTTTCTGTGCCTGCTAGCTGGTAGACAATAAAGAGAAAGAGAGAAGACTAATGGGTGAAACTTGTCGCTGTGTAATGTAGTACATTATGAAATTTAACAAAAAGGAAGACTGCGTGAGAGAGAGAGAGAGAACGAGGGGGGGTGAGAAGGGGAAAGAAGAAAATAAAGCTGGTCACCGCTACTACAACTAGTGTCGTGTACCTTTTGTAATTACCACCCTTACATTACGTTAATTTATACCCTAAGAAAGGGGACAGAAGCAGCACAAAAAGGCAGCAATACGACACCGGAAGTCAGATGTGGACTTCCTTTTCCGGTTTAATTTCACCCTCGTTTCGTCTGACCGCTCTGCGTTCTCATTTTCCGTCTTTTGTAACGATTCGCAATTGGAATCCACTAATTATTTTTATAGTCGATTGTCTGCTCATTAAAACTGTATTGGCTCTTGTTAACTTGAGCTTTATGGAATTTTTTAAAATGGCATTGCCTTCTAATGCAGTAACGTAAAACGGTTTTGTTAAGTATTCATTGCCTCGTGATTTACTATTATGGAGTGGTTTTGTCCCGTAAAAAGAGTTATCATTTTGCCTTCTGTATAGCCAGCTGGGTTGACTCTCTATGGATATTGCCTTGTACGATGGGTCTGAGTATTGTAAGAACAGTTTTAAACCTCACAGGATCGATTTTTTAATGTATAATCGACGTTTTGGCCACTGATATTCGTCTTGTATGGATTTTTTGAAATACTTATAAGTTAGTATGATGTGAACAGCTCGTATAAGATAAAACAAGTTAAAGTACTTGTTTTAACTTACTTGCGAGGCGAGTGTTTCTTGTGGCCCTTGTGGGAGTTTTTTTTTACTTATTTCACAGAGTAATAAGTAAAAGTGATTGTACAAGTCGTCACTTTGAGGTGGTCGTCACTCCAGCGATGATTACCACGATCACCGGGTCAGGTCATCTGGCCACTGGCTCTTCAGCCTTCTTACATCCAGTGATGGATTGAGGAGCTGGTTGGTCAGGTTATTGCTGTGTCCTATGTTGCGGTTCCTGTACTTAGCGGCGTGCATCTTGATGACATCGGAAATGTATGGAATGTTAAGGTCGGGAGTTCTTTGAGACCTGAACTGTATATATCAAATTAGATTTAAAACAGTTTAAATTAAGATAATTAAATATTGTTTTATTTCCTTAAAAATAAGCACATTTTGATAGCAATTCTAACAGGAAAGTAAACTAGCCACCTGCTCCAGTGTATGGCGGTTGGCGATTCTGCATTAAACAAAGAGAACAAACTACATGTAGGCTGCGCAGTACCAATGTGATGGTCTTAAATTTACTACAGTGTCAGCCTCATACAACTAAATAAGCAAAACAGAATCTTGACACGTATAAATCAAACCATTCAAGAAGGTGTTTTAACTCGTAATTATAATTTTAGCATTCAGCATACAAATAAAGACTGCAACAAGTAATGCAGAAATGACCCAACATTAATGTCTGATGTTGACGAGCTCTGACTTGTCTTATACGAAAGCTACATTTCTAATTTTATCAAATCATCAATACTGATACTATCTCTAACAACCAATACTTAACTTTTTTTGAAAATAATTACATTTTTTAATCTGTTTAATATCAGCAGGCGGTAAGTTGAAAACTTTTGGGCCAAGAAATAAAACTGAGCGTCGGACCATGACTTATATAGTTCAGGTCTAGTGAAATTGTGTTGTTGTTGGTTTGTAGTTCTATAATATTGGTCGGGAACTGTTGATCCATAAAATACAATCAGTACTGAATAAACGCTACGTTTGCTGATAACACTGTACTATTAGTTACCGGTAACGATGTATAGAAACACCAATAAACAGTCTACAGATACTACTACTACTACTACTACTACTACTACTACTACTACTACTACTACTACTACTACTACTACTACTCCACGCTACAGCTCATGAAGAGCCCTGGCCTCCAGAATGACGTGCCTCCAGTACTCTCTATCCTGTCCAAATCTTCGCCACCTTCTGACCCCCAGTCTTCTCATGTCTTCGTCTATATCCACCCATCTTCTTCTTGGCCTCCCTCTTGCTCTTCTTCCTCCTGGTCCTTCAATGAATACTTTTTTCACTGCTCTTTCCTCTGTCATGCTTTGTACGTGACCTGGCCACCCAATTCTGCTTTGTTTTATTGCTGCGACGATGTCCGGTTCCTTGTATAGATCGTACAATTCGGCGTTTGTCCTCGTACGCCGCATTCCAGCATCTAGTACTCCTCCATATAAATATCCTCTTCAGAATCTTTCTTTCCCATCTTCTGATCGTATCTTCTTGGACTGAGGTCATGGTCCAGGCTAGCATATAATACTACTGGCCGGAATACAGTTTTGTGAATCTGGACCTTGGAGGGTTTTTTAGAAATGTTTCTGGACTTTAGGATAGGTGGCAAAGAAAAGTAGCACCTATATCCCATGGCCAGTTGTCTTCAATTTCCATTGTCATCTTTTTTTTTTGACAGCAAGAAGGACCTAAGATATCTAAAACTATCCACCCTTCAAATTTACTGCCATTGAATTTATTTTTTGGAACTATTTCTTTAGTCTACAGATAGCCGTTCATAGTGTCGCTAGATGGACAAAAAAAAAAAATGGCTTATTGAATTGAATGAGACAGTATCTGCTCATGTCAACTTCACCAACAGGAAAAAAGAGCACTTATCTATTTTATTCAATCATCAAGTAATTCCACAAGCAAATTCGGCAAAGTATTTGGGCTTGACTGTAAATGCTAAGCTTAGATGGAAAACATGGCAAGAAAAAACGCGAAGAACTTGGAATAAAAGTCAGGGAAACCTGGTGGCTACTTGGAAAACACTCTGAACTGTCACTGCATAATAAACCGATATTATACAAACAAGTTTTGAAACCGCTGTGGGCTTATGGTATGCAGCTTTGGAGTTGAACAAAGAAATCCAACATCAAAATGATCCAAATTTTTCAAAATAATGGGTTTCGCAGTACTGTTGTAAGTGCACCGTGGTATGTAAGGAATGGTGACATCCATCGAAACCTGAAAATACCTATAGTTATTGATGGGATCAAACGGTTTGCAGCTAAATACGAACAAAGGCTTTATCATCATCATCATCATCATCATCTGCAAGGATTAAAACAAGGATGGTTTATTCCGGTCTCAAACAGGTAAATTCTAGAGCTGGTCACACCAGCGCTTCCTCGGACGTCCCACACCTCTCCGTCCCCTCGGCTTATAGTTCCATAGTTGTTTGAGGATGCGGCTGTCATCCATTCGGCAACAAACATGTTCCCACCAATTAGCCGATACTGGGCAATCCTGTCGAGTATACTCATAATATTCAGTTCCTGCCGTATATCTGTGTTTCTTCTATGATCATGGAGAGTATACCCTGGCACGTGCCTGAGAAATCGTATTTCACTCTCTTGGATACGACTGCCCTGGCCTTTAGTTAAAGTCCAATTCACAGACCCATAAAGAAGTGTGTGAAGGTCTCGTAGAATTTTAGGCGTGTTTCTTTACTTGCTGGGTTAAAAGTTCGCCTGATAGTCCTGCACATAAGGTTGAACTTATGCAACTTATTCACAACGTCGTTGCTTGTATTATAATACACACTGTAGCCCAAGTATTCAAAATTGCTGACTTGTTCTAGGGCAGTACCATCTATAACAATTTTTGCCCGTACGGGATCAGTTCCACGAATAACTATCACCTTGTTCTTGCGTGTGGATATTTGTAATCCACAGTCTTTGCAGATTCGATTTAACAAATGTATACCCATCTGCAATCTGTTTCCGAGTCCGACAGAGTAGGCTGATCGTCCGCAGACAACAAAGTGTCAGTTGCAGAGTGGCCAAAGGCTTCATAAACATCAAAATAGTAAAATACTACAGCTTCTTGATAATGCTGGACTTGTTCGGCTGTTGCAAAGTTAGAAACCGTTTGAACTGCTGTGGGATAGTGAAACGATGACAAAACTATCTGCATATGAACGAAGTGTAAACTATAGTGAGAAGTGCTGCAATTGGAGCACATTCTACACGCTGCTAACATAGTCGTTGGTATCTAGTTTGTAACTAGGTGCAGTGTAAATCAATTAAAAAAGAAGTAATATATAAACTAACAAGTATCGTAGAGGTTAAATTTTATTTTGAGAAAACAGAGGAAATGCTGTAGCAAATCTGTTTCGAAAAGTAAGAAATTTCCATTAAAATATAAAAGAATATGGAAAAGCTTATCTACTGATAAATACGAATATTGTTATATGGGCTGATTTACAGGTATGCTTTGAAATTTATAATCTTTACTCAAGGATGGATTTCGGTGTCTTCCCTCTCTCTGCCACAGTTACCATCATTCGTTTACAAGGTTCTGCATTCGCGTCACCGAGCCTTCTACCTTCGAGTTCGTCTTCCATTCAGTAACCTCACTGTGATATTCTCACTGATGAAATTTGTTATCCTTTTACCCCTTTCTTTATACTCTCTTTGCCTTGTGGTTCGGGCAAGTCTGTCTAAGCCTATAATTTTTCCGCGAATTTATAGTTTTCGTTTATTACCAATTTTCTGACCGTATGTGATACTTCGTGTCATAGGCAACCTCTAAAATGCGAAAATCATGAATTGGAACACGCAAGTGAATTTTCTACCTAGGCTTACAAATAGACTACACCAACCAACCCTACAAGTAACTCCTTAAATTTTTAGTGACCGTCAATCAGTGAATGTTTTAGTGGATGGTTAGTGAGGATCGGTCAATAATACAACTTTTAGTTATTTTGCGTCGACGTTTCGACAATATTTATTGTCATCTTCAGGACAATTGTTGCTGACGCCAAACACACAACTGGTGAAAAATTTGATTATATTTCAGTTAACTTGTCAGATATTATCAAAATATTTTTATTTCCTTCATCTGTCTTGTCCCACAAACAGGGCTTCGTCTCAACAAAGTTCAATCAATGTCACTATGTCATACTTAAAAGTAGTCATTTCACAAAATATTCAACTACTGACCTAAGTTAACGCGCTAGGCAGAGTGAACTGTCGGTGACAACAGAGCGCCGACCAAGATGGGAGAGCTGCTGTCCGCCGACATTGCACCCACCCGATACCGACATGTCGGTGAGTGTGAAACGGTTCCATAACATTTCTTTACTTTTTGTTCCCACCGATAACGCACCGATATCGTGTCGGTGTCATGTCGACGTCGTGCTGGCTAGTGTGAAAACGCCCATTGGAGAACGTTGTTCTACTCTTGTCTAGGCTATTCCCGCAGCTGTAATCCGTACGTGACGCTTGACATGCGAGACAGTATTACATAATGCGGAACGTCTCGTGGTGTTGTTCTAGAAGCGTCTTGACTAAACAATTGGTGTGTGTTTCTGACATGGCCGCGCTGAAGTATTCTCTAGAATTTTCATGTGTTTGTTAAAGACGCATATTATGGAACACTTCAGCCTATACATAGCTCATACCTACTGTTTAGAGTTCAGTTATTGTCGGGCAATTATACAGTGCGTTTAAGTGGCGATTCAGACAGTGCGGTTCGAAGTATTGTGGCGAACTGTTATGGGTTTTATAATTGTGCGGGACAATTGTAATACAATTGTGTTTAATATTAGTTGACATTATTATTGCGTGTAAACAATTTTTATTTGATTTGTTGTAAGAGACTATCTTGTTGACTACAAACTGTTTAATTGTGATAATTAAAACTGGTGATTAGTGACTTAATTGGTGTCTTGTATTTTGTTTTTCCACTGTGCCGTAAGGCCGTCGTAACAATACGCTTGTCACGTGTATTAAAGTAAAAAACGTGAGCAATATTTAAGAATATTCGAAAGAAAAATACTGAGAAACAACGACGCAAAAATATTTGGCCGAGTGCAAAATAACTACGCTTCATGGTGAATACGAAGGAATCGTGAAATAAATATTATAATACACGCAACTGATATAGTAAGATTTATAAGGAGTAGAAGGACAGCTTGGCTGGGACAAACAGTGAGGGTGGACCAACATAGAACCCAGAAACAACTACGTTTCATGGTGAATACGAAGTAATCGTGAAATAAAATCTAATACACGCAACTGATATAGTAAGATTTATAAGGAGTAGAAGGACAGCTTGGCTGGGACAAACAGTGAGGGTGGACCAACATAGAACCCAGAAACAACTACGTTTCATGGTGAATACGAAGTAATCGTGAAATAAAATCTAATACACGCAACTGATATAGTAAGGTTTATAAGGAGTAGAAGGACAGCTTGGCTGGGACAAACAGTGAGGGTGGACCAACATAGAACCCAGAAACAACTACGTTTCATGGTGAATACGAAGTAATCGTGAAATAAAATCTAATACACGCAACTGATATAGTAAGGTTTATAAGGAGTAGAAGGACAGCTTGGCTGGGACAAACAGTGAGGGTGGACCAACATAGAACCCAGAAACAACTACGTTTCATGGTGAATACGAAGTAATCGTGAAATAAAATCTAATACACGCAACTGATATAGTAAGATTTATAAGGAGTAGAAGGACAGCTTGGCTGGGACAAACAGTGAGGGTGGACCAACATAGAACCCAGAAACAACTACGTTTCATGGTGAATACGAAGTAATCGTGAAATAAAATCTAATACACGCAACTGATATAGTAAGGTTTATAAGGAGTAGAAGGACAGCTTGGCTGGGACAAACAGTGAGGGTGGACCAACATAGAACCCAGAAACAACTACGTTTCATGGTGAATACGAAGTAATCGTGAAATAAAATCTAATACACGCAACTGATATAGTAAGATTTATAAGGAGTAGAAGGACAGCTTGGCTGGGACAAACAGTGAGGGTGGACCAACATAGAACCCAGAAACAACTACGTTTCATGGTGAATACGAAGTAATCGTGAAATAAAATCTAATACACGCAACTGATATAGTAAGATTTATAAGGAGTAGAAGGACAGCTTGGCTGGGACAAACAGTGAGGGTGGACCAACATAGAACCCAGAAACAACTACGTTTCGTGGTGAATACGAAGTAATCGTGAAATAAAATCTAATACACGCAACTGATATAGTAAGATTTATAAGGAGTAGGACAGCTTGGCTGGGACAAACAGTGAGGGTGGACCAACATAGAACCCAGAAACAACTACGTTTCATGGTGAATACGAAGTAATCGTGAAATAAAATCTAATACACGCAACTGATATAGTAAGGTTTATAAGGAGTAGAAGGACAGCTTGGCTGGGACAAATAGTGAGGGTGGACCAACATAGAACCCAGAAACAACTACGTTTCATGGTGAATACGAAGTAATCGTGAAATAAAATCTAATACACGCAACTGATATAGTAAGATGTATAAGGAGTAGAAGGACAGCTTGGCTGGGACAAACAGTGAGGGTGGACCAACATAGAACCCAGAAACAACTACGTTTCATGGTGAATACGAAGTAATCGTGAAATAAAATCTAATACACGCAACTGATATAGTAAGGTTTATAAGGAGTAGAAGGACAGCTTGGCTGGGACAAACAGTGAGGGTGGACCAACATAGAACCCAGAAACAACTACGTTTCATGGTGAATACGAAGTAATCGTGAAATAAAATCTAATACACGCAACTGATATAGTAAGGTTTATAAGGAGTAGAAGGATAACCTGGCTGTGACAAGCAGTGAGGGTGGACCAACATAGAATTCCCAGAAAGATTCTAGAATGGAGACCAGTACGTAGGAAGTCAAGAGGAAGAGATGGATCGACGATGTTGTGGAGGATCTGAGGAATATGGTCATAAGAAAATGGAGACGACTGTGTAATGAGAAGACTGAATGGAGAAAAATCGTTGAAGAGGCTAAAACCCATACTCGGTTGTAACGACAGTAGAAGAAACAGAAGAAGGTGTCATGATACTTTTCGCCGTGCTTTCGAATATCTGTTCTTGCTGTTGGAACTGGTGTTTCTGTACCAAAGTATACCGGCTTAAATTATCTTACTGTATGTAGCAGTCTGTTTTTATTTTTGCTTCCATGTTCCGTAAGGAAATGGAAGTATGGTGATCGCGAAAAAATCGTGTTCGAGATAGGGGCTTATTCTGATTGTACTACCCTCAAAACAAGAAGAAAAGTCATTTTCCAGTGTGTGTGTGTGTGTGTGTAGAAATTTTTCTATGGCGAACGATAACTGCCACAAAATCAAACAGAAACGAATAATTTTTTGCATATACGCCCGAGTTGTAGAGGATTTTTGTGAAGATCGGTTAAAGGGGAGGGGTAGTTTATCTGCAGCGTTTTACGTTTTAACAAGAGTAAAGTACTTAAAAATTCATTTAAACTTTTTCAAACAATGGTAATTGTTAAAAAATAAAATAATTTTGTTGCCAGGCAACCAGGTTGTTCCGTTATGAGGGAGGGGTATTTACCTGCATTGTTTTGTGTTTTAATAAGAGTAAAGTACTTAATTTAATAGGCTAAATAAGTGCCCCGAAAATAAAGTCACATTAATACACTGTAAAATGGTAAATGAGATATTATAAATGGAGGGGGTGATTTTTTAAAAATTGCTGTGCTGAAATCATGTAAAGTACGAATAATTTAATTTTGAAGAATGAGATACTTTAGAAATTACATATGATAAAACTATTACCCTGTGAGAGTGTAAATATCATTAATGGTGGCGATCGGTTGAGAAGGAGGGATGATTATCTGCATAGTTCAGTTTCATTATAAGAATTAAGTACCTAATTTTTATAGATAAAGTGGCTCGAAAATAACATTATATGAAACGGGGACCCCATAGTAACAAAAATATCTGTAAACAGTGAAAATAGTTTGAGGGTGGGCGATATTTTTTTAGAAATTATCGAACCGAATTCAAGTAAATGATTTTAAATATAAATCTTAGAACATGGAAGTCATGTATGGTTCTCCGTACCGATATTGTCTTCTGTTGTTCCGATGTCAGTAATGACGAACTCTAAAAATGACTCTCAGTCTTATTTGTAAGAGCTTACATCAAAATTCTCACAGCCGGTGGTTGAGGAAAATTTAGTAGTTCGCGTCGCTTAGGAATTCGTAACGGTCACATGAATTAGAATTAACTGATTTTTAAATTATATACTGTAAGTAGTGTTATTGTTGAAAATCTTTGCTGAAATCATGTGTCGTTTTGTTTCAGGTAAGGAAGGATAGAGAGTGATCTGTACTTGTCAGATTCATCATCGTTTGGTACGTAGTGGCGCCACACATTTATGTTTGTTTACAAAACTAACGCTAAGTTAGTGTACTATTCGCAGATACGGCAGTAATATTTAACTTTCCAAGAATTGCACGATAAATTGGATTTTAAAGAACAGTATGAAAAATAATTATAATATTGTTCAATATTCATGAGTGTAAAGAGATTATATTTTAAGTACGAGGTTTGATCAAACAGTTCACATAGTTTTCGTTTATTGTATAAATTATGCCTTCATTCGCCGACACTTATGCTGCCCCTCTCTTCAAAGCAATCTCAATCGAATGTAACACGATTAAGCCAACCGTTTTGCAGTCTTCAAAATATTTCAAGTGTGCACTGCTTGGTACAGCCTTGAACTCCTTGAACATAAACGATTTTCGTTTTATGTCTTCAACGGTCGCGAAACGTTGTCCTTTTGTGAAATTATCACTATTGGGAGGAGAAAAGATCGCGTTGGGACACATCTGGTGAATACGGCAGTTGCCGTGTCATCATTATGACATTTTCTTTTCCAAGCCTGGGAAAATTCTTAACAAGTAATGCCATGCGTCCAGGCGGATTAGCGGGCTGCAATTTTCATAAATTATTCTTTCGTAAATCTAACCGTTTTCTACGAATAGCTTCATACAGATGACCTAAAATCTCCGAATAGTACTCTTAATTTACCACTGCGCCTAGCGATGAAATTTCGTGGAACACAAAAAACATAATCTTCATCTGACAACCACGATCTTCACTGATTTACGGCAATCCTCGAAGATTGTAAATCGCTTGTTCATGCACAGCAGTCTCGCCAGAAGCCTTCTAAACCGGGACCAAGCAGTTTATCTTACAGTTTATACAAAATTTAATCCGTGTTCTTCAATCTTGGGTTGTAGAATGACAAAGAACCGCATAATACGCCTAAGGACGACTTAAAATACAAAAAGGCGTAACAGTAAAGGCGTAAAAGCTGCAGCAAATAGTTTAGTCATATTTCTAAAACTCTTGGAAGAAACAAAAGTTACGATGCAATGCTTGATATGTTCAACCTCACCACCTCAGTTTTTTCCTATATAGAACATCTTTAAACATAGATATGTAACATTTATCTGTTGTTATGTAACCCCTCTTTCTATTTTTATGCTTTATAAAAAAAAAACTTTTTTTTTTTTTTTTGGAAAGAGGGGCCACTAGTTAATTAAAACTAGGCCAAGGGCCTAGAGAAGCCAAAAATACGCTGGGTCCAGTGGGACGGGACTTGCAATTAAACTCGATGGTTAAACAACAATAACAAATTTTATTAGCAATTTCAAGTCTTGACATTCAATATAACTTTGATAGAATTAAAAAAATTTTCATTAAAAACTTCTACTCCACTCCCTGATATTATAACATTCTGAAAATATGCACATGTAACATCATAGTTCATAATTCAATAATTTCTCATAAATACACATAAATACAACATCAATCAATATACTTACATGAATACACATAGAACACACACACACACACACACACACACACACACACACACACACACACACACACACACACACACACACACACACACACACACACACACACACACACACACACACACACACATGTTCACCTGGCGGACAGCCTATATATGTATTTTTCACCATACCTCAGGAGAATATAACCCCAGTATCTGTCACCAAGACCCTCATCCCAAACTACCGTAATCGGCTAAAGTGCCCAGCAAGCCTTAAAAACTTTTCATTTAAAAAAAACAAATCCATTAACTCGTCAGATTATAACAGAGTTACGACAAATGAAATTATTACAAGTATACAAAATTTAGGAATGTTCCCCCAAATAGTAATGTGCCATCGCAAGGTCAACATGACTGCACGGTCTTATAAAATGTATAATAAAATTTATAATTGAAAAGTAAGAACCGGTAGTGTGCTCATATTAACAACTCAACAATTAATGCACTGGCTATGGCAGTAAAAGAAAAAGATGAAAATTTACTTATTACTGAATTATTAAACAGCTAACATAAATTTTATAAAATGTATAATAAAATTTATAATTGAAAAGTAAGAACCGGTAGTGTGCTCATATTAACTACTCAACAATTAATGCACTGGCTATGGCAGTAAAAGAAAATGATGAAAATTTACTTATTACTGAATTATTAAACAGTTAACATAAATTCTATAAAATGTATAATAACAATTTTAATAAAAAAAAATGTTATAATGTAAAACCTAATAAAACATATTTGAGGTGTTCATAGAGAATTGGGTTGACCTCAGGCACGGCCATGCGCCGAACCAGATGTAACAAAATTTACATGTCAGACACCTGTGGATGTAAGCACCAACAGGTGACGGTGGCAGGTCAAAGCACCCCCAAACCTTTAAATAATCTTAAAAAAACAAAACCCGTATAGATCTATAAATATAATCAAGAAAATCCCCAACAAAGTACCCCGGCACCCATGCAAGCATAATTAACACCCATACAAATCAGTAACATTCAGTTCCGCACACTATTGCAATAAGAGAAAAATTTAACATCAAATTCGGGAGCCGCATGACCCCGTCCGGGTTTACACTTACTCTGGGGGCGTAACCGTTTGTAAAATAAATCTGACAAAATTTATAACCACTAAATGTCCCGCTGGACTTGTGCACAAACATAACTTTTAACTGGAGCTGTTCCAGGAATAATATCACATGTTCTACATTGTAGTGGCCAAAAATATTTCTTAAAGGCTTAAATGTCACCTGGTTATAGTCCGGCACAAAACCTGAGGTTATGGTGGTGTGTTGTCCATCTCTTCCTCCCGGCGGCTAATACGGAGAATCACTAGTTTAATGGCATGGGTGGCAGATGATCGGCCACCAGCTGGAGCGAATCAGGAGATCGACTTAATCAGGAACCCTGGACAATTATATATATGGGTAATTACTCAAGTGTTCAGTAATTCACAATACCCCTTTTACTCCAGCATAACTCACACACCACAACATGCTCCATTAAAAAAAAATTTGAAATTTAAGTATGCATTGAAACTACCTTCAGTATAGAATTTAGAATTAAATAAATAGTTATTCATAGACTGTTCGTCAACTAATTAATCACTTATTACAATTTCGAGATGAGTTGCAAACTTGAACAGGTTCATAAAGCACGTTGTTTCAACAAAATAACAAAATACATTTTCTTAATCCCCTCTTGATATAATTAGAAAAAGTATACAGACATATAAAACTGTAAATACTTTATCTCAGCCAGTGTTAACGTTCAAGACATGAATAATCAAAAATTAACCTGTGCTTGCCACGTGGTAACTTCACGTATATATATCGCCTTGCATCGGCGTTGATTTAAGTTAAAATACAATTTTTTTTATCAAATAATAAGTAAAGTACCTTAAACACACTTACCGGAGAGTCACGTAGCGATTACCTAAGCATAGTAGATAATAGTATACAAAATCCAAACTCAATGCCGCCGGAAAGGAAGTCTGTAGCCAAGCGGAGCTGAACGTGGACTGCCTAAGCTTGCAACGAAAAAATTACTACGCCGCCTCGACCCCAGAGCGCGCGCGGATCAGCATAGCAAACGTATTGATAACGGGTCAGGAACGGCAAAGCTAAATAATTAACGGAACGGCAATGCCTATCACGTCGTTAACATAGAAAACAGCCGAGTTTTTCCAAAACTCGGCACAGTTATGTACATCCAGAATATTCAGCACGCGCGCGCACACATACATACGATAATTCTTAGATTTTGATGTGTTAGACATAGGTATGTAGACTTAGACGTAATGTATCCTGTTTTCGGGCTCAGTCCCGCGTTGATTCGTGTTTTTTTCCCACGGGTTTTCTGTAACTTTTGGCAGAATCGTCTCTACTGATTCCTTAACATCACTGTAGGATAGAACGGGGAATCTGGGAATATCACGTCAAGGAAAGATGAGCTTGAAGATGACACAGATTGATCTACCGAAACATCGCAGTATACCCTTCGTGGAAAAGATCGGATTCAGTTCGGGGTTCAACTCGGAACCAGTGTGTGTGTGTGTGTGTGTGTGTGCGCGCGCGCGCGCGTGAGAGAGAAAGAGAGAGAGAGAGAGAGAGAGAGAGAGAGAGAGAGAGAGAGAGAGAGAGAGAGAGAGAGAGAGAGAGAGAGAGAGAGAGAGAGAGCATTCAATCATCATTATCACTAGTACTTGTCTCACCTTTCTGAATAGTAAATGTTTCTCTAATCCCTTCCCAGTTTAGTATACCGCAGTACTTGACAAAATCAATCCCCGGTCTTGCAAATTGTCGCTTTGACTTTTCTTGTATCTAGCAATCTTTCTGACCGTTTGCTATGCTATCTTCTGGCGTAGCGAAATGGCCAGTTGTTGTTGTTTGTTCTCGCTGCTGTTGATTTCTAATGTTGTTCATTCATAAGTGACACACACTGTTCAAATAAGATACACAGTTGGTCGATATTTAAATAGTACGTATTGTTTAATACCTTAAGACAAAAAACTGTACCAGGTCTAAGAGTGGAATACACAAAAATATTTTCTTGCGGCTGATGCACACGTACCATTTATCCGACCGGCGCCGGCGTCTTGTAGATTTGTTCACAACTGTCTGTTCCTCTTGCTGTTCTCTCCCGGTCTCGCCTCTAATATCCGTCTTCATGGTCGATTTTATGTCAATCGTGGTACTTGTCTACATACGATAAGCTGATGCCGTTGTTCTGTGCGCTTTATGACTGTAGCGTTCGCTTTTTATTATGTTCTGTATACGTGAATTTCTCTTTCGTTATGACTGTGCCGCCATTCTCGTGCCTGAAGCGTCTCTCCGACCATCCATTGAGAGTCTACAGCTTCTGTTGTACCTGTCACCACGTTGCATGCATATTGTTACGACGGCCTACTGATCGTCGTATGGTACAGTGGACAACAAAAGACAAGACACCAATTAAGTCACAAATCACCAGTCTTAATTATCACAATTATACAGTTTGAAAACAACAAGATAGTCTCTTACAACAAATCAAATAAAAATTGTTCACACGCAATAAAAATGTCCATTAACATAGTACCGCACAATTATAAAACGCATAATACTTCGCCACAATACTTCGAACCGCACTGTGTAAATCGCCCGACAATAACTGACCTAAGCGCCGCTGAATACCTGTATTTACACCCCGCTAAAATTCCAGAACCACCGTACTACGCATCAGCGCTACACTAGAGCATAATTGATTGCGGCCTTAGCACAGTGCGCGCGGCCGGCGCAATCTAGAAAAGTCTCGCTAACGCATGTTGAGATCACGTACGCACACAACATTACAGCCGGATTCCACTGGAACATTCGACAAACACGTAGTAGAGTGTTCTGTAATGGTGTAACACTTTTTCCGCGTTACGTAATATATTTTCCCCCGTCTTCTCGACTATGTCTTCTTTCCATGATCACCTGGGTCTGCCCCATTTCCCCCGTCTTCTCGACTATGTCTTCTTTCCATGATCACCTGGGTCTGCCCCATTTCCGTCGTTCAAGTGGACGACCAGAGGTCATCAGGCGTCCTCTGGTGACTAAATGACGACGCAACCAATGAAGATAAAGCAGAACAGAAGACTACTGAAGATGACTGCCGCAGCTGCAGTCGAAAAGTTTGGATGTACAAAAATAGAACCACAGCCCAACAACCTGGAAAATAATTTTACTGAAGATAACTCCGAACCTGAAAGCTTCAGGGTTAAGATTATAGAACATTGTCTTCATCTGAAGAAAACGCTCTTAACAGTCTTTTAGTTTTTGGTGACTTGAACCGTGGCACTTCTAATTTGATTCCTTTACTACCGTTCCACAGTTACCTGCAGAAGAGAAACAAACGTGATTGGAATTGTTGTCAGAGAAGAAATCGAATATTTCCCAGTTTTCTTGTGGCATAGCTTCTCCAGTACACTGACACCAAGTTGACCGCAATTTTTGGCAGTTGTGAAGTAGACAGGATATTTTAGTAAAGAGCTAGTTTGACGATTTGTACGTGATTTTGATAGTATTTTAGTTAGTTTTATTTTTTTTTACAAAACTGTTGATGTCAGCGTGTTGAGATTTATGTTAATTATAATGTGTCTGTGTTTGGACATTTTATCGTTAGACTTTAGAATATAATAACGGCTGTATTGTGTTGGAGGGATGAGGAAACGGAGAGGCGACTGTAGCAGACGGCAGATGTACTGCGGAGTAGTAACTCCATTGTTATAGAGAATAAACTAGAAACAATAAAAAAATTGTGCTTAAAAGAGAGAGAAAAAACAGAAGAATATTTTATTATTCCGTCTCGTTTTTAATTCATGGTTTTTCTTTTTTGTATAAAGTTAACTGGCTAAATTTAAAGCATTGTCCTCTTGCTGTTGCTTGCCGCTCCTGCTGCTGGTTGCCACCGCTGCATGGATATTGCTGACGTCGAGCGGTAGTAGTAGTAGTAGTAGTAGCCTCAGGTCGCGGTTCTGGCACCCTCCTCTTTCTCTCTCATTGTTCGTTCTTTTCTCTTGTACCCCAAGACATGACAAAGACATCAGAGAAACTTAACTACAATAAATTATTCAGTTAGAACTACGACAACGACGTTCTACCCTAGTGTACGCCGCCGCCGCCCCGTTTGTCCTGGAGAGAAAGAGACGCGCTGTTTCAGATATTAATTGTTTCGCGCGACAGTCTTGTATCACTGCTTTTGTGTTGGCAGACTTCGCGCCCCCTCCGCTACGCGCGCACAATAGCAACAGCCCTCCTGCCTCTGTATACACTCTTTTTTATGTGTCACTTCATTCTCATCCTCTTTTGTGTGTGTGTGTGTGTGTGTGTGTGTGTGTGTGTGTGTGTGTGTGTGTGTGTGAGCGGGCAGAGATAAGTTTGTAAAGCGGGAGACTGTGGAAACTGATTTAGCCTGATACACAAGAGCTTACTCTTCATTGTCGTGTAGCAACATAATGTACGCGCGCGCCCAGGATTCCCAGCGCCTTTACAGTGTTTTACGTCCAAGCTCCGTCGTGTCGGATGTAATCTTGTGAATGGAAATCGTTTTGTGGACAGACGGCGATTAGCGAACGACTAGAATACCGTATCACGACGGACGACGGACGACCTTCGACGATTGAAGTGTGGTCAGCGATCTGCGCAACAAATCCCGTAAATATGAAACAGTTGAGAGTAATAAAATAATTAGAATTTTCAGACTCTAGTAGAAGTAGTTTTTACGTTGTAAAGGATCTGGATCTGACGAAGCACAAAAACATGGGATCTTTTCTGTTTAGTGGCAGCATGTTTAGTGAGCAATTACTCGACATAGTAATCGCTAGGCACTCGATGTAGACACACATTTTCCCCTCCACATGTAACGATAGCCACCAATAGTTTTTATTTTTATTTTCATTTTGGACTACATAACATTTTTATTTAAATGAATTTTTTATTTTTGACTTTATTTTTTTATTTTTCAGATTTATCATCATCTCGATACCTTTGCTATCACATAAATTTAGCGAGACAGGAAGGAATCCGACGTCAGTACCCGATTGCGTCTTGTTCCCCATTTTGACCTAAGCCCACATGCTTTCTACATTTTGCATGTGGGCTTGGGTCACCGGATTGACAAATTATATTGATTGCTTCGCTGTTAAATGTTGATAATTTGTCGTAAATTTTGGTATCCCCTCCACTCATCAGACAAAACGGTTGTGCCTGGGGCAACACAGGGACTTTATAGGCACTAAAGTCCCTGCGGATCTGTCTCGAATGATCACAAGGAAACAGTCTCTTGTTGGACGACAAATTGTGCCAAACACACATTGATTTTGGAAAACTGATAAATTATCACCTTTCAATAATCCGCCGTGTGACTACTTATAAAACTCTTCTATTACGCGTTTCGGAGACTATGCTCCATCTTCAGACAGTAAAATAAAACTATGTCACTCTTATGAGATCGTTAATTAATAAAATGTCAAATTTGCATAGTAACTGTACGCGATGTGTTACTGTTAAAGCAAACTTAAACCCCGAATAAACAGTAACACAAAAAATTTGTATACCCACTAATTATACAAGCTTTATGCCTAAGATTTTGTCCTCTGTATTGAAGAATAATGTTTTTTCTATTTCATTCAGAACTAATAATAAGTTACTAAGCATTATCAGACCGAAAAAACACACACCTCCAGAAGAAAAAACGGGTATATATAAGTTAATATGCAATGATTGCAATTGCTTCTATATCGGACAGACGGGGAGGGGTTTCCTCAAACGTTTTCGGGAACATATACCCAAGAAAATAAGAAATGATAACAGCATCAAATCTAATTACGCCCGACACCTGACCTCACACAATCATAATTACACAGACTTTAATTCCAACTTAATACCGTTGCATGTATGTAAGAAGGGCCGTGTCATGAATGCCGTGGAGGAGTTTGAAATCTATGGTGCATACGCAAACCTAAGAAGTCGCGATTTCGTATTAAATGATCAACTGAACTTTGGATCCAACCGCTTGTACAATACCGCCTTGAGCTTGCTCGCTAAGACTACGTTAAAGTAACAACCGCTCAGTAGCAGGTTGACTTGAACGGTTGCGCACCCAACATCGCGTACAGTTCCAATGCAAATTGACATTTTATTAATTAACGATCTCGTAAGAGTGACAACGTTTTATTTTACTATCTGAAGATGGAGCATAGTCTCCGAAACGCGTAATCGAAGAGTTTTATAAGAAGTCACACGGCGGATTATTGAAAGGTAATAATTTATTAATTCGATTAAGTTACTTGGATACCAGATTAAACATGAATATTTGGAAAACTCTTCCACTATTATATTTTCTTCTCGTGAAACAAGTCTCGTCCACTTCTACATGCAAATTAGGTCCACTAATAACGTTTGGATTCTGTAATAAATGGTGCTCACGCATTTCTTGCGTGTAGGGATACCAATCCACTTATGTGCCGTGATACATTTCCAGCTCATCTTGACAGGATTTCACGATTGTGTACCGTCAATTCTAACAGAAAATGAAGTATATGATTGTGTGGAAATCTAACCGAAAATTGTTTAGGTATGGATCCTGTCACGCTTGTTTGGATTCCCGGCAGTACTTTTTCGAACAGACCCCAACGGTCTTTACCTGTTGTATACAGTGTCATATGATAGTCGTTCGTACAAATTCTTGCCTTGTGTAAAATACTTTTCTTTGTAGAAATTGTATGGCTGAATCTTTTTCTGAAATCCGTGCTGTCAACTGCAGGAAATTCATGATGCTGCTACGACACTACTACACTTGCGACTGCGGCATACAGAGTGTAATATGTTACCCCTTTCACTGTACAAAGTGCGTTGTCACCGTGGAATGATTACAAAATGCGTTGTTACTGGCGATTGCTACGTCGAGTAATTGGTTACTGCATGCTGCCACTAAACAGAAAAGATCCAAAATGTCTTTGAAAATAATTACTAAATGGACAAGACAAGAAATGATGAGGTTTGATATAAACTTCAATTTGATAAGAATATATTAGCAGTCTGTGATCCGTGATCTCAGTAGTCATCTCTTAAGACGAGATACGCTAAGTTAAAATATAGATTTTTTTACTTGTTTCTTTTTTTTTCAGAAAAACCTGTAACATACAAGTGGCCCGTTTTCTCTGAACCTATTTCAGATAGACGCTTCATAATTTTCTAAACGTAAGAGCAGGTTAAGTGAATTTCGTGGCTCTAAATTCGTAGTAAATGTATGCGCACATGAAGGTTTATACTATTTTTCCTTTGTGGAAAATAATGAATATAATAGTAGTTAAAAAAAATTAAATATTTTTCATTTTATATCGAACGATCGTGATTCTAGATACGAGTCAACTTTATACTGAGAGCCAAATATTGACATAATTTCAAATTCTACTTTTGCAATATTACCGAAATAATTACAGACCTGGCTGTTAGGGTGCTACATAACACCGACATCGTCGGCAACGTTTCGAATCCCACCCTCGCTGATCTTCTTCAGGCCGCAAAAAGCGACAGAGCGTTGTAAAACGATTCCCGGACATTTTCCTAATCCAATCTTCCTTCAAAACATTTTTCCTAAAACAAATTTCCCTAAAATAAAAATTTCTAATCTAATTTTCCTACAACCGTTTTTCCTAAATTAATTAATATCAGTGAAAAAGGTGGGATTTGAGACGCGTCCGTCTCATTTTTTTTTTTAATTTTCTCGCTCTGGCATTTGCTCAATATTCCAGATGGTACTGCACTTAACTCTCTCCTCAGAATTTGAGCGGGCGGTTGCTCAGGATGCTCTTCAGCAGTTCTTTTAAGGGAATGTTTAATAACTTCTGCCTCAGTCTCTTCCAAGTTTGGTGGTAGCGAATGATCGGTTTTTCTAGCGATTTTGATATTTTTGCCAATCTGCATAGTAACTAAAAGCCCGCTGCATTCTTTCTATTTTAGTCTTAGCGACTCCCAATATGTTTTTCCTCCGACGGGCGGTCTAACACGATGATATATGTAACCACCACAAATTAATAGCTTGCCAAAAACTTTTGGATCCATTTCGGAATTTTTTTTAGTAAAATATACGAAATTTTACCACTTGAATAAAAACTCCTAACTGCGAAATTTTGTGGTTTGGTAATGGTTAAAATTTGTTATTGGTACTATGGTTTTTAAAAAGAATCGGAATTAAATAAAAAAACTACACACTGATTCGAAATTAGAAATATCGGTATGGAGAATCATACATGACTTCCATGTTCTAAGATTTATGTTTAAAATCATTTTCGAAATGAAACATTTCCATAAAACTACATCTTTCTTTAGACTTAACCACACTACTGTGGTCACTAACGTATACCACCTCAAGTTAGCGCACTCGATTTTCATTGATGATGGCAGTCGATGGCACTGCCGAAAGTCTGGTTTTGTAGAGAAATTGAACCACGGACAAACAGCCCGGGAAGGAATTTTAACAACAAACTGCTTCTTTGTTGCCGATAACGTAGTGCACATCTAAAAAATTATCCCCTCCCCCTTCAACTATCATTTTAATTTATTGAAAATTACCCCCTCCCCCTTCAACTACCCTTTTCATTTATAGATATTTCATCTACCTTTCTATAGTCGATTATTATGACCTTCTTTTCAGGATATTTTATTTATAAAAATTAATTAGTTTACTCTTGTTAAAACATAAAACGTTGCAAGTAAACTACCCCTTCTTCATACGCGATCTTCACCAAAATCTGTAGTCCTCTAGAACTCAGGCACATATGCAAAAAGTTATTTGATTCTGCTTGAATTTGCGGCAGTTATCGGTCCCCATAGAAAAAATTCCACACACACACACACACACACACACACACACACACACACACACACACACACACACACACACACACACACACACACACACACACACACACACACACACACACACACACATTTCGGAAAATGACTTTTCTTCATGTTTTGAGGGTAGTACAGTCAGAATCGCCCTTATATAAAACATGATATTTTTCGCCATCACCATACTTCCATTTCCTTATGAAACATGGAAGTAAAAATGGATTAGGAAAAATGGATTTCAGGAAATATGGTCAATAGGAAACGTAGTTTAAGAAAATTGGATTAGGAAAAATGTCCGGAAGTTATGGGCCAAACGATACCAATATTACGATACTTGCAGGAGCAACCACCCCGAAAAACCTTGCTGGTGTTGTTTCGAGTTGCTCGGTTTGTAATTACAGTATAAGTTATATATATATATATATATATACATATTACGTTATTTTTATACACTTACTTTTACACATACGCTCTTACTCATATGCGCGCACTTACCAACGTCTCGGAGGTATACTCTTCTTCAGCAGTATTTACCTTGATGTTCCCCGGCTGGGTCGCAGGCTTTGGTCGTTGGTTGAGTGTGGATAAGCACGTGAATAACGTTATAAGTTTTAATTTACAAGTAAAGAGTACAGAGGATTTAGTACTGGTTGTGAAATTAGTACGACTGTTTTAAGAAAAGTATATTCATTTGATTTATTCAAAAATTAAATTCAAATTCTCATGTTATTTAAATGTTTAATGCGGGTTACTTATTATATGAACCCTTATATTCACTCTGAATATAATGTACTCATAATGTGTTTAACTCTTATTTCTTAAATTTCTAAGACATAGTATACACATACACAAATTATATATGATTTGAAATAGTACACAGACATATACATATAACACATATAAATATAATAGTAACGTAATTAATACGTATAACATTTAAATATTGATCTTGTCTTTACAAGCGTGGTTCTCAATATATACCACTTAAATAAAACTTTCAATTTATTAAAATATTAATAGAGAACATTTATTACGTTAATTGATTCTATTTTTAGTGTCTCAATTAATTAACAATCTTCTAATTATGTAATTCTCATATTTAAAATTACTCATTTAATCAATTACAAAATATAATAAAATAATATGGTTCTTGTTTGACCATTTATTTAAGAGATTGCTACAGTTATACTCAATTATATTTTGAACAATTATTTATACATTATTCAAATCTAAAAATATATTAACGTTCTTGTAAACTTGAATATAGAAACTAGAGCTTTTGGCGATAGACTTCAGGGTCATTTATAATATTAAATAAATGTTCGACTTCACCTGCATTTTTCTGCACCCATTTAACTTTGTTGTTACCGTCATCTGGACTCTCGAGTTTGTTGATCCTCTTCGGTATCAGCTCCTCTGTCTCTGCGTCGTTGAATTCCTCGCTCCGTCTCATGGATGCTGAGTTTTGACGTGTACCTCTAGTCGTGATAATATACGGCTGGATGTAGATGCATGGGCTGTCCCTGCGTCCTCTCGTCTTCTTGTCTAGTTCCTCTCCTCTTCTTTCTTGTCCCTCGTAGCTGTCTAGAAGTTCTATGTAGTTACAACTCTCGTAGTTTCATTTATATAGTTTCAACTCTCGTAGATTATTTTATATAGTCTGTTTCAAATCACTCGAGTTCTTTAATAACTGCACCGACGTACTGCCGGTTTCATCGCACTTCAGTTTATATACTACCGTTTAAGGGGAGTCGTAAAGCCCTATCTTACCAATGTTAAAACAGCTATATAAATGCCCCGTTTTCTCAGAAACTGTTAGGTATAGAAACATAATTTTTTTTACACAATATTTATTGATTCCTTTTGGATTCACTGATCCTCAATCGCTTTAAAATATTGATTAGGAAAAAAGTAATGATTTTTTTTATACACCTCTATTTTTTCATAAATTTTTAGCACTTTTTTTTTTTAATAAACTATTTAAGTAAATTCAGCACAAGAGGATCCACGACATTACTATACTGTGTGACGTATGTGGTAAAAATTTCATGGAGATATACTTAGTAGTTCCTGAGAAAACGGGTCATTTATGTTGAAAAATGTAGTTTTGAGTAAATCGCGTTTAAAGTACAAAATTTCTATAAAAACACCTACTGCAGAAGAAATACTTTAAAACCCTCCTGGTTGGTAGTCTTCATCTTTCTCTCTATCTTGGTCACCCAATGCTGCCCTCCTCCTTTTAGATTTTGCTTCTTTAGTCATATTTGACACTGCTATCTCTGCTTTCTTGATTCGCTCTTTGTCCAAGGCCGTCACGCTTTTCATGGTATTGAATCCTATTTGAAGTCCGAGGTCCTCCAAAACCTGTAGTCTCCCAGAATAGCCATCATTGAATGTAATAACAGCATCTAGCACACCAAGTTCCAAGGTTGACATACCAACAACCTCTACATCTACAACTTTACCATTGTCGACACTAATGGCTGACGCACAGGAATTCTTAGATTGGAACCCTCTTTTTTGCCAGGATCCGTCGAAGGATATGGCAATGTCAGAGTTTCCCTCATTCTCTACTACAGCTTCTCTTTTAGCAGCTTTCATTGATTTTTCAGCAAAGGTTTTCACACTACTTCCGACTAAAGATGTGTAGCGAATGGTGTTCGTTGGTGGGTTAGAAAGGTTGAGCATTCCACAAAGAACCCTACCAGGTGAGTAGCCTTTTCCTATGCATCGAAGTCCATAGTAATATCTCAAATTTGTGTCAAAAAGATTGTTTTTTTCACTTTTCTCTGAAGTCCAGAAAGTTTTTGTGCTCTTACAGTTCACACATTTTATTGACAGGTTACAAACCAGTCCATTCCGTTGGGACACATCTTCAGAAATTGTTATTTTCACTCCACAAATATTACAACACACTATATCACACAAAACTGAATTCAAAATTTTAAAATTAATTATTATATTGATGTCTAATTCACTTTCACCTGTTTCACAGTATTTGTCTTCTATTTTCTGTAGTTCTTTTTTTTTTTTTGAAGCACTTGGAGGAGTAGTAACACTTTCAGTATTTACAACTATGTTGTCACTGTTCAAACTAACCTCATTTTGTAACACTATATTTGTTCTGTAATGTTGACTACCTTTGTTCTTTCTTTTTTTAAAAATTCCCTTTGGTTTAGTCATTGTGAAAATTATATAGATGGACACACAATACACCACAACAACATCAAAACAACACAAAAAATTTGAAAAAGTTACTCTTGTTGACAAACATACACATTATTTACCACAACAGCTGCTACCAATCTTGGTTAGTGTAGTGTAGCCAACATATGAAATAGAAATTCTGTACAAAACAAGTCAAACCACAGCCTTCTAGATCAAATACTTCCTAAGATAAGTGCTATTTTGTGAAATGTTGCACTACGTTATTCTTAAAAGTAGGAATGCACCAATATTTTTAAAAATTAATTTAAAATAGTAAATATCCGAATATTTTAATAAAACAAACACCAAACTAAACAGAATGATCCATATATCCACAATATGTAAAAAAGTAAAAATGTCAAAATTTTTAATTTTTGACCTTTACGACTCCCCTTAAAAACATTACTACAACTTTGTAGAATTTACGGTGTCGAGATGCGTGGATTCCTCGTACTAAATAAACTTGATCTGAGAAAGAGTGTGTCGCTCTCTGGGGTTTTATACTGCTGCCTCGTTGGAATTCCTGTTGGAAAGTGTTCTGACAACATTGAACAGGCCGGCGCGTCGGTTTAATCGTTAGTTTCAACCTACGCGTCTTTCTATGAAGCGCACACTTTTTTATAAATATTATTACACCAATCGTTCGGTATAATATTAAACCTTATTTATGCAAATTTTGAATGTTACGCTGTGTAAATCATAGCAGTTATGGCAAAATTTCACACGGTGTCCAAACCGTTCCCACTATTAATGACCACGTAAAGCCAAATTGAAGCGCCAGGCGTCAGCTATGTTTTTACATATGTCGCTGATTCGTGTGACTTATGGTTCACGTACAGTACGGTACTTAAAAAACTGTGTGAAATCTTCCACCCTCGTTTGCATAATTTAACCTGTCTGTTATTTACACATGTACACATACACACACACGCAGACTGACACACAGGCGACCGCATGTCGTTCTGACGTCACCTCTGCGAGTTAGCGCGTGTCAATTGCTCCCCTTCGTTATTTTGATAAAACCAACTAAGCCATATGTTTCCATATACATGCTTACTTACAATATTTGATTTATTTAAATATAAATACTACTTATATTTATTACATTATTTCTTATCTATAACGTACATTATATTATTTTTATTATGTACATCTTACATATTTCATACTTATATACGAAAGCACGTTATCATACCTCAGTCAGGGGTTGATACATGTACTTATGCTAAACGTATCGTTGCAATATATATATATATATATATATATATATATATATATATATATATAGCTGTGGCGGGGATCCTACAGCTACTGCCGCATCCCGCATCTCAGTTTCCATATCAACTTATTCTGTGTATCTTCATTCTTCAGATTCTTTTCTTCCATACTCCATTCGATCCCTTCTATCCATTTTAATCTAGGTCTGCCTCTTTTTCTTCTGTTGCTAGGGCTGTATTTGAACACAATCACAGGTATTCTTCTTCACTCATTCTCATTAGGTGTCCATACCACGAAAGCTGTTTACGTTTTATATCTTCTATTACAGTTTCTTTTCTATTTGTTCTTTCCCTTATTACGTCATTCCTTACACGTTCCAGACGAGAAACTCTGGAAGCTCGTATAAGATAGTCCATTTCTACAGCTTCAGTCTTCCTGCGGTCCTTTTCGTTGATTGTCCAACATTCTGACCCGTAGGTGATAATTGGTTCAACAATGGCTTTATAAATATTGATCTTTGTCGGGTTTGTAGTTATTTTGATAATATTGACACCGACCGCGTGACCTTGCAACAAAAGTTGTATACGTCGGTTGGCCAAACAGTTTTTGAGATAATAGTTCTAAAAGGAAAACACACAAAATTAACGGGAGCGAGACAGTACGTTTCAGCTGCCAGTAAGGGTAGTCGAATACTTTTCACACACGGTTTGAAGTAGCCTTGATTTATTGTTGATATCATCTCTGCGATGACAGTAAATGCTTTCTCTGCGCAAGACTGATGTTGGTTATTTGTTTGTAGTTAATTTATTCACATGATTCATCGAAAAAGTATTTTTTTGTTCTTAATTATTTAATATTACATTGTTGTTGGACTTTTTGTAGCGCTTATCGTCATAATAAATATTGTTACGGCGATCTCACGGATCGTCGCCGTCGTATTGTGCAGTAGAAATAAGATACAGGCTCCAGTGACGTCACCAGTTACCAGCCTTAATTAGTCACAAATAACAATCTGTAATCAGCAAGATACTCTCATACAATAATTCAAGTTAAATTTGTCCACACACAATAATAATGTGAATTATTACAATTCCGCACTAATTATAACACAACAATCACTTTCCACTTATCCGCAACAATCACTTGATCCGTAATCTACAACATCACAAGGTGTAACTAACTTCTAAGCCGGCCGCTGTTGCTTATGTAGATCCCGCAGAGGTTCCAGAATAGCGGCATGCCAACATAATTTGCGTAGTTAAGAGTGCTCGAACAGTCCCGAAGCTACTTGAGTGCGCGGCCTTGACAGAGACACTGCACCTGCATGGCTAGCCGAGAAAACTGTAGCATTATTAAGTTACTGCACCTGCCGACCATTCGAGAGCAGTAATTGTCATAGCGATATGAAGCTTGAAAGTTCTACTCGGCAATTTTTTCTATAGTGGTGTGCGACCGTGTAATTTCTGTTTGTGATTATAATCAGTAACACTACTTTCTTAAGAAAAAACAGTGTTGCCAGGTCATTCAAATCCGTTGAAAGGAAATCCCCACCGAATCCCCACATACGAGTTTCGAGCCTTCAGTTTCACCGAGACAGATGCTATCATACAATAATTCAAGTCAGATTTGTCCACACTCAATAGTAGTGCCAATTAATAGTGTTCCGCACTATTTGTAACATAATATAATCACTTTTCATTAATCCCTAACAATCACTTGACCGCACTCTACAACATCGCCGAGTGTCACCAACTAATCCGGCCGCAGACGCTTATGTAGGTCTCGCAGATGCTCAAGAATAATTTGCCATTCTTTTGGCGGCGTGCCAGCATAATTTGCATAGTTAAGAGTACTCGGATAGTCTCGAAGCTACTTCAGTCCACGGCCTTCACAAAGACACTGCACCTGCCGACTTTTCGAGAGCATTACGTAGCAATATTGTAATAAATATTACTTCCTTTACTTCTCTATTTAAGTTTCTTTCCATCAAAGAGAGAAAATTGCATGTCAAACAGCATTCTGAAGAATATATAATGCATCATGGTTACACACAATTTCGATTTATTTTACACAGCCATCGCCGAGAATTTTCCAATCGGGAGTAAACACATTAAGCACTTTGAAGCTGGCAGAGCCTGCCGTGACTGCACGCACTAATGCCATAGCTTTATGTCTGTCTGATAATCCGTTGGATGTGTGGTCTGTAGGGAAACATTTGCTTCAAGGGCACTCGTAACCGGCAAATCGACCCAAAAATTGATTTTTGGTTTTTTGTCTTGAAAGATCTTTAATATTCTTTGAGTAATTTGATACCAAATTTTTGTGAATAATCAATTTTTAATGCTTTTTGAAAGAATAGAGATCGCAGGAAAAGTTCAGTGAAAAGTGCTGATAATATTACCACTTTTTACAAATCTGTAACTTCCTTATAACAAATCGTCGAGACGTGCGAGTTTTACCATTGGAAAGAGAATTTTACTGTTTAGAAATGTAAATTCTATTGGCACAAATGGTTACAAGCCAATATTTGTTGATCTGAGTCATCCTAATTTGTTAAAAAAATGTCTTCATGGTAGTACACAGAATACAAACCATGGCCGCTAAACGATTTGGAATGGATTGCCAAAAATATATTTTTTTTGAATGGATACTTGGGTTTTGAGCGTGCATGATGCTGTGCTGACCTTCAATTTAGGTAATATAAGTAAATCTCAAGTCTTACAAAAAATAACGGATCAAATATGTATGAGGTTATGAAAAAATTGGCTTGTAACGAATCCCTGGGACAGATACAGCAGTAGATGAATTGATGAAAAAGATTAGACAGTGACCTAGGAATGTGAAGAAAAACTAGAGGACCAAATGGACATAACTGAAGACTCCGAGTATGGTGCTAGACTAAATGAGGTAAAACAATAAAAAACTGTTTTAAAACTTGAAACGCGTTTTTCTGAAAATTTTTTTTTAGATAAGTGACCCATGATTTGAGAAACCAAGTATACTATCAAGCTGAATGTTTTAGTGGATATTGGGTTAATAGATATATAACTACACTGCTAGAACTATACAATTTCACTAAAAATAAAAACGTAAAAAATATGAAGTATGCTTTATGTGTGCACATTTTATAGAAAAACATAAAAATTCAAGAAATTGAGATATCTCTATAATTGTAGTAACGTTTGTAGTGTATAATGTTGGTTACATACGTGCTAAAGTTTCAGACTTCTATCTATTACGTGTGCTGACAGTGAAGGGCATGGTGAGTATTCAGAATGACTTATTAGGAGAGTTTGACTATGGAAAGGGAGTCCTCCAGGGCGATGCTCTTGCTTGCCTCCTCTTCAATCTTGGCTTAGAAAAAGCTATGAGAGATGCTGGAATAGATTCCTCCGGGACTGTATTCAAAAGGTTGGTGCAGGTCCTAGGATACGCCGATGACCTAGATATAATCGGCAGGTCCCTTTGAGCAGTCACTGAAGCCTTTATTGGTCTTGAAGGTCCCGCAAGGAGGCTGGGTCTCATAATAAATGAAAGCAAGACGAAATACATGGTCACAGGACAGGAACCTAGAGAAGGAGAGCACATCCAAATTGGCATCTATTCCTTCGAAAAAATCAACAACTTTGTTTATTTAGGATGCCAAGTTAACGCTGATGGGGAAACAACAGAAGAAATAAAGCGAAGAATCACCTCAGATAATAGGTGCTTCTTTGGTCTCAGACCCCTGTTCCAAAGCAGAATGATTGCCAGGAGCATCAAGCTGCTTTTGTATAAAACACTGATCCGCCCAGTTCTCACCTATGGTTCTGAGACCTGGACCATTTCTAGGAAGTATGAGTCAAGCCTGCTGGTTCATGAACGCAAAATCCTCCGTAGTATATTTGGTCCAATATGTGTAGGAGGTGAATGGAGGAAAAAACCAACCAAGAACTGAACACACTTCTGAATGAACCAGATATTGTGAAAATTATAAAGCTTGGTAGACTCAGGTGGGCTGGACACGTGATCAGAATGGGGGAGAATGAAGTACCAAGAAAGGCACTCACAGAACAGATCTATGGCACCAGGAGAGTTGGTAGACCCAAACTACGTTGGGAAGACGGTGTGAGCTACGATGCGCCCCACATCCTTGGGACCCGGAACTGGAGAGCAGCTGCACTTGACCGGGACAACTGGCGGAGGCTGTTAAAGGAGGCTTTGACTCAGTAATGGGTTGTTGCGCCGCTGATGATGATGATCTATTACGTGTTCTGAGACAATGGGTCTCAGAGTTAATGAATTTTCCATGGTAAGCATAGCCGGATACGAATGGCCATAAAAATACACTGTGGCAAGGGACAGTAATGACCGCCAGGAGGAAACGGGGTAGGTTGACCCCCTGTGCGGAGATCACCTGCAGAAATATTGGGAGGTTTTGTTCGATACATTTTTATAGAAGGCAGTGGGTCCTTTGTCCGATGTCGCCTTTGTTGTCCAAGCGACCACAGTGTTTGTCACAGTTAGTTATGACGACACTTCCAACACCACTGTAATGTCAACGCAATCACTGAAGAAGACCATCGCAGACGTAACCGAAACGTTGCGCCTGACATAAAATGACGTCAGACACGTGCAAAGATGTGAACGTAAACGAAGCCGAAATCCCGGCCGCAAAAGTCGTGTAAATGGAACCATACCGTTCGTGGTGTAGTCGCGAAAGGTCGTTTGGCTTAGTCGTAAAATAAAACTATCTGTCGCCAACAGACGTCGGTCGTTTCGCGGCAAATAACTGACAAGTGTCAATTTATTCGCCTGCCCACGCAACACGAAATCTCTCGTCTCAATATTCTCCCTTCTTCTTTTTTTTTTTTGTATGAAAAAGAAAAAACTGTACGAGTCTAAGAATTGATAGATCGACGAAAGCTTACCGATTTCGTATAACGTATACCTACGCAAGCCCTTGACGTCTGTTATCTTATCTGACAGATAACGGAATTCTACGATCATTCTAAATATACATAAATGTATTATATATTAGGCTATACCCAAAATCAGGTGTATTAAAAACCCGTATACGTGAAATCCTATTCTTTTAGATCGCTCATTAACTCATAGAAAAAAAATAATCTCTTACTGTAAATTGTCCTATGTTATTTAGCTTCTCAGGACTATCCCAGTTTCCAGAAGTCTGTATAGAGGATTTACCTGTAAAATGTACTTCGTTAACTAATTATAAGCATATTCCGTATGTTTTCAAATAAATAATTTTTGTTTGACTTAGAGTACTCTAGTATATTTATTGAAAATATTAGATTTTTTATCATTATCATAAATAAATTATTTTTTTGAAATTAGCTATTCTAGTGCTTTTGATTCTTCCATATCGAATTCCTAGTGGGTCAATTTATTATAAATTTAGTCTGCAGTCTGCAATATAACGACAATTCGGTAAGTAGAAAAGAATTTAAAGGCTTGAAGAAATTGGAAAGGTCTTCAAGTTGTTGGGGGGGGGGGAGAGGTCTTTGATGGGGAGACCCAATTAAGTTTCTGCCCTCGGGCCCGGAGAGCCTAGCTACACCTTTGTGGACAACCCCAATTAACATTGCTTTGAATATCAGGGGAATTTATGTCCGTTCTCTCATTCAGACTGGCCAGCGGTTTCTAGTAACTGGTATAAAGATATTGACAAGTGTCACGTATTTAGGAATATTTGTGCTACGATTCATAGAAATCGTATAAATAAAACAAGACTTTTTATTTTATAAGACAATTGCAATATCCACGTTGATTTATGCGAGTGAGGCGTGGGTCATAACAAAAAAGGAAAGCGGCAAGATTCAGAGTGCTGAAATGCAGTTTCTTCGAAATACTTTAAATTATACATTGCAAGATAGAATAAGGAATGAAGATATCAGAGTAGAACTCGAAGTAAAGGACATAAATGCAATTATTTAAATTTACAGAAGACAATGGTGGGTTCATCTGAGGATCGATTGCCGAAAGCGGCAGTGAACTATAAAGCATTGGTAGAAGAGGCGTGGGTCGTCCGAGGACGAGATGGGTGCCGGAACAGGTTTATGAAGAGGAGCCTAATGCTTGAAGAGAGAAGAAGAAGAAGACACGTGTCACGTGCGTTAGAGGAGAGCAAGCTTTAATTATTTACGTATCGCTTGTACGGAAATACAAGTTACCTTTCATACTAGGCACCCTATTTGAATATCCTTTACATGATACTGTGCATATGACAAACAGAGAGAATTAAATTGCCAACGTAATTAAATTTTAATGCTATGTCGATTGCCCAGTACCGGAATCGATTTCATCAATATGTGTGTGCTGAAACTGGACGAACAGTAATATGAATCGAATGGCGGTTTTCTATAGCGAAACGCGTGACGTTTACGAGCGCGGGCACGTGGGTACTCGCAAACAGGCTGGCAAGGCACGTGGATCTCACCCCACACCCTCTCGCTCACTATGTGAACATCAAAGCGACTTGTTTATTTAATTTACCACTGATGCAGCCGAGTCGCTGAAAATAATTAAGGCTCTCCGTTTTGATGTGTAATTGCTTTTCTATCTCCTTCCCCTCCACGCGCTCTCTATTTCTCTCTCAATAACACTCTGTGTGTCTGTTTTCCTGTTCCGCTGTCTACGCCGCGTACATTTCTGTATCCCTTTCTACTTCCATGTATTGTTGTATTATTATTTTTAAGGAAATACGTCTTCACCGTCACTGTAGCTTTGTTGATATTAAAACGACGTTTCGTCTATAATAATCGCATCGTCATCAGGGGCAATATTTATTGTACGTTACGGGAGCCTATTATTACACATAACGTGAACGTTAGACATCACATCGAGCGGGTTATGAAACTTTGCAAGTAAAAGAATTTTGGGGAAGTAAAAGTAGTGAATTAGAAGTACTAACATTATCACTAGTACTTTTACTAGTGAAAGTATTACTGAAATAATCTCCTTGTTCATTTTTCCAAATTTTTTGGCTATTGTATAACTTATTGTAGTGTTGTTGTGAAAGTACGTTTGCCGTATGAGCAGTGCCGCATCTAGAATTTGACTTTGTGGGGAGGGGGGTCCCAGGTCGGGTCGGCTTCATACAAAAGAAAGAATAAACAACATTACTATCTTTAAAGTCACAAAGATGAGACTTCTACGCTGCTGAGTATTCTCGGTCCTCTTCTACGGTGGTAGAATCTTGGACTTCGACTGAAGCCACAACTAAGAAATTGGAATCTTTAAATGTGGCTCTACCGTAGAATACTGAGCATTTCATGGACAGCGCATGTAACTAATGTTGAAGTTCTTAGAAAGATGAAGAAAGATAGGGAAGTTACTAACACAGTGAAGATAAGAAAGCTTCAGAATCTGGGACGTCTCATGAGAAATGAACAGAGTTTTTACTTATTGCAGTCCATACTACAGGGAAAAGTACTTGGAAAGAGAGGAGTTGGGCGACCAAGATTTCCATGGCTGAGAAATTTAAGGGCCTAGTTTGGCATGAATACAACTGACGTATTCAGTACAGCAGTGCAGAAAGTTAAAATAGCCTGTATGATATCCAACATCCGAAACGGATAGGAACTATCAGAAGAAGATCTTTAAAGTGGCTGAAAAACTTGTGATAACATCCTGAAATTAGTCCCATTAAAGGAAACGGTAATAACACGATAAAAATATGCGTTATTGAAACGTTGTTAAAAGATTCTTGTTGACTGAACTGAGTTTCCTACATTTCATATTTTAGACGTAATGCAGTGTAATAAACCTGTTCGTATATTTAAAAAAAGAGTTACTACTATATTAGCGTACACAGCTGAAAATGTAAAATGGCCTAAAAACTAACTTCTCCTCCTCCTCCTCCTCCTCCTCCTCCTCCTCCTCCTCCTCCTCCTCCTCCTCCTCCTCCCCACTACCCCTCCTTCGCATAAGGACGAATTTGTTGCAAATTTTTCAAAGCGTAGTAAAATGCATTATTATAAGTTTTTAAGAAAACCTACTGAATAGTTGTTTACGTATCCGTATGATAATGCAGACCCTTCACAGGTCGAAATCGTAAACATACTTGTTTTTAATTTTTCGCCAAATTTTATACTTTCGGCCGTAGCATTAAAAGACAAAGTTTTAAGATAATTTTTGAAAGTGTTTGTTGGGTAAGTTCGCCAGAAACGTTTTGTACGCGGTTACGTCAGCGTTTCCCATAGTGCAGACGAGAAAATAAAAATATCGGTATCGAGAGCCATACATGACTTCCATGTTCTAAGATTTACATTTAAAATCATTTTCGAAATGAAATATTTCAATAAAAACTACTTCTTTCTACTTCTCGTTTCATCCTTAACCACAGTACTGTAGTCACTGACGAATACCACCTCACGTTAGCGCACCCGATTTTCACTGATGATGGCAGTCGATAGCACTGCCGAAACGTCTAGTTTTGTAGACTACGCCAAACAGCTACTAAACAAACTACTTCTTTGTTGCCGATAACGTAGTACACATGAATATAAATAATGATTGAGGCCAGAAATAACGCGAATCGAATTGTGTGTGTGTGTCCTGCCGGCCTTTTTATTGCGGTAATCGCAATAATAAAACTTTGAAAAGTAAACATTACGTAATTGAGATATGCTTGCCTGCCATGAACGATATATTTTCACTCATACGTGATTTAAATTAAAATGAAAAATATAGAATTTTGTTAAAGTGAAATGAAATGTTTCCATAGAAACTACTTCTTTGTTGTCAATAACGTAGTACACATATAAAACTTATAAAAATTTACCTCCTCCATCATCAATTACCATTTTAATTTATTTAAAAAAATACCCCCTCCACCCTTCAACTACCCTTTTCATTTATAGATATTTCATCTACCTTTCTACAGTGGATTATTATGACTTTCTTTTCAGGATACTTTATTTATCAAAATTAAGCAATTTACTCTTGTTAAAACGTAAAATGTTGCTGGTAAACTACCCCTTTCCCTTAACCGATCTTCACCTAAAACAATAGGCCTTGAGTCCTCTACAATTCAGGGCTGTATGCAAAAAATTATTTGATTTTGTTTGAATTTGCGGCTGTTATCGTTTGCCATAGAAAAAATTCTGCACACAGACACTTTTCGAAAAATGACTTTTTTTCATGTTTTGAGGGTAGTACAATCAGAATCTGCCGTTATCTTGAACACGATTTTTTTCGCCATGACCATACTTCCATTTCCTTATGGAACATGGAAGTAAAAGACGTTCGTGAATTATCCTTCGTGTAGAACTTGTATGAAGATTTTTTTTAGCATCTTATATTTTTATTAGGAAGCCTATATTTATGGACTAAATATTGAATTATAATAATATTAGAAACTTTATCCGAGCTTGACAATACCGGTGAACTGATTTTATTGACTACACAGTGGCGTATTTACGGGCCGAAAAAGGTTGACGAATCTTGCTTTCTAATCTTTTAATTTCTAGGCTGTTTTATTACTTTTTCAGAGGTGTACGATAACATAGTAATATCTCTTTAAAAGTAAAAACAGTATTACACAGTATTTGTGTATATACGTTTGAAACATGAAATATAAGAAAGTCGATAAGCGTCTTCTAAACAGTATTTTTCAATAACGCGTATTTTTTTGCGTTATTTCCATTTATTTTAATTGGAATGATATCAGGACATAGTATAGCATCACACAAGACTATGAGCTACAGATCTCTGATACAAAATCTAAAACGATGGCATTTAAGGACAGGTATCCTGTAAGAACTAAGGTAGTCGTGAATAATCAGATTTTGGATCAGGTTGGTCATTTTAATCACCTGGGTTGCAATATCTCATATGTAACTGATATTGATTGGGATAGTAAGCTAACAAAATTTAGACGCATCTGGTGGATTAATTCGTAGGTACCTGAAATAAAACACGGAAGGATATGCCAATGAAATTTTATAAAACTGTTGCTGTCACCACATTCCTATATGCTACTGAGACATGGACTCTTGGTAAAAGGGACGTGCAGAGGATTCAGGCAGCCAAAATGAAATTTCTAAGAGTGACGCAAGGTTGTTCTCTCTTTGATCGGAGAAGGAACGAGGATGTTAGATGCAATTTAAAAATTGTATTTTTGCACCAGAAGATTGAAGACCTCAGAAGGAGTTGGTGTGACACTTGAATCGCATGCGTGATGTCTAGCTGTGGCTGCCTTGGGTTATCACCCTACTGGGAAGAGAGATGTCGGTAGACCGAGGAGGAGATGGGTTCCGGAACAGGTCTAAAGCCTAGTTCTTGGAATGGTGATGATTTCAGGACATTATAACACTTTTTCGACAAATTTAAAGATAGAATTTTAATTATTCTTTACTTGTTTTTATTTTGTATGAAGCCGGCTTGACCGGACGACCCCCAAGAGAAATTATAGATACGCCACTGTGACTACAAACAGGCGTATGACAGCGTCGTTAGACAGCAATTGAAGCACTGGAAACACAAAAGAAACTTACTGAGCTTGTTAAAACAACTGCGTGATGGCAGAGTAAAGTGAAAGTAGAAGGAGAATTAACTACGAAGTTCGAGGTAAACATGGGCTTAATGCCGAGGAATATACTGTGTGTCCAGGGCTCTCCTCAATTTGGTGCTGCAAAATGTATTTAGAAGTTACCGATAAATCCGTGGGGTATCGTATTAGATCGAATGATTGAATGCGTCACATACGCTGATGATGTGGCGCTGATTGCTCGAACGGAGAGAGATTGTAAGGCTACGTTTGTTGTGTCGGAGAGAGAATCTAAGAAAGTAGTTATTGAAATAAGTAAAGAAAAGACAAAGTGCCCACTAGTAACACGTAGATCAGATGTTAGGCACCAGGGAATCAGGTTAGGAGAGGAAGATAACATGCATAAAAGATGCGAGAATTCCAACTACTTGGGAGTACTTATCACATATGATAACAGATTGTCTCGTGCTCGAATATCAACTGTCAACAGATATTATGCTTTGGGCAGTGTACTGAGATTAAGAAACATACGTAAAGTGGCAAGTTAAAAATTAAGATTTACAAGATCATCTTAAGACCCATTGCCTACGTAAGTGAGGCACGGACATGGTTAATTAGGGCTTAAGCGATATGAAAGAAAAATATTGGGAAGAATTTGTGGTGCTAGGAGAGTATAAAGACAGATGGAGAATATGCACAAACGAAGAGCTGGAGAGAATTTTCTAAGAGCTAAATATTGTTACTGAGATTAAAAGAAATAGAATTTAATGGGCAGGACATGTACAGCGGATAATGAACAATAGAGCTGTGAAAATTTTGTTCAGTGGGAATCCAGGTGGGAGAAGAAGAAGGGGACACCCCGGAAAGGGTAGTAAGAAGATGTTGAAGAAGACGTGTACCACCTGTGAGTAGGGCAGTGGCCAGTGAAGCACAGAGCAGACAAGAGTGGTGTTGGAGGCCCGGGCTGTAGCGCCGAGGATCATCATCATCAACATTTCGTATTGTGAATAAGATGCAGTACATCAGTTGTACATTAGATTTTAGTACTATACAACGTAAAATATAAAAAAAAATACATTTACTTTTTACTTTATACTTCAAAAACAACGAACATAGTTACATCGTTATGTATAGTCTCAAATGGTGGATAGTTGGCTGGCAGTCCCGGATTATCCATAACGCTAGAGTATGCTGTAGCACCAGGCACCAGGGGGTCTCAGCTGTCAGAGGGGACACCGTGCAGCCCTAAGGCACAAGAACTTTTCGAAGTTAATAAATGAGAAAAAAAAACAAAAAACCATTGCCCTCAATTCAAAATCATAAAAAGATGTATGCACACTTTTCGACGAGTTCGCCGTTATTTTTTTATGTTCGAATGAAGATGATAGATTTCACGATACTATAGCTTGTCCACTCAAAGTATTACACCGGATTACTGATTGTAAAATGATTGGCGTATTTCGGAATATATACATTGCTTATCGTCTGCTTTCGACGATTCCAATAGCTAAGTGGGAATCTGAAAGATCATTTTCTGTATTAAATCGCATTGAAGATATGTTGAGTTCAACTATGGGTGATGAGAGATTATCTTCGTTACCAAGGTTAAATATTGAAAACGAGATACTTAAATCGCTCGATTTAGAAGAAATTATACAAGACTTCGTTAAGGCAAAATGAAGAAAAAAAATGGATCGATTAGTATTTTCTAAGCTTAAATATGCCTAAATACTGTGCTCATTGTAATCACTATTTAGCTAAATATTTGTTGTAATTTAAGAGTTTAATAAAATAATTGTTAACTTTCAAAATTGTGCATGCCATTAACAGTGTAAATAATGGATAAAAGGTTGAATTTTGAATTGGGGGGGGGGGGCACCAGCTGATGGCAGCATAGGGCACCACGCGCTTCTAATCCGCCTCTGATAGTTGGGCAATTCCGTCCTGCGCTTCGCTGCGCGGTAACGTCTCCGCGACCGGCATTATACAGGCGCGCAGTTTGTACGTTTTTTTTGAACCAGTAAGTGTATTTTGATGTAGTTTCCTGTAAAATGAATACACTAACCATTAGAAAATAACTGTAAAGGGAAAAAATTAATATCTGTTTTGTTTGGGAACGGGAGTTCTTTAACTTCTTTATGCCGGAACTGCAAATTCGGAAAACTTGTCTTCCAAGTATCGGATTTTCAGCCGAATGTTTAGTTTCGTCGCTCGCATGTTCGACTCTATAAGCGCTATGTCGATTTATTTTTATCAGATTTTGCGTGAGATTTGTGTGTCGCAATATTTACAACTGCGCGCATTTGTACGTGCCCTCCTTCCCAGCGCTATTCTGAACTTTGGCCTATGTATGTACGTATTTCACTTGTGAATTTTTAAACATGTTGTGCAATAGGCAGCATAGTTGTTTGGCAAAATACTTTACCGATGTAGAGAGAGAGAGAGAGTGAGAGAGAGGTATGTAGTCCAGCGTAATGCAGTGGAGACAAGTTACACAATACTATACTGTAGTGTACACGGGGAGCGGCCCTCTATATCCGTCACCTGTGCTCCTTTACTTAACCTTCTGTATTTTTTAAAATTACAAATGCTCAAGTAAAGAAATATATATTGCGCAACGTGTTCAAATAAGAAAAATGCCGTTTTTACGCTTAACAACTCATAAGAAGGCAAACCCATTTTGGCTTCTTCTTCTTCTTCTTCTTCTTCTTCTTCTTCTTCTTCTTCTTCTTCTTCTTCTTCTTCTTCTTCTTCTTCTTCTCCTCGTCCTCCTCCTCCTCCTCCTCCTCCTTCTTCTTCTTCTTCTTCTTCTTCTTCTTCTTCTTCTTCTTCTTCTTCTTCTTCTTCTTCTTCTTCTTCGTCTTCTTCTTCTTCTTCTTCTTCTTCTCCTCCTCCTTCTTCTCCTTCTTCTTCTTCTTCTTTTAGAAGTTAAAAATGTTGTCTAGTCTGTCCTTTTTTTTACTTCCATGTTCCATAAGGAAATGGAATTATGGTGATGGCGAAAAATCGTGTTCGAGATAAGGGCTGAGTCTGATTATACTACCCCCAAAACATGAAGAAAGGTCATTTTCCGAAAAGCGAGTGTGTGTGTAGAATTTTTTTCTATGGCGAACGATAACTGCCGCAAATTCAAACAGAAACAAATAATTTTTTGCATATGTGCCTGAATTGTAACCTATTGATTGTGGTATCAGTTGAGGGGAAAGGGTAGTTTACCTGCAAAGTTTTACGTTTTAACAAGAGCAAAGTACTTCGTTTTGATAAATAAAGTATCCTGAAAAGAAAGTAATAATAATCCACTGTAGAAAGGTAGATGAAATATCTATTAATGAAAAGGGTAGTTGAAGGGGGAGGGTTATTTTTCTATAAATGAAAATGATAGTTGAAGGGGGAGGGGATAATTTTTTATACGTGTACTACGTTATCGGGAACAGAGAAGTAGTTTGTTGTTAAAATTCCTTCACGGGCTGTTTGTTTCTGCAAAACCAGACATTTCGGCAGTGCCATCGGCTGCCATCATCAGTGAAAATCGAGTGCGCTAACGTGAGGTGGTATACGTAGTGATCACAGTACTGTGGTTATGCTGAAGAAAGAAGTCGTTTCTATGGAAATCTTTCATTTCGAAATTTATTTTAAATATAATTCTTAGAACATGGAAGTCATGTAGGTCTATGGTTCTCCATACCGATATTTTACATACAAATGGGAGTTTCTGATGACGACCACGACAAGACAATCTCGCCGCCGACGGTTTCCCTCCTTTACCGTGTGAAATTCGTAATGAAAACGGTCAGTTCGTTATTTTTTGTTTTTTAAATTCAGGTAATTGTTATCTTTTCACCAGGAACGATAATTATCACGCGTGTGATCAGAGCCGCGGGCGTAGACAAATTTTTGTCACAGTGGTCAGGTGAGGTGCGGTCGGTGCTTCGCCCGTTTGTCGCTGAGGGCGCTAATTGCAAACTAACGCTCCTGTACCGACGTAATTGGGCGGCCGGAACTTCCGTCAGTACTAAGCTCGCACGGTTTGTGTATGCCATTGTGGTGCAGGATAAATGTAAAATTTACAGGAGAGCTGACGCCTGTTGGCGATGCGCATGGCGTTTCATTGTGTCAGAAAACATTGTATATTTTTTCGTAATGGATCTATAGTTTATTTAAAGCTTGTTTTCAAACTGTCGGTTAAATTTATAAATTACACAACAGCTGTAATGTTGGTACTGTTGTTGTTGTTGTTGCTACACGTTTGTAAGAGTCGACAAATATTTATAGTCGTTAATTTCTGAAAACTAAAACACATTTTTGGAAGTGCGGACAGGATCCTGGAACAGCGTTGTGTCACGTGTTCTGTATTTACTTACGCTAACGTTACGTGCGAGGTTTGATCAAAGAGTTCATGCAGTTCTTGTTTATTTAAAAAATGATGCCTTCATTAATCGACACTTATACTGCCTTCTTCAAAGCAGTCTCAGTCGAATGTAGCACGATTAATCCAGCCGTTTTGCAGTCTTCAAAATATTTCAAGCATACACTTTTTGATACAGCCATGAGCTCGCTTAGCGGTTTTCATTTTACGTCTTCAACGGTCGCGAAACGTTGTTCTTTCGTGGAAATTATCACTATTGGGACGAAGAAAGATCGCGTTGGAACACATCTGGTAAATACGGCAGTTGCCGTGTCATTATTGTGACGCTTTTTCCTAGCCTGGCAAAATTCTAAAGCAATGACGTGCGTCCAGGCGCGTTATAGGGCTGTACTTTTCATAAATTATTCTCCCGTAAATCTGGGCGTTTTCTACGAATACTTGACTTACTTGACTTAAGTCCTTAAATTTCTAGGTGGAACGTAGGGCCTCGACGAAATTTCTCCAGCGTGTTCTGTCCATGTCTTTTTGACACCAGCCAACTCTCTTTCCGTAGTCCTCTTCCAGGTGTTCCTCGGTCTCTTCCACGTCTGCGGCTACCTTGCGGATTGCAATTCAATGCCTGTCTAGCGATATTTTCTGGTGGTCTTCTCAGGGCGTGACCGATCCACCTCCATTTTCTTCTCTTTATCTTTTCTACGAATAGTTTAAGACAAATGGCATAAAGTGTCCGAATAGTACTCTTTATTTACTATTGCGCCTAGCGATGAAATTTCGTGAAACACAAAAAAAACACAATCTCCATCTAACAACCACGCTCTTCAACTCATTTACTGCAGTATTTGAACCTTGTAAACCGCTTCTTTACGCACAGCAGTCTCGCCAGAAGCCTTCTGAACACGTTTACCAGGACAGAGCAGTTTGTCTCACAGTTTACACAAAATTTAATCCATGTTCTTCTTCAATCTTGCATTGTAGAAAGACAAAAAATCTGCTGATACACCTAACGACGACTTACTCAATTGGCTGTGAAATCTAAACTATGCATCAAATAGGGCTAAATTTAACACTGACATGTGTACCAACATCACGTAATAAACAGTTTTTTAATCGGACACTTGTAGCGGTGAAACTTGCAAAACTGCACGAACTCGTACATGAACGTCTCCGTACGACAAAAAAATTTACTTGAAAATAAGTGATGGTAAAACTAAGTATATGGAAGTCCAAAGAAACGTGACAAACAACAATGGTAATCTGATAGTTGGAAATTATAGCCTACATCTTAACGTGTTAAGCAGTTTTCTTACTTAGTATCACAGATTACCCAGACTAACTCCTCTAGTAATGAAATAAAGTCCCGTATTGGAAGTAGAAATATAGCAACGTTACTGCTGATAAAAGGTTTAAAAATTTCGTCGTTGTCGTACTCGTTATTCTGGCGTGGTTTTCACCGCCGGTATAATTTTGTAACCGTGACGGCGTAAGGCGCCGCGGAGCTGTTTCAAGTCAGCAGTTGAGCGTGTTCTGTGTAGTTGTGTTGTGTCGATCGTGCCACCGTGCGTGTTTCAAAAATATCTGGCTTCTAATTTTTTTCTGTTTTAATTTTTTATGTGCGAAAAAATAAATCATAAATTTTATTCGAGTGTAACGTTATGGTCGCTTGGGTTCCGTCACGGGCGAGTGGTATCGGTGGCTGGTTGGCGCTGCCCAGCCGTTGACACGGACCAGGGAAGTGTCCCTAACCAGCAATAAGCACACAAATATATTTTATTTTTTCTAGCTCGTGGGCGTGTGTATACGTGTTAAAAACGATAATACAGATACAGAACATACGCGTTTGCGCTCGTGTAGCCTGCATATATCTGTCCTCAAGTAATATTTTAGACAATGTGCTGACTCATACAAATGTAAATAAACTCTGAAATATTTTAAAATAAGCATTCAAAGAAAGGGGAGAAATTCTTGTACTGACAGCCTGATTTGATTGCTATAGCGATTGCAAAGAAGATATTCATAACCCTGCCAAATAAAATACAATGGAACTCGGGAATAACGAGCTCGATTGTTACGAGAACTCGGATGTAACGAGATTTTTTGGTTTTCTATCTTAGTAATGATAATTAAACTCGCTTTCAACGAGTAGGACCGCATTAGAGACTTGGTTATAACGAGCATTTTATTGCAGGCGTGTTCATGGGTTAAGGCGTAACAAAAGTTCGTTACAATACAGCATTTTAAACAATCGTCTAAAATCATTAAAGCAATTTACTGAAGCTAATTATGTAAGTGATGAATTCGTGGAATATTTAAATAAATTACAAAACGGTTTTGATAGCTACAGATACAAAATTACTAAACAAACAAAAATAGATGACTTTTTTAAGGTTAATTAAGTTCTGTGTGCGAAATATAATTTTGACGATTCCATTTAGAACGAAGAACGAAAAGACAAATAAATTAGAGTGAATTTTCTTGTAATTTAAATATAAATATTGTATATGTGGCATGGAAAGTTTTGCGTTTTTTGCTAGTTAGTCGGCTGATTTTTGGTAAGTTTGTACTACACAGTTACTTTTACTATATTTCGCGAATGCACTATACGCCAATATTCAGCAAAGAATGTTAGCGTCTAAAAAATGTTTAAAGTCTAAATTTCACTTTTAAGCGTAGAATGTAATGCATGTAAAACTTTTATTGTGCAAAGCCTCTTCTATAGTAAACGTTTTTTGTTGTGTGTTCGATAATCAGGGCATAAAAATTTAGGCTTGCGAGTCGACAACTCGGATGTAGCGAGCACCCGGTTTTAGCGAGCACATTTGTCCAGTTCCTTAAATCTCGTTGTAAGCAAGTTCCACTGTTCATCCTTACTTAGCCGTTCAGGTGCCATATGCGGTCCTTTAGGTTCCCACAATTTCCTCACGGCACTATACGCGTACACAAAGTGATTTAATGAAACGTTTACGCCAGAAATTACCACGTGTGTACACAAATTTGCAGAACATAACCCGCTGCGTGTGCTATATAACGGCTGTCGGCAGCGATCTCACTGCTCGCCTGTGGGTTTTACTTGTGTTTCGGACAATTTGGCGGAAGGTCTTGTAACGAAACGTGTGGCAGCAATTCGCGGCACGATGCTGTCGCAAGAGCAAGACAAAAAATCATTGATGAAGTTGCACAAGACTCTCTGGATACCGCTAACAAACAGTGATCCAGACTTCCTTAAAACATGACATCAACTTTGGTCTCCCGGTGTGAAGTACCCTTGACGTCTCACAAATAGCCCGCAAAACGGCTCCGATCCTTGCTTTCCCCAAATTGATGACCCGCCGCCTAGGTAAACTCATCGTCACCACGGGTATGTGGCGCCGCGATACAGTATGGGGCTACTTGGCCAAGACCCATAAGCGAAAGCTTCAGTCTCCCGTGGACCGACGATTGCGCTGGGCCTGCTAAGCCCACTATCTTACTTCGAACCAGACCATCGAGGATGCCTAGGTATCCGTTCCCTGAACGCCACTATACGGGCACTTTCTAGGAAGTTTTGCCGCCTCGGTGCACCCTCACGGTGCATTAGACCCTGTCCAATTGAAACCATACGACCGATAGCAGACCACATCCAAAACACTCCTCAGACTTCGTGGTCTCCATGGCGGGAGCTGTATAAGACATTCGGGACAACCCCTCTCCTGCTGTCGTCCGCCAATAAGGGAGTACACCACTCATTCCCATATTGTCACATTTTCTGATCCAACATAGCATTTATGTATACCTTAAGATTGGCTGTAAGCTAAACAATCTGTGTGGCAGTTCTGTCGCAACCCCAAACACTCACGGTACTCAGCAAGCATTTTATAATTAAACCGCGTGAGTTAGAAAGAAATCATAAATTCTAGTGTGGTATGTCGCCGGGTACAAGACGGGCGTGATTATTTATATCACGACACGACGTTCCAGCGCGGCAGTACAAATTACGTGTACAATTTGCAGCGGGACGTGCTCTGCGCGTATTTTTTATATATGATTTATATTTATTAATTGGCTCGGTGCCGCGGCTTGGTGTCCCAGCTGGGCTGTGTTATTTTTACTAACTTCGTAGTATTAACCGTGGCGTCGATTCCGTGTCAGAGTACGTGCTGCCGTACTAACTAGGTTAGAGCGATGGTACTTGTATGTGTGAACATTTTAAATTGCACGTTGCGAGTGTGTATTTTATTGATGTTTTACTGTAAATAAGTAATCATTTAATTATTTACTTATTTGTAGTTACGCACGTTTTGTGCACCCAGTCAACTGACTTACGTTATCTCCAGAGTGAGGTAAATTCGACTAAATATTTAAATTTTTGGTAACTGGAGGATACAAATTTCAAAAGGTTGGAAAATTTAAATACCTGAGATCACTAGTTCGTAGGACAAAATTATGGCCGAAGAAATAACAGAAAAGGATGTCTGCTGGAAACAGATATTACTTCTCCCTACTATGAATATTTAAGGGTAAAATCATAACCAGAGCAACCAATTCGTCTCTATAAAACCGTTCTTAAGCGAGTGGTCATGTATGGGTACGAAACTTGAACAGTGACAGTGATAGAGGAAGATTGGTTGCGCAGTTGGGAAAGGAAAGTCCTCAGGAGGATATCTGGTGCAGTGAACGTCCAAGGAGCAGAAATCCAGCAAATCTATGGAGAACCAGAAGAAAAGTAGAATCCGGTGGGCAGGGCATGTCCAGAGAATGTTAGAGACACCCACATTGAAGAAAATTTTTACGGTGAAACCTGGTGGAAGAAGAAGAGCGGTCGTCGCAGAAAACGATAGGTGGATGACCTTGAGGACGACCTGCGCCATCGTGTAAGTAAGATGACGACTGAGAGCAGAGGATCGAGACTACTGGAGGCGGATTGCTCAGGAGGCCAAGGCTCTCCAATAGCTGTAGCGCCAGTTAAGAATACGATTTAAATTTTGGAATTCATGTTTTCAGTATCACAGCCACTTTTGACTTAATTATTATATTACCGATGTATCAGTTCCGTCTTGTGAACTTATTTCTAGTTGCTTTGTGGCGCGTTTCGGAACGATCGTTCCATCGTCAGACGCACATATCCCTCATAAGAGATCGTAAAACATTAAAATTTATTAATTAAAGTCAAACACATATCAACACTAAAAACTGATTTACGGCGGCAGTACTTGGACGGTGTACAGCGTGTCGTGTGTGGACGGACACTGACAACAACAGCCCGCGCAACATGTGACGTGGAGCCGGCTGTACAGGAACTCTCATTGCGTTATCATACAGAGCATTAAATTGGAACTTGATTTCGTTATTTTATATGTAATCTGGGTTGGGTTTAAATGCCTTATACGTTTTTCTTCAGTAGCATCCAGATGTATCTACCTTTATTACTATGTGTAAAGGATCAAGATTTGTATCTTAGTCAGTATAATTATAATAAATATTTATTAAATGTCAAAAATTCGAACTCGTTGTTAGGATATCTGTTTTGGGGTAAATGTTCTTTTAAACTCGTACTAAATGACCTTCCCGTTGGCCTACATAAAAATATTGATAATCGTTGTCTGTAATCCTGTATACACTTGTTTTTTCCCTGAAGAGCTTATCATTTTTTGTAGTCTAAGTGATTTCTATAAGGTGATATTTATACGAAAAATTACATCTGTAATTTTTGTTAAATTTCTGCATAATAAATTTAAATTTTTGAAACACACAGTTACATCATTAGTCTGTACGTAATGGTACTATACAAATAAATAAAAATAAATTAATTAGGTTATCTGCTGAGATTATTAAACATCTAAAAAGTTTACGAAATGCATATAAGCAGAAACGAGTATCTTTAATGGTTCCGATTACAGCAAGAAACCGAAGATTTGATTTTTCGAGAATTTGTGTAAACCAAAACCAGTTTCGCAGCGTATAAAACGCTCGCCTTTACTGCACTCTGCTTCTGCTCAAGCTGATCAAACACATTCTTCAGTTGTTAGTTTCTACCACTGACTTGATTGTTTAGTCAAGTTGTGGTTGTGGTAATTCAACACTTTTGTTAATTCTGTACACTTCCTTTTCGTAACCTTTAGTTCTTTAAGTTTAATTCACAATGGATCGTAACAAAATTATAGTCAGTATCCCTTCATTTTCATTCACTAGAAGAATTGTCGTCATTGTTAACTTCAAGAGTTAATTTTTCACAGAGCACGGCCAAATTCAGTTAAAAAGAACGTGAGCTTAACATGGTGTCAGCAAATAAACGTGATCTTTTCTCATTACTGGTAAACAATAAATAAAAATCAATCGTACTGGGAAAGATGGATTTTATCAAATAGATCGTGCAAGAATGCGATGCTACTTACGGATAACGGACAATGTGCCCGTGCTCTGAAACATCGCATTTCTGAACATAACCAAGCGATTTTGAATATACAGAAAATAAAGGTTTCACAGACCATTCCTTAAACCATAATCACTTTTTAGACACAAGAAACATAATATTACTGCTCAGCGTAGAAAAATGTAAAAAAATGGATTTATTGGAAATTTTAGAAATTAAGATATCGATTAAAAATAACAAAAGTGTAACAAACGGACAGAAAGAATTCTTCGTATCTCCTTTGTTAAAATCTGTTAGTTTAATTAATGTTAGTTTTGAAAATTTAAATATTTTGGGACGCCGGCGGCCAAAATTGAGTGAATGTTTTAGTATAATCACAAAAATGCATGTGTCGTTAACTAAACTCTGAATGTAGTGTTATGTTTTGGAAATTTCTAAACTTTGGGACACCAGAAAGCCCAAAAAGTGAGATAAAAGTTTGATAAAATCGCAAATTCCGTATGGGATATCAAATGGAAGAGAATTTTAACCAAAATCTGAATATAGTGTACAATTTTGAAAATTTGTTGTCTACAGGACCCAAAAATCCAGGCGAATTGTCAGAGTTAAGGGAATTTAGAAAACAGTAGGGTTATCGGGATTTCGGTTGATAGCAATTCAACATTAGAACATAAAATGGTCCATATCGTAGGATATGCAGATGATATTAATATTATGGCAAGATCCCAAGGAAGAGCAAAAGAGACCTTCCAGGAACTCAAAGGTGAAGGAGAAGAGATAGGATTACAGGAGAATACAGATAAAACAAAGGTTATGATCACCACTCGAAGGAAAACCAGGAAACCTGAACCGTTTGATATCGAACCACTAAACCTGGAAATAGTTAATCGGTTGAAATATTTGAGATGCTGGATGGCAGAAGATAATGAAGAAATAAATACAAAATAAATGAAATAAAGACAAGAATACAGGCCGCAAATAGAGCATATGCTTCGTTAACAACTATATTCAAGACAAGGAATATCCTCGTCAATCCAAGGTTACATTATATAAAGTTATTATTAGACCGGTGATAACATATGGCAGCGAGACTTGGACTCTGAACAAACAAGCCGCTAACATAGTCAGTACCGTTGAAAGGATAATATATGACCAATCCAAGTCAATGGGATATGTAGAATGCGTGACAGAGAGGAACTATGCAAGCGGTATAAAGACAATGCTCCATTGCATAGAAAGCAATGGGCAGGATGGAAAGCAACCGAATACCTAGGAAGGCACTGTTTAGTCAAATCGAGGGTAGAAGGCCTGTCGGAAGACCCAAACATCTCTGGACTGACGCAGTGGCGAGGGATGCTGATACTTTACTTAAAATGAAACGATGTATATCGATCGCTAAGGACAGGGAAAAATTGAGGCGGATGATTATAGAGGCTCAGGTTCGACTCCGAATTGTGACACCATAGAAGAAGAAGAAGAATCGGGATTTTCGTAATTTTTATGATAATTGAAAAATTATCTCTTATCAAAATTTATTAAATAATAAATGTACTTTATTCAAAATAGCGAGCAAATTCAGGGAGCATACTAAAGCGTTGTTTGTTTGCAATACTGTTTGGTAGGGAACATTAGCAAATTGTTATCACTGCCACCATAATACATTATTTCCTTCTCTCGGCCTTGGTGTGTGGATTCCAGTTGACAGATTTCCACGCACACGCACATTTATTTATTTGAAGAAGAAGACTTTGTATATGTACTGGTGGTGGAGCTTGTGGAAATATTTATATAAATGGCGTCGGCGGATATAAGATGATTGATGACGCAATAAGCACCTGACGTCATCAATCAGCTGAAATGTCACTGACAAATCTATCTAGCGACGGCAGTCGCAGCATCAGCACAGATATTTAGATGGCACTGTTAGCCATTTCCATTGCTTTCATAATTTCATCGCGCGCACGAGAGAGAGAGAGAGAGAGAGAGAGAGAGAGAGAGAGAGAGAGAGAGAGAGAGAGAGAGAGAGAGATTCATTTCGTTTCACGTTTACAGTGTATTATTTATGTTTTGTTGTGCGTTACTAACGACGTACTCAGACTGAAGCGAACGCGCGGGCATACACAAACAGCTGTGGGCGTGAGCAATGACGTCACGAATCTGGTTATTCTAACGTGGAGTTCGTAATGATTTCTTGCTGGATCGCCGCACCGCGAGGTTTTTGGGTTCGATTTCCATAATACCGATGGCTCTTACGTGGGGTCACTCTTTGCTCGTAGATAATGTCGTATCGTAGGTAATGCTCGTAGACATCTCGTTTGAAATGTCTCCTATGCGAGTGTTACCGGTTATGGCTGCCTCTAGGGCGCTTCTTGGTAGTGTATGGCTTTACCTTTGCGTCACCTTGAATTGATTTTCATATCCTTACTTTGTTCAATATTGTTTTACATAAAAATTGGTACAGATGTAAATATTGTTGCGACGGTCTCACTGATCGTCGTATGGTACAGTGGAAAACAAAATACAGACACCAATAAAATCACTAATTACTACTTTTAATTAACAACAATGTGAAATCAACAAGATACTCTCATACAGTAATTCAAGTTAAATTTGTCCACACGCAATAATCACTTTCCACAACAACCACTTGACCCTCACTTAATAAATCTCCCAACTTAACTCACCGACAATGCCAGCCGCTGTTGCTTATATTGGTAGCGTAGGTGTTCCAGAATAACTTTCCATCCTTTTGGCGGCGTGCTAGTTTAATTTGCGTATTTACAAGTGCTCTAGAACAGTCTGGTAGGTACTTTTGTAATGCGAGAGTGGACGACCTTGACACGAACTACGCACGCTGGGCTAGTCGAAAAGCGTGTAGAGCGACACTCTCGCCTTTTTGAGAGCGTTTCGTAATGTCGTAGAGTCAGCTGCATGGAACTAGTATCGTCAAGGTCACACCGCTTACTTACAGCGTTGCCACTAAGCAACAGTTTCCCTTTCTTCCGAAAAATGCTACACTAGTAAGTAAGCCTACTTAATGTAAAGAATATAACAAAGTGAGAAAGTTTGTAATACATGCATTAGAGTACATTGTTACATTGTCAATAATTCTTAATAATAATTACATCACAATTAATATATTGTTAATAATTAATTAACAATTAATGTCCGTATCTTATACATAACATTCAATTCGACGCGTCAGCTATAGTTTGTTTGAACGAATTTTATACGCATCCTGTGTCTTAAGCTTGCCCCATTTAATTATTGAAGACACCGCACTATTCGTGACTCAGAAAAATATTCTATTTTTATTTCCTGCGCTGCTTATTAATTAAGTAAAAAAATTAGAACTATACTATAAGATGTTACATGCACAAGTAGCATAAAAATAATGGTATGTATAAACGTGAAACGAATTGCATTTCTTAAGAAAATAAGGATAATTTTATAAACAACAAATACAAATGTCTCATGAAATAAATTTAAAATTCCTTATTTATTTATATATATATATTTTAACTTAAATCTTTAAATATAGAATTTAAATTTATAATTCTATATTTTATGCATTGTCCTTACTAATTTTATAATTAAAATTTTCCTTATTTTATGAACTATAGAATTCCTTATGACTATTATAAATAAGCAGTATGTTGAAAAACTCACCTTAAATAGGGTTAGTCACACAATTATCACTTTGCAAAGTGATAGCACAGAGCACATTCATAACACTCCTGAAGAAAACACGCACACACGGCTTTTTATGTTTCAATAAAAATAGAAAATACTACGCTTCGCTATAGACACGTTTACCACCTATATACACTTTTTAACACTCCTGCCTTATTCGTCTTCGGATTCACTGGACTCAGGTTCGCTGTCACTACTCACACGTAAGTGTATGATGAAGGGATCCACTGTGGTGTCTCTCGTGCACTGCTTTGAGTAATCGGCTTCTTGTAGTGCCTCCGCATGTCTTACGCACTTCTCCCAGTCTTCCTGAGTTATCCTGTCCAAAGCTTCGTGTGCAAGTTGTTCAATATCGGCCAATCTGAAAGTCGTATTCTTGTTTGCAACATACCGTTTAACTTGGGCCCATATCAGCTCGATCGGATTATACTGACAATGATATGGTGGCAGGCGCACTACTGTATGTCCCATTTCATTTGCCAGTTGATCCAATTCGTACGTCTTCTTGGCCGTTCGGATCTCTTCTTTAGAAAGAAGTTCATCCCTGGTTTCAGCTGTGGAAAATGAAATTCTCTTCTTACGCAGCCACTCCATGATATCCGCTTTACGCCAGTTTGAACATGGTGGTTTATCTATTTGTACAGAATGATAGCTGGCATTATCCATCACGATGACAGAGCCTTCTTCCAAGGAGCGCAACATACCAACAAACCAGGTCTTAAAAACTTCAGCATTCATTTCTGTGTGGTAGTCAGATGCAGCTGAATGCTTACTGCCACGAAAGACAAGTTTGGCACCTGCTATGAAACCTGTACTTGCGGATCCAGCATGTGCAATAATCAGCCGGCCACCTCTACCAGTAGGTACTTTCAGCCCACCGTTCCCTCTGGAGTCTTGCCAGATGTATTTATTCGTATGATTCTGTGATATCCAGGTTTCATCCAAATAAATTATAGGCCTGTTGTCCTCCGTACGATGTATATGCATGGTTCTCAAAAACTTCGCTCTCAAGGCAGCAATGTCTCTGCGCTCCATTAAAAATTTTCGTCCATCGTTGCACTTCTTAAATTTAAAACCAAGCACTTTCAGAAGGCGAAGTACGGAGGCTTCTGAACCAGAATAATTGATTTTCTGACAGAGATCAGCTCGAATTTTGCTTGCAGTGGGGTATTCCCCTCGGTCGTAATATTCTAGTACGGTCCTGCGGACTATTTGTTTATTAAGATCGTCCAGTTCAGTGTTTTTGTGTTCCCGTTTATACCCTTTCCTTGGAGAACTGAACACAACACTCACGCCTTGATCATCTGCCGAAGCAACGGTATTGCTAATACGTTGCACCGACTGTTCAGAAATGCCACAAGCTTCCGCTGTCAATTTTCGAACTTGTGCAAAGTTTATGTTCCTCCTGGCTTCTTCATTATACGCAAGATTTTTAAAAAACTTGTAAACGTTTGCTATGATGACTTTACTTTGTTTTCTAATGTCCTCTCGGCCCGCACGTACACCACCGCTGCTTGTACTCGAACTAAATGTAGGATACTGTTCCTCAATATCACTCATAATAAATACAAATTATTGAAATAAACTAATACACACACTGTCTACAATAAAGACGTCAACCGTTCACATGAAACGCACAAAATGTCTGTCAACAATACTAAGGACGATAAATATTTTGGATGTTCGTCTCTTCCTCACCTCGTCCACCCAACCTACTTGGAATGGGGTACTGTAACTGAAATGGGATTGGCTTTTGTCACAACAGCGACAATTTTGTTTACAGAAATTGCTCAGTCCTATTTATCTTTGTGCAACGGAAGAAAGGTAGTAGCGCGGGCAGTAAACATACACATTTTTGAGGGGATTATAAAATGACAAAGGCATTCATAAAAGTGTCAGACAGCAATATTTACCGAAAAGACATGCCGACAGGGTATACGCAATGTGCATACCAAATGTGTACATATACCTAACAGAACTTCCGAACCATATGGCTTAGGAATGACCGTGTAGAGAACAAAAACAGATTCATTTACAAAAGGGAAAAGACCGTGAGTATGAAAAAATTAAAGCGACAACAGCAGGCAAGGTCAGCGTTCTCAGACAACTGTCAGTCTGTAGGATAACCGCCCATGAAGAAAACAGTAAAACTTTAATAAGTAAGTGCACTGTACGGAAATCACAAAATAACTGACCTAATGGTACTTCGTAAAGTTAGGGTGTTTATTGCTAAAAGGTTTAGATTCTAACATAAGAAAAACCAGCACAGTATAAATAGTAGTTTCAGAGAACTGCAAATCGTAACAAAAAAAAAGCCAAAGAAACAGAAGAAACGCAAAGATAGAAATTCTGTAGATATTTACGCGACAACAAAAAATATGTTGCCGACTCACACAAATTTTTAGAGCTCAAATACTGGCGCCCAGAATTTAACTGAGTAGTGTTACCCACAACTAATTATTCCTGATAAAACAAATTCATTTACGCGATACGCATAAATAAATTTGAAACGAAGAATATAATGTGGATGTATGAAATTTGTTTTCGTAACACTGCTAAAACGCTACACACTGTACTAGCCGGCAACAACGCTGGGCGAGGGGCGTGGAGGTGACAGGGAGAAGCAGTGAAAGTGAGTGACCTTGACGATACTACTTCCATGCAGCTGACTTTAGCAATAATAAAAGTGGAAGAAATAAGTATATTCTTAAGAAATATTATTATAGGTAAAATATGTGCGTGTACACCTAGATAGCCTGTAAACCGTTTCGGAACCGTTAATTATCGTGTCAAAAAGCAAGACCGTACTTGGGAACATGTTAACGATTATTGCACGAATAGAGTTGTGTTACCTATTACTGCTTTAAAACTGCTATTCTTTTCGACACATTTATTTTTCTTCATACACAGGTAACAAAACGTTTTTAGGCGGTCCAAAACTTGAAAGGGACACTGTGAGGTATTAATTTTGTCAAATTCGTAAATATACCAACTTTGTATCTTATAATTTGATGCAACACATAGACTTTTACAACTTTTTTCAAAATATTTACATTAATTTTTGCCCTGTACTGACTGTAAACTTAAAAAATTTTCTCTATAAACACTACTGGAGGTCGAGTTAAAATTCCCTTTATCTTAGAGCCGGTATGGATATTTGAAATTTAGTGGTACTTGTCGGGCCCCGGGTGTTAAACTATGAAATAACTTTCAAACTGTGAAGTTACTATATTCAGACTGCGGTTAAAATTCTCTTCAATTTGATACGCCACACGGTTGATGCGACTTTTTCAAAAGCTTGATGGTCTTATTTTGTCCCCTGTCACCCTATTTAGGGGGGGGACAATATCAAGAACAATACTGTTCCGAGGGGTACAAGTATGGAGACGCGTGCAATCGGTTGACGCGTTCAAGTGTTACCTCGAGACATCCCCCAACTAGACAGACAGACAGACAAATGCTAAACGGCCGGGTTAAAACTGAGAACTCTCTTCGATCGTTCAATGATTTCCCCCGGAATTATACAACAATTAAACGTGAAAATTTAAACTGTTTGGCATTCGCAGATGACTTTGCTATACTTTCTGAACATCTTACATCTGCAGTAACACAAGTTAATTTTTTAGAGGACATAGCCAGTTGAACAGGCTTAAGAATTTCTGCAGAGAAAAGCAAAATTTCTCACGAACATAAAAATGCGCCAAAATTCCTGGTAACAGATATTAGTCGAATAGAGAGGGTTCGAAAATTTAAGTATCTAGGAGAAATAATTCAAGAGAACGGTTTAGAAAAATCTGCTATAGAAGAAAGGATTCATAAGATGGAAAGGGCATATGGTATAACTAAAGATATTTACAATAAAAAGTGCATATCTAAAAATGCGAAAATAAGGCATTACGGTATATTAGTGAAGTCAGAATGCCTATATCCAAGTGAATGTCTACCATTGAATTATAATTTAGACATACTAGAAATATTGAAAGACCAATTATTAGGAAAATATTAGGCCCACGAAAAACTTCAGAAGGATGGAAATTAAGAAGTAGTGATGAAATATATCAAAGTATAGAAAAGATAACAGAAACAGTGAGAAAAAGAAGACTATTATTTTTTGGTCATTTATATAGAATGGACGACAATAGGTTAACAAGGCAGATCTTCAAATATCTGTGGGGGGAAGAAGTCAACATCAAGTTGGATTAAAGAAGTCCAAAAGGATTTAGAAAAAAATATACACGCAGAAGAAGCAATTGAAAGAGACGTTTTTCGGGCAAAAGTTTTAAAAAATGGAAGGAGTCCAGGGTAGGAGAGAAAAAAACGCAGGTTCTAAGTGGACTGAAGACAGGAAGAAGAGAAACAGTGAAAAGATGAAAGAATTTGGAGAAAAAGATAAGAACAAAGAATAAAGAATTGAAATTGGGATGTGGTCCTTAGATGGCAGATACAAAAAAAAAAAAAACGTGAAAATTTGCTGAATAATAATTATATATGCCAAATAAATACTGTATGGTCTCTTGAATGATCAGGTGTATCAGTGATTACCTCATAACTAGTTAAAGTTAGAGTTACAATGACATTAAGCAGTGTATGTATTGAAGGAGGTAGTCGATTCAGTCCCAACAAGTAAGTAAAGTGATCTGTTTCAGACGGGCAACGCATACCGTATTGCAACGAAACAAATTAGGGATGCATAGGTGTTAATTAGAACTAATAATATATAATAGAGTCTCTTATCTGGAGATAGGAAAAACTCGCACAGAGAGTACGTCTGATTAGGACGAGTTGTAGACGAGAACTGTACGAAATTTTCTCTACCAGCGCACATCATAAATGTAAATTGAAGCTCCTGATTGGTTAAAAATTAGAACACGTAATAGATTTCTACCTCGATAGCACGAAATCGTGTAAAACTATGCCAGAGCCTGCAAAATCTTGTATAGATTTTATCTAAAAGTTTTATGACTTTTCTGCAGATGAGGCTTCTATAGAAAATGAATTCAGTTAAAAAATACATATTAAAATTATATGTTCTGAGTTTATGACATATGAAAAATGTAGCGCTATTGCTGACGCATACGCTGTCCAAGCTTAATTTCGATACGTTAATTATTATAGGAGATATTAAGGAAAACACAAATAACACCCGCACTCGAGCACAAAACTTGTACTTCACATGACAGAGAATTAGTTTTTGGGCATTTTGACATATAACACACAATTACCCATCTCTTATTTCAAAACTTAGACCTACAGCTACTTTACAAAATCTGAACAAAATTAATTTAAAACATGTCTGTAACGTCATAAAGTGTGTAATAGCGTCTTCGCATACTTAAAATGATTCCTACTGCATTGTTCTATTGCAGTATATAAAATCCATGAGTATCAGTTTAGATATTCACGATGTTTCCTTTGAAATGAGACTTCGATACATGGCCACGTTCTACGGTCACCGTATGTCCCACCAGACTGTGGAACGAGCGAAGCGAGCTCTCCGTGTCAACTCGACCGTTTGGCATGTGTCTGTCTGTCTCATTTTTGAGGTATGCCTCACAATAACTTTTAAATGCATCAACCGATTTCGGTTAAACGTGGCATGCGTGTCCATATGTTACCCGTTTACGTTTACCCTGGTGTTTTTTCATATTGATCCCCCAAAACATATAGGCCTAGGCAAAAACATGAAAGTGTCAAAATTGTGGAAAATAATCATAAAACCCTTTCTAGGTACCAAATTAAATGTATGCAGCCTATCAAATTAAAATAAATTTTAATTAAATTGTGTGCGTTTGGAAACTTCAAAAAATTAGGACGCTAGGGCGCAAAAAGTGGGTCAAAAGTTTGTTAAAATTTCCGATATCAAATTAAAGAGAACTTTAACGAAAATCTGAACTTTCATATTGTAAATACAAAGTTCAGAGAAATAATAGAAGTAGTATTTTTTATAGACTGCGTTAAATTTATTTCATTACTTTATAATATACAACTAACTTAAATACACTGCAAAACAAATTTACCGTTACCGAGGCACGGCCTTCTTGAGTCGCTCCCGCTGCCGTTGCCGTCCGTGCTGTTTGAGGTTCAATTTGCGACTTCCGGCTGCGCGGTGGGCCATTGACGCCAGGTACAACCGACCCTTCTTTTTTAGTCTTCTTCAGCGGCGCAACAACTCATTACTGAGTCAAGGCCACCTTTTCTTAGGTTTCTGCACATAAAAAAGTTTGACAGATGGGACATGTGAATTCTCCGATCCAACCCCCAACCTGGAGGACCAGGAACTTTGATTTCTGGGTGCTCTTCCCCTCAGAGAGTTGCTTTCACCTCAACTGACGAGCGCTCTCTGCCCGGTCGCAGTAGGCTAACTGACTCAACCCATATGTGCAGGCTACTATAGCCTCCTTCGCCTCCACACTAGATGCAGATCCTGCTGCCTATGTGCAGCATCCTGTCAGTCCAGGACCCAGGATACCCCCAGACTGCCCTGACACAACCCCCATCTCTCGTTTGCTAACCGATCCACTCCGCCGAAGGGATTGGTTACCACAACCTTGGAGTGGATTGCCACAACCGACGTGTTCCCGTGAGTGGAGTTGGGGGTCACACCCCCTTTGGACCCCACTTCTTTTTTAGTATGAACATATATTTCTAATAATAAACTTTTAATAATAAAAAATGAATCTTAAAAAAAATAAACTTTTTTTTCCTGAAACACTACAAGGTAGGCTTCAAAATAAGATGAGAAAATATTTGGAATCGATCGACTAAATCCTCGACCTCTCCTAGTGTTGCATTTCAGGACGAGACGATAGAACATTTGTAAATAAATTTGAAAACTTACCAAAAAAACTTAATTTTCTAAACCTGGTGGCCCCCTCTTTAGTCCGCGACTGGTAGTGTGTGTTTCAATAGTGTCAAGTTGCTACTGACTGGTTATTCATGTCCTGTATTTATTGCTTCTGAGACTATTTTGGATTTATAAATTTTTTGGTTTTGTATGCGTTTAGGTGTTCAATACTATGTTTTTTTGAATTGTTTTTTTTTGCTGGCCTATATGTAACATCTGTTGCCATGTTTGCATTCTATTTTGTATGTGCCACTATTTATTGTTTCATCTTTGTTGTATGAATTATTTACTTTTTGTACATATTGTTTTTGTTTGCTTTGTAAGCCATTTTAAATGTCTCTATTTTACTTCCATTTTCAGTAAGGAAATGGAAGTATGGCGATTGCGAAAAAATCGTGTTCGCGATAAGGACAGATTCTGATTGTACTACCCCCAAAACACGAAGAAAAGTCATTTTCCGAAAAGTGTCTGTGTGTAGAATGTTTTCTATGGCGAACGATAACAGCCGCAAAATCAAAAGAATCGAACAATTTTTTGCATATTGTAACGTGACCTACGGTAACACAAGGTTTACAAGTATAAATAAGTGAAGAAAAGCTGTATAATAAAAATTATTAAATAGGAAATGATAGAACAACACCACTAACTGAATTTGACGTAGACAAGGACAATGACGATGACGAGACCCAATAGATTGGAAAAGGTGATCCAGAGAAAATAGTTAAAATCATAATATAAAAAAATACCCAATTGTTAAAAAGAATCATAAATGTAAAAGTACAAAATTAAGTAGGAAAATAAATAGTATGTAATCAGTAGGAAATGTAAAAAGAAAATGAAATGTAACAACAAATATACTGATAATATATAGAAAGAGTGGTAATAAGTAAACTAGCAAAGGATAATATTATAAAATAAACTTAAATAGCAATAATTAAGTAGGAAAGTGGTGATAATTAATGAACCTTGATAGGACCCAGTGTTAATAATTACATGAAATATAAAATACAATGTTAGAAGGTGAACAAAAAAAGTGATAGTTCAGTAAGAAAGATAATAATAACTAATGAACCATGATAGGACCCAGTGATAATCAATGAACTACATAAAAACGCTAGGTAATAAAGTGAAGTGTAGTCAGGAATAAAGAAAGAACTTGTGATAATAGCCTATAAGTAATAACTGGACCCAAATATAATAAATAAATTGTATAAATTATAAGGGACAGTAATAAGTAGATATTGGCATAGTTTTAATGAAATCAGAAAATGTTTGTATACGATATAACAATGTTTGTTAGAAGCAAACCACTAATAATTGTTTTCCATTATTTTAAGGAAGTGTTCTAGTATATAATAAGGATGGGAAGGAGTCCATTGTTTTATTTTTAATGAACTAAGTTTATAAATTTATATTAACCACTGTTAAAAATAATGATAAAAGACTAATATGTTATGCTGAAAACAGGTAAAGGGAGTTAGACACTGTAGTCTATAAGTGAAATTATAAGGGAATACTAGTACACACCTACTGTTCATTTTATTATATTTTGTTATGGTTTTAATTAACCCCAAATGTTATTATGTTGAATATTATGTTTAACAGAACCGTTTAAAATACATGTAAAACCTTAGACACTAGCATTGGCCTAAAAGGTTTGTTAAGGAATGATGTTATGTTATATGATGATTAAAAAATAATCAAATGTTATAATTTAGTCTGGGTTATTACAGTAATTATGTTTAAAAGCACTTAAAGTTAACAAAATTGACATGGACAGTTGTAATGGGTATAGGGGAGGTGAATTATGAACTCTAGGCAATAGGCCTATAACTGGTAAATAGAAATTTGTAAAATTTAAGACAAAACAATAACAACTGATAAAATAAAGTATATAATCCGGTTAGGTTTCATAATAATAGTGTAGGACACAAAACTGGATAGAAAATAATTAGTTTAAAGGTAATTCACCAGAAGAAACCCAAATGGAAAATGTAAGAATCTGATATAATTTGAAAAAAGGTAACCTTATGAGATATCAAAATAATTTGTAAACAAAAAGCAAACTAATGGTGTTATTATATTTAAGATTACAGGTAGTATAAGAGAGTTATAACAGTTTAAAGATTTTTAGTAATTTTGTATAGAAAAATGTTAGTTTTATATAACAATGTTGTAAATTATCAACCAATGGGAGTTAGTGTTTGGAAGCTAGCAACTATGGTAACCAGTAAATAAATTGTACGATTCCATTATTAGCTCTTGATGCGTGCAGACGTATTAAACCGCAATGAGTAAAGAAAATAATTAATTAAACAAAATCTATAAAAATTAATGACGAAAATAGTAAACTAAATTACAGAAATAACATTAACACTCAAATGAATTAAAAAATTACCAGAAGAAATTAAATTATCCATGAGGAATTGCTGAGGAATCCCAAGTGACTGAATACGAACCATTGGAAGGAAGAAAATATCTAAAACCCATAAATGAATGACGGAATTTTCAATAACAAGGATGACTGATGAAAAATAAACACCTTAACCGAATAACTAAGAAAAAAGAAGAATTTAAGTAACGAAAAAAGGACAAGCAGCAGTATTCGTGAGAAATATTACCCGGATAGAAGAGACAGAGGATTGTTAAGTACATTTTAAAATACGACTTAACAGTAAAACACAAGAAAACCAAACAATAAGTGAAAATATACCTTCAACATCATTTATCACTTTTTAACAAACACTTGAACTTTCTTTGATTAAATGAACACCTCAAATTGAAGAACAATCTCAATCTAACATTGATTCCTTAAATGAATATATTTTAAACGTAAAATTTACTAAACTCAGATAACCTCCAAACGCTAAATCCAGTAGCTATAGTTCAGCACTGTAATTATAAGTGTATCACATTTTCTATGTTGTTTATATGGTATTTGTAAAATTTTGTACTTTTATTAGTCCATTTAACAACATTTTCTGTAGTCCCAAGAACTTCGACCTGAGATTATAAATAAACAAAAAAATCAACTACATAACCCTAGTCTCGTTACAACGGCTGGACAGAATAGCCAACCGCTAATAATTAAACCTGCCGGCGCAAAATAAAATATATAATTTGGAAGAAATTGTAATAAGAAAAAAACAATTGATAATTGTTAATAAAACATAATAGAAGCATTGAACTGTATGTTTGATTTTATTTAACTATTCTTTAAAATTTGAGTACTCACTTAAAAAAAAAATAAATAAATAAACTTTGCAATTTTGGTTTACCAAGAAGGGTTGGCAAACCCGAAGTTGAGGCAGAAAATACGAATTTGAACGTCCGAACTGGTGAATAGATACTCTCCACTTGTAAATGTTATAAAGGGGAGAATCACGTTGTATTACAAAATTGACGCCAACAACGTAGGGCTTTTAAGACGCATTTATTGAATGTATTATAAAATTGACGCACAAACGTGTGGGTTTCCAACCATGCTTAAGGTGTATTACAATATGTGCCCGAGATGTAGAGGACTCAAGGGCTATTGATTTTGGTGAAGATCGGTTAAGGGGAAGAGGTAGTTTACCTACAACGTTTTACGTTTTAATAAGAGTAAAGTACATAAATTTGATAAATAAAGTATGCTGAAAAAAGGTCATAACAACCCACTGTAGAAAGGTAGACGAAATATCTATAAATGAAAAGGGTAGTTAAAGGGGGATGGGTAATTTTTTGTATTGATGTTATAAATTTATTCGACCGAAAACTTGAAATTATTTCAATAAAATATTAACAATTGATGTTCTGTTTGAACAAAATTATGTAACCACGGATAGGTAAACAAAATAATAATTATTCGTTTTCAGACATTCACAGATTACAAACGCTGGGCGGTATTCGCTTCCTTTCGCGTTCTTTAATTAAAAGACAATTTAATTTAATTCTTTATTTTTAAAATATTAAGAACTAGGTACAATTCCTGTTTTGATTATCTTTCTCAGCGTTTTTACCAAAAGCATGCTGATATATTTAGTTTCCTTGGGAGTGTACATAATAAAATTAATTTTGTAATTAATTAGAACATTAAAATCATGTATGGTTCTCCATACCGATTTTAAAATATTTTTGTAAATTTTGTCGTTCTGTTGTTTATGTACGTGAATGTACGTTTTTTTGCTTAAAAATTAAAATATTTTGTAAATAAATTGTTTTTGTACGTATGGTTTGTTTTGTACATATGGGTATGGTGACTTTATGAACGCCCGATGTAAGGTGGATTCTTATTCTGCTGGAGAAGCGATCAGGGATCGTCAGCGATCGAATGACGCAGTGTATAGAAGTTTTGGCGTAAAGACGGTAATATTATCGTTCTATAGAACTTCCCTGTAACAAGCCCAGCTGAGCTCACTGCGCGTCGTATGATATTATTGTTTCGTACATTCGTTCCGTTAATCAGTCTCTCTCTCCCTCTCTCTCTCTCTCTCTCTCTCTCTCTCTCTCTCTCTCTCTCTCTCTCTCTCTCTCTCTCTCTCTCTCTCTCTCTCTCTCTCTCTTTCTCTGTAACACACACACTCCGTTCGACGCAAAACGATGTACCACAGAAGTATAAAATGTGCGTAACCTTTAACCTTTCCGATGACCTTTCGTCTGTAGAACTGCGGTGCGGGGGTGAGTGAGTATCAGCTCGCGCGATATAATTAATCTAGTTAATCAGTGATTCGCGGTAGGTAGGATTGGTGTGTATTTACAGCATCGGCTTCAGCGTATCAACCCTTCCTTCTCTCTATACGATATATATATATATTTTTTTGTTTTTATTTTGGCAAGGCTGGTTTTCAGGGTGCGCGGATCAGTGTAGGAGGTAAGGCCGATTGTGGGGAGGGGAGGGGTTGTTTGCCATCCGTACTTGCCGAGACGTTGTCGCCGTTCATTCGTATTATATTAATTAATTTACCGTGTTATCCGATCGTTTGAATGTGAAGGGGGAATATAATTAATTAATTAAATATAGGCATTGAGTAATGAAGAATGATCGAGCTGAAACGCGGTGCGTATTTTAGCTGTTTATTTTTTGTTTTGTTTTAATCAAGAAACAAGCAGCGGTTGTTTGCCTTCAAATAAAATTGATAAAATACGATACCATCATAGGAGAACCAGGCTTTACTTGACGTAATTTGTAATTTCGACGATTGGGGAAAAATTTTTAAACGATACTCGGCAGACTAGTTCATTCCAAGGATATATTACGTTGGCTGTCACGACCTGAGTCAACATCGTTGCAGATACTATGTTGGGCCGTGGTCGATTGATTGAAATGTCTCCGAACGTTTCGCCCACACCTGCGGACATCATCTTCAGTAGATGTGCGGTGCATCACCTCAACTGTGAGGCGCGTTCGGCCTGTAATACTTGCGAACGTTTTCTTCCTTTCCTGCTTTTCTTTCCTTCTTTCTTTCTTGAAGATGCCCTTAGGAGTTGTAGCCTTAACGTTTATGGACGTAAATTTAAACAATCCACCCCTGCCCAACAGCCCGGTACATAGTCTTCTCCTCGTCCAACACCACCACCCCCGACCGCCACCGACACCACCACCACCACCACCACCACCAGCAGGATGTTTGCCTTTGTCTACTATTACGCCTATGGCAGTCCATGGAGTCCATTAATCAGCTGAAAGCTTGTAATAAGCTGTTACACTTTATATCTCTTTCCTGCCAATTGTTACGACTGCCTTTAATTCCCAGTAGGTCCAGGTGCAGAGGGCACAATGCAGGCGTGCCCGATGACTGCCTGTTGCTCTCTGAAGTGCTTGTTAGCTTTCATGGTACTTTTATTTTGGATTTAGGATGGGCGTTTATTATAATTTATTTAGTCATCTTTTTATTTTTTTGGCACAAGGACAGGATGCAGCATGGAACGGGGGAGTCTCTATGGACCCTTCCCATGGGCAGGCGGGATTTGCATTCCCGCAACGGGTCGTTACTCCTGGGGAGGAGGGGTCGTCGAGCAGAGCTCGTGGGCGCCTGCGTTTAAGGGGGAAGTCCTTCGTCCGTGCTGAGGTGACGGAGGTGCTGGGAAGTTGAGGTGGAGGCACGGTCGAAGAGTTTGTCGTAAGAGATCGCAGATATTCGTCGAGCGATGGTATCTTCAACCCTTGCCTGATGATATCGTTTCTGAAAAACCAGAGAGAGTCGGAGATGTAACGGAGACTACAGTACTCGAAGGCTTCCAGGCGGTCGACAACGTCGAACTATAAAGCAGGGACCAAAATGCTGGCGCTGCGTGTGTCAGGGAACAACAGATATGTCGAGAGCTTCGTGGGGACTGGCAGTGGCCCTAGATTGTAAAAGGTTGGCTTTGACGCCGCGGGCGGCTCCCTGGATTATTTTGGACACGTGGGCTGTGAAGGTTAGGCGTTGATCAAGAGTGACGCCTAAGTACTTCACAGTACGTTTCCAAGTGATGGGCAGGGCCGGCCCCAGCGCTTCTGCCGCCCTGTGCTCTCTCGCATTTGTAAGAGCCACCCCTCCCTATTTTAACTCTGAACACATTCACGGACACTCTAAAGATACGGCGATTGCCATCAAATGACGACTAAGAATGTTTGCATTGGTGTGTTTATCAGATAACTGGAACTTTTTCGCATTTACGATGCGGCGAACAGCTACAATAAAAATTGTAGAGACAATACAAGGAATCATAAGACAATAAAAATGTATGCCTATGTGATGACTTAAAATTAAAATACTAACTAAAATTCTAACAAAATTAATTTATCATATATCTTGGTTAAAAAATACTCGTCTAACTTTTGCACTGGCAAACTCCTTTATGACTTCGTTGTAATCAAGTGATTCAGCTAACTGATGTTCTGTAGATATAGTCGCCTTCGTTTTCGATATAGGCTATAGTTTTCGACTCTTCGTTAAACTCCGCTGACTTTACTATATATAAAGTAATTCTTACTGATCTTACATATTGTGATGAAATTAAGTGAATAATTTTATTTTTCCCTCAATTTCAAAACAGCCTGGAAGCTGCCGAGCTGGGCGGTCGCACGGTTCGCCCCTGTCTGGAGCCGGTGATGGGGGTCCCGTTGAGAGAGAGCATCCAGTGTGTCTGGTGATTGTAGTTACACCAACGACAAAAAGAATGACAGTCCCTTCGAAATATTTGAACGGTCTTGCGTTTGTGTGTGTGTTCGTTATTAGTAATTCATTGTAGGCACGTGTTTGATCAGCCACTTTGCTCCGACCTACACTATAAGCCTTCAGTATTGCTGTCGCTGTCGCTGCGAACTTCCAGATATCCAATATAGCCTATTAAACAGCGGTCGATACCATACTTTGCTTCCTCAGCTATTTAATGAAGCTTTCTGATTTATCACAGTAATACGCAGCTTGTTACTTGATTAAGTGGATGTCAGTGATTTCGTTGTTTTTCTTCATCACATTTTTCAATTATATTACTAATTATTTCGCGATTTTCACTGCGAACAACGAAACTTGTTTTCTTTGATCCTTGAAGAGACATTGTGAACAGACAGCTACAATTAAACAAATAACAGGATGATTCACTCACTAACTGAAAGTACACTAATCCTAAACGATAGTTCACAAATTCGTATTTTTAATGTTACTGTAACACAACTGCTTAAAAAGTACCAACAGGATAATTCACTCACTAACTGAAAGTACACTAATCCGAACGATAGTTCACAAATTCGTATTTTAAATGTTACTGTAACACAACTGCTTAAAAAGTACCAACAGGATAATTCACTCACTAACTGAAAATACACTAATCCTAAACGACAGTTCACAAATTCGTATTTTTAATGTTACCGTAACACAACTGCTTAAAAAGTACTAAGTTGTAAACACAATGCCAATAATACGTATTCTTTAAACGCACTTACTACCGCGACGGTAAAAAGCGGACTGCAATAATATTACAAAATCTGTAGTCGCCTGACTTTGTGATGGACGCCAGTTTGCTCTGTGAACAGGGCTGTGCTGATGAATCATTGGCCTTGACAAACAAACGATACCAACACACACACACACACACACACACACACACACACACTCACGCATACTTTATCCCCTTCATCAGAGACACAGAGTTCAGTCTCATGCAGTATAGGCTATAATCACGTAGTGGTTATTTGTCTTCAGTTAATTACGCGCAGAATGTCAGCAACTCCGGCATACAAATGCAGCCTACAGTTTTGAATTCGTTACCGGGCGGTGCAGTGCGATCAATTTAAACCATGGTAACAAGCTGCGTTGCAGCACCCTTTGTGTACGTTTCAACGTTTCAAACTGTGGACATTGTTGCCACATCGTTGTTCGTGGTAACGTAGGCTGCAGACATCGTCCAGCAGACGGAGTAGTTGTAGGCCACAATGCGTATCCCAATAAAACTTATTAAGAAACAAAAACATACCAGTGTAAATCGATGTCACAATCGTAACGCACTAATTATATGCTACAAACACTCGATCCGCGCTAAAGAAAATCGCTCACGTAACTGTCTTGACAACGCCAGACGCTTTTGCTATTATAGGTCGCGCAGAGGTCCAGTATAGCTTACTGCACGCCGGCTTAATGCGTGTCTCAAGTATTCTTGAACACACTAGAACCTAATTGTGCGCGGCCTTGACTGAGGCAACACCTGCCACACTGGACGGAGGGTGTGGAGAATGTTCTGGGCTGTTCGAGAGGCTTGTAGTTGTACAATACGATCGTTTCTACCTGATGTCATGCCAAACATGACCACACGCCGCATGATGCGATTTCATCATTCTGTCAGTTCACACTTTTAACTTGCGTCTACGCGCATATATAACTCGTGGGCAGCTGCAAATCTGGCAAGGTGGGGAGCTCAGCTGATTGTGGTTCGAATTCTAACGAAGACGTCCGAAAATTATATTTAAATTATAAATATATCACTACTGACTCGGTATAATCAATGGACACGTCATGGACAACAATTAAAATTACATTAAGGTACTACATGAAAATTTAAATTTGATTATTAAATAGAATAATATAAGAAATATTAAAATATGATTACATTAAGGTAATATTTATTATTAAGAAAAATCGTTACAAGAAATAGTTTATACTATTACTAGCAACAATCGTGCGCTTGGCTGCAACTAAATTTCTTACAAAACCGCGAATATCTCGAAAACGAAAAAGCGGATCTTATTGAAACAAAAACCAAAATAAAATTTGGAATTTTCTATAAATTTCACTTGCTGACACTTTACGTTATCCGAAGCAGTGGCGTAACTACCGGGGAGGGAGCATCCCCCGCCCCTTCAGAGCTACTCAAAATTTCAGCACAATTCCGTGATCACTTAACTTAGGTCTATTTGTAAGCCAGTTGTTCGTGTTAAAATAATACTTATAAATAACTTCAAAAATAAAATGAATGCAATATTTGTAAATTAAGGCCTTTATTACACACACACAACTGTGCAAAAGAAGTTGTGGGACATTGGATTAAATGTAGCGTATTACACTTACTGCAATTGGTTGCACAGTTTGCAATCAATTGCAAGGTAGTTGCAAGCCTTGCAACTGCTTGTTGTGCAACCTTTAGTTTCACGCGCTCGTTGTGGGGCATGGATTCAAATGTAGCCTATTACATTATTACATAGTGTGCAGTTGATTGCACGCAATTCGCTTGCGCGCGCATTTTGTAGACAACAAAGAAATTTCATGACTTTAGACACAACATATAGAATTTTCAACAAACCGCCAATATCTCAAAAACGAAAAGGGGGATTTTATTGAAACAAAAACCAAAATAAAATTTGTAATTTTTTCGAAATTTCACTCGTTGAGACCATATACAGTAGTACGAAAGTTTATCGCATGCCAAAAATTTCATGACCGTTTTAAATCTCTGTTCTTGAAAATTTATAGTTATTGGTTCAAATTTGTGTCTAAAACCATCCTCAAACTTCAAGGAACACGGTAGTGAAAGAATTTTCTTTATCTGACCAGTAGTTTCTGAGGTTAGCCGAGACAACGAGACAAACAAATTTTACCTCTCTGTAATGGTAGTATAGTTGCCATAATTGCAAAACAGTTGCAGCCTGTTTTTACTACCGTGCAAGTAGTTTCATGTAGGCTTGAAATCAGTTGCATGCAGTCAGTTACGTAGTGTAAAAACGCCTAATAAAATGTATTGACAATCACTCAAAATTTGGTAAATAACGTATGTATTTGCAACGTTAAAAAACAGTTACGCAAGGCGTCAGAAAACGAAGACGTGGCTTTTTGGTTTACCTTTATTTTTTCGCTCAGACACACTTTCCCTTAAAGTGTTCTCTATGACGTGAATCCTTTAGTGTGATGTCTGTGTTATTTGAACCGTTTCTGTATACAGGACAACTAATATTTTTTTGACTTTATTTTTGGAAGCAAAAGATTTTATTGCTGCATTTTATATAAAAAATTACATACTTTAACTCTAACTGTAAGTTGCTTAAAACATTCATGGGAAAACATCCTTAAAGTGGAAAGGGATAATACAAAAGCTGCTTTATCAAAGACTTATTTTCACAAGATTATTAAGAATACAAGTTTAGAAGTAAAGTGGTTCCTGTCGTTGACACGAGATATAGGCCTACAGTAGAACGTCACCAATTCGGCACCTACGGAACCGAAGAGGTAGGTGACGAATTACTGAAATAGACGAATTATTGATGGAGTAAGAAACAGACCCATTATAGACAATATAATATGTTTTATAACAACACTACCAATGCACAGTACTAATGTTATGCTCGAACATATTTATTGCTGGAAATTTCCAAATTCAAACAAGTAAAGCACTGTAATTGCAAAAAAAAGAAAGTTAAATGATTGTGGGTTAAGGTTCTGTGGATACGTATGTAACAATTTCATCATCACTAAACATTTCGTAGCCTACATCCGGTAAGTCTATTTCACACCAATTTTTGACGTCGTCTTCATTGAAACTGTTAAATGCTGGTTGGAATCGGCAGATGTCTAACAATTCTGATGTAGGGTCAAGACCTTCTGGTTCTGTAGACGCTGGTTGTAATCCAGGTGGCCGTAACTTATTCCAGGCGGATTTTAGAGGTTTTCCGGAATACCTGGCCAGCCGTCAGCAACCCGACTGAATTTTGGAAAACGTATTACGCTGTAACAACAGAACACAACACTTATTGTGCCGCGTACACAATTACGAAATACCCATTCTCGGAACCAATATCTTCCGCAATCCGTTCTCTTGGCTATTATTAAGTAGAACCCCGGCCACAATCAGCACGTTTCTGGTTTACCCCAGCTATAAGTAGAGCGTATATGCTACTCGCTTGTTAATAAAAAAAAGAAAGAAAAGGCTTGAATGGGCGACGAATTACAGAGGGAGACTAATTAGTGAGGTTCCATTGTATTACCTTTACTTTGAGTAACAATTAATCCAGATAGCGTATTTTATAAAATCAGCCTTTTCCCTGAACGCAAAGAATTTATAATATTAAAATGGAAGAATTCTGAATTTCTCATTTTTATAACGATGAAATTGAGAGAGGGGGATCCAACCTTCAAGCTAGTCTCATCCCCCCCCTCCACAGTAAGCAGTTGACTCGTGTAAACAGCCCTACTGTACCGGTAGTTGAATGACTCCCCTTGCACAACAAAAACACCAAATTGAACTGATAAATTTGCTTACTTCAGACGACAGGAAGGAATAAATAAATAAGTAGCAAACAGCAGATGACATGTGTTTCTGAGAAATCGTAACACCGTCGGAGCAATTCGGGTCACGAAGCTGTTTCTGTTTAATGTTAAATAAAGCTCTGGCGATAGTATAGTCGCTAATTAGGGCAAGACGGAACAACGGAAGTAATATTAGTACGGTATAAATAACTTGTAAACGAAGCAGGCTACCAAAAAAAGAAGAAGAAAAAAACGGCTACGTGTTATACAGTGAGAAACGTGCGGAACATCCGTTCCAGATTGGCCGCCCGCTTGAAAAATTATCATCTGAATCAGCTGTGTAAACGACTTAATAATAAATGGCCACGCGACGCGCGCACGTTGCATTTAACCATAAGCAGACATTTGTCATCGCGCCCTCTCGCTCCTCTCTCCCGTTAGTTCCCACTACACGTCATTATTACACTTCCTTACACCGGTTCCTTTCCCTGTTCGGCCGGAAAATAACGAATTTTTTCCGCATTAAACGGTGATCTTACTTAGTCGGCCGCGATTGTATTTCCGTTTACCGAATGCACTTTCATCAACTTCGACAGTTTGCCGTACGCCGCCAATGTTACAAGAATTTTCAATCGGCCACACAACAAGAATTCTCTGAAGGAATGTGTTAATTTTCTTGCCGTTGGTTGTGACTAACCAGTCTCTCTCACAATGACAGAAAAAGGACACTTCAAAATCCATGCAATTAAAGCGGACGACAAGGTGACGGGAAGAACGCGTGAAGTCCTGTCCCGTACATGTATTTCACTTGACAGTTTTTGCCCCACATCTGTAAATCAAGTTCCCATTTTGACCGTAATTAATATGCATGTTTCCTCCACACTTTACACAGTTAATTGATTTTTTTATAAGCTTCCAGTCTTCAGCACAGTTTTTAAGGCATCTATTTAGTATATAATGATTCAATGAATCTATACTGTTGAAACCATCTTGCTGTTCAGTTTACCGCTTAAAATTTGATGTAACAAAACGCACTGGCACTGGATTACACACTGTAGTTTTAATGCTTTACGCTTCAAGAAAACACGATGTTGGTAGAACAGTGTACACCGTCTAAATGAAATGGTCTTTAAGAAACTAGACGTGCCAACGTTGGTTTTGGATTTGCTTAAGTACGTGTGAACAGATGACTTGCTTAGATGCAATGAAAATAAACAATAGGCGACCCTTTCGAAGGTTGTTAACGTAGCAGGCAGGTACGGTGGCCCCGTCAGGTTTCCAAAACCCATAAAAATTTTTTTTTTCGTAGAAGGGGAAATGCATTTACGCACGAAGTGTGGGACCCTCATCTCAAGTGGATTACCCACTAAAATCCACTAGCATGGTACCGTTTATCACGCTACTTTAGACTAGGCCATTTTTCTGCGTCCAGTGGCTCACATCTACAATGACCTACTCTATAGATGCTCTTTTTCACCTGGAGAATGCCCTCTTCATAATGTGCTACACTCTTAGCGTGTCTCCGACGATATAATCTGGACCTATCCTTTCCATTTCCGCAAGCAGAAACCCTCATCTTGTGGCCCACCTTTCGCAGTTGAAGTGCTCCATGTTATCCTCTACACCCGGGCAGTACAGAAATCTAAAGGCAAGGCGTTACCCATTATATGGAGATAGTATCGGAAGTATGACCGCTCAGAAGAAGCTGTGTCAGGTAAAAACCGACCTACCAAATGTTTCTCTCAATCCACGGCGTCACGTGTTCGATCAGCATTGCTGTCCATCAACCTCTCGTCTCCTCGTCCCAAGCTGTTTGTCACCTTTCAAGGGTGCGGAGTCTCTTTTGGTGTTTTTCCATGTCCTTGGCGACCTCGTCTTTCCTAAGGTGCAATAGCTCTCCGCTCCTTGCCAAAAAGATCGATAGGATAACCCCAGTGATCACCATAACAGCTGGTTCAGAGACGGTGCGGTAAGCAGAGGCTTCCCTCCTCAGCGCTCCCCTTCTCTGCACCCGGGCCGGTACCTATCGTTATACCATCTTGTTCAGGACATCCGCCCACACTTCTGCGCCATACAAGAGGACTGACTACTGACTGGACCGCCGTCATGAGCAGACGACGCTTGCACGGTCTGAGTCCACCCACATTAGCAGCCTTATCCGCCGTATCTGGTGGAAGAAACTAATTTTCGTATCGATTTGGAGACTCCGAGACATTTGGCCACAGGTTTCGTCTCGACGGTTATGTCTCCGACTCGAAGAGGCAAGATGGGATGATAACAACAACAACAATAATAATAATACAAGAGGTCAGATGAGTAGCGGTGAGCACAGCCTGAGGATAGGGAAGGTCGGATTTACATAGTAGGCTTACAAAGGCCGTTCGACAGGCTTACATCCACATAAAGATTTAGTTTCTTTTTTTACTGATGATCTCTAAGTTAGTTTCTGGTATGAACTTTGTTTTGCAACGTAAACGTAAATTTTGTTTTAGAAACAACAGCTAAAGCCGCCGAAAACATTCAACAACACAAATAAATGTAGGTGCCCATGAAGAAAGCCTAGCCAAACGAAAAATAGTAGATTCAAAACAAGAAAATTTTCTTGAAGGGAAAACGATCTCGTTAAGCCGTCTGTGGTTCTCAATCGTAGGCCACTGTGAAGAAACGGAAGACGCGATTAGGGACTTTTGATATAAGAGGGTCATCTCAAAAGTAAGTTTCCCTATGTTCTTTTTCAAAGCGAAATTGCGCCAGTAGGCTGACGAAGGTTAGAGAACTTTTATTTGTGTGTAGTGGCAGTAATGCCAAAACCTCATCCATTGGTTAGCAACGTAACAACAACACGAAATTGAAAATCACGGACGTTCTATTTACCAGCGTGTCCGATTACAAAGTGATGGCTGCGGTTTTATGGACGCTAAAGGTGTTTTGCTCATTGATTATCTGCCTAACGGGGTAACAATAAATGCAGAGAGGTATTGCGGGACTCATAAAAAACTGCGATCATCGATAAAGCGGAAACGGCCCGGTTTGTTAAGCAACAAAGTTCTGTTCCCCGACAGAGCATTACCTTATTCCTCGCGAACATGCAGAATTTGTTGGCATCCTTTCGATGGAAGATTTTTGGCCATCCTTCATATTCACCCGTCTTTGGCTCCGAGTGATTTCCATCTGTTCTTCCATTTCAAAGAACACCTGGGAGGACAACGTTTAGAAACGGCGAAACACACGGTTAACACCTGGCTCTTAAATCTGGGCACGCAGTGGTTCAAAGAAAAAATTAAAAAACTATTTTTACGCTACAGATAGAGTTTTGAAGTTATATTGAAAAATAAATACTGTACATGTTTTTCAATAAAAGTATAGTTTCCTTTCTAATTTTTACATGTGTTTTTTTCTAAAACACGTAAACTTACTTATGAGATGGCCCTCGTATATTGTGCTGGAAGACAAGACAAGATGGCATGATGCTGAGAAATTGTGAAGCGTTTAAGAGAATTCGCAGAAAACTTGTTTGTGGACAGAAATTTTCTAAACGAAATACCGTTTGTTGCAGCCCTTAGTTAGATACAGTAACTATATGCCTGACGAATTTTTTTTTTTGGGGGGGGTTTGGGATTGAAAATTAAAATGCAACGGGTAGGCCAAAAACATTGTCAAAAGCAAGTAACTTAAAAATTAGTCTCAACGGTTACGGGGATTTTAAACAGGACGATAAATCGAAAACACCTGACGATTTGAGAATCAGAAATCGAATATACACATATTTGTATACTAATGAGAATAAATACGAGAATTGGTGTTTCAAGATGTTTGTATGTAAGTAACGCTGATCAACGTTATAAAGCTAAGTGCCTGTTGCAGATTTGGAGGCATTATTATTACTTAACTGCAAATTTTGAACGTCAGATCTGTTGTATGGTAATCGAACGCGTGGCACCTGATTTTTTGTTTGCTGTTCTGTGAAAGTTAACAACAAGGATTGATGTATTCGTTTGGCAGCGGCCGTACTAGATAGTTAATGTATTGTTTCGTATAACTGTCAGCTAAAGCAGATGAGTAAATAGTCGCAGACAGGCGGCCCCCGTGTTAGCTACGCAACACCGGCCGATAAATAAATGAGTGGAATATTCTCAGTGCGCTTTCGTTTGGACACGGACAATAACTTGTTTTCGATTTTGCGCGTTTCATCACGGTTACACTATTGTAGTGACGCTGTTGCCGTTATTAGCACTAACGTTTTTTTGTCTCGTAAATCCCCCCTCTCTCTCTATAGCTCGCTTGCTATGCTGACGTTCAGTCAGCTGCAAGAGGTAGTGCGCAAGAAATGAAGCAATAGATTGATAAACATATTGTTACGTAATACAGAACATTCTCGTACGTTCGTTAGTGTTGTTCTGCAAGTTTCGCAACTAGCCTAGCCGGTGTGTGTTTCTGCCAAAGCCGCGCTGAAGTAGCCTCTAGAATTTTCGAGTGCTTGTTAGGACGCGTATTATGGAACCCTGGAGACTATAAATGGCCAACACTTAGTTTTTTAGTTTACTTCTGACGATTACTCAGTACGTTTCAAGTGGCTATTAGTGAAAAGTGATTATTGTGCGGGACTCTTTTAGTTGACATTATTATTGCGTGTGAGAAGTATAACTTGGATTATTGTACAAGTTATTATAAACTGTTTAATTGTGGTAATTAAAGCTGGTGATCAGTGACTTAATTGGTGTCTTGTATTTTGTTTTCCACTGTACCATACGGCGATCAAGGAGACCGTCTTAACAATATTTTGGCGACTTGACAGTTGCACTCAGTTGGAATACAGGAACCTCTTATCAACTATGTATGTGCGAATCTTAGTTGACAGCAGTATCCGCAATCGTTGCTGTCGTTTGGGCCAGCCGGAGCAGTCGCCGAACATGGTCTTGCCAACTTCGACAAGTCCGAGGTCTTGTCCTCTGTGAAAGGTTACGTCGCTCGCCTGCATATCGAGTCCGTTCAGATCCAGAAGCATGCCCCGATTGCAATGAACCGGCGTCAAGACCAATCGTTGGGGCAGCAGCTGGACGTGCCCCGTTGGTTGCAGTGTGAGTACCCATGCGATGAGTCCTTCAGAATATATTTTGGAGGGATGGAGGCTGTGTCTACTACTACTACTACTACCGAAGTAGTACAAGTTTATATATGGCAAAGAGAACTTGTTGTTAATTGACAAAGTGTCTGAGTTCAGATGTCGTTCCAAGAGACGCTAAATAGAAAACCCTTATTAGGCCGGTATTAACATATGACACAGAAAGACAGACAATAACAAAACAACAGTGAACTAACGAGTTATGTATTAGCGGGATTGGATAGAATGGGACTGGACTGGATTGAGTGAGGTTTGGCCAGTCTTCGTAATGCTGAAGTCATCGCCATCGTCATCTTCACACACGGCATAGGCAAGGTGCTGCGTGTCATGTCTTCCCACACACCTGTCCTCCTATAGGGTTATATGTCCAGATTTGTTTGGCCAGTCTTCAACCTTCAATTCTTTGTAAGTGTTCTTTCCACCATCGTTTGTAATCTTTTAAGCTACCATTAAAGTTGAAAACTTGTAATTATTCTCTTGTGACCGCATTATTTATATAATCATGATGAGAACACATTTTAAGTCCTCTCAAGAACGCCATTTCCGATGCCTGTATTTTACTTTGTTGTTTAGTGGTTGTGGTCAGTAATTCACGCCCATATTTCTGAACACTATCCTGAAACTGTGAGACTCATTAAAATAAAGCGTCTCAGGTGGATCGGGTCACACAGACAGAATAGAAGGGACACGGTCCTCGAAGCGAATATTTAATGAAAGACTCAGAGGAAAACCACGATTAGACTGAAGGATCAGGTGGAGCACGACTTGGGAAGGCTTAATGTTAGAAATTGAAAGGTTGGAGAGGAATTGAATCAACCCTTGGAACACGCTTGAAGGCTTGAACAATCTCTTGGAATCCCATAAAGCGTTCTGGAACCACAACTGACGATACACGCGAACGTACAAACGACCAGTCACAACAACGCTAAAAAGCAATAACTGAAGAATAGATTTCAAATCGATCATGTAGGAATTTATATAAACGAACTGGCATACCGACTAGCCAAAGCAGCAGGACGGCAATCTCGTCAGACAAAATACCCAAACGTGCAGTGATCAAGATAATAGACGACCCAGTGTGCCAATGCAATGCACAACAACAGACAGTGGATTTATACATGAATCGGACGCCATTTAATCTTCAGCGGCGCGACAACCCATTACTGAGTCAAGGCGCCCTGTAACAACTTCCGCCAGTTGTCCCGGTCAAGTGCAGCTCCCAAGGACTCTCCTCGTGCCATAGACCTGTTCTGTGAGTGCCTATCTGGGTATTTCATTCTCCTCCATTCTGATCGCATGTCCAGCCCACCTGACTCTATCAAGTTTTATAACTTTCACAATATCTGGTTCGTTCAGAAGAGTGTTCGGTTCTTGGTTGGTCCTTTTCCCCTCCATACACCTCCCACACATATTGGACCAAAAATGCTGCGGAGGATTTTGTGTTCATAAAGCAGCAGGCTTGACGCAGACTTTCTAGAAATAGTCCAGGTCTCAGAACCATAGGTGACAACTGGGCGAATCAGTGTTTTATACAGAAGCAGCTTGGATGCTCCTGGCAATTGTTCAGCTCTGGAACAGGGATCTGAGACTGAAGAAGCACCTATTAGCTGAGGTGATTCTTCGCTTTATTTCTTCTGTCGTTTCCCCATCGGAGAGTTAACTTGGCAAAGTTGTTGACTTTTTCGAAGGAATAGATGCCGATTTGGTCGTGTTCTCTTTCTCTAGCTTCCTGTCCTGAATCGGAAGTTATATATTGCAGCATTTAATCAGAAGTGTAAAAAAAAGGAACTTGACCACCTACAAAAGAAGTTCTTATAAAGAAACATGTAAAAGATTTCTAAACATTTATCAGTGCAATAGAAATCTAATAAGTTTCTTTTGTTGTAAATAATGAAATATTGACATATAATCGTTATAAGCTATGGTTTACAATACGTATTTGTTGTTACTTGATGTAAATGTATATAAACACATTGTAGCTCAAATAAGGAAACTTATAGCATGCAGTATTACGCAATTGTAATGGAGCATGGTGTAAAATAAAACAAAAACATGCGTACATATATACCTACGTACGTATATGAACACACACACAAAACACATACAATATCTGTGTGAGTGTGCGCGCACGCACGCAATTAATCTATAACTGAACATAATTCAAAGCTTTATCAATGAACTGTTTTCCATACAGTATTAACAGACGCGTGCGCATGTGTGTCCGTTTGTTTTGTTACGTTTGATTGCAGTTAACCTCCGGCTCGAGGTAATTCGCAAATATAACGGCATTTTGGATTTAATTAAAAATAAACTGTTGCCTTTTTCAATTTTATTCCAATTAAAAGTCAGTACACAAACCGCCCACCGCGACATTCGGCGATGCGCGCGCATTCTGCGGTCGACCAAATCGGCAAAGCATACAAACGGCGTACCTGTGTTTGTATAGTGGAGGAAACAGACGCTCGCGTGCGCTCTCCCACGCACACATACTACACAGAGGGGAAATAATAACGTGAATAATATAGCTGATGAATTGTCAGCGTTAGACACCAGTGATAGAGACTTGTAAGCAGTGTCTGGTGACTGTCGTCCGACAACCGACAACCACCGTGTCTCCGACGAGGTGACTCGTCCCGCTCGCGAGAAGAATTATGTCGGTAAACGCTGGCAGCCGAACCGTACCCGCTCAAATAAGGGTAAGAGTAAGTTACGCGAGCGTTTTTTTTTCCGGCCGTGCACGTACGGTTGGGAAACGCATTGAATTTAACACATAATGTTCGGCAATGAAATTAGTGACGCGGATATAAAAAAAACGCACGGGCCGTCAACTCTGCTGCGTTTTCAAGGTCTCCCGCATCGAAACGCAACCTGCTGCGTTTTTTATAATACCATTTGTTTATTTACTTGCTACTATGGTAATTAATTTTGGTCTCCATTGTGTTGTTGACATGTATATAATGTAATCTAAAAAATGTTCTTGATAAAGATTTATTTACTGCTGACAACCAATGTTTTCTGTATTCTAAACACGGGCGTTTCTGTGTAGTTGCGTTTTAACCTTTATATAAACATTTAACCAGCCAGAGCTGTAGCGATGCGCGTCCGGGACGTCCCAACGCTGCCGTCCGATCATAAACCGCCTGTGTGACTGACTACTCTTCCGTCCGTGCACGTACGAGAAGAAACGCGTGTGTGTGACCGTACCCTACCCACGGCCACGACCGCGACCACGAGACCGGATGGCCGCATGTGGTCAAATGCATCACCAATGCGTGCGGCCAGCTAGCCGCAACGGCCACAGTTTTGTTATTTTGGCTTGCACGACCAAGCGACATCTTGCGGCAAAACTTTATGTAGGCTACCTTTATTACAGCACGCACGGAATGCGTTCAGTACGCGACTAGCTTTCAAATGAGCGGAAACTGATACTGAAATATCACTTTTTTTAAATCAATAAAACTTACCTTTTAGTTACTAGAAGTGTTTCTTCGTTACCAGTGCACAGCCGCTTCCAATTCTACTCAGTAATTCATGAAAACTTTTAACCGACATCCTTGTATAATTAAAAAATTTGTCTCCTTGTCGGCGAAGTTCACAAAAATAAGTACAAAATATGGCTTTTGCAGAACGAGTTTGTAAAATGGGATGTACCCAGAATTTCCTTTTCTTCCGTTTCACTCATCGATTATACAAATACACAATAGCAGGTACCACATTGCCATCCATCTTGTAACTGACGTGCGGCCAGTACCCGGCTGTCTGCACCGCCCAGCCGCACTTCTGGTGGCCGCGGCCGCATTATCCAAAGTAGACTACGGGCGAGCGGCAAGCTACTTCGCAGCATCCATCCAGGCCTTTCTTAAATCTGTTGCGATCTCGCCGATGTAAACAGTCACCTGTAAGTCTGCTCTGCGTTGACAGAAAAGAGGCATCGTCCTCATGTCCCCTCTCTTTATGGACCGTGGATGCGAAGAGAAGACCCAGCTTCTGGACGAGTATACGAGCGACAGTTTGTCTGCCTATCCGTCTGCGGACTATGGCTTCGACGAATAAGTCGAAAAGTATAGGACTTTAATTCTGTGTGAGGCTTTCACTGCCGGCTTCAGTGCTATGAGAACTTCGGCTTGCCGGGTTCTAAGGCCGTGGTCCAAGGTTAAAGAAAGGCAAATTCTTATTGGTTCGCCACAACTTGCGTCCAAAGAGCACTCTTGAATCGGCGGGGTGAGTCCCTCTCACTCTGAAATCGGCGGGGATTTTTCTCTCCCATCTTTGCACCGTGTTTTCCTCTCTTCTTGTTGTCGCAGTCTTCGTTATATACCCATAGGTGGCAACTGGTGTTAATATTGTTTCATAAAGTCTAATTTTTGAATCTCTTCTTACAGTGTTGTCATTTGAATGCGTGCTGTATTAGACGATAGGCTCTATGTCCAGCCTCTACACATTCCTAAACTTCTGCGCGTATGGCATTTTGTTCTGTGACGAAAGAACCCAGGTACTTGAAATTTGTTAGTTTCTCAATATGTTTACTCCCAAGTTTCATTATAGGCCTATATTTAATTCATGTCTTCCGTGTTCTCTCGACAACTTTATAAACACTTAGTTTTTCCAAGATTTATTTCAAGACCGATGCTTTGTGCAGCTATTTGTAATCCTGTGTAAGTTTCTTCCAAATCTGTGGTGTTCTTTAGTACAATTGCATATCGTATGCATAAGCCAAATATTGGTAATTTCGAACCCACCTCGAGGGGTGAAATTTCAGATGGGCTCGTTGAGCTTTGACCTAGAGAGGCGCTTCATCTCAGACCGTTTCACCCCACTCGTCAACCCACCGCGCGATAAACGGGCGCCGGTTGTCGAATGAAGTAAGAGCGTAGTTCGTTTTCTGAATGCTCAGTATATCAGACTATGGACGGGCTCTTATACAAACTTCAGACTACAGTTCAGCTCGCGCAGACACCTTCCTTCATTTGATTGCTAGTTTTCTGACGAGGGAGTCCTTCAGCGTGAGAGTAAACGACTACGTCTCTTCGAGAGACGCGCCACCTTTAGAGAGCGCCCGAAATCCCCTACTATTCCCCATATATTTAAAGGCCATAAGAGGAGTACGAGAAATGGGGTCTAAACATAAACACTACTAAAACAGAATATCTGAAAATAGGAGACATGCAAGAAAAAGATCCAGATCTGCAAATCCATAGAATCGGAAAGTGTAGCGAATTCAAATATTTGGGAAGCATTATTTCAGAAAATGGAACAACAAAATGACATCAAAAATAGGATACAACAGGGAAAAAAGGCTATTCATTTGCTAAACTCGGTACTTTGGTTGAACAAAATGAAACTTCAAACTAAACTGACAATCTACACAACTATTGTGGAACCCATTTTAACTTATGGCTGCGAATGCTGGCAACTTTCAGGTGAAGAGTAAAAGATGATGATAGAAACTGTGGAAGTGGACTTCTTAAGAAGAGCGTGTAATATTTATAGAATGCAACATGTTAGAAACGAAGGTATAAGAAGGAAAACAGGGCGCGTATTTACAACAGCAGAAAGAATAGAATCCAGACAGTTGCTATGGTATGGTCACGTAATGCGGATGGAGGAGAAGCGATGGCCAAAGAAAGCATCGACTTACACACCACAAAACAGGAGAAGAAAAGGAAGGCTGACAACACAATGGAGAACAGGAATTAGGTAAAGCATGAGAGATCTAGCTACTGAAGATGATGACTGGAAGGATAGGGAGAAATGGCGATAGAAATGCGGAATGCGCCATAGACTGTAGGACCCCCGCTAATAAAAAAAAATGTACAGGCCATACTCAGAGACATACCCAGCAACAACGAACCCAGAGAGCGTAGAGGCCGGACAACCCTTTACGCAGACGATACGTTAGCGTACTTCTCCGGATGTAAGTGGGTAGACTAACAACACCTCCGCAACGCCAGCTCGAAACTTTCGTCGACTGGAAGAGAAGTGGTCGTTAACGCGATCAAGAGAGTCACATGCTTCATTCGAAACTCCGTAATGAACCGAGGGACAGAACGTAGTAGCCAGCGTTCACACCTCTGGGTCAACTTGTTCCCAATACTTGCCAGCTCGGCTATACCCATAATCTATACGGCGTTCCAAGTCGCATAGCACCTGATGGATTAGCAGAACCTTACGAACAGTCACACACAAACGCAGCTGGCCCGCATGCCTATGCTATGAATTATCTACTGGAGCGTCCACTACGTAACTGCAACTTTTATAATATGAATTTTTTAACAAACGAGCTTAGCATATAATCTCCTTAAAATTTTAAAGAAAATGTTACCAAACTTGACGTGGTTGTGATATATTTTAGATGTACAACTACGTCTAATGTTTTAATGAATATTACGTACAAGACAACATTTGTTATTCTAGAAAAAATACAAATTTTTATATTACCGACGTAATTTTGCACCATGAATGTAAATTTTGAATACATTTTTGTTCATAATCATCAAGATATCACCAACATACTTATTACTTTATAATAAAATCTTTACCTACTCCAAATCCCTACTCCTTTATTTATAAATCCCTAAAATACTCATATTTATCGCAATTATGTGTTGTTTCGCCTCCTTTTTCTCACAGTTTATTATAAAAATTATATTTATTTTCTCACCCAGTTACAAAAATTATACTTTAGTTTGGATTATAAGCTAAATTAAAAATTTTATAGTTTTGTATTGCACCGTATACTTATACCTGAGCCGCCCGGGTCGTGACTGGCCTCTTGTGAGGGCGTGTGCGAAAGTAAGGGTCTTGTAATCCCTTTAGGTGCATCCGGTTTGAAACACCCTGTAGGTATAATAAGACGATCGTCGGTGCGTGTAGCCACGGGAAACCGCCTACGCTGCCACGGTCGCTGTGTACAGACAAGTCCCACTGTCGTTTCTTGAGAAGTGGACTCGGAGTTAAATTTGTCGGACGACAGCCGGGAAACAACTTGCTCGCAGGTCTCAGTACAAACGGTAGTCTAAGGTCCACAGACGACTGTGTCTTGCAGCAGGTACCCGTTTATGTCCGGCTGATGTGTGGAAACTATTTATAAATATACTGTAGGCCTACTTGGTTAAGGGGACACGGAATCCCTATCTTCCACCATGTTAACATAAGGAACATTTTCAAAAAAACTACTAAACCAATCTTTTTGAAATTTTTACAGCAGTTTCTGTAGACCTTTTCGTAATAGCTGAGTTTTTTTATTAAAAACTTTAACACAGAAAATGAAAAAAAAAATTTCCCATTTAACTTTTGAATCGTTGGTAAATTTTTATGAAAACTATTTTTTGTAGTATGTAAATTTGCATTTACCATGACAGAGAAAAACTCAGTATTTAGGCCTATACTCACATACTGTGAATATTGTGTGAAAATTTCACAACGATTGGTTCAGTGGTTGGTTGGAAAATGTTCCTTATGTGTTGGGAAACCATACTTTCAATAATCGAGAAAAAACGGAAAACATGTGAAAGTTGAATTTTGAGTGTTTCCATGGAGATGCCAACCTTTGCGTATGAAATGTAGTAAGTTTTGAAAAAAGAATCATGAAATTTGATGGAGTGATTCAAAAGTTATGCGTGTTTGAATATGGAAGTTTTAATTGGTGTCAGGTGTCAAAAGATGTAATATATTTTTCAAAAGCGTATTTTGATGCTAATTTTTGTTAAAAATAACAAGTGTCGCACACCAGTGCATCCAGAAAAACCTCAGCTTTTAATTGGCGCTAAAATAAAAATTTGAAAAAAAATTGTTGCTTTCCGTGCCCCTTTAAGTGATATAGTACAAGTACCCGTTGTTGACCAAGCGAGAAGTAACCGCCGTTCCTGGTCGCGGCCAGGAGACTGTAGGTCGGAGCTCGCGTCCTTGCGCACGCACGTTGTCCAAAACGATTCCATCGTACGGCGTCAAGGAGGAATCATCGTTAAGATGGAAAAGACAGATCTCGTGGACTGTCACAGAAGACCATAGAGGAAAAAAAAGAGTGAAATTCAAAAAACTTGCTCGAAAGACGATATTGCCTACCTTGTACGCGACATCCATCGACATCATATCACGTTAATATATTTTGTGTGTGTGTGTGTGTGTGTGTGTGTGTGGGCGCGTGAGCTCTTTAACAGGTCAGTTTATGTACGTTGTTTCAGTTCAGTCCTTGTCCTAAAACCCAAAGACTTTCTCCTAACGAATCCTCTCGACCTTCCGTCCGCAGCGGACGCGACCGATGTGTACTTTGGACAGCAAATGTAGCGACGATGAGAGTTTTTTATGCCGTAAGTACAGAAGCGAAAGCCTTTTATCAGTCGGTGGTCAGAGCTCCCACCGGCAGCTTCGATGTGCAATTCGTTCACTTTATTCGGTTTGTTTTGTTTGAAGGGAACCGCCCGTGTTTACTCAGAGGGGGATAACTGACAGCTGACGTCAGAATAGCAGTTTCCTTTGTTGTCTTTAAATTAAAAAAAAAATAAATAAAACAAAATAATAATGACAGAAATCTGTCATCGTTTGTGTGCGTGCGTGTGTGGGGTACGGAAATTGAAACCACATTTGGTCCGGCCGGTCTGTTTTGTCTTTGTTGTCCGCGTTTTGCTTGTGATAAATTGAAACTTTTACATTCCTTGATAATCTGTACGCTGTCCATAATTGTGCGTTTGTGTAAAATCACACAAAAATCAGTCAGAGTTTTAAATTGAGTCTGTATTTTGTCGTTGATAGTAGGCTGGCCACAAGTTGCTTCGTATTACGATAACCGTACGATAGTGATTGTCAAACGTTCCAAGTTGTTTATCTAAATACCCAGCTGGGAAATGCATGCTTTGTTTGCTGTATTCTGGCATGAAGTCTATTCGATGATGATGTATGTGTCAGGCTGCCATTCGCAGCCTCCAGTTACTTTTCCACTGTTCTAATACCTAACACTTTATTTTATTTTTCGCCATACCACAATGCGACACGACATCCTATGCGGCTGATCGATTATGTTTCAGTCCAGTGATCTTTTTTTTTTACGAGGGTTATTAAAAGTGGTTTGGAAAACGAAGTCGTACAATTACATGAGGACAGTAGTTTAAAATTTTGTTTAATAGTACTTAAAATATCGGTATGGGGAACCATACATGACTTCCTTGTTCTAAGATTTGTATTCGAAACAATTTTTGAAATGAAATATTTCCGTAGAAACTACTTCTCTCTTCACCCTTAACCACAATCACTTGAGGCCACTAACGTATACCACCTCACGTTACCGCACTCGATTTTCACTGGTGATGGCAGTCGATGGCTCTGCCGAAACGTCTGGTTTTTCAGAAAACATTGGATTACGCCAAACAGCCGGGGAAGGAATTTTAACAACAAACTACTTATTTGTTGCCGATAACGTAGTACACATATAAAAATTATCCCCTCCCCCTTCAACTACCCTTTTCATTTATAGATAATTCAATTACCTTTCTACAGTGGATTATTATGGCCTTCTTTTCAGGATACTTTATTTTTCAAAGTTAAGTACTTTACTCTTGTTAAAACATAAAACGTTGCAGGTAAACTATCCCTTCCCCTTAATCGATCTTCACCAAAATCAATAGTCCTTTAGTCCTGTACAACTCAGGCAAGTATGCAAAAAAGTATTGGATTCTGTTTGAATTTGCGGCAGTTATCGTTCGCCATAGAAAAAATTCTACTCACAGACACTTTTCAGAAAACGACTTTCCTTCATGTTTTGAGGATAGTACAATCAGAATCAGCCCTTATCTCGAACACTATTTTTTCGCGATCACCATACTTCCATTTTCTTACGGAACATGGAAGTGAAAAATAAAACACTTTAGCAGAATATTAAGTGGAGTTATAGTAGTCCTGACAGTGGCTCAACTATCGAAGAGTCGAACAGTAAAGCCTCTATTACACTACGCAGCTGATTTCAAGCCTACATGAAACTAGTTGCAGTATAGTAAAAACAGCTGCAACTGCTGTGCGATCATTTGCAGGGTAAGGGTCTGTGCGTACAACTGTTATAAAGAGGTAAAGTTTGTTTGTGTCGTTGTTGGGGCTAATCTCAGAAACTACTGATCCTATAAAAAATATTCTTTCACCACCGTGTTGCTTCAAATTTGAGGATGGTTTTAGACATAAATTTGAACCGATAACTTTAATAATTTTCAATAACAGCGATTTAAAACGGTCCCTTGTCACGAAATTGTTGTTGCTGTGCATGTAGTGAAATTTTCGGCATGCAATAAATTTTCGTTCTGGAATAGATAGTTACATGGCGTCAGCGAGTGAAGTTTAGACAACATTACAAATTTTATTTTGGTTTTTGTTTCAACAAAAATCCTCCTTTCGTTTTCGTGATATTGGCAGTTTTGTAAAAAAAATTGTATATATTGTTTCGATCCCATGTCATGAAATTTATTCGTTGTCAGTAGAATGCGCGGTTGCGTAGTGTAATAGGCTACACTTGAATCAGTGACCCACATGGAGCGTGTGAAACTAATAGTTGCACGAGCAGTTGCATGGCTTGCAATCGATTGCAGACGGTGGGGCTAATTGCAGTAAGTGTAAATCATTGCCCCACAACTTTTTCTGCAATCAGTTGCCGAGAGTAATAGAAGCCTAAGAAGTGTAAAAGATCGTATGTTGGACTTGCAACCCTCGAAACTTGGAGTCTGAGGAGTCGAGATGGGACGGGGTCAGTGCTCGAGTCCAGAGAGTATACGAGGATTACCGCACGAATGAGACAGTTATTTTTGCCTACACGAAAGGATAAAACACATTACATTTCTCCATATTCATCCGTATCGAGGGATTGTGGTATCGCGAGTCTGGATGACAGGCGTACATGGGTATGTTGTACGGTAAGCTCTCAGCTGAGCCATCAATTCCCTCCAACTTGTGTAGCCTTTGAGTGTTTACTTTTTATCGAAAATTGCGAGGATTTTTTTTTTTGCGTGGGAGAAACGGTGAATCGATGTTTGTCGCCAGTTGTGTAGATATTATGTATACAGTATGCCGTGAAGATATATTTTATTTTACATTAGAATCTTGAAACGATATTTGGTTATAACAAAAGTATCTAACCAAAACCGCAATGAGTAGAGTGCAAAATCGATTTGATAGTCTTTGACGGACATTACCTAGCGAGGAGCGATGGGGACCTGCCTTGGTCCATGGAGTTTCCGTTTGCCGGAACAGATTTCATCACCAACAGGATACTATTATTGTATTGGATGTACTAGTCACAGAAACCACTATCTGATCTGCTATCACTTGTCCCGTATACGTAGTTTGAGAATCTAGAATTGTACACAAACGCACACTTCCACGTCCAGAGCGGTATTCACCAGTCACAGTTCTCTGCTACGAGGCGCCACGTGTCCTAGTATTGTACGAGACACGTCAGTAAAGTGGGTGTACATTGCATCCCTGCCGTCAGGGAATTTATGAGGAGCGTTGATGGCTATATGCCTGTTATCGTCAGTCCATTTCGGGACCTTATATTCAATAAAAGAAAAGAATTTGCTCGATTAATTCCTGGGTTTTGAAATGGTAGCGTTCGTTCAGAGTCCCGCCAAACGCAAAGTTAGTTCTGTGTTACGCTTTCTAAACGCAAAAGATGAATGCCTGGCGGAAATTTATAGGCAAATCTCACTTGTCGATAGTGATATTATAACTCGACAAAATGTCGCGAAATTGTGCTTTGAATTGGAATTGTGTGTGTGACATGGAAGGAAAGTCGTACCATGTTTACGAGCATGGGCTCACGGGCGGGGTGGACAAGGGGTTTATTATCAGAACCCTTAATTAAAATTGTTAGTTGAATGAAATATTTAATAAATCAGATTCAATGCCATTGTTGTTTTCAATTTCAGGCTCAGTGATTTGATTTTCTTTGTCTGTATTACTAAGTAGGGCTAGGTTCATGGAAGTTGTTTGGACGACTAGAGCGGGTTTTGACCATAAAAATGAAAACATGTGCAAAAGAATAGTTCACAGTCTGACAAATTCTCTCACCGCCATACTGCAGCCCCACGAATGCAGTGCTATGACTCGTCTGTAGAAAATCGTAATTTAATACCTCACATGGACTTTTACAATTTTTTCCAAATTTGGACCCCACACGTTTTTGCTCCCCCCCCGTATTTTTGGTTTGGAATCAGACTAAAAAATAAAATATGGTTCTGTAGGTTAAAAATGTAGTCGGAAAACCGGTTGATGCGTTGACAAGTTATCGTGAGCATACCCCAAATACGTTGACAGGCAAATTCCAAACGGTCGAGTTGACACTGAGAACTCGCGTCGCCCGTTCAATAATGTGCACTGTTTGTGTTGATGTTTACACGTACGTTATGGTTTGTGTATGTGAGGGCAAGACTGGTTTTTTGTTGTATGTTTTTAATATCTTTGAAGAAAATACGTACATTTGGTGAACGTGATAAAGCCGTCTGCGTAAGTTAAAACGCTTTTCTAATAGTCGAGTAAATGTGAAATTTTTATTGTGTTAACGTAAGAATAGAATCAACACCTAACGTCCCCTTTAATTCTTCCACATCTAAGATTCAGGGCGAACGTCGAGTTACTGAATATAATACTCGTTTTATTGTTAGCAACACGAACCAGTGATTAGGGGATGAGCCAACCTACAGGAGAAGGCCATGCAAATCCAGGAGATCATGGCTGAAAAGACATCAGCCAGAGAGGCTGATAAGAAACGAAATGAAGCGAAGCTATGGACTCTTCAGGAAGCCAAGAAGCAGTTTGTTGAGGAGGAGAAGATATTAAATCTAGGGGGCTTGGTGTCGCGAATGAATCACACTCTTAGCAAAAAAACCAGATGGATACCAGGCAGGGTTAGCTCAGAAGTGGGTGGGATCGTTTGAGGTAGATCAGCGCGTGGGAAATGGTGAACATTCCGTAAGGACGTGTGCACCGACAATGAAAGTCCTCCATGCAGCCGAGGTGAAAATGGTAAAGCAACCTCTACGACCTGACTACATGAGGGCCAGGACACAGATAGTAGATAACAAATCCAGCGGTGACTCTCCGGACATCAGAGAGCCATGATATAGCCTTCGACCAAGAACACAGTAAACAAAAAAATTGTAAATACTGGTTTTATTGTTTCGCTTGTTCTGTGATGAACAAGTATTCTCGCAGCGGTAAAACGTTTGGCGACGATAAAAATAAAGCCATAACTTGTGTTGTACCACAAACAGGGTAGTTTTAAACAAATGTGTGTTTGTGTTAGTGACGTAACATTTTGAGGTATGACGTCAGCGACAAACACGTAAGTCAGTAATGTGTACGACTGCGGAGAGACTCCGGAATAATTTTAATTTGAAGCAAATTAACCGAGTTTAACTGTAACCTGAAGTTTAATTAAATCAGAGACGGGGTCGGTCGTTCTGTTACACGGTGCACATGCACACACGTATGCATGTAGCTATGTAGCTATTTAGCGCAACCAAACCAAACAAACAACGGCGTATTGTATTGTATTGTATTCACAGCTGCACCCTTACGGCAGCGTTTCCTTTACTGTTTGTATTGTCGTCACATCCATGTTATGTGGTGCTCTAATTATCCTATAGCCTACACTGGGCCGGTCCGGGCACATTTGTTTTGTCACTGTTTGTGTCAGTTTACCGGAACAGCTGTTGAGATTGACACTAATGTTTGCCAGCCGTATGCCGTTGCTTATACACTTTTTGTACAGTCCAGATGAGTGCGCAGTCGCCCCACCACGCACAGGCAGCAGTTTTAAGCAGGACCTATGATTGATATAATCTGACGCATAATGAGCTGTAAATAGCACAACCAGAATAAGCCTACCCCCGAACATCTAGTGCGTATCCAATAGCTTGTGTGCTTGACTAGGCCCACCTCAAAAGTTAGCGAGCTGCCAGGTATCACAGGCAGCATTTTTGTGTAGAACCTTTGATTGAGATAATCTGATCCATAATGAGCTGTAAATAACACAATCAAAATAAGCCAACTCCCGAACATATAGTGCGTATCAATAGCGTGTGTGTGTGCGAGAGTACACCCACCTCAAAAGTTAACGAGTTGTATTTATTGCGAAATAATATCAAGGATTTACTTCTTTTTACTGACTGTGATGTAGGAATGTTAATGAATTTTGTACTAAACAAAAATGACCGTATATAAAGTTATTGTTGAAAGTACTGTACTGTACTTCGGCTGCGAAATTTGAAAGGTAAACGAAAAGAACGGAAATAGTTTGAAGAAAGCAATGACTGGTTCAGATCAGCTGCGAGTTCAAGGACATCGAACAAACCAGAAAGCGTGGAGATGTAAAGCAGGCACGTGGTTAATACAGCAACATGGTGTGGCCACGTCCAGAAGACGAATAATCAAAAAATGGCCGAAAAGACTCTGACAGCGGATACCAGGCAGAAGATGATGGGATGTCCAAAAAGATCATGCAATATTAACGTTCATGCGAGACACGTAGACGACTACACGAGTGTGGCCGGTTAAATGGGCACAAAGGAACCTATGCTTACGGAGTTTTGTGTTTGTCATTGTCATATAACAGATTGATAACGGTCAACGGAATCGCTATCGCTGTCCCTGTCCGACTATAAATCTTCCACTCTTCTTGTCCATTTCCTCCTTAGTTTCCCCTTCCGTGACGTGTCGACTCCAGTATTTTCTTCGGAAGCCGATACTCTTTGGCTTTCGTTGAGTATGACCATTTCGTTTCATCTCTGTGTCAAATATCATCTGGTATTGTATTCATTCGGCACCGCCATTATTTCCTGAATTCAGTTATTAGGAATTCTGAATTTCACTTGGGTTCAGAAATCATTTCTGTTGTCTCAAAAATATTCCCCTTTCTCAATTTTAAGGGCCATATTTTACCAGCGTAAACTAGCTCGTATATACTTTTAACTGATACATCATTTTCACCTTTTACTGTTTTATTTTATTTTATTTTAAATTGTTTATTGTGAATGGTGCGTAATATATTATTCTGTTTGCGCAGAAAGAAGTAAATGCGAAGTTTGCGCAGTTTATTCTGTTTGCTCAGTTTGCGCTGAAGGAAGTGGGATTTGAATAAAATCGAGTTTCTGTTATTATCTCTACATTTACACCTCAGCGACGATTGATCGAGCCGTCTGTATATCTCTAGGTTTCCATTCCTGAATGCGTCTCGTCCCTTAGTCTTGGCCGGACAATCCATTTTGGCGTGTGTTTGTGATGGTAAATTATATCAGAGACTTTTGTTTTTGTTGATGGAAAGTCGCGCTTTCCCTGCTGACTTTTTTTTAAGAGTTGTACATACTGGTTTGTAGTGGTATCCGCAACATTGTTCGCTCCACTACTGCTCGCGTACTTAGGGGTAATGGGTTCTGTTACCCTCGTGCTTGATACGCTAGAACCGATACACTGATTTTAAGCATAAACTCTTTTTTTTCAAGTTAACGGGGATATTCTGTAGGGAATGGTATCAGGCTTTGGAGATTACGTTTATTTTCTGATATCTACGTAGCGCTGAAACTGTGCAAACGGTCACCATTGTCGACAACTCCGCAAACAGATTGTTCTTCATGTCCAAGCGTGTGAATCCTCGGCGTACGGTGGATGTCCCCATTGTGTAGCAGACGGAAGAGTTGCTAATTTCTGATATCAAGGGTTTGGACAGTGTGGCCAGCAGTATGTGGGCGCTCGTTGTCATGCAACAAATCACATCTTGCGACAATAGGCCTCGGCGTTTGTGTCGAATTACAGGCTTCAATTCGTTGGACAGCATCTCACTGTAACTTGCATTATTAACTGTTGAGCCCTTCTCCAAGTACTGTTGGAGTATTGGCCGTTGCGAATCCCAGAATACTGTGAGCATTACCTTTCCTGCAGATGGATGATGTTTGAATTTCTTTTCGACTGGAGATTCGGGGTGTTCCGTGCTCTGTGACCGTTCCATGCTCTGTGACCGTTCCGTACTCTGTGACGGTTCCGTGCTCTGTGACCGTTCCGTGCTCTGGCGTTTGCTTTCAACCTCAAAGTGGTGGGTCCACGTGTCATCTCCAGTAACTAATTGCTTCAAAAAGCTTCACCTTCATTAGCAGAGTCTAGTAAGCGTTGATAGATGACCACACGATTGCACTTGTGCTCATCAGTGAGCTGATTTGGGACCCATCTTCCACAGACTTTACGAAATCCAAGGCTGTTATGGATAATTTCATATGCAGAACCGTGATTAATTTGCAGATGGTACGCCACTTCATCGATAATCACTCTTAGGTTGGTCTGAATGATGGCATTAACTTGTACAATAATGGCCACCATAACTTGTTCAACTTGTTCATAATGTTGTCTGTTACTACACGTTTTTCAGCCGCTTTAAAGATAGTAATATTGATTAGTCTTACTTGTTTTTGTTTTCTGTATGAAGTCGACTTCTTCGGACCCCCCCCCCAAACCCAAATTCTTAATACGGTACTGATGACCGTTGCTCCAAAAATGTGCTCGACTGGGTTCTACGTAGATGAAGGAAACGGAAGATTATGGAATGAAGACATACTTGAGGTGATGGTGAAGAAAGGCTTGCAATATTGTGATTGGTATACCACAAGTCTCTGGTATACAGGATACGGAATACAGTAATAGCTGTAGAAGACCGGCAATGGATGGATGATTGTCAGTAACCACTGGAAATAAGTCTCACCTTATGTTAAATACAATGGGTAATAAATAATCTACAAAACAGAATCAATAAGAATAAGTTTACAATTGCCAGTTGGTGTGTGAAAGAAGGAGCGTACTAAGAAGTCATATAACAGAACTTTTGTAAAAATGGATTATTCACTTTGCACAATTACAGGAATTGAAACGAACCTAAAGAAAAATATATTAGATTGAAAATTGTATTTTATTGCAGGCCCAGTAATTTGTTACTCATCTTTCTGTCTCTACCTGTCTTTAAAACGACATTTTTTTATTTTAAGGGGTGAAGTGTCATCTCACTTTAACATTAGAAACTTGGACTAGAGATGTCAGACATCTGACAAACCGATACAAAAACACAAAGTTTTGTTTTCGTGTCATACCATATTTTTTCATGGTTAAGATTGATGTCCAGACGAAATGTTCGCCATTTTGCGTATGATCGTGGCATTGCGAGCAGCTACATCAAGTCGTTACTGGGTTACTAGAGCTGTCAATGTCGTCCGTAGGCTGTTCACGCGTTTGTTAACTGCGTAACGAAAGTCTGAAAAAGTTTTAGAGAAAAAGCGAATAGAACTGACAAAAAGAAACTCGTCACCAAATTAAGAACGCCGGTGTTTGTTACTGCGCACGCGCGCGCCCGTGTCTCTGTTCTGTAGCTTTATATGGAGACATTGCTCGTCGTCGTTTTTTGCTTCCCTACTACGGACGGTAATTGGATTAGCGCTAAAGAAACCTACCGACCACTTTCCCCCCAGGATAGTAAAACCGTCTCTGTGTGTGTGTGTTCCAAGAACGAAAACAGGACGCGCGTCTCGTCTGTGTGTTTTCTTTTGCTTGTTCAGTACTCGCTTACTCTATGGATATGAAAGCTATTGTTGCTACTCAGGCTTCTGAGATGTGTCAAACGTCGAAACGATAAACGGCAGTCTCTAAGATACAAACGATCTTTGGTCAAGCTGTGCATCAGATGGTGAACGCCTTTCATTAAGTACTCTGTGGCAAGGTGTGTTGCCAGCCTCTAATTAATTATACATTCTTCTTTCTGATTGGCTGTTGGTTGATTTATGACTGTATCGTGGTACTTATAAAATATAAGTAGAGAATTTATGAGTAGGAATGGTGTTCACGGGACTTCTCCAGCCTTAACCACAGTACTGTGGTCACTAACGTCTACCACCTTACGTTAGCGGAACTTCGAATTTTACACTGGTGATGGCAGTCGATGGCACTGCCGAAACGTCTGTTTTTGTTGAAAACAATGGACCACGGCCAAACAGCCCGGGAATGTATTTTAACAACTTCAAATAACACGATCTTTGAACGTACCAAATGATACAGATCGTTGACATTTCTATTGTTGCAAGTTTTGACTGCATTTAATAAAACTTTGTTTTGCCCAACTCTAAAAGTTGTGATGTAGACACATTTACAGTTCAATATCTGGTTACATACGAGTGGTTTATTTTGTAGTGACAGTCTGGGATTTATGAATGGCCGTGTGCATGTGTGTGCGCGTGCGGGCACGTGTAATACAGCCGTAACAAGAAGAGCGTGTTTCAGCAGCGCGGACAAGCGTCTGTTAGGCACGCGGCGTTACTTTTTTGTAAATAACCCTTCTCAGGCATGAGGTGGGGGGACGGTTTTGCCTGCCTAAAGGGCAACTTGTTTACCGCGTCGCGACGCCTTACGTACCAAAATGTTATACTCGACGCCGCCGCCGTCCCCTTGTGACCGTCTTATCTCCAGTCAACCCCTTAGCTAAAATATGCCGCCAGTGTCCATAGCAAAAAAAAGAAAAGAAAAATATGTGTGTGTGTGTGTGCGTGTGTGTGTGTGTGTGTGTGTGTGTGTGTGTGTGTGTGTGTGTGTGTGTGTCTTACTACTACGTGTTTGCTCGAAGAAAAAATATTTTTTATCCCGTAAACAGTGGAAAAATGACGGAAACCCGTATCACGTGACAAAACGAAATTTATATTCATGTCTCTTTCTTTCAGACGGCATAGAAAATATCAGTAGACAGTTGCACTGATTTACAGCTTCAGCTTAATTTCGAGTTCAATGTTACGAGGCTGAGTGCATGCGTAACATGAAAACAATATGAAGAGCTTCAAGAATCGGAATGAACGTTAAAATTCATTTATGTAGAAAAGCTGTGCAGACAGTTACAACATAAGCATCAGAGTGTTGGCAGAGGACAAAATGGAGTAAAGAGAAATTCGCAAAAGTTTAATTAAGAAAGTTGTGTTAGTGGTTATAATCACAAACAGAATTATCACTGTTGCACACCACTATAGAAAAATTATTCCGATTAGCGCTTTCAAGCTTCTCAGCTCACCGTCAGATCGGAACTAACACAAGAGAATAAAACCAAACTCTTCATACCCCCCACCCCACCCCACTAACCCCCGCACACAAGCTATGAGTCTAATTTTATAATTGGGCGGAGCCTGATGAGCGTACTGAAATCAGGCATAGCCCTCTATCCACGACTCGGTGCACAACTTAGACCGCGAACTTCTCCGAAACTACTCAACCGAATGTTATAAAGTTGTGCATTTGTATCCGGACTGTATTGTAGAGTGCACGCATGTAATATTTATTTCTCTAAATTATTTAGTTCAAAAGATATTACGATTTTTTAAAAATCTTAGCTTAAACGTGTGAGCGGAAGAGAGATAGAGATATCGTGGCCCAGCTGGCTGTCGCCCGATATGATAAGATTTTGCTGTACACAAATGCCGGTGCGTGTGCGTGTGTGGCTCCCGCCGCCCGCGCTGGCTGTCGCTCGATAAGAGAAGATTTTGCTGTATACACTTTGTATTCATGTCTCACATGTGTTTAATTCAAACAGTAGTAGAGCATTGTTCTATGGTGTAATCAGATGTACGGATTGGACTTAAGTGTTGAAAAAGTGTCAATTTTTAGATAAGAATCTATGTAGTCGCTGATGCAACTGCAACTTTCCATTGCATATTGCAACGAATATTCTATACATTCTTATTCATCAATTTATATATACGTATTATTTATAGTATGGCTCGACGGAGAAAAGGTCAAAATATTGGTCGTTTAACTACAAATCAAAGACGGATGAGACAGCGACAAAATGTTGCTGCAGCAACTGTTGAAGGCCCTGCAGAACATAACATGAATCATGTGTTATATGATCAAAACAACACAGGGTATAGGAATCTTCAGAATGAATTTGAAGACAATTTACGATGTCTAGAATTCTATGAAAGTGTAAATTGTTCTCGAGTGCTGATGCAGCAAACATTTTTTGGTATGTGTCCGCAGTGTAAGCGAAACCCAAATAAGTTTACTGCACTTAATCCTACAGTACATCCTAAAGATGTACCTATAGAACTGATGGATCTCACTTATGTAGAACAACTCTTGATAGCAAGAGTACAACCAGTGGTGCGTGTGTATAGGGTGAAATCGAGAGGCTTTCTCGGTAAATTTGCTTATAAGGGAAATATTATAAATATTGGTCAAAATATAACGGAGATTGTTAGTTCCTTGCCCCCTACACCCGCTTCACTGAGCATTATAGTTGTAAGAAAGGAAAGTGTTAATGGACATCGGGATTTTCATGTGAGACGTGACAAAATTTTAGAAGCACTCAATTTTTTGAAAACGAATAATCCATTCTATAGTGATATCATCATTGATATGAAACAAATATCTCAACTTCCATTAAATGATAGTATTTATGGAATGATACCCACTATTGATTTACCTGAGGTGAATACAGATGAAGAGAACTTTTCTGAAGAAATTTATGTAAGTATGATCCCGGAGAATATTAGAATCACAGAAGTTGATCGACTCCAATCTCCAGTGAATAATGTAATTCCATGGCCACAAGATACTGATATCATAAATTAATTCTCGTGCGAAGGATACGTAAGCATGGCATTCCCGCTTTATTACCTTACGGATCTGCTGAATTAAACGATAATACTCGAGCAAGTAGTATGAAACTTACAGCACTTGAATATTTTCGATTTTTGATGCAGTATAAAGATCGACTTTTGCACAAGATCCTACGTTCAGATTTTTTGCATTGAAGACTGTTCAGCGTCATCAAGCTATTCAACGAGGGAATACTATTTGCTAGAAAATCTCATTTCAATGGAACAATACAGCAACTGAGAAACACGCTGTCGAGTAGTCCTCAAATAATAAGAAGTTTATGTTATTGGTGTGGAAAAATAAGAGGATCAAAAACTTACTGGTTTTAACGAACGGGTGAACTTGAATCAATGATAATCTTCCTACGGGTTTTTTTAATTTAAGTCCAGCTGATCTTTGGTGGCCTGATCTGGCACGACTCATGGGTTGGGTTGTAATGATGAACTCCTGAATCAGTATAATCCTGTCATCGCACAAACATGGAGAGCAAATAGTGATTTTAGTATAATCACCTCCTTATACCAGGTGGTTGAATATGTATCCAAATATGCTTCAAAGTCAGAACCTGCTTCTAAAAATATGACGGAAATGTTTCAAGAATCGTTGAATCGAGAGCCCCGGATGAAGAATCTCGTCGACCATATACAAGTTTGATGATAAGAGTGGTCAAACTTAGGAGTTTATAAACGCGTAAGCGATATCGCGTGTGTTCTCACGTTTGGGGTTTTTATATAGTTTTTGTGTTTATATTTATAATTGTTGTGTGTAAAATTGTATATAAAGTTGTTTTTAATATTTTAATAATTGACGAACTTCACCAAGGGATATTCCTGATGATGGGACATATGTCCCGAAACGCGTAGATATTCATAAAGGATAAAGGCCACCAGACGGAAAAGAAAACGGTAAAACTATTTTACTATTTATATAAATATCAACTATTTTTTGCAAGACAAGAAGTCTGTAACGAATGGAACGAAGACTGTCACTGGACTTTAGGATTCCTACCTTCGACACTGTTACGTGTCCATTTGATAGTGTCGCGCTCTCTGGTGTGTGCATTGTCAAGCCAGTCGCTTGTATTGTATTGTTCGGTACGCGTCTGTCTCCGTTCCCGACGAACGCTGTTTAATGAAGTGTTGTCTTCACAAACGTTGTAGTCCATTTTTCATCGTTTAGGAGTGGAGGAGCCGCCCCGTGAAGTATGAACTTTCTATCGGGCGTTATCAGACACTGATGATAGTCTTTAACCATCGGTATACTGTAACGTCTCGGTTACCCAGCACAAGCGAACTTGCACGACGCTGGACGGTGGAAATGTGGATAACAAGGAATATTTAAAAACAATTGATTCTACCTGTAACGTATCACACGTTACAAATGTGTAATAATCACACGCGTACGTTACTTTATTTACGCTCCAGTTCTCTACAGGTACGGCAATTGACAACGAATAGACTACTTTTCCATTCTAAACTCAATCGTGAGAAAATTTAGTGCCGTAAGTTTTTTTTTTTGTGTTCTTTGAGAGCAAATTAAATTAATTTCCCCATTATAGGAGACCAGTCTAAAGATGGGTAAGTCATGTGGGGGGGGGGCTGTCCCCTTAAGGACCCTGACGCCCGGTAATTTTTATTCATGGTTGTCTTCCCCTGGTCTTCGATGCCTCAATATCCAACTGCAAAGCAGCAACAAAATATAATCCTATAACAATAAGACGCCGTCCGTTGTTTCTTTGAGCCAGTGGATAGGTGGCTAACCTTGTCCACCAACCTTCCTCCTTTATCTGCGCTTGGCACCGGCAGTGGTATCCAATGATACACATATCAAGAGACAAGGCTAGTGAAAAAGGCAAGAGACAGCCAATCAAACACCAAGAGGAGCAAGGAAGAGGTGGAGGGACAGACAGCGTGTAGGACCGTTGTTGACAGAGTCCTAACAAGAAGGTAAAGAAGAACAAGAACAACATAAGGACACAGTATTACAGTCGACTAAATCCAGTCAGATTCCCGCCTGTAATACCCCAAAGATAAGCCGGATCAGGATTATTTCCGTTACGCCCTAACTTGGTACTGGTGGCTACTGCTGCTGCCCTCCACCAGGAATATTTATCAACCTTCCGGCCAACACAAACCTATAGAACACAGGTGTGTGGGTAGACCCAGGAAGAGACGGCTGGAGGAGCTCTGAAGGCAGAACAGGCAGCACCTTGACTATGCCGTGCTGTGAAGATGATGATGAAGATTTTTTGTAATGATACGTCGGATGGAACCGAATGTCGTGTACGTGAACGTCGGATAACTGCGGTCCTAGTGTACATGTAATCATATACTGTACTCGCCGGTTACGTACGGTACATGTTGCATCTATTTACGAGGGAAATGAAATGTGTACAGTTATTGATGTATAGTTGGTTGACTGGGACACAAAACTTGAGTGTAAATAATACAATTTAAAATTAAAACTCTTGCAACGGGGAGCCTACAACATTTGTCGCATACCGCAACTCAACCGACAGTAAGGCTGGTTGCACACACATCGATTTCGATCGTACGGTAAAATATCGTACGATCGAATTCTTTTAGTAGAACGAAGAAGAGCATGGGAGCTTGCACACGGTACGATCTCCACACGGCACGGAACGATCCCGTTTAGCTGCCGTCCATTGCCACTGCAAGAGACGGTCGCCGTGCCGTGTCCGTGAATTCAGTGGCGTACGTGATCCAATGCACGCTTGCACACTACACGATTTATATTCGTACGGTAAAAATCCGTCTTCACTTGACTTGTTGCTTCTGACCAAACTGGAACCTATTTTATAAAAGTAAGTAATATTATTAGCAAATTTTATTAAATAATAAATTTTTTTTTGGTTTATAAACATTTCAATCAAACTCTTAAAATCCTTTACTAGTATTATTAGTGTAATAATGAATAGGTTCTACCGAGGTTACATGTAAACACGTGAATTTTTTTAACGGATTGTTAAAAGTGACTATTCTGTATAGTATTCAAATATTGATTTTAGTTTGTGATACGGTAGTTAATTAGTGTGTTATTTTTTTTAAGTATGGCTGAAAATATTGATAATGAAATTTTATTTCATTGGTACAAATAAGACCAGTGCTATGGGACAAAACACTAGACGTTACAAAGACAGAAATGCTACCAGAAATGCATGGAAAGACGTCTGCTGTGAAATAAATACGGATTTTGAAGATATGGAGGACAAGGACAAAAATGAATTCGTTGAGTTTTCACATAATTTAATTTTTATTTATCTGTACATATGTCAACAATTGGATTTCACTTTTAAGTCGTTCATGCAGTTCATCGAACGATGGTATTGACATTCAAAAATAGGTGTAGTTGAAGAACTTGTTCTCATCCTTTCGAAGTTCTAAAAATGTGCGGAATGATCCTGCTTGTTCCTTTTTCTCGTTAATTGGATGAACCCAGTAAGTTCGTTTAATCCTACGACGCGACGCCTGAGACGACGGTACACCAACCACATAGCAACAACACGTTTTGGATTTATTTTTCATACAACTGTGAGTGATCTCGAGCTAAAACGACTGGACTCTACACGGAAAAAAACCGTGGTGTGTGAAAGCAACGGACACACGATAAAATATCGTACGATATTTTACCGTACGATCGAAATCGATGTGTGTGCAACTAGCCTTAGGCCTCTATTACACTACGCAACTGATTTCAAGCCTACATGACACTAGTTGCACGGTAGTAAAAACAGGCTGCAACTGCTCTGCAATCAGTTGCAGAGTAAACACGACGTCTACACTACTATTATAAAGAGGTAAAATTTGTTTCTATCGTTGTCTGGACTAACCTCAGAAACTGCTGATCCGATAAAAAAATTCTTTCACCACCGTGTTCCTTGAAGTTTACGGGTGGTCTTAGACATAAATTTGAACCAATAGCTTTAATAATTTTCAAGAACAGAGATTTAAAACGATCCCGTGTCATGAAATTTTTGTTAATTTACATGTAGTGAAATTTTTGTCATGCGATAAACCTTCGTTATAAGAGATAGCTATATGGTGTCAGCGTTTGAAATTTAGAAAAAATTACAACTTTTATTTTGGATTTTGTTTCAGTAAAATCCTCCTTTTCTTTTTTGAGATATTGGCGGTTTGTAAAAAATTATATATGTTGTGTCGGACCCATGTCATGAAATTTCTCCGTAGTCTACAGAATGCGCGCACAGCAGAGTTGCATGCAATCAGTTGGATAGTGTAATAGGCTACATTTGAATCAATGCCCAACAAGAGTGCGTGAAACTAAAAGTTGCACAAGCAGTTGCAAGGGTTGCAACTGTTTTGCAATCGATTGCAAGCTGTGCAATCGATTGCAGTAAGTGTAATACGCTACATTTAAACCAATGCCCCACAACTTCTTATGTAATCAGTTGCGTAGTGTAATAAAGGCCTAGGCCTAAACTCTGCTTGCCCAGTCAGTCTCCACCTCATATCGTCCCCCACATTCTGTCTGCAAGTTGTTCAAAGTCTACCTTTTGTCCTGCGATTGAGCGGATGATATTCCAATATCCTTCAAAAGACCATCGCTCGTTGTTCTCTCGTTACTTGATTTCTTAGATGGCGCAGCTGGGATATCCAACAAGATCTACTCAAACAATTCTTCTTTTTGTATGATTAAAGTTATCCGGGCTGTTTGGCCGTGGTCCAAGGTTTATTGGCAAACCAAACGTTTCGACAGCTCCAATGGCTGCCATCATCGGTGGAATTTTAAAAAATTCTGAACGTAGGGTGTTCACGTCAGGCCCACAGTACTGTGGTAAAGGCTGTGTGACCAAGGACCACGGCCAAACCGCCGGGATAACGTTAATCATACAACTGACACCGGCCGTGAAAGCCCGAGGACAATGTTAATTCTTCTTCTTTAACTTCGCTGTCAGGGCTCTGATCTGTTCTATAATAACGGTCCTACATGCTGTCACTCCACCTCTTCCTTGGCCGACCAATGCTTCTCTTGGTGTTTGGCTGGCTATCTCTTGTGTCATCATCCTTTATTGATAGGCCTATGTGTTCATTCCGTACCCTTCATATTTCCAATCCAAGAATTAATACCTGTTACATTACACGCTTCTCTTATACTGTTGTTCGACAACCTATCGTACACTGTCTTTCCTAGTAGCCTCCGTAATACAGTCATTTCTATAGTTTGTCGTTTTCTTTGAGTTGTTGGTGTACCTGTCTTAGTCTCTGATGCATAGGATATTGCTGGACTTATTGTGTTTTTAAAAACACTAGTTTTTATTTCTTGTGCGAGGTATTTATTATTCCAAATAAGGTTATTCATGCGTCCTTGCATTCATCAACTGATGTTCTACTTCTTCGTCTGCCCTGTTGTTACTTGTAACCCTTCTTCCTAAGTAGTCTATCTGCATTACTTGTTCTATTATTCTGTCACCTTACTGATTCATGGGAAACTAATTGATTTTGTATTTTCTTCCGCTAATCTTCATGCTATATTTCTGGCATGTTTTGTTAAAATTATACATTAGTCTCTGTAAGTCATTTTCATTTTCCGTAATTAGATTAACGTCGTCTGCATAACACAATAATAAACACACTTCTACCCATCCTGTATCCTATCATATGCTTTACCTCCTTAATAATTTCACCCTTAACTACGGGACTTAGGGAATCCTCCTGCCCGATCACCCTTTTGTTACAGGTAAATTATCTGATAATTCTGCAGTGCCTTTTTTTACTCTCATTGAAGAGTTCGTGTAGATCTCTTTCAAACAGTTAATTTCAACTTTTGCGAATTTCAAACAGATTTATCACTGTTGCACACCACTATAGAAAAATTATTCCGATTAGCGTTTTCAAGCTTCTCAGCTCATCGTCATATCGGAAATAACAAGAGAATAAAACCAAACTCTTCATACCCCCCCCCCCCACTGTCCACACACACACCCGCAAACAAGCTACGAGTCAAATGTCCCTTCCCAACCTCCGAGCCCTGTCAACCCGTCTGTACAGTTACATATTTTTCTAGCACATTCCTTGTGTTTATGCGTTGTGTGCGTGCGTGCGTGTGTGTATATACATTCTTTTTAATAACATCCTAACGTTGTAAAGCCTTCGTCATTCACACTTGTGGGCGCGGTCACTCACCTTTATTACAAAAACATCCATATATGCAATTTAATTCTTAATGTTATCTATCCGTCCGCTATCTTTTACTTCTTAATTATACCGGAGCATTTGATATTCGTAATAATTTATTTATCAATATTTTTACCATCAACCGTCTTTGATCCGTTAGATAAATAGATTCGTAATAATTTATTTATCAATATTCTTACAATCAACAAAATATATAAACTTTTATGATACACACTTTTTATTGAATACACTACATTATAGTACAGTATACATTGATTGTCATTAGACATATTCCACAACCTTTGCAACTCATCTCTACGATCAACCATTGATGGACTTCTATTAATTTTTAGCAGTCTATCAAAATTAAACGCCGGTTTTAATAATAATCCTTCTAATGTTTTCACTTTTGAAAGAGCAACATACGTTAATCCAACCTGAAATTCATTGTCTCCTAAATTACGCATAAATGGAAATAATGCGTACGTATTATTATTATATACTTTATTGTACGTATTATTAAATGACGTTACATTTAAACTTTGTAAACGTAGTCATTATTACAGTTAAGTTGAACTTACTCTTTGACCGGAGTATTGTTCGAGTTATGCTAGAGTTTGTCAGCATTCGTTTTCGCAAATTGAACATATCTCAGGACGTCAAAAAATAAGTAAGCATTTATAGCTTTTGTATGTTTTATATGTAAGTGACGTTTTTGAAGTCTTATAGCCTATAATTTTCCGTTTGAACGGATATTTATAATTCCGTCTACTGTCGACAGCCTTCAGCAAATAAATAGGCCTAATGAATTAGTAACAATTAAATTAGTAGTGGATTAAATCTGTACTTAACGTAATTTTTTTTTCAACTTTTTGTCTGTTTCAGAAATTGGTGCTTTTTACTGGACTTAACTTGGGGACATCTGACTGATGGTGGTAAGTAGTAGTGACCTCATTTGCAATGGCATTTTCTTTTATTGTTTTACTTTAAGGATACGATTTATGACGGTGATGACAATGTGAGTGTAACGAAAAAAGAGGGAAATGAGAAAAACGCAGGATTTTTCCCACACAATTTTATAAATACGTTTTACAAAATCTTTGCGCTTCAAAGATGTGACGTATAAGGGTTGAGAAAATATGGAAACGTTCTGACTTCAAAATATTTTATCTTCATTAAGTGTGTTGATTCATATTAAAAGTGATAAGTCTCGTGTCATTAAGAATCACTGTAATTCGAAATTTGGATTCTCAATAAATCCGTGTAAAATAACATTCTGAAGACATTTTGAAAAACCTGGTTTTATTACCTCGTCGCACCTTAATTTAAGGACGTTGCCCCAAGAATGTTTTAAACAGCTTATAGTTTGTATGAAGTGTGTTATTTTTTTATGTAAATCCAGCAATAAAATGTTCTCAGTTTAAAAAACGTGGAAGGCCGCCAAAGCGCGTCGCAGTTGGGTGGCAAAGCTAACTTGATTAGTAAGGCCGTGTCCGCGCTACGGCGAAGCAATCTAGTAAGCCGTATCAGCTGTTTGTGTGCAGCTGGATGGTTGCTTGCTGGAGTTTATGTTCAGCAATCCGCAACAGGTTGAGTTTCTGTGGCATGGTGGGTTCGAAGAATACGTGCTTCTTCCTCATTTCGTCTCCAACCTTCCGATGGGGTGTTTGCTGGTCTGACGGCCCAGGGGGAAGTACTTAGTTGATATCTCAGTATGACTTCGTAACCTAGTAAAGCGTTTCAGGGTCCCCGTACAGCCGGGAGAAAGGGAGATGTGGAGATAGTGACACCTACACCAGTCACCATCTGCAGAGCAGTGCAGCAGGATGCTCCCCGAAGCCGTCAGGCCCAGAAATACTCTTACTACAGAACACCAAAAGACATCTGCCCGGAATGAAACTGGCTGGAACTTCTGAACACTTCAAGCACCACCACCAACACTCATCGCACACTGGTCTGCACGGTATCATTTGAGTTCTTCAAAAGTACAGGTGGGAGCATTCCAATTACTAAACCAGTCAACAACAACTCCACGGGTTTTAAATCAAGTGTAACTGACATTTTATACCAATATAAAGACATGCTCTTAAACAAAAGAGTACCAGAAGTCCAGCTGTTTTAAATATAATATTGTAACTAAACTTGTGGCATAATTTAAATTGATGTTGTAATGTAAATCAGACAAGAATTCAATTGTTTGAAGGCGTTTAACTAAACATGTTATGATAACGAAAATAGCACTAAGAAAAATTGTTACTGTTACAAGAGTATTTTATTGCAAGTCCTGTCACTCTGGGCTCCAGCACACTTTTCGCTTCAGCTAGGCCAAGTGGTCTAGTTTTTAAATTTTACGTATCGGCCTAAGTGGTCGTTACAAGACGACGTTTAAAACCCCAGAGAAACTAAAGGACGCCCCTACATAGACGATCCTGTATAGGACAGAGGTGGAAAACAAATGTAGTTTAATAGGCTCTGCCGTCCTTTTCTGACGAGTGCAGAATTATTAATTTAAGGGTTTAAATGCGTACGTTACGTATAAAAATGTTGAGGGATTGTCGTTATTATGAAAGCTGTATTTTATTAATTTACAAATGTAATTCCTTTGATTTCACCAGTTACATCTACGGGCCTTATTTTAAGGTCATTCGTAACCAGCTATGCTTACCATGTTAAATTCATTAAGTTTGAGACCCGTTATCTCAGAGCCTGTAAAAGATAGAAGTCTGAAATTTTTGCATAAAAGTAAGCACACTATACAGTATACCACAAACGATACTACAATTATAAAGATGTCTGATTTTCCTAATTTTTTGTTTTGCTCTAAAAATTTGCATACAATAGGCTTGCTTAATATTTTTTTACGTTTTCATTTTTCAGTGAAACTGTACGGTTCTAGTAGCGTAGTTATATCTCCATTAACCCAATAGGCACAAAATAATTCAGCTTGATAGTTCACTTGATTTCTGAAATAATGGATCATTTATCTAACAAAAATAGATTTTCGAAAAACACATTTCAAGTTTCTAAAACAGATTTTATTGTTTTTCCTGATTTAAAATAGTCCAGCTTCATACTAGGGGTCTTCAGGTATGTCCATATTGTCTTCTAGTTTCTCTTCACATTTCTAGTTGACTGTCTAACCTTTTTCATCAATTCGTCTATTGTTGTCTCTGCCTCAAGGATTCGTAGCAAGTCAATTTTTTTCATTACCTTAACCATACGTGATCCTAATTTTTGTAAGACTTGGCACTTACTGTTACCTTCATTGAAGGTCAACACAGCATCATGTACACCCAGACCCAAAGTATCCAGTCCAACAAATATATTTTTGGCAATCTATTCTAAATCAAATCAGCGACTCGTTTAAATTCCGTGTACTACCATGAAGGCAGACACTATTTTAACAAATTAGAATGACTCAGATAAGCAAATTTTGGCTTTATGACAAAATTCCCTTTCCAATGGTAAAAACTGCATGACTCTTACGATTTGTAATAAAACTATAACATTATCAGCGTTTTTGACAGAACTTTTCCTACGATCTCAATATATTTTAAAAAACATAAAAATTCATTATTAGGCTTATTTACGTAAATTTGGTATCCAATTACTCAGAAAAAATTGAAGATTTTTTTAAGACAAAAAACAAAAAATCGATTTTTTAGCCGATTTGCCGGTTACGAGTGCCCTGAACAGAAGCAGCCGGCTTGGAAATAGGTTTACACGTCAAGTGCTTATTGAATTTCGCCGAAATTTTTATATTTCTGGGGCGGGGAGATTGATCCATCCCCCCCTCCCGGTAGTTACGCCACTGAACAGCAGTATAGTGTGAGGTATGGGCCGTAAAAGGAATAATGATGTCAAGAACTGAGGATGTCGCCAATTTGAATTTTGCTGCGAATTAGCGAAAAGATAGAAACAAATGAAAGGGCGTTTACAAAAAAAACAGAACAGTACCTGTTTCCGTTGCAGTCTACAATTATTAACCCCCCCCCCCAATATCCACTACCACCACCAGACTAGAATGGACATTGAACTACTGGCAGGTAGACGGCACCGGAGCAGAACGGAAAAGGGTAGAGTTATGATCTGTAGTCTGTTCTTACAGTCTCTCTTCTTATTCTCTTCAACGATTAGGTTATACGAGGGCTATTTTTTTCTTCAACCTCCGGTGAGTTGGCAAACCTGTTCCTGTTGTCATAGCAACAATCTGATTTTTGATTAATGTTTTTGATGCTTTGTTCTAACCTGTAACAACTGGTTTTATAGTTATTTTGTCTATTACTGTGGTGACGACAGTTTAATTATGCCAGCTACAATTGAAATTGCCTCCAAGTGTGAGATTCGGTCTGTTATTAGATTTCTTCAAGCTGAAGGTCATAGTGCTGCAGAAATTTATCGAAGGTTGTGTAATGTGTATGGAGAAAATGTGATGAGTGATGGTTCAGTTCGGGAATGGTGTCGAAAATTCAAAGAAGGGCGAATTGATGTTCATGATGAAGGAGGGCAAGGAAGAAAGACCGTAGCTACTGACGTTGTTGAAAGGGTAGACAGGATGGTTCGAGAGCGCCGTCGTTTCACAATTACTGAACTTTCTGCTGGTTTTCCCTGAAATTTCTAGGTCTGCTCTTTATGATATTGTTACTCAGAAGCTTGGGTATAGGAAACTCTGTGCTCGGTGGGTTCCCAAACAACTCACAGATGCCCACAAAACTCGAAGAATGGCCAGATTAGGCACCAACCACCAATAGGCACCAAGTGATTACCATTTGTTCACTGACTTGAAAAAGTGGTTACGTGGGCAGCGATTTGACTCCAATGATGAGTTAAAGTCCAGTGTGGCAGATTGGCTGACTACTCAGGAGCGAACATTCTACAACATGGGCATAGAAAAGTTGGTCCCTCGCTCTGATAAGTGCCTCAACAATGGTGGTGACTATGTAGAAAAGTAGTTTACATATACGGTATATGTGAAACTTTTGTATATAATAAAATTATTGATGTGATTCATGTGTCTGTTTATTGGTCTGTCGGAGGTTGAAACACAAATAGTCCTCGCATAAACCTGTTCCGCCACCCATCCTCGGACGACCCACGTCTCTTACTACTTGGGTACTACAAGTATTATAAAGTTTTACATGAACAGGTTACTGGCCTGTTGCACAACCCCCCTACCAGAAGGACCAGAGACTCTTCTGTCAGGGTTACCATACCTTAGCCGAAAGACCCCTGACTTGGATTATGGACGGTGTTTTGGGGCGCAGGAGATTCGCCCTCACCCTTCTCTTTCTGAGATTGGATTTGGTGGCTTCGTGTCAGTTATTCTGATATTGAACGTTTCTTAGTGTTTCCAGTGCTCACCGATAGCCATCAGTGAGCACTCTAACATCCAAAGTCACCCAAAATTAAGAAATTAGAATTGGAAAATGAATACACCCTAGCTCTCGATTATTCAACGTCGGGGTCAGAAAAGAACAAGAGGCAGTTCCAGCTTGGGCACATCGGGATTGCCAAACCCGTATCCACAAGATGTGAACCCCTGATGGGGTTCCTTACAGTAATTATAGGTAATGTCAGTGTTTATATGGGGTTCCTTACAGTAATTATAGGTAATGTCAGTGTTTATTTTCCTTTAAACACGTCTTCCGTTAGTGTTCTACAGGGTTACCAGGGAAAACTGGCTCAATTAATAATAAATTGAAGGGATCGAAGAAACGTCTAGCAGCTCGTAGAAAGAAGCTGAATACACAAAACATGAATCGAATCCAAGTCACACGACGTATGTAAGTTGTCTGTGAACCGGCTGAAACTGACAGTCTGCCCAAAGGCAATGAATACGATGACAATGGCAGTGGTATGAGGATATGTGTCAGATACAAATTATTATTGGCGTGTTAATGCATTTACACACACGCACGCACACGTACACGCAGCCCCCAACCCTACAATATTATTAGGCGTTGATGTTTCATACGGTAATAGAATCGGTGGGGTGACAAGGTTATTGACATTTGTTGTTTACCATGTTCGCGAGAGAGAGAGAGAGAGAGAGAGAGAGAGAGAGAGAGAGAGAGAGGTGTTGCTGGTCCACCGAAGGGTGAACACAATAGAGGGTAGGTTGGGTTTGCGGTATAATGCAACCTTGGCAAGGGTTGTGTAACATTGTGTGTACAGCGTTCTGTACCGAATCAAAGTCAACACCTCACTACTCGATGTTTTTAATCGTAACAAGGTAGACGTTAGGTCTTGGCGTGCCTGAAGAAATAAAAGTATCAACAATTTATCGGTTTTCAGTTTAACGCAAAAGAAGGCGACTCGTCGAAGAATTCATGGTATTCTTATGCTCAGAAACCATTTGCAGAAAGAGGGGAACTTAAACTAAGCGAAATAAAATCAGCGCACATTACTTTCACTAATTGTCGTGGTATATGATTAGTACCCAAAAATGAAAAGCTGTGTTCAATGTGATTCCTGAAGGCCAGTCTATATTCAGTCGTAACTACAATTATAGATATAAGTAAATATAATTATTACACTACGACTCGGAACACAAAACGTTTTATGGGTAAAAACGTAAAAGTTTTACCTTATAACCTAAACCGGTTTTCACTTTTAAAAAGCTTCTTCAGAGGTTGCCGCTGGTAGCACTGTCCGTCTTGTTGTTGGCGACGTAATCGATTTTCGAAAGATCGATGTTGTGTGTGTGGGGTGAGATATGTTCGAATAATGCGTGTGATTTGAGGTAAAACTTTTACGTTTTTACCCATAAAAAGTTTTTTTGTGTTCCGAGTTGTAGTGTAATAATTATATTTAGTTAAGTAATCAAATCACACGCATTATTCGAACATATCTCACCCCACACACACAAAACATCGATCTTTCGAAAATCGATTCCGTCGCCAATAACAAGACGGACAGTGCTACCAGCGGCAACCACTGAAGAAGCTTTTTAAAAGTGAAAACCGGTTCAGGTTATAAGGTAAAACTTTTACGTTTTTACCCATAAAAGGTTTTGTGTTCCGAGTCGCAGTGTAATAATTATATTTAGTTAAGTAAGGGACACGTCATGGACAACGAAATCCAAGAATATATATAAGACATTGGATATTGTATAAGATAGCGGATGTAGGGGGGAATAAGCATAGGTATGCGCAGAGCGATTACAATGGGGTGACCACTATACCGGGGAATACCGTCAGTAAAACGGTCTATAAAATTAACATTATAAAAACAAACTGGTTTAATTAAAAACATATTATCTTATTTTTGTCACCTAAACAACAACAATAAGAAGAAGGAATGGAATAAACAAAAGCCTTAAATAATATTTATTGACTATATTTTATTGAAAAATATGTACATAGTTTGATGATTTCAATAAACATTTATATCAAAGTTTGTAGGTATTACAGAATTAATGTCTAAGTAAAACCAGATCGTGATACAAAGCTTACATTCACTACGTTCTCTTGAAAGGGACCATCTTTTCGAATGCGTCAGTAATTTCTTCTGGACTAACATAACATCTAATGTAAGTTTCTGTTCTATAAACGGCAATAATAGGTTTTCCAGGACGGTTAGGCGCTTCCGTTATTGTCCCACATGAAGACTGATTGTTAGCCGGTCGCTCTGCTCATATCAAACGTAGAGAAGGATTATGGGCGTTGTTTATAAACAGCCAGCCTAGACGGCACACAGCAGCTTGCCTTTTTTTCGTTACGTGTCTTTGCAAGTGACCCATTGTTGTAAAGGAAAGAAGGTGAGAGAAAAGAGGCGGGAGGTTATCACTACGCCCCTGTCTAGAATGAAACCACTCTTACGTGTACCTTTTTTTTTCTTTAATTGCCCGAAAAACTTCTTTCAATTGCTTCTTCTGCGTTTATATTATTTTGTTCTAAATCCGTTTGGACTTCTGACTTCTTCCCCCACGGTTTTACATGTACCTTTATATTAGTTCAAACACTTTATGCTACAGTCTATTTCTTGATGTATGTAAAGTACATTTAATATTTATATTAATTTTACCTCACGATGTTTTTTTCCTTATTTGGCTCGATCACTGCACATCATGTAGCTGCTGAGTTAGTGGACTTTTGGCAGTACTGTGCTGAAGTGGGGTGAGCTCATTCCGTAAGACATGAAGTGCCTCCAGTACTCTTCCACCTTCCAAATATTCCAAGTACTTTTGCCCCAGCAGAAGAAATTTCATTTCAGAAAGGCTACTTGATGATCCTTCCATTAGAGATTCCAATTCGTTGAGGTTATTGTCTGCCTTATTCCAGTCGCCATATACATTTCCAGTACCCACATTGACACATGCGAGTGAGGCGTGGGTCATAACAAATAGTCAGAGTGCTGAAATGCAGTTTCTTTGAAGTACTATAGAAACTATACATTGGAAGATAGAATACAGAATAAATAAGGATATCAGAGCAGAACTCGAAGTAGAGCACATAAATGAAATTATTTCAGCTTACAGAAGACAATGGTGGGTCATCTGCAAAGGATGGCAGAGGATCGATTCCCGAAAGCGGCACTGAACTATAAAGCCATTGGTAGAAAAGACGTGGGTCGTCCGAGGATGAGATGGGTGTCGGAACAGGTTTATATAACCTAATCCTTGAAGAGAAGATGAAGAAGAAAATAATAATGAATCGGTTATCTTCAGCTAAGCGTCATGTGCTTTGATGCTGTCTCAAGTGCATGAGCAGGCTGGTCATCCCTGGCCTATTACCTAAGAGAAACAGAAACCGGAAGAATGGTTTGCAGTCAGTTTTTGTTCTTTCAATATCTGTAAAAATTTTACAAAAAGAGGGGTCCGTCAAATTGAACTAGTGGTCTAGTTCACGGCGCTAGTTCGTTGATATGACCGACCTAAATATGATCAGTTCGTTTCAATGAATTACTTTGCTGATCTCAAGTCCCGTATAAGACGGCGCTCTGTTCGTCTTCCTAACATAGCAGACCTTTCTTCTGGTAACAAATGAGAAGTGGCCATATAAGAAGAAACTTCCATTCCATTAGCAACACACCAGATAACGATGGTGTAGTGGTGGCTATGTGCGTGTGCGTGTGTCACATCACCTTTCTGCTGTTATGTAACAAAACACTGGCTGTGCTGTGCTTTCGTTTGTATTGTATACAGACCCACTAGTCTTTCGTCTTTGTGTACCCGCTGTGTGCTGTGTCCGTAACAGTTCTGTCCACACACAAACACACTGCTCTTCGTTATGACTGCTGGTTCTGTTTCTATGTCTCGGTCTCCCACAACGGTTCGCTGTAATAAATCGAATATCGTTATACCATAAAACTATGGATATCGACCTGTGAACTTAGACGTTTTTCAGTGTTTAGAGACGATTACAAAATAACCGATGTAGCATGAGGTTAGCCGAGATATGCCCTGACTAATTCGGACAGTCACATAAGTAGTCAATTTTTTCAAGTTTTTTAAAATAAATATTTAATATATTGTTGTATTGGAGTGTTAGTGGTCTCAAATATTTCCACTAATAATTTTGTACAAACCACTATGTTGTCCTTGGTATTGACGAGCGCTTCGGCAGTCAAGCCATCTTCAGGTCATTTACCAACCATGGCTTGATTGTCGAAAGCGCTCAAGGTAAATGTTGGTGGATGACCTGAAGATGGCTTGGCTGCCGAAAGCGCTCAAGGTAAATGTTGGTAAATGACCTGAAGATGGCTTGACTGCCGAAAGCGCTCGTCAATACCAAAGACAACATAGTGGTTTGTATAAAATTACTAGTAGAAATATCTAATAATAAATGGTTTGGCAAAAAAAGTGATGCGTGTGGGGGTCAAAAATTTACAGGCATTGCACAAATGCAATGCACAGAGAAGGGCATTGAAAATGCTTCAATAAATCTAAAAAATATATATATTTATGTTCATTCACCAATCAATAAATTCATTCTTCATTTACCAATGTACAGATTATAAGTTAAATGTAGTCGCATTCATAAGCGAAGTTTTATATGTGTACTACGTTATTGACAACAAAGAAGTAGTTTCTATGGAAACTCACCGGTTCCCATTTTCGATAACGCACCAGCGATCGGCCGCAAATGTGCGACACGTCCTTATAAACATTTTCAATGTTAAAAGTGTTACATATGTAAACAATAGGCCTGCAATAAACGTGACCCTGGAGAAGTCTTGGGGAACAGTTTTACAGCGTCTTCTGCTACCTGCAAGTACTGCCTTGCACTCATCATTTTGGAAACAGATCTTAGTTCCTTATATAATGAACCAATACGTCTGAATATAGTCATTGTCCACATCATGTACACGCACACGCACTTTTGCCGTTTGCATTACAAATGCACAAACATTCATAGGACCTCTTAGACGTCTCTCTCTCTCTCTCTCTCTCTATACTTCTACGTCTACGTCTACCTCTCTCTGTAAGTACCCCCACTATTTCTCTCACGTTTACCCTCAGTGACCATCCTGCGTAGAGAAGATTTTTTATACGATATTTACTTTCTGCTGCGTAGAGAAAAATGTTTATTTCAATTTTTGCCCGTTTGCTTATTTGGGTTATGGGTCATTACAGGGTCATTATCAGGTGGTCTAGTGGTTAGCACGGGTTCAGTTCCCGGCGGAGGCTCAGTACAGCGTGTACTCAGCGTCGTGAGGCAAAACTGAGTAACAGCGGCGCCTCCTGGCTGTGAATACCGCAACTAGCGGCTGGCGACGCGCGCGTTCTACTGGCCATGCAACCGTCCCACTAACACAAAAGCCGCGCGGTATGCCTCGGTCCTTTACGGACTGTTGAGCAGAGGTTTATTTTATTTATGGGTCATTAGGCCTATCATATGGATTATTGAAAAAGAAAGAAGTAAGTCAGTTTATAAATTATTTAAATCACGATTATGTGTTTTCTGACCAAGGATAGGGCAAACATGCCTTCCTATTCTAGGGTAGTTTCTTCGTTCCTGATATCGCATCCGTATATCGCCTGTCATCTTGTCTGTTCCGTCCCCTATTCCACTTTCTGTTTAGCGGTCCCTTCTACCAGACGTTACTTTGTGTATCCTAACTAATTTCTCTTCCTGCCCTTGATGGTATCCAACACTCTCCTTTTCTCTTCTACTCTTCCAAGCACCTCCTCGTTTGTCACTCTATGCTTCCAGGAAATCAGTTTCATTTGTAAATAATCTGGTTTAGTCCGTACACTTCGACTAGTTATCAGCGAATTTCGAGTGGTTGGATGTTTCTTACGTTTAAACGTACACATTACAGGGCGCATTTCACAACCTGCGGAATTTTCTGTTACCTACCGTATGTGGGTGGCTATAAAAACAAACCATGCGACAACAATGGAACTCGATACGCAGCTGGTAGAAGACCTGTGGCGAAAAGGCTGATTGCGTGGGGTCTCGTAACTTAGGCTTAGACTGTGGTTGCGAAGTAACTATACTCGCGTTAACAAAAAATTAGCATCCTAGTTTCAGTAGCTCAAGACCGATTTTGAGAATTTTTTGCCTGAAAACGGTCAACGTACATCTAGTGTAGCCGACTTTTTTCTTCTTCTTCTTCTCCTCCTCTTCAAGGATTAGGTTATATAAACCTGTTCCGGCACCTATCTCATTCTCGGACGACCCACGTCTCTTCTACCAATGGCTTTATAGTTTATTATCGCTTTCGGCAATCGATCCTCTGTCATCTTTTGCTGATGATCAGACCATTGTGTTCTGTAAATTGAAATAGTTTCATTTATGTCCTTTACTTCGAGTTCTGCTGTGATATTTTCATTCCTTATTCTATCTTCCAATGTATAATTTAAAATATTTCGAAGAAACTGCATTTCAGCACTCTGAATTTTGCCGCTTTCTTTTTGTCATGGCCCACGCCTCACTCGCATAAATCAACGTGGGTATTGCAATTTCTTATAAAATTTAATCCTTGTGCTGTGTGTTGTTTTATTTCTAAGATTTCTATGAATCGTACCACAAATATCCCTAAATTTATGTGTCTTCTCTCTTATATCATATTCAGATTCATAGCTTACTGCACAGCGGAGGGATTTGAAACGGCTCACTGGATATTTACCTTTAAGGGCCATAGTTTTGGTCTTTCTTATAGAAATTGTCAGTGAGTACTCTCTCGGCACTTCTTGTAATTGAAACATAGGTCTTTGTAAATCATCCTCATTTCCTTGAATAAGAACTATGTCATCCGCATATAGTAGGGAACCCATACAAATTGATTAGTTAAGCTATATTCCCGAAGTCATTCTGGATTTCCATGGTCTTAACATGTCGTCAATCCCAGACTTTTTTTTAGAAAACTAACTATTTAACGATCAACATAACGGCGTGACTAGTTGCAAATAGTAACGACCGGGCAGAGCAGGAGGTACAGTAATTACATTTTCTTCCAGCTGGTTTTTGTTGTCGTACGGTGGTTTCATCTTTTGTTGTTGCAAACAAGAGCAGAGAGCGCTGCCCCATTAGATAAAAAAACACGGGCGCGATGATGAATTGTTTTAAGTTTTGACAAATATTTCTGTGCGGTGCGGTGTGCTGCGCTCGCTAATGTCAACAAATGGTTTTCTGTCTGTCTGTCGTACAAAGAGCTTATCCCGGCCCGACCTGCGCCCGACGGCAATCTACCTGCCACACCTCACTCGCACCTTGTAATATGTTCTGTATTTGCGGTGTTTTTTGTTTTGTTTTGTTTTGTAGCCTCTTCGTTATCGTCTCTTTAGATTTTTTGTATGATAACACTAAAATTGTTAGGGATTTAGATAGTAGTGTAGAGGAATTTTATTTTTGGCAACTGCTTTTGTTTATGATATTTAGTGAAGACAAGAAAGGAAGGAGGTTGATTAGAGTGCCCGTGTCAAGATCAGAAGCATCGTAGTGACGCTTGGGAAAGAAATGACACAGGAATCAGTATTGGGAAAGGTGTAAAGGTGTAAGACTGTTGTATATATCCCACGCTCTTTATTATATGCTTACAAGAAATGGTCAAAAGTGGTACGTCTGGAGCCAGACAGTGTACCTTGAGTGAACAATAGGCCTGCAATAAACGTGATCCTCGAGAAGTCTTAGAACCTCTTCTAGGCTACTACAAAAATATTAAATTTTAAGGTGTTTTAAGGTAAAAGCTCAACAGCTACTTTAATACACATCTTCAGTGCATAGTGCCTTATAACGGCCAATTTTTAATATTCCTTAGTCGTGTTTGGTGTCATTTTCATCGTATTATTTCGCTGATTTCAAATATAACAAAATTTCACAGTATTGGGCGAGGCAAAAAAAATAGAAATTGTTTCATACTGGACGCACAGTGAGGTGACTCACGCGGCAATTAGCTGCTGTCGAGCCCGGGCGGAAGTATTACAATGGGGGAGAGGCAGCAGGTAGGCCAAGGGTCCACACGCCAACCACCGTCATACAGAGCATAAGCGAATATTAAATACAACTTAAACGGACGTATTTAATACTGTTTACTTTATTTTTTTTTTAATTTAACTCCATTGCAACTAATTACAAAGTATCTAGGAATTTTATTGTAATACATAAGTTAACAGAGTGTAGGATAAGCTCACACTGGATCATTCCTCAGTACAGTTACACTGTGTTCATGTGCTGAGAATTACTATACATATGTAGTTCAAATGGTTTCTGTCTCTGGACTCAGCGAAAGAGCAGTAGTTGCATTATCAAGCAGTGGCAGCACTTCAATGTTTACCTGTTCATGAAGTCTGCTTTCATATTTTTCCGCAACTCGTTTAATCTCATCATTAGGCATTTTCAGGTCTCGAAGGATGTCATCATTTCTTACGTACCATGGTGCATCAACAACACTGCAAAGAACCTTATTTTGAAAAGTCTGAATTATTTTAATATTACATTTCTTAGTACAACCCCAAAGCTGTACACCATACACCCAAACTGGTCTCAAGACTTGTTTGTATAACAACTGCTTGTTACGCAGCAACATCTCAGAGTGTCTTCCAAGCATTCACTGCATTTTCTTCAATTTTATTCCAAGTTCTTCCCGTTTCTTCTTAACATGTTCTTTCCACCTAAGTTTTGGCATCCAGAGTCATAACCAAGTACTTCACCGAGCTTGTGTGTGGAATTCTTTGCTGATCGTTTATGATTCGTAACTAATCTGTTTTGCAGTACTATGTACTTGGTGTCTTGTAACGCTTTGTAAAAACACAGAATTATTTGAAAATAGAACTGGAAACCGCTTATAATGTTTGTGTTAGTCGGTATAGGCGCGGAATCTTGAGAAGGCAGAATAAAAAATTATATTTATGTTTTAGTGATGAATCAAATAAAAGAAATCAAGTTTACAGCGAACCGAAAAATTAAAAATGCTGCTGAACAAGTACGTAGTACGCAGTGAAATAATAAACCGTTCAAGGAACTGAAGTAGAATTTACGTTTGCCTAATGTGTATAAAGAAAGAGAGGGAGGGAGAGACGCATACTAGCCACAAACAACCAATCAAAGGGCATCTGGTATGTACACACTGAAGTAAACGCGCGCGCGTGTGTGTGTGTGTGTGTGTGTGTGTGTGTGTGTGTGTGTGTGTGTGTGTGTGTGTGTGTGTGTGTGTGTGTGTGTGTGTGTGTGTGTGCATAGGGTAAACACACTGAACCAGACCGGGCTGACTTTTATTACCTAGCTCAGTTCCTCCGCTTATTCATACGGCTGTAACTGGTGCCTGTTTATAGTACTGTACTTGGAATATGCTCGCTGCAGTGCAGAGTTATAACAATTTGTTTCAGAACACGTGTGGTTTTGTAACGCCGTCTTATCCTTTATCACTTCACGGAGTAGGCAAATTGCCTGTCCGTATTTACAGCGTTATCTTTCCGCCTAGCTCTCGGCCATCCTACATACCTTGTTTTCTCTAACTTATATGATGCTGAAGGTAGCCAGCCGCCTATCAATCTATTGCGAAGTCTGTCAAGGCCGGAGTCAAACTACCTGCCCGTGGGGCCGTGGCATGGCCGGCTCCAGTAGAAGGCCGCAATATTAAACGTGGCAACGTTGCGTCTGAGGCCCGTAAGCAAAGTGTAATAAAATAGCTAAAGTGAACATGTTATATTCTGATTCAATTTCATAGCATTACTAAAATCATGAGTAGGCCTATTTATAGCTAAATCTAAATTATAGGTCTGTGCGCACTTAGTACTACAGTACTATACGTTTAAATTGAAGAAATTAGTGAATTAATGTTAGGCCTAATGCATTAATTTTGTTCGAGTTATAGAATTCGTATCATACGAATGAGTAAATTATCATATTTGTTACATAATAGAACAGTATATTTTACATAATAAACTTTTAATTTGCAAAAAATGAAGAATTATAAAACTGCTGTTAACCGGCAATTAAAAATGACGCGATTTGATTATTGAAATATATAAATTAAGAGGTCGCCTATTCGGCCTCAAATATCAGCTGGTTCCAGTGTTGCCACGTTGAATATTCCGGCCTTCTACTAGAGCCGGCCATGGGGTCGATTGCTTGCAACGTGATTCATGTTTTCTCCTAAACGTTTCGCCCACCCACCGAAGTCGTTCTTCAGTAGAAACGCGTTCAACAAAGCATGGGAGGCCGAACGCACCTCAATAAGAGGTATATAAGCAATAATTTAGGCTGTGTTTTATTCGTTAGTGTTCTATGTATGATATCAGATGTCAACTGAAACTTCGATAATTTCTTAGCGGCATCTCGCCTTATTACACTTCCAATAGTGATAATGCAACCTAGATAATTAAATTCAGAGACGTGTTGCAAAACTGTTCTCACATCAAGAGCAGTTATTGATCTGACTGGGTACTTTCCCCTCATAGCCATGAATTTTGTTTTCTGCTTTGATATTCTAAAGTCGTACTGATATCGTACGTGCTTTAAACGATGTGAAGAATACGAAAATACGACAGTCTACGGATCCATCTTCTTTAAATTATAAAAAGGATCGTTAAACTAAGGTTATTTCTTAAAATTCGCCGGGGTGACAACACAGGTAACCGGTTTTCACCATTCTCGTCCTCTGAGCCTGAGAAAATTGTAAACATAAACTTGGAACTTTGTGTGGTTTGTATGTTTACGCTAGTTATATAAATTCAGTCGTGTTCTTTTACAAGGAAATGTTTCAGCACTTCTTTATAGTAAGTAATGTTTTGCTAATAGCACCTGCTCGTAATTGTTTAATTTCAATTACATTTAACATTTCAATTGTTAGTTAATTTAATTCAGTTTAATTGTATTGAATTTATTAGGTTGATTAATTTTAAACTATAATGATCAAGTGTTTCAGCGTTTCAGGTAGATCATCTCAGACAAGAATTAATTCAATGCGCCCATTGATTCTTTCGTTAACTATCGGTTTTTGAAAAGAAACCACAGGAAACGTTCTAAATGGCAGCAACTTAAGTGATACAATTAAAACCGAGTTTTACAGGACAGCGTAATGGCAGAAAATTGTATTAGTTTAGTTTTAGTTTTAGTATATATGTATTAAATTGAATTCCATAATAATTTTTACACAGTAAATATAAGTTTGCCCTTCTTCGATTTACGTCGAATGTCGTAAATTTACGTTGATCTTTGAACTGAAAATTACCTCAAAGTGTAAATAATACACGCCACTAAACAGGTGTGTATTTTCGGGGGGGGGGGGGACTGAACGGGACCGTCCCCTCCCCCGCACGTCAAGGCGATCGAGAAAGTTGACGAATTTTTTTAATCTCTTAATTTTTAGGGGTGTTTTATTATTTGTTTCAGGTACGCTAATATAGTAGGCATTCTTTTTTAAATATACAAAGAGGTTTATTACACAGGATTAGTACGTTTGAAATATGAAAGAGCCTATAGGAATTTCAATTCAGTCAATAAGTATTTTGTAAACAGTGTTTCAATAACAATTGTTTTTATTATTGTATTACCATTTACTTTAATGGGACTGATTTCATCCACTTTAAAGATAATAATGTTCATCAGCCGTACCTTGTATTTTCTTTTGTACGAAGCCGACCCCCCCCCCCGGCCAACTTCTTGATACACCACTGATGCCAAACGAAATAGTCATAATCTTGAAGGAACTGATGATGCAGAATTAATGTTCGTCAGAAGCTTTCATGACGTTTAGGGAATCCATCCAAGGACATTATTACCTTCGAAGGTCAATAACGTTTCTGGCGGTGTCAGTGGCAAGGACAGTACAGAAACCTTAGTACGGCCAAAATATCTGCAACCATGACCACGAGGATGTAGACAGAAAATAACTTTTGTAGTCACAGAGTCGCACATAACATTGGATGACATAATCAGCGTTACACATTATCTTCTTCCTTCAGGTCGTGTTATAAGTATTGCGACGTAATGCGGAACGTTCTTATGCGTGCGATGGTGTCGTTCTACGAGCTTCTCGACTGGCCCTGCCGGTGTGTGTGTTTCTGCCAAGGCCGCGCTGAAGTATCCTCTAGAATTTTCGAGTGCTTGTTAAGGACGCATATTATGGACCATGCTGACTATAAATAGCCCAGACGTGCCGGTTAGTTTTCAGTTTACTTCGGGCGGTTACTCGGTGCGTTTCAAGTGGTTATTAGTGAAAAGTGATTATTACGCGGGACTCTATTAGTTGACATTATTATTGCGTGTGGACGAATTTAATTTGAATTATTGTACGAGTATAATCTTATTGAATCACTTGTTGATTACAGATTGTTAATTATGATAATTAAAGCTGGTGTTCAGTGACTTCATTGGTGTCTTGTATTTTGTTTTCCACTGTACCATACGAGATCATGGAGCCCGTCGTAACAGTATCCTATCTAATCGAAGGCCATTTCGGGAGCACTGTAGATCGTATACGAAAGGAGAATGAGTAGACGGTTCGCGAACTTACATTCGTGCGCGGAACCAGACTCCGTATGCATACGTGTTCTCTTTGCTAATTAGTGGTGTGTGTATTTAGAAAATTAATTAACCAAACTCACACACACGGTCGCAGCGTTTGTTTGTGAATGCTGCTGCTGTTGGCTACGGTACTACTTGTAATTACAGATTTAAATGAAGCAGCCGCCGCGACGACTCGTTACGCCGCCCTGCATACTGATGACGATGCTACGTCACTACTTGCTGTTTAAACGTACGTATTCTGATCAATAATCCGCTTACTTTTGTATCGTCGTCGAACTTGTGTTTGATTTGGCGCGACATGGATTCGATTCCCACTCTACGAGGGTCAGTTGAAAAGTTCGCGGAGCGACATCTGTAACTCAGCGGTAGGATAAAAATTGTTCGTGAGCTGCAAGACGTATATTTCTCGTGAACACCTGTTAATTTCCAGATATATCTGTCAATTTATTCACTCTTTACCAGCTGTTTGAAATATTCCTGTCACGGGTGTTTTTAAAATGCACAAAATCGAACATCATGTTGTGATGAATTCTCTCTAGTAAAAACGTTTTACCGCCAATGGAAAATCAAAACGAAATTGTAAATGTGTTAGGAGATGCTGCGCCTTCAGAAACAACGGTTAAGTGGGCGCACACTTGAGTTTAAACGTGGTCGTTCGTACAAACACTGAAGACAATCCCAGCAGTGGTCATCCAAAAAGTGCAACAAAAAATGACATTATTGAAAACATTTCATACGCTGTTGGAATACCGGAGATTGAGGAGTGGATGACGTTGCTGAAATCATAGGCATCTCATATGAGCGTGTGCATCATAATTTAACTCAAGAGCGTTGTGCAAGATGGCTGCCGCATCTGGAGTGGTTGCATTTTTTCGACGTCCAATGCGACCACGTTTAAACTCATGTGCCTACTTACAAACCGTTGGTTTTGAAGTCGCAGCATCTCCTGATACATTTACAATTTCGTTTTGAATTTCTGTTGACGCTAAACAATTTTTAACAAATAATCACACCACGATGTTTGATTTTGTTCGTTCTCAAAACACGCATGACACGTCAATTTTAAAGAGCTTCTAAACAATGAGTAAATTGATAGGTAGATTTGAAAATTAACAGTTAATTTTCAGGTCGCTCCGCGAACTTTTCAACTGACCCTCGTACGTGTGTTCTGTAGCTGCGACTTCGGTCATCCGTGCTGTAGTCATTTCCAATCGTTTTAATTTTCCCATAATTTTTGATTGTAATATGCTGTGAAATCCGGCAGTCTTTTACGTTATTACGACGGAGCAGAAAGTGAAATAAAACAGGTGATAACATTGAGCGCGGTGCGAATTGCCGAATATAACGTGACGCTCAGTGGAATAAATGGCATATTAAGCAGCTCCGTATCTCCTTGCATAAAGGCATGTCGATCGGACGTCTAGTGGCGTCGTGAGTAATATTCTGATTTTGGCCGAGGCGAAACTAATAGGAAGTTGGTGAGTTGATTAGAAGTTGGTGTGTGTGTGTGTGTATAGAAGATAGTAAATAGTTTGGAGGAACTAGTGCAGGGAAGGTTATGTAACTGTAAAATATAATAGGGATGCAAATTCTAAAATTAACTAAACTAAATGACTGTTTTTAACAAAGGAGTTACAAAGAATTCTGTCGCTTTATTCGTGTCGTTTTTGTTATTTTTCATTGCTTTCTTAATTTCTAAAAGTTCCAAGTTTTTTACCTTTTTCTACGTTACCTTTTTCCTAATATTACGTTTATAAGGTAACGGGTGTACAAACCGTCACACCCATAAGGGATCAGGATAAAGTATGTAGTGTCTACTTACAACGCACTGCCAGTAGTATAGACCAGTACAGACAGATTTTACTAGCAATCAAAGCAGATTTACTGAAGCTATTGAAGAAACACGTTCTTTACAGCGACATAAACTAGATAAAACGATGTTTAAATGAGATAAGCACATGTTTTTAAGAAGCGAAAATGTAGTTTTATGAAGCATACTGTTAATTTTACAACAAAATTTCAAAATCACAGTTGTTTCGTGTAAAATTCCCTTTAATTGGTTATTTCTGTGGATGCTGTTCGATGGAAATTAACAGCGATAAAATTTTTGTTATTTCATATTTTTTGCTATTTTTCAGAGAAATCGGAAATCAATTTTAAATCAGTTTTCCTATTTACTATAAGATACCCTGTTAGAATGTAGAGAAAGTACCTTTATAAACTAAGAAGATAAATAAAATATTCCTCAGGCTTTCACGGCCGGTGTCAGATGTATGATACATGTTATCCGGGCTGTTTGGCCGTGGTCCATGGCTTATTACAAAACCAAACGTTTCGGCAGCTCCAATGGCTGCCATCATCAGTGGTATAAGAATCCTGAACGTCGGGTGGTCACGTACAGGCCCACAGTACTGTATCTGTATCCTATACCACAGTACTGTGGGCCTGTACGTGACCACCCGACGTTCAGGATTCTTATACCACTGATGATGGCAGCCATTGGAGCTGCCGAAACGTTTGGTTTTGTAATAAGCCATGGACCACGGCCAAACAGCCCGGATAACATGTATCATACATAAGAAGATAAATATTTTCCTACATTTTTTTAACGTCATGGTGAAACAACAATTAACGAAATTGCTAGAAAATCCATGAAAAATTCAAGTTTTCTAATTTAGTTTTTCGTAAATAACAATATTAGGAGGCATAATGTGGTAAAATTGTTGTAATTTTTTTTAAAGTTTTTAATACACGTAGTAGACTATAATTGTGTGACATAGACAGTGCTATTGTAAAATATTAAAAGAAGTAGCAATATAATTTTTTAAAGGATTTTATAAAAAAAATAATTAAGCAAACTCAGTATCTATATTTATGATACTGTCAATAGTTTTTTGAATGAGCGACGCGAGTTCTCAATTTTAACTCGACCGTCTGTTTGGAGTGCGTCTCACGATAACTTTTGAACGCATCAACCGATTTTCGTAAAGCCTGGCGTACGTGTCCAAACGTTTACCTTACATAACCCTGTTGTTTTTAGATCGATTCCTTAAAATATCAGGTGGCGGGAGGTATTTGAGGTATTTTCCTTAAAATACCAAGCACAGCTGACAATCAGCTGATAGCCACGCGTCTTGACATTGACTGCTGTGTCGCTTTGTCGTCTCGCAGCATTTACTTCTTTCTGTAACTGTAAAATTTGTTAGTGATAATTTTGCTTACACACTTAGTATACAATCTTTAATGTCCTTAATCTTGTTTAACTTCTTTCGTATGTTTTATGCAGATTAACGAAATATCTAATAAAGGTTTTAAGACAAAAATCCAGATGACTTGCCTACTGAAAAGTGGAATAATATAAATCGACTATCGATTACTTGTGTGGACAGAAGATTACATTTTCGGTATGACTAACTGTCGGCTATCTTCAGTTTTACACATTTTAAACACAAACTATGACAGCAAACACTGCGTCTTTAAACACAGGCTTACCCGTCGCCGGCCGTCATATTTCTCAACAACATTTTGCAGTACTGAGCTTCGCTTTCCTTATCTAATCCGGAATTCCTGGTTGAACTTCTCCGTTCCAGTGCAACAGCTGTTCATTTCAACGGATAAAATCTTATATCAATCTCTCTTCTTCATCCGATGTTTTATTAACGTTTTTATCGGTTTAGAAACGCCGGCCGTATGTGATTCTTGTGTGGCCGTCTGCGCGAATTTATGGAGGATTAAGGAAAGTTCATTTCAACTTGTGTTTTGAGTTCGTCTCTCGCTCTCCGCGCGCGCGCGCGTGTGTGAAGGGTGTTCCGAAAACTTTATAATGAAAGTATTTAATGAGTTTTGGTAGCGTTAATCCACTGTAAGAAGGGTTAAAGTCTTGACTAACCCTCCCCTCCTCTCCCATCACTCACACTCGTCCGTTCGGTAGCAACTCTAATGCTTTCAGTTCCAGTGGATCATTTATCTTATATATAGGATGTGCTCGCCGCGCGCGCGTAGGTGTACTCTCATTTTGTCACATGAGTTTTTTACGTTTTATTTATACTAACCATTTTTGTTATACAGTCGAATGTGTTCGCGGCCGTAAATGTGTCTCGATAATTATTCATTAAATTAAACGTATTCAAACTACTACTCCACGGAGCTACAGCTTATGAACAGCTCTGGCCTCCAGAATGACGTGCGACTCTTCGTCACCTTCTGACCTCCAGTCTTCTCATATCTTCATCTGTATCATCCACCCATCTTCTTCTTGGCCTCCCTAATTCCTCCTGGTCCTCCAGTGAATACTTTTTTGACTACTCTTTCGTCTGTCATTCTTTGTAGGTGACCTGTCCACCTAATTCTGATCTGCCTTGTTTATTGTTGTGACGATGTCCGGTTCGTCGTATAGATCGTACAATATATGCCATATTGTCCGGTTCGGCGTCTGTCCTCATATGCCATATACCAGTATCTAGTACTCCTCCATGTAGCCTCCTCATAATCTTTCTTTCCCATCTCCTGATCATATCTTCTTGGGCTGAGGTCATAGTCCAGACTTCTGAAGCATATAATACTAGTGGACGCAATACGGTTTTGTAAATCCGGACCTTGGATGTTCTAGAAATGTTTCTGAACTTTAGGATAGGTATCGAAGAAAAGTAGCATCTATTTTTCATGGCCAGTTTGTCTTCAATTTCCATTATCATATGATTTTTTTGACGTCAAGAAGGACCCTCTCAGATTCATTACAATTAACTTTAATTTTTGAGACTATTTCTTCTAGGACATTCTTCTTTATCAGCATACATTTTGTCTTTTGGCTGTTCACTTGCAGCCCTAGGGTTCTCGAATCATTCTCCAGAGAGGTGTACGCCTCTTCCAGTGCCCGTTTGTTTCTTGTCACGAGAACAATATCTTCAGCATATGCAATGCACTAAACGTATTCTAAGCACGTATTTAATGTGACGTTGATGACGCTGATGATTGTCCCCAGCGCTGTAGCCCGCGCCACCAGCACCATTCGTCTCCGTTCTGTGCTTGTCTCCGCCAATGCCCTACTCGCAGACGGTGCAGGTCTTCTTCAACATCTTCTGCCCATCTTTTCCTGAGTCTCCGTCTTCTTCTCCTCCCACCTTGATGTCTATTGAATACTTTCTTCACAGCTCTGTTGTCCGTCATCCGCTGTACATGACCTGCCCGTGGATCTCAGTAACAGTATTCTAGCTCCACGAAAATTCTCTCCAGGTCTTCGTATGCCTCCATTCCTCCTGGAACCATAAATCCTTCGCCATATATTCAATATATTTTTTCCCATTGATTTACAGATACTAGATTAGCACTTAGCACCTGGTATCTAGCTTCATCTCAAGAAGCAAGAAATGCAAAATTTACAAAAACCTTATCAGGCCAGTACCGACATATGCTTCAGAAACCTGGACAACGACAAAAAATAGCGAGAGTCTTCTAGGTTGCTGTGAAAGATCCATTCTAAAAACAATATTTACAGGAGTACAAGAAAATGGAATGTGTCGCAGGCGCTATAATTATGAACTATACCGTCTTTACAAAGAGCCGGACATTATCAGGATAATCAAAATATGCAGGCTAAGGTGGGTTGGACATATAGAGAGAATGGAGGAAGGACAGCCTACAAAACATATTTTCTACCAGAAACCAATGGGTAGTAGAAAAAGGGGAAGACCCCGAAGTAGATTCAAAGACCAGATAGAGGAGGACCTCAGAAAGCGGAACATAAGAAACTGGAAAGCCAGGGGACGCAATAGGAAAGAATGGAATCGATTCTTGGAGCAGGCCCAGACCCACCAAGGGTTGTAGAGCCACGGCTGATGATGAGATTAACACTCAGATACGCTCGGCTAGGATACCTGAAGGCGAGCACAGATTTCGTCGGTGGCAATGTACAGTTTTTTTCCTTGCAAACAATGGGGAACGGCTGTAATTTCGTTGTATTGTTTGTAGTTTCCACGACTTCATCAAGAGCCATCTCATCTAAGAAGGTTGTTAATGCGAATTCTAGACACAGTTGGCGGGACAGAAATTTATTGAATCAGTCTACCAAGTTCTCTAACGACTAAGTGCGCCACTTTCCCGAATTCCTTTCCCCTTAGACCTCTTTCACACTATCAGGTTTTTTGCCCTCCGGGAACCTGATGGCAGCGAGACAAATGGAGGGGCGTGAGCACGTTCACATTACGATTATTCGGCAGTTTTGCCGTCCGACGACCTAATGACTCGCCGGACTGCAACTACAATCTTCCGGTCGCCGGAGGGAGAAAACCCCGGTAGTTCGCTCAGTAGCCTACTGCGCACCATTCACGCTTTCACAGTATCCGACAGTCTACCGGACAGTTCGTCAGGCTACCTAGACAATGTAGCAGTGCTAGTCTTTGCTCTTGAGTTCCTGCTGTACAGTAGGCCTATGTATTAAAGTGTTTAAAGATGAGTGAATTCGACATCGCTGTCGACAAATTAATAAGTTTATCTCACGAAAAGCCTGTTTTGTGCCTGTTCTTTCCCCTAGACAATGTTTGAACATTCAAGGATCACCCAGTTATCAAAATTAGGCTATATTTCTCAAGTAAACCCCCCTAATTTCCACCAGTATCCTCATTCATCCACACATTATGTCAGTTTTACCAGCCTCAAGCACGTCATGAACCCGTAATTAGTCATGTGTCATTTCAGCAGCATTCGTCCCAAATTTTCATTCCACAGACTTCCCACCCTGTTCACACTGAAGCTCAAAACGTCCCCACCACACCGGGTGATTCCAGCTTATCTACATCGGTAACAAAGAGAACACCAGTAATGACACCTTCACTAGCTGTGATTCGGCCTTTACATATTTATCAGATATTGATATTTAAAGATTTTTTAAATCTTTTTTTTTATTTTTAAAGAAAGGTTGTTCATTCACTTTCAACAGCTCTTTTTAAGCAACTTTTCTTATTCTTCTTATATATTTTTTGAATTCATATTACATTCAAATAATAAAAACATAATTTCTCTTGATTTATTTTTTATCTGTCAATTATATTTTCTTCTGTTATATTTACTTTAAATTTTTTTATGCTATTAATAAAACTTTTCAAAAATGACGAGCGTTTTGTTTTCAACCAAAAAATTACAGAAATTTTTGTAATATAAATTACATATTTTCTGACTTCTGTCCATGGTGGTAAAAAGTTAACTGATGTCAATATCCGGCAAAGTAGCCGGATGAATGTCGTCTAGTGTGAAGAGCACACACAAGTTATCTCCGTCCGGCAATACTGCCGTCACGTTCCCGGACGGCCAAAAACCCTGATAGTGTGAAAGAGGCCTTAGGTCGTGCTCATTATAAGAACTTGTAGTAGGTTATAACTTCCTTCGCGGAAGTACCTTCTGTATAAAGGTTATAACATATTCTCCCACGTGTTCTAGTTTCTGATTGTAACAGTATTAACGATTTCTCTCATCTTCTGTATCCGTCTCAGTACCTATATATTAGAGACTTTATCCAGCTTATTCCTACAATTCTCCGATAAGTCCTCATTTCGGACGTTACTGTATCCAGCTATCCAGCTTATTCCTACAATTCTCCGATAAGTCCTCATTTCGAACGTTACTGTATCCAGCTTATTCCTACAATTCTCCGATAAGTCCTCATTTCGAACGTTTCCAATCTATGTCTGACGTTCGTATTCAGAAATCCAATCTTCCATTTCATACTGCAAAACTGAGAACACGTATAATCTCAACATTTGAATCTTTAGAGTCAGACTTAGGTATTGCTGTGCATCTTATTAAGCGTTATTCTTGCTTGTCCAATTCTTGATCTGATCTCCTCAGTGTAGTCGTTTTCCTCGTTGACAAATGCTCCCAAATACTTACACTTTTTTTTACATTTTCTATCAATCCTCCATTAACTCTCACATTTAATTTAGGCTGTTGTGCTTTGAAATTGTAATTTTTTTTTTAAACATTCAATGGCAGTCTATGTTTTTAACCACCACGGGCACAGCAGTTTTTTTTTTAGCCACAACTTTGTCAACCACTTTCTGTACATCTTCCAGGCATCCGGCAATCAGTGCAGGAGCATCTGCGAACCGTAAATTGTTAATAGTTCCTCCGTTAACTTTGGTATCTACCTAATTGTCTCTCTGCTAATGCTTCCTTGATTACATATTTCTTCTGAATACAGACTAAAGAGCATAGGCGAGAGATCACAAACCTGTCTAAGCTCTTGGCTTATTTCTAATTACTCAGACGTCTTTTTTCTCTACGATTATTAACTAAAACTTCCGGGCTGAAAGGCCGTGGTCGATTGCTTAAGTTTCTGCTAAACGTTTCGGCCGCACCACCGGTGGCCATCTTCAGTAGCAAAAGAAAAGTGTTCGATAGATGATACGCCGAACACGTCTCCCAATGGACTGGGAACAAGCAACAGTGAGTACCTGCTACGAAGCCTCTATTTATAACATTTTGTCCGCTTCAGGTGTATCGCACGGACCAATGAGAAGCCAGCTCGTCATACTCAATTCTGATTGGCCATGGAAAATAGACCATGCCAGACACTATTTAAGGAGATGCTTTCTCCTCGGCGGTTCATAGCGACGGACGCATTCGTATGAATATGGATGGACTCCAGATGCAGGCGAGTGAAGTAATGTAGGCGTCTTTTTTCTCTGTTTTTTGCCTTTTGGTCGAAATAAACGTGACTGAAGACTAATGATATCTATTATATCCAACTATATCGAATGCCTTCGGGTTTCCATTAGAATACAAGTCAATCAGTACTCGAGTTCATGCTAGCCGGAACTGAGACATGGTCGCTGTTCTTTTTCATTGATTTCAGCATTCTTCAACTTAGAGTGTTGTTTGGCGCAGGTTTTATACAGCGTTCCGCACCTCTTTCTGTTGTTTTCAGACAAACGTTAGTGTAACCCAATAGCGGCTGGTGATTCCAAATGTTGGTGGTTGCACTAGTTGGTAGTACGGGGGGGGGGAGTCGAAGAACAGATTTAAAAAGTGGGCAGACCTACATAGTGCAGTCGTATGGAAAAAATTAGAAAGTTACTGTTTTCTCCCCAAAAGAGAGCTGCCACTGATAATGTAATGCTCTCACTTTTATCGGTATGTCAGCTATGCCAGATTCCATGTTCCGTTGTACACATGAATGGTTGCTAAATGCATCACTATCTAAGTGAAAGGCAAAAGTCAAACAGTAGCTTATCATGCTTAACTTTTATCTAAAACTGGCACGGCCGGTCTCAATAATTTCAAAATCATTTCTAAAAATCGGCCTGTTAGGCCGGGGTCGGTTGCTAGGGTTCATCGATATCTCGTCGGCAACGTTTCGGCCCCCCCCCACCCCGTCGGGGATCTTCTTCAGGCCGCCAAAAAGCGACAGCGTATGCAAAAACAGTAGCGGCAGATCTTCGCCGAACGATATACGACACTTGTTTCGGGTAGAAGCAACCTGTAGGCATATGGTGCTTTTTGTACAAACTACACGTGGTTTGAAACCGCACAGAATCACTAACTCCAAAAACCAAACAGCAGCACTAAGCAAAGAAAAAAATAATAAATAGTTAATTATTTTTATTTACACATAGTTAATTAATTCATAGTTATTGACACTTTAATATCACAATCACGGTTATACAAAATTATTCCTAGTTTATAATTTCCAACAGCAGGTAACGATTACCTTCAGCTAATGTAAACACTAAACCGGACACAGTTTGCAATATCAAGAAGGCTGTAGGTGATTTCGTGACACAACTTAGGATGCGCTATAACGCTACAACCACCAAGCTCACACACATGTAACATTGGCCAACTATGAAGAGTAACGGACGACCTCCCGTATGTTTGTGTCCTCCCATAAGCTTTGCCACTTTACTCTTCAAGTAGCAATCGGTTTACAACCACCAGCCTGTCCGCCAGATCTGAATTGAACGTGAACTTTGCCGCATAGAAACTAATCGGTTTTCCGTTGAAATTGATGACACTTTTAACCGCTTAATGTGTTCGTATATTATTTTACAGTTTACTTATTCTGTATTGGTGGTTGTGCAAGGCTGCAACCATGAGGCCTTTATTACACTACGCAACTGATTGCAAAAGAAGTTGTGGGGCATTGGTTTAAATGTAGCGTATTAAAGTTACTGCAATGAGTTTCACAGCTTGCAATCGATTTGCAAAACAGTTGCAACCCATGCAACTTTTAGTTTCACGCACTCGTTGTGGGACATTGATTCAAATGTAGCCTATTACACTATGCAACCGATTGCACGCAACTCAGCTGCGCGCGCATTTTGTAGACAACGAAGAAATTTCATAACATGGGACCGACACAACATATACAATTTTTTATAAACCGCCTGTATCTCAAACACGAAAAAGAGGATTTTGTTGAACCAAACAACCAACATAAAATTTGTAATTTTTACAAAATTTCACTCGCTGACACCAAAGCTATCTCTTATAGAACGAAAGTTTATCGCATGCTAGAAATTTCACTACATGCAAATTAACAAAAATTTCACGACATCGGAGCGTTTTAAATCTCTGTTCTTGAACATTGTTAAAGTTAATGGTTCAAGTTTATGTCCAAAACCGTCCTCAAACTTCAAGGAAGTCGGTGGTGAAAGAAAGTTTTTGTCGGAGCAGTAGTTTCTGAGGTTAACCCAGACAACGATAAAAACAAATTTTACTTCTTTATAATGGTAGTGTAGACGCCATCTTTACTCTGCAACTGATTGCAGAGCAGTTGCAGCCTGTTTTTACTACTGTGCAACTAGTGTCATGTAAGCTTGAAATCAGTTGCATGCAATCAGTTGCGTAGTGTAATAAAGGCCTAACACCAACCGATGTAACCAAATGAAAATAGCTCAGCATCGTAATTCGTCTTATTTTTGAAACAGAATAACATAACTTGAAGACACCCCCCCCCCGGGAGTGAGCGCACGTGCATGTGTGTGTGTGTGTGTGTGTGGAACAAAAGAGAATACGCTTCTGAGGATAACAACTCGGTCGTGTGACAAATGTACTATGAAACGATGGATTGGACTGAGGGGAAAGAAATTACAGGCGCGGACGACACAATTGGCGGACAATTTGTTCGCGTCGGCTTCAGAAATCACCGCTTTCGCCGTGTCGTCATCATCTTGATCGCTGCTGCAAAGATAGAGATAGAAAAAAAACGTAAGAGTAATGCGCGATTACAAGAGATGGCTGCAGCAGAAGTAGTGTTGACAATAAAGATATCATCAATTGTGCTTATGTTCGATTGTCAGACTCGCTGTTTTTGTACCAAAACCGGCCGAGAGAGGCAATCACTTGACTTTCCATCGGCTGACCATACTTTGTGTGTGTGTGTGTGTGTGTGTGTGTGTGTGTGTGTGTGTGTGTGAGAGAGAGAGAGAGAGATGTTCAGCTTCTGTCCGTAGTCTTCATTCTCCCGTGTTACTTAAGCTTGATAGTTTTTTAGTATGATTGATGCCCATACTAGAAAATCGGGTGGAGAACCATACACGATTTCCATGTTCTAAGATCTATATTTAAAATCATTTACTTGAATTCGGCTCGATAATTTCTTTAAAAAACATCCCCCACCTTGAGTGTTATGTTTTGACAAATTGAAATGAAATATTTCCAAAGAAACTACTGTTCATTTATAGATATTTCATCTACTACCTTTCTACAGTGGAGTATTATGACCTTCTTTTCAGGATACTTTATTTATCAAAATTAAGTACTTTACTCTTGTTAAAACGTAAAACGTTGCAGTTAAACTACCCTTCCCCTTAACCGATCTTCACCAAAATCAATAGGCCTTGAGTCCTCTACAACTCAGGCACATATGCAAAAAATTATTTGATTCTGTTTGAATTTACAGCAGTTATCGTTTCCCATAGAAAAATTTACAGGCATTGCACAGAGACGGGCATTGAAAATGCTTCAATAAATCTAAAAATAAAAAATATATATATTTATGTTCATTTACCAATCACTGAATTCATTCTTGATTTACCAATGTACAGATTATAAGTTAAATGTAGTCGCATTCATAAGCGAAGTTTTATATGTGTACTACGTTATTGACAACAAAGAAGTAGTTTCTATGGAAACTCACTGGTTCCCATTTTCGATCACGCACCAGCGATCGGTTGCAAATGTGCGACACGTCCTTATAAACATTTTCAATGTTAAACATTCTGCACACAGACACTTTTCGGGATATAAGTTTTCTTCATGTTTTGAGGGTAGTACAATCAGAATCAGTCGTTATATCGGACACGATTTTTTCGCGATCACCATACTTCCGTTTTCTTACGGAACATGGAAGTAAAATTACCAAATAAATACTAATCAATGCCAGTGTATCGCTTCTCCAACATTCCGTGTACCTTTGCCGCATTAAGCCTGCAGATCGTTTCCCGTCTCCCTACCTACCTGCTGCCGTTTTACGAGATATGGTTTTTAATAAGGTTCGCCGTGAAATAAAACGAAGACTTGATATTACGAAAATTAATTATTATAGCGAAAAAAGACACTGTATGTATTCACATAGTCACCAGCTATTGTATGTGAGCTTCAAGGTAGGTCATCTCCACTTTCCTCACAATCCAGGTTCCCGAGCCACATGTGCACTTGCTCCAAATTAAACTCTTCACTAGTTTCTTTCTGGTTTCCAGGATCGCGTTTCACGACGCCAGAAGACATCTTTTCCGATTCATCAACAAGGCACCCTAATTGGTTAAAAAAATTTACACTGAAACGTTTTTTTTTCGTTAACACTTGTGTCTTACGCAAATGTCTCTAGTGCTGATGATAGCCTGACATGTAGTCATTTTTACCCTCGTCCTCTTATTTGATGACGAAATTCAAGTATTCTTTTATGTCACTCAGTTTTGGTTTTAGTTTCCTTTGTCGTCTGTATTACTGTATTCGCCAGTTTCAAAACTTTCGATGATTTTCTCTCTGTCAAAATATGCTAAGCTTCGAGTGCTGGCTGGACACGTAACAATAATGCGACCTTGGAGAGGGTTGTCGTTATACGTCACGTTTCACGCACAACAACGATCTTGCAGTCGCCGACGCCACTCCTAGCCGCAGCCTCTGATGAAACTCGCAACGAGCGAAACTTAGCTCAGGCAATGAGGTAACACATTGCACCTAAAATACTTGAATTCCGTGTCGGTATAGTGTTTATTAGTTCTCTGTCAAATATGCTAACCTTGGTCTGCTCTCCGCACGGAACAATAATGTGACCCCTTAGAGGAGGGTTATCACGGGACAACTACCGGATATACACGGGCAGCGGTAGTTTGTTATCCGGGTTAAGCGACGTCCGGTTGATTTCTTTTTTTTTTACGAGGGTAGGTGAATATCTCTATAGGCACTAGGAACCCCGTAGTTCCTAGTAGTGTGGGACTCTAACCCACTAAAAACACCTCCTTTAATGCTACAACTGAGCAAGCATATTGATTTTGGTGAAGATCATTTAAGGAAGAGGGGTAGTTTACCTGCAACGTTTTACGTTTTAACAACAGTAAAGTAGGCTACTTAATTTTGATAAATAAAGTGTCCTGAAAAGAAAGTCATAATAATCCACTGTCGAAATGTAGATGAAATATCTATAAAGGAAAAGGGTAGTCGAAGGGGGAGGGGGTAATTTTCTATAAATGAAAATGATAGTAGAAGGGGGAGGGGATAATTTATTTTTAATATGTGTACTACGTTATCGGCAACAAAGAGTAGCTTCTATGAAAATATTTCATTTCAATTTGTGAAACATAACACTCGGTTTACAAGGAACACACCTAACTTGTTAGAAATTATCGAACCGAATGCAAGTAAATGATTTTAAAAATAAATCTTTGTACATGGAAGTCATGTATGGTTCTCCATGTCGATACTTACAGCCATGGTTTTTCTATATTTGTTTAGCGAGCGTTGTTCCTTGCTAACACGCACGTCCGTAAGGTAAAATTTCTACTGAATAGCGTAAGTGGCTGGATAATAATGACAAAGCGGCGGTTGTAAATAATAAGAACGGTAAATATAAATAACCGGGCGGGCGGGCGGCGCGGGCTGTGGGGGCCTCTATCGATTCTTATATCGGCAATTCACAAATTTGCGTGCCTCTTGAGCCCGGCACCGACACGCCACGCCAATGCGTTAAGCTGGCGAAATAATTTACATTCATATAAATATACTACAACAACAGCCGCTGGTGATAAGCATCTACTAAATAAATAAATACGTACCACGCTGTCAATCGTTTGTTTTCATAAAAATATAAACGCACGCTTTTCATTTACGTTTTTAAGTAATGTCACGTTATCCGTGCAAAGAATTTCTACCGGAATGTTCCACTCGAAACGAAAGTACAATCAACAAGCCTCATCAACCGGACTCGCTACTAGCAGTTGAAAACAAACTGCTGTTGTACAAACAAGTTCTGAAGCCTGTGTGGACTTACGGAATTTACCTGTGGGCTGTACAAAGAAAGCAAACTTAGAAAAGATACATACCTTTCAGAATAAAGTACTCAGAAGCATAGTGAAATTCCCTTGGTACATGAGGAACGACAACCCATATAGAGACCTCAATGTAAACTATGTCAGCGAAATAATTACGCAGACAAATAATTATGCAGACAAACATGATCAGAGAATTCAGACTCACGATAACCCAATAATGCGGCACGTGGTGGAAGAAGCTCCACACGTCCTGAGGCGACTCAAAAGACAGAAGCCGCATGATCTGGTATCGCAATAGAAAGCAATTAAAATGCATAGATTCATAAAACTACGTGAGAGAAAAACAGAATAATCTTGGGATTAGCCAGTGGACTTCACCGTATCACCCGTGAAGAAACATGAAGGAGAAGCTGCTGGATGAGCTTGCTCAGTTGTAGCATTAAAGGAGGTGTTTTTAGTGGGTTAGAGTCCCACACTACTAGGAACTACGGGGTTCCTAGTGTCTATAGAGATATTCACCTACCCTCGTAAAAAAAAAAAAGAAATCAACCGGACGTCGCTTAACCCGGATAACAAACTACCGCTGCCCGTGTATATCCGGTAGTTGTCCCGTGATAACCCTCCTATTGATTTTGGTGAAGATCGGTTAAGGAAAGGGGTAGTTTACCTGTAACGTTTTACGTTTTAACAAGAGTAAAGTGCTTAAATAATCGTTTGGAGAACCATACATGACTTCCATGTCCTAAAATTTATATTTAAAATCATTTAAATATTAATTAAATAAGTGGATGCTTGAGTTCTGAAGAAATTACGTATCAGCTAAAATGGTACCACCATGTCAGGTGGATTAAGACTATCCTCAACCTTCGTGATGAAGGACTGTACTTTTGGATAACATGTCTGTAGGTCGAACGAAGAGCTAGCTAAAGGTAGCTGCGATGTGATTCCTGTAATGAAATTGGACTCTCGCTGCGAGGGGCCGAGGGATGTCTATAGTGTTATCAAAGTCTTTCCTGTCAATACTATACTAGTCATTTTTCTTTTTTTAAATCGAATCTTGATTTCTTTCTTTCCATTTGTCTTCTGATTTCCTGAACGACTATTCTGTTCATCCGTATAATTATAAATTTCTCAGCAAAACATTTCTTCCTTAATACGTTTGTGTCTCCTGTTTAACACCCACCATTCTGATCCATGTCATAACGCTATATTCCACACAGGCTAGTAAATAATTAGCCATCAGGGAGGTCAAAATATTTTCAAGTAGGGGAAAACAATTTTCCAAAGGAAAAAATATTTATATATTTTTCATACACACACACATGCACATATTAGTTTATAATTCTCATATCATAATAGAAATAATTACACAGACTGTATTAATTGCTTTAATACAACAACACTGCCCAGCGATCCACAGGAAGCAAATCGATGTCCATCTTTTCGGCTTGCACGCGTTGTGTTGGTGTGGGTTTCGGCACTAACCATTTAAAAAGCGTGCAAACATAAGAAAATAATCACGAGTGAGGCCATAAATAACGCGAATTTTGTGTGTGTGTGTGTGTGTGTGTGTGTGTGTGTGTGTGTGTGTGTGTGTGTGTGTGTCCTGCCGGCCTTTTTACTTCCATGTTCCTTAAGGAAATGGAAGTATGGTGATGGCAAAAAAAATCGTGTTCGAGATTATTGCAGATTCTGATTGTACTACACTCAAAACATGAAAAAAAGTTATTTTTCGAAAAGTGTGTGTGTGTGTGTGTCTGTAGATTTTTTTTCTATGGCAAACGATAACAACCGCAAATTAAAACAAAATCGGATATTTTTTTGCATGCAGCCCTGATTTGTAGAGTACTCAAGACCTATTGTTTTTGGTGAAGATCGGTTAAGGGAAAGGGGTAGTTTACCTGCAACTTTTTTTTTTAATCAAGGTAATTAATTATTTTCTATGGCAAACGATAACAGCTGCAAATTCAAACAAAATCAAATAATTTTTTACATGCAGCCCTGATTTATAGAGTACTCAAGACCTACTGTTTTTGGTGAAGATCGGGTAAGGGAAAGGGGTAGTTTACCTGCAACGTTTTTTTATCAAGGGTAATATTTTCTATGGTAAACGATAAGAGCCGCAAATTCAAACAGAATCAAATCATTTTTTGCATACAGCCCTGAACTGTAGGGTTCTCAAGACCTATTGTTTTTGGTGAAGATCGGTTAACGGAAAGGAGTAGTTTACCTGCAACGTTTTTTTATCAGGGGTAATTTTTACTTCCATATTCCTTAAGGAATGGAAGTATGGTGATGGCAAAAAAAATCGTGTTCGAGATTATTGCAGATTCTGATTCTACTACACTCAAAACATGAAAAAAAGTCGTTTTCCGAAAAGTGTCTGTGTGTCTGTGTGTCTGTCTGTCTGTCTGTAGATTTTTTTTCTATGGCAAACGATAACTGCCGCAAATTCAAACAGAATCAAATAATTTTTTGCATACAGCCCGGTTTTGCAGAGTTCTCGCGACCTATTGTTTTTGGTGAAGATCGGTTGAGGGAAAGGGGTAGTTTACCTGCAACGGTTTTTTTTTAGCAAGGGAAATTTTGTTTGTTTGGCAAACGATAACAGCCGCAAATTCAAACAGAATCAAATAATGTTTGGCATACAGCCCTGAATTGTAGAGTTCTCAAGACCTATTGTTTTTGGTGAAGATCGGTTAAGGGAAAGGGGTAGTTTACCTGTAACGTTTTATGTTTTAACAAGGGTATTTCCTATGGCAAACGATAACAGCCGCAAATTCAAACAGAATCAAAAGATTATTTGCATACAGCCCTAAATTGTAGAGTTCTCAAGACCTATTGTTTTTGGTGAAGATCGGTTGAGGGAAAGGGGTAGTTTACCTGCAACGTTTTTTTAAAAAGGGTATTTTCTATGGCAAACGATAACAGCCGCAAATTCAAACAGAATCAAATAATGTTTTGCGTACAGCCCTGATTTGTAGAGTACTCAAGACCTATTGTTTCTGGTGAAGATCGGTTAAGGGAAAGGGGTAGTTTACCTGTAACGTTTTATGTTTTAACAAGGGTATTTCCTATGGCAAACGATAACAGCCGCAAATTCAAACAGAATGAAAAGATTATTTGCATACAGCCCTAAATTGTAGAGTTCTCAATACCTTTTGTTTTTGGTGAAGATCGGTTAAGGGAAAGGGGTAGTTTACCTGCAACGTTTTTTTAAAAAGGGTATTTTCTATGGCAAACGATAACAGCCGCAAATTCAAACAGAATCAAATAATGTTTTGCGTACAGCCCTGATTTGTAGAGTACTCAAGACCTATTGTTTCTGGTGAAGATCGGTTAAGGGAAAGGGGTAGTTTACCTGTAACGTTTTATGTTTTAACAAGGGTATTTCCTATGGCAAACGATAACAGCCGCAAATTCAAACAGAATCAGAAGATTATTTGCATACAGCCCTAAATTGTAGAGTTCTCAAGGCCTATTGTTTTTGGTGAAGATCGGTTGAGGTAAAGGGGTAGTTTACCTGCAACGTTTTTTTAACAAGGGTATTTTCTATGGCAAACGATAACAGCCGCAAATTCAAACAGAATCAAATAATGTTTTGCATACAGCCCTGATTTGTAGAGTACTCAAGACCGATTGTTTTTGGTGAAGATCGGTTAAGGGGAAGGGGTAGTTTACCTGCAACGTTTTTTTATCAAGCGTATTTTCTATGGCAAACGATAGCAGCCGCAAATTCAAACAGAATCAAATAATTTTTAGCATACGTCCCTGAATTGTAGAGGCCTCAATGACTTTCGATTTTGGTGAAGATCGGTTAAGGGGAAGGGGTAGTTTACCAGCAACCTTTTACGTTTTAACAAGAGTAAAGTACTTGAAAATTTATTTAAACTTTTTGAAACAATGGTAACTGTTAAAAATAAAATAATTTTGTTGCCAGGCAATAAAATTATAATTTTTTCATTTTAATGTAATATAATATTTTTCATTTAATACAGCAATAAAAAGGCAGGTAAGACACAGCCTGGCTGTTTGGGTGAAAATGATTTTAAATATAAATCTTAGAATATGGAAGTCATGTATGGTTCTCCATACCGATATTTTTCTATGGCAAACGATAACAGCCGCAAATTCAAACACAATCAAATAATGTTTTGCATACAGGCCGGAATAGTAGAGTTCTCAAGACTTCTTGATTTTGTTGAAGATCGGTTAAGGGAAAGGGGTAGTTTACCAGCAACATTTTATGTTTTAACAAGGGTAATTTTTTATATAACGAACGATAACTGCCGTAAATTCAAACAGAATGAACTACGTTTTTCCATACCTTTTTGAATTAAAGAGAACTCATAGTTTGTTGATTTTGTTGAAGATCGGTTAAGGGAAAGGTGTAGTTTACCAGCAACATTTTATGCTTTAAGAAGGGTAATTTTTTTTGACGAAAGATAACTGCCGTAAATTCAAAGAGAATCAAATAATTTTTTGAATACTTTCCTGAATTGTAGAGAACTCAAGGCCTACTGATTTTGGTGAAGATCGGTTAAGGGAAAGGTGTAGTTTACCTGCAACATTTTATGTTGTAATAAGAGAAATGTTTCCATGACGAACGATAACTGCCGGACATTCAAACAGAATCAAATATTTTTTTGCATGCATCCCTGCATTGCAGAGGACTGAAGGTCTATTGATTTTGGTGAAGATCGGTTAAGAGATAGGGGTACTTTACCTGCAACGTTTTATGTTTTAACAAGAGTAAAGTACTTAATTTTGATAAATAAGGTATCCTGATAAGAAGCTCATAATACTCCACTGTAGAAACGTAGATGAAATATCTATAAATGAAGAGGTTAGGTGAACGGGGTGGGGGTAATTTTCTATAAATGAAAATTATAGTTGAAGGGAGAGGGGAGAATTTTGTATATGTGTACTACGTTATCGGCAACAAAGAAGTAGTTCTTTGTTAAAATTCCTTCCCGGGCTGTTTAGCTTTAGTCCAATGTTACTTCCGCGTTCCTTAACGAAATGAAAGTATGGTGATGGCAAAAAAAAAATCGTGTTCGAGATTATTGCAGATTCTGATTGTACTACACTCAAAACATGAAAAAAGTCATTTTTCGAAAACTGTCTGTGTGTGTGTCTGTCTGTTTTCTGAAAAACCAGACTTTTTGGCAGTGCCATCGACTGCCATCATCAGTGAAAATCGAGTGCGAAAACGTGAGGTGGTATACGTTTGTGACCACAGTACTGTGGTTAAAGCTGAAGCAATAAGTAGAAAGAAGTAGTTTCTATGGAAATATTTCATTTTTTAATATGATTTTAAATATAAATCTTAGAACATGGAAGTCAAGAATGGTTCTCCATACCGATATTTATTTCTAAAATGAAAAATATAGAATTTTGTTAAAGTGAAATGAAATGTTTCCATAGAAACTACTTCTTTGTTGTCAATAACGTAGTACACATATAAAACTTATAAAAATTTACCTCCTACATCATCAACTACCATTTTAATTTATTAAAAAATTACCCCCTCCCCCTTCAACTACCCTTTTCATTTATAGATATTTCATATACCTTTCTACAGCGGATTATTATGACCTTCCTTTCAGGATACTTTATTTATCAAAATTAAGCACTTTACTCTTGTTAAAACGTAAAACGTTGCAAGTAAACTACCCCTTTCCCTTAACCAATCTTCACCAAAAAAACAGGCCTTGAGTCCTCTACAATTCAGGGCTGTATGCAAAAAATTATTTGATTCTGTTTGAATTTGCGGCTATTATCGTTTGCCATAGAAAAAATTCTACACAGACACTTTTCGAAAATGACTTTTTTTCATGTTTTGGTGGGTAGTACAATCAGAATCTGCCGTTATCTCAAACACGATTTTTTTCGCAATGACCATACTTCCATTTCCTTACGGAACATGGAAGTAAAATTCATTTAAACTTTTTCAAACAATGGTAATTGTTAAAATTAAAATTATTTTGTTGCCAGGCAACCAGGTTGTTCGGCTAAGAGGTAGGGTTAGTTTACCTGCATTGTTTTTTGTTTTAACAAGATTAACGTACTTAAATTTAGTAAATAAGTGCCCCGAAATTAAAGTCATACTAATCCATTGTAAAATGGTAAATGAGATAATTATAAATGGAGTGGGTAGTTGAAGGGGAGGGGATGATTTTTTGAAAATTGCTGTGCTGAGATCAAGTAAAGTACGAATGTTTAATTTTGAAGGATAAGATACCTTAGAAATTACGTATGATAAAACTACTTACTCTATGCAAGTGTAAATATCATTAATGGTGGGGATCGGTTGAGGAGGCGGGTTGATTATTATCTGCGTAGTTCAGTTTCTTTATGAGAATAAAGTGGAACTTTATAGAAAAGTGGCTCGAAAATAACATTATATTAAACGGCTACCGCATAATAACAAAATAATCTATTAATAGTGGTAATAGTTTGAGGGTGGGCGATATTTTTTTTTTAGAAATTATCGAACCTAATTCAAATAAATGATTTTAAATATAAATCTTAGAACGTGGAAGTCATGTATGGTTCTCCGTACCAATTTTTAACATTAGCCGTCAGACACTTTGTATATGAAATTAGTAAAAAATGTTTTATGAAATAAAACACTACTTATTCAGATAAATTACTTATTCAGTCCAAAAATAATGTTTTTAGGCTTTTGAAACGTATAATGTGGATTACGTTTGGTGGATTACGTAACTCATTTCCAAACCACAGACGATCACAAACAGAGCATGTAAAACCAAATTTATTCTCACTAAAACGTTTGCTAAACTCAATGTCAGCAGCGATTATTTCTGTCTTGATGCGTTTACATATCAAATTTCTAGACTGTGGGGAATCGAAAGTGTGGAAGCGTCACGTTTTTCGATGACGATTTTTGTGGAATGACCCCCAGCCTAAAAACATTATCATGTTAAAATCTGTTATGTTCTATTAATTCTGACGGGCGATATCATGCAAACGTAAACTGCCGTTTGGTTACATGCTGACATCTGATATCCTACTCCTCTTATTAGTGTCAGCTCAATTTGTATCCTTCAGCTTGTTGTGCATTAGTATTTTATGAAGTGGACCATACAGTATGACTCCGCTGGAACATAGATAGTATGAGTGCTGTAAGATGCTTGAGGGATTTTTCTTTTGCATCTTGTTCACGTTGTTTATCACTTAAGGTCAGTTCAGTTAATCATTTACTTACGTCTGCGCGCAAGGAACAAGAAAGCGTAAAGAGGTTTGATTGACCTGGCAACACTGCTTTCTCGTTTCACCTACTTCGTGACGGGGGACGCGTTGAATCAGTTTACTGGCCTAAGAGTGTGAGGTAGGCCTATACGGGAGTGAGCCGGGCACTATAGTGCTGTATATGAAGTTCTCACTTTAAAAAACATTTATTCTGGTCGAGTTATTATTACAGTGACAGTACGTTCAATTCTGTTATACAAGCTTGATTATGTAGATCAGGGGTCTCCAAACTACGGCCCGCGAAGTCATTGTCCGGCCCGTGGCAACCCGACCGATGCTGCGTTTAGCTTATTTTGATTTCAAAAATGAACTTTGTAAAATCAAAGTACAGGGTTAACTTGTCAGACGAACACTTTAAATCCATTGTAGTGATAGGAGCATCAAAATTTGACCCAAAATGAACAGACATATGTCAGAAGCAACTCCACACATCCCACACGTACATAAGAAAGCCAAAAAATAATACATAAGAAATATCTTTGAATGTATTTTTTCCTTACTTTTATTTACATTATTTTGAATAATTGAATTTGTTTTCTTAAGATAAATCTGCTTAATTTTTATTTAAATATGTATTTTCTTGACTTGATTATTTTGTAAACTTAAAAATAATAATTTGATTTATGGTCTCCAAGTCGCGTTATTGAAATAAAACTTATAGTTTACCTTATTTCCTTTCCATCTTGCGACTTCGTTATATGTCATACACGACATGTTTCGGGAAACATGTTCCCATCTTCAGGTTTAAAAACTTTTCGTTCTCACATGAAGAACTTGTCAAACGCAAATAAAAACTTTTACTAACAACATTAAAAACACACTACATTAATAACGTACCGCGCGAAGATCAGTGCGCACTGTTCGGGTTCATAATCGCAAATTATGAACCCGATTATGAACGCGAACAGTGCGCACTGATCTTCGCGCGGTACGTTATTAATGTAGTGTGTTTTTAATGTTGTTAGTAAAAGTTTTTATTTGCGTTTGACAAGTTCTTCATGTGAGAACGAAAAGTTTTTAAACCTGAAGATGGGAACATGTTTCCCGAAACATGTCGTGTATGACATATAACGAAGTCGCAAGATGGAAAGGAAATAAGGTAAACTATAAGTTTTATTTTAAAAATAATAAGTGCAGTGTGTGTGTGTGTGTGTGTGTGTGTGTGTGTGTGTGTTGTTGGCCCGCCTAACTTCCAAGATTTTTCAATTCGACCTCAAGTGAAAAAGTTTGGAGACCCCTGATATAGATTATTATCTGTGATAAAAGATTATGGTAGGCCTATAGTCTGTTTCCCATCAAAACCCATAGGCCTACAGTTTTTTACGGCATAATTTTTCAACTACAGTAGTAAAGTCTATCCTCGTTTGGCTGACATATCGTGACACACTTTAAGGTATTCCTGATGTACATTGTTATATTAATTAAATAATGCACTTTTCCTACTTACTTTGTTTAAGTCTGCAAACCGCTATTGAAAACCAGATTTATGCGCGCGCACGTATGTATTTATTCAAAGCGCTAATTTCCGGCTCCAGAATTTAAAGCTAATTTATCTTAAGTGATGATGTAGTACAGGTTTTTTTTTTTAGTAATTTGTACAAGGGTTAAAATGAATAGAAAAAGGCCGTGCGCGTGTGTGTGTGTGTGTGTGTGTGTATGTTTTAATTTTCATTTTGATAACATCGCTCCACGTTAAAGCTCTTTCCCTCTTTCATTCGCCGTTTCAAGAGCAGCCACAAGCAGGTATACACAGCGGTAAAAGGAGAATAAATTAATTGATAACAATCTTTTTTTTGATAGGGGAAATTTATATAATAGATGATTTTTCATTTGGATATTAACAAGGAGAAACGAGTCTAATTATGGAAAAGGGTGAGTCTATTTTTGTATAATTAATGAAACCGTGTACGGGGGTTCGTTAAACGCAAAGAAAGGGTTGCGCCGGGCAGGTGCGTATAAACGGTGAAAGAAGTATAAATAAGAATACTATTTGTAGAGAATCGTGGTGGCTGTGGCAACGTACTCGGGCTTGATTCAGAAGGGAAGTTGTGTAGAATAATCATGAAATATACTACTGTATTAGCTTGTTACATCGACGTTTTCCTTCGTCTGCTAATTTTTGTTGCGTTGTAGTTGTTAAGAAGTTTTGTGGTTTACTTAGTGACCACAATGTATTCTAATGTGTGTGTGTGTGTGTGTGTGTGTGTGTGTGTGTGTGTGTGTGTGTGTGCGCGCGGAGTGAGCGAGTTGTACTCTCTTCTACCCTCTCGATGATCTTTCATTCAGTCAGTCTACCTCATTCAGCTCGGTAGCAAAACAGGCAGTACGTAGTGTTATTCTTTATCCTAAACATTCTCCTCCCCTTTCTCATGTGTTTATTTCTTCTTCTTCCTCCTCCTCCTCCTCCTCCTTTTTCAGAACTAAAGTCAAGAGTCTGGTAGTTTACCTGTCCAAAGACGACGGTTCAAACGATATAGATATTATACTAGAGGAGTTGTGACGTACACAGCCCTGTAAATGGAAGTGTGGACGAGAAAGGTAAAGGTAGACTTGCTCTGCCTTAGTTTTCTGGCGCGTTTTTTTCTTTTTTTTTAAGGCTGCTGGCAGATACATATGTAATTTGTAACTACTGAGCCGTTATCATTATTAAGGAAACGGCATTTTAATAATTTACAAATATTGTAATTTCTTTTATTTTTACAATGTTTATACGTCATATTGTAACACACGCAAACGGTTTAAAAATAACCAAATACACTGTACTCACCGTCTATGGCCTTTTCCGTAATGTTTTTTTCCGTGTTTACATGTTTCAAGGCACTTGCCTCATCATCAGAACTTATAAAATCAATCTATGTCATAAATAATGACATTTGTCAAAATATTAAAAACACAATACGGCAATTAAACTATGTACATAAATTCGCTTTAAAAATGTTCGGTGTGCCTTGCAAGACAACACGCGCCGTACTGACGTAATCTAAGCCTTATCTCGACCATATCTCATAGCGGTATCGTACAGTATATTTGATTTATACTGTAATTGGTCGTTCAACACATGTGGCTTGGTACTGGCGTCGTTGTATGCTTTGTAAATTTCATATTCTTCAAGGGCGTTCAAATAACCCCCTTTACTGCAGAAATGAAGGGGTATTAAATTTGAGCTAAAATCCGTGTAACTGTGACTGTTGTCTATGAGGTGCTTGGCGAAATTTGACTTGATATTGTCTTAAAAATAATTCTTACGTTAAGTTATTGTGGAATTTCGCTGAAATTTTCAATGTCTGGGAGGTGGGGGTGGGGAAATTGATGCCTCTGATCCTCCCCGTAGTTAAGCCACCGGTGTTGGTCAAAACTTACTTTACTTATTCGGCCGTTGCTGTCCTGGGTGGAGCTGCTTAGCCTCATTTTGACATGATAATGTCTTTTAGCTGGACATCGTTTGAAACTTTCTGTAACATTTTAATTACCGTCACGCTGTATGGCGTCATCATTGTTCGATTGTAACGCTTCCACACTTTCGATTCCCCACAGTCTAGAAATCTTCGGTCTCTGTCGTTTTAACATGATAATGTTTGTTATATAGTAAATATATTTGTTATATAGTAAATATTTGTTATATGGACATTATACGTTTCAAAAGCCTAAAAGTGTGGAATACCGTTTACCAAATGGTAAAAGCTTAAGAGCATGATAATGTCTTTCAGCCGCCAGCTAAACGCAACATTTGCGCAAAAGAAACAATCAGTCAGTCAGTAACCATAATAATGTTGCGTTTAGCTGGCAGCTGAAAGACATTATCATGCTCTTAAGCTTTTACCATTTGGTAAACGGTACTGTATCTTTTTCTTTCAACTTGTCCTCAATATTTCTCTCGTCCAACATACTCCAGTCATCTATTCCTACGATTCTCGAAGTCCCTCGTGCAGACAAAGTGTCCTGGATTCCCTATTCTTCCTGGACCACCAGACATTTCTCCACTGAGAATTTTTCTCTATGTCTTGGAATTCATTCAACGTCCACCAGGACTATATATAAGTTTCACAATATTATTTTTCTCAGAACATTTTTTAGCTCATCATTGAATCTTGTTTTTCATATTTTTCTTCTCTAACGGGACCATGAATTCTAATTTTTTCTTTTCACTGCCTTTAAAGAGTGTAACCTGCTACTCTTGTAAACCACCCTTCTTTACCAGAATTACAACAAGTTCCTTACTAAAGCTTCAGAGAATTTAACGTTTGCTTTTTGGATCAACAACTTTAAATTCAGTCGTCGTGTATTTGCACAATATATCCCCAGTTAACTATCCTGCTGAGAAATATGGTTCCCCCGGATATTTGTGTTCGAAACGGATGCCCTCACGTACTGTATATGTGCTTTCCTTTTCGTTTACAAGCAACCAGGAATGTCATCATCATCATCATCAACCTCAAACATTAGGCTCTATCCTGAACCTGTTCCGGGACCCACTTCGCTCTCGGCCGTCCTACATCTCTCTTCCCCACCATTGCGAGCACTGGAATCCTGTCTCCCGCCAAGTGTTCACACTACCTTCTTTTGTTGCTCCTTAGCTGTTTCAAAAATGGGTCGAACCCCACTCCCTCCTAATAGTCACATTCTTCTTTCTATCTAGAATAGTACAGGCCAGAGTACGCCTCATAAACTTCATCTTCGCTGCCCGAATCTTTGCTCTGTCGTAACTCTGCCTTCATCTCCATACATCAAAACTGGTACCGCTTCGGTGTTAAAAAACCTTATCCTTGTTCCCTTCTTTGTCTTATTTTTAAGTTATCTGTAAATTATTCCACAGATATTCGTAAATTTGTTTAATTTTTCATCCAGATCAATTTCTGTCCCATATGTAACTTAACATCTCAAGTAATTGAAATACTGGACTTGTTCCATAATCTTTCCATCTATAAGTGTCTTAGTTCTTACCGGTTGTTTCCTTCTAAATTCCATTGTTTTAGTCTTATCCATTGATATTTTAAAGCCATATTTATCTGCTATTCGATTTAGTATGTACATTGATTTTTGTAGTGTATCCTCGCTGTTTTGAATTATTACCATATAATCTGCGTACAAAATGGACTTCAAAATCATTCCTTTCAGAAAAAATTCCTGGGTCAACATAAGATTTCCATGTTTTAAACATATCGTCTATCTATATTATAAAGTACTATTTTTTTTTGTTTTTATCTCGAATAATATTTTTACATAGCTGCTCCCCGTTTTTTGGAACCAATTCTTTATTGTAATAATTTTTGAGTTTTGATTTTTATATAAAACTAGTAAAATACCCGTGCTTCGCTACGGAGTTTCACGTTGTACGTAATGAAAATCTTATTTAATTAATAAAGTTCAATTAACGTAGGTTTCTTATAAACCTAGTAGTTTTACCAAGTATGCAATTCCCGCGATAAATTTCAGTATTTGGTTTTTTGCCCCTTAGGAGTGAAAGTTTTTAAAACCGTTTCTTAGTGAGCACCTAAGACCTATGTTCAAAGTTTCATTAATATCCATTCAGTGGTTTCAGAGATATCGTAATCAGTGAGTCAGTCAGTGGTATTTGGCTTATACGTTGTACGTAATGAAAAATCTTATTTAATTAATAAAGTTCAATTAAAGTAGGTTTCTTATAAATAAATAATTAAAACCTCTTTAAACATTTTTGTTATATGAAGTTGTGTTGAGTATGAAAACATTTCAGATTTTTCTTCAATTTATGAACTTGTAATGAAGAACTAATCATTAAAGAACTTCTTTGTACACAAAGTTTTTAGTTTTTCCTTCTGGGCGAAGAATAACCAGACTGTCAGGAGTGCTAACTCTTGAACAGGCAACGTACAACTGGCCATGAGAGAAACAGTCTTCCCTCAGAAGGCTGTGGAGAGGTTCTGGTAGTTCTTTAATGAGAGGAAGGTGGACTTTTCCGTTGCTACAACATAACCCAGGACTTTCCTCTTTCCACTTTTTAGCATTACACCATTTACACTGTATAAAATCACCAATAGATAAAATCTTGTCATTGTTGTAGTCAGTATTACAGTCATATTTAAAGCCCGACAAAGATTTTATCTTCCAGGGAATAAGTGACCTCTTTTCATTGTATTTTCTCACCGCTTTGCGTACACCACCTTTGATATCATAACCTATATCTTTATTTATAAGAACCGTGGACTCTGGCCCCGACGTCTTTCGTGGGATCCGACCTAAGACTCCCCGGGTTCCGTGGATGGACTCCGGGGAAGGCCCGTCGGACGACTCCCGCGCTACTTCCTACGCGGGAGACTTCCACCGATGCTATGGTAACCAAAATCTATTCTATTGGGTTGCCATAGTAACCAGATCTAATAGATTTTTAAGACCCAAAGGACCCCCCAGAGGATCGTATCGAAAAAACACCTGTCCTATGTTGGTTCTCCCGTTGGGTAAAATATTTGTGCCAAGTTTGGTTGAAATCGGTCCAGTGGTTTAGGAGGAGATGTGGAAGACCCCAAAGGACCCCCCAAAGGATCGTATCGAAAAAACACTTGTCCTATGTTGGTTCTCCCGTTGCGTAAAATATTTGTGCCAAGTTTGGTTGAAATTGGTCCAGTGGTTTAGGAGGAGATGTGGAAGACCCCAAAGGACCCCCCGAAGGATCGTATCGAAAAAAACACCTACCCTATGTTGGTTCTCCCGTTGCGTAAAATATTTGTGCCAAGTTTGGTTGAAATCGGTCCAGTGGTTTAGGAGGAGATGTGGAAGACCCCAAAGAACCCCCAAAGGACCCCATCGAAGAAAACACCTATCCTATATTGGTTCTCCCGTTGCGTAAAATATTTGTGCCAAGTTTGGTGGAAATCGGTCCAGTGGTTTAGGAGGAGATGTGAAAGACCCCAAAGAACCCCCCAAAGGACCCCATCGAAAAAATCACCTATCCTATGTTGGTTCTCCCGTTGCGTAAAATATTTGTGCCAAGTTTGGTTGAAATCGGTCCAGTGGTTTAGGAGGAGATGTGGAACATACATACATAGATACATACATACAATGGGGGGGGGGTTTGCCCCTTAGGAGTGAAAGTTTTTAAAACCGTTTCTTAGTGAGCACCTAAGACCTATGATGAAGCTATGTTCAAAGTTTCATTGATATCCATTCAGTGGTTTCAGAGATATCGTGATCAGTGAGTCAGTCAGTGGTATTTGGCTTATATAGATATAGATAAAAGATTCTTGTTTTACTGTTTTACAATATTATTTATAATAATATTTTACTCAGTATTGTACAAATAATATTGTACTTTAAAAATATTATAAAAAATACTATAAAATATTGCACTTTGTGTCGTAACAGTTTTACTATCTATCAACATGTTATCTATGATATACTATTTTCACGTGATTAGTTTCTTGCATTGAGGAGAAAGAATTCCCTTTTTAATTTAATTTACTCTGGCTTTCATATGCAATGTTATGTTACGTCACAAAGCGTCGGCGATATAGGCCTACAGCAACCTTGTCTTACCCCCTTATAAGAACCAGGAATTTTTGGTGCAAATTACTCGCGTTTCTCGTTCGCGTGTACAGTACTTGACCAAACATAATTCCGTGCAGGTATCTCAAATTAATGCGGTAACAGACGAGATGTTTGCCGGTGGTGGTGCTGCTCCAGTGACCCACCTTACGGCGTAGACCACATTTATCGGGTCAACCACAACACACGCACCACACGGCATCGCATCGCACTAATCACCACAGTAATTTTGTTTCGATTACGCAGGTAATTTCATTTTAAGTTTACAGTAACCGCGGACTGTGTGTGTTTAGCTTGAATATTACTATGTGCTCTGCGAAAATCGTCTGCTTTACTGTTTCGTGTAATAACAATGCCTTCCTTACACGCGAACATATAGGTCTGCAGTTATTTTTGGAGTCAAGTTCTGCTTTCTCGTTCGTATTCAGGAAAACTTTTTCTGTCCTCGAGTGTTCCGTAGCTCTTGCTTTTTATAAAAAAAAAAAGAATTATGCAACATTTGATAGTGGACGGCGACACTTGTTTAGCGCTCTGATTTATATAACGTGTTGTATTTACTCGTATGAATGACTAATTGTCTTCTTCTTCTTCTTCTTCTTCTTCTTCTTCTTCTTCTTCTTCTTCTTCTTCTTCTTCTTCTTCTTCTTCTTCTTCTTCTGTAGCACTACAACGTGAGCTCTGGCTTCCAACACCAGTTTTCTCCAATGCCTCCTGTCCGTTACCATCTCGGCGTACCCCCTTCATCTGAGATCTTACAGCACATGATCCGACCATCTCGGTCGTAACTATTGTGTGCACATTTCACTGTTATAGATGATAATCCGTTAATAATTTCCAATTCATTTTGAGTTGAGAAAGGTTCCACGTGGCTGTGTTTATTTTGGCAAACATGTCAAGTTACGTTTTTCTGTTTTACTTTCTCGCAAATATTATCAAATGTTACCATTTGTTTTTTTTTTTTGCAGTATTGTATAAACCGTTTGGAATTCGGGCGCTACATGAAGGAGAAACCTGTGATTTCTGCCTGTTTTTTATCAGTTGTCCTGGTAGAAATTATCGGCTGAATAAAATCAGGTCGGATCGCGATTGGGAATCATGAACAGTGACAAAATGTCATGACACTGTTATGTTTTAAGAAGGAAAATTTTAATAATTGCCTGCAAGGTGACTTACGAATCAGGAATATGGAAAATTGATAACAGAATAGTTCAACAAACCTGCGGGCTGTACCGGTGACGGAACAATGGGGGGGGGGGGTCAGGCCAATCATCCCCCAGAGCCATTAAAAATTTCATAAAATTTCCATAATCACGTAATGTAGGCCTGCTTCTAAACCAGTCGCGTTTGTTAAACTAGAGCTTATAAATTGTTAGATAAAATTAATAAAATAAAGTTTTTTGTTTTGACAATTACTCAACGTTTTTGTAACTGACGTATGCATTTGCAATATGTTTCACACTAGTTTACACAAAAACTCTTGAGACGCAAAGAATTTATGAAATGTATTTACAAAATTGTATTGCAAGAATCCTGAATTTCTTATTTGTGTGTATTCCTGAGAAAAATAGGGAGCCCAACCTTCAAGCCAGTCTCATCCCCCTTCCTGGAAGCAATTCTCACCCACCCGCAAGAGCAACTCCTAGTTTTGCCACTGGACCGCACAGAGAAGAGGTATTAACAGGAAGAGTTAGGAGTTGTGGGTAAATGAGGTCCACAGTCAACCTAGAATGGATTACGTACTTTACAGAATTTGACCAGTGGATTGCTCACTCTGCAACTGTGAGGTGCATTCAGTCCGTCATTCTTGCGATCGTGTTCTTTCTTTCTTTTTGTAACGAAGACAGCCTCCGGAAGTGTCGGCAAAACGTTTGGCGACACAAAACAGCTGACCATGGCCCAACAATCCGGTATATGTTACGATATTACAGAATAATCTACGTGTTTCTCGAATGTTCCAGCGGAATCCGGCTGTAATGTTGTGTGCGTACGAGACTTCAACATGCGAGATTTCGCGAGACTTTTCTAGACGTCGCCAGCCACGCGCACTGTGTCAAGGCCGCAATCAATTGCGTCCTAGTGTAGAGCTGATGCGTAGTGTATGGAATATTCTGGATTTTCGGCGGGGTATAAATACAAGTACTCAGCGACGCTCGCGAGTTATTATCGGGCGATTGCACAGTGAGTTTGAGTTGCGAATTATTCCAGTGCGGTTCGACGTAATGTGGCGGAGTCTAATACAGTTGTGTTTTATATTAGTTGATATTTTATTCCGTGTGAACAATGTTTTATTTGATTTATTGTAAGAGACTATTTTGTTGATTACAAACTGTTTAATTGTGATAATTAAAGCTGGTGATTAGTGACGTAATTGGTGTCTTGTACTTTGTTTTCCACTGTGTCATACGACGATCAGTTAGACCGTCATAACAATATAATAATTTTAGTAACTTTATTACAGTGACGTTCGGTTTGGGATTTACCCGTAGAGCACACGCGTTAGTATTTACAACGACGTATTATGAATTAAAACTATATATTTGTTTTTTTTCTGCAAATAAACGTCAGTCAGTTAAACATTAATTTATTAATAATTCCGATGACAGGAAATTCAGACACCGTTAACCTTTATTTACGTTACCGTAAAAGCACAGGAAGAAATTAATTTATACTGTGAACGCTTTAATTAAATTTCAATTCCGCATATATAGTTGTGTAACTAAGCGACAGTAAATAACAATGCTGGCTGCAATAATTAAAATTAGATTAATCGTATTCTTATAAACGTTGCCGCTACCAGTACGCTTTCTTGTAAAACTTCGGGTTATAATCATTTTATCTTACAATACATTTATTTCAATTATTTTCTTTATTAACGTGTACTAAAACTTTATTACAGTAATTATTTTACCTTACAATACATTTATTTCATTTATTTTCTTTATTAACGTGTACTAAAACTTTATTACAGTAATTATTTTATTTTACAATACATTTATTTCAATTATTTTCTTTATTAACGTGTACTAAAACTTTATTACAGTAATTATTTTATCTTACAATTCCTTTTTTAAATTATTTTCTTTATTAACGTGTACTAAACTTTATTACAGTAATTATTTTATCTTACAATACATTTATTTCAATTATTTTCTTTATTAACGTGTACTAAAACTTTATTACAGTAATTATTTTATCTTACAATACATTTATTTCAATTATTTTCTTTATTAACGTGTACTAAAACTTTATTACAGTAATTATTTTATCTTACAATTCCTTTTTTTAAATTATTTTCTTTATTAACGTGTACTAAAATTTTATTACAGTAATTATTTTATCTTACAATACATTTATTTCAATTATTTTCTTTATTAACGTGTACTAAAACTTTATTACAGTAATTATTTTATCTTACAATTCCTTTTTTTAAATTATTTTCTTTATTAACGTGTACTAAAATTTTATTACAGTAATTATTTTATCTTACAATTCCTTTTTTTAAATTATTTTCTTTATTAACGTGTACTAAAATTTTATTACAGTAATTATTTTATCTTACAATTCCTTTTTTTCAATTATTTTCTTTATTAACGTGTACTAAAACTTTATTACAGTAATTATTTTATCTTACAATACATTTATTTCAATTATTTTCTTTATTAACGTGTACTAAAACTTTATTACAGTAATTATTTTTTTACAATTTATATTTGTATAGTTATTCTTTTTCATTTAAAAGATAGGCTGTAAAATATACCCTATTGTATGTGAGTGAGAGCATACAAAATTACACGCAATTTTTATTACTTAACCTACAACGAAAATTTACTCATATTGTTACTATGGTCTCACGGATCGTCGTAGTGTACAGTGGAAACAAAATACTGACACCAATGAAGTCGATAGTTACCAGTCTAGTCAGAAATAACAATTTGAAATCAACAAGGTACTCTCATACAGTAATTCAAGTCAGATTCGTCCACGCGCAATAATAATTGTTAACTATTAGAGTTCCGCACTATTTATAACACAACAAACACTTTCCATGAATCCGCAACAATTACTTGATCCGCACTCTACAGGTGTAACTGACTAAGCCGGCCGCTATTGCTTACATATATCTCGTAGATGATCCAGGATAATTTTCCATTCTTTAGGCGGCGTGCCTGCATAATTTGCGTAGTTGTGAATGCTCTCAAACAGTGTGGAAGCTACTTGGGTGCACGGCCTTCACAGAGACACTGCCCCTCCTCGGCTAGCTGAGAAACGTGTAGAACGTTTACGTAACTACACCTGCCGACGTTTCGAGAGTGTCACGTCATTTTCGTAGCAATATGATCTTTATCAATGTGATACAAACGTAAAATATCGGCATGGAGAACCATACATGACTTCCATGTTCTAAGATTTATATTTAAAATCATTTTCGAAATGAAATATTTCCATAGAAACTACTTCTTTCTACTTGCTGTTTCAGTCTTACCCGCAGTATTGTGGTCAGTAACGTATACCACCTCACGTTATCGCACTCGATTTTCACTGTGATGGAAGTCGATAGCACTGTCGAAACGTCTGGTTTTGCAGAAAATATTGGTCTACGGCCAAACAGGCCGGGAAGGAATTTTAACAACAAACTACTTCTTTGTTGCCGATAACGTAGTACATATATAAAAAAAATTATCCCCTCCCCTTCAACTATAATTTTCGTTTATAGAATTGCCCCCACCCCGTTCAACTAGCCTCTTCATTTATAGATATTTCATCTACGTTTCTACAGTGAATTATTAAGATCTTCTTATCAGGATACTTTATTTATCAAAATTAAGTACTTTACTCTTGTTAACAAAAAATTTTGTAGGTAAACTACCCCTTTCCCTTAACCGATCTTCACCAAAATCAACAAACCTTGAGCTCTCTACAATTTAGGGATGCATGCAAAACATTATTTGATTCTGTTTGAATGTGTGGCAATTATCGTTCGTCATAGAAACAATTACTCCTGTTAAAACATAAAACGTGGCAGGTAAACTACCCCTTTCCCTTAACCGAACTTCACCAAAGTCAATAGGCCTTCATTCCTTTACAATTCAGGAACGTACACAAAAAATATTTGATTCTGTTTGAATGTGCGGCAGTTATCGTTCGTCACAGAAAAAATTACCGTTGTCAAAACATAAAGTGTTGCGGGTAAACTACCCCTTTCCCTTAACCGATCTTCACCAAAATCAACAGATCTTGAGTACTTAACAATTCAGGAACATATGCTAAAAATTATTTGATTCACTTTGAATGTGCGGCAGGTATCATTCGTCATAAGAAAAATTACCCTTGTTAAAACATAAAACGTTGCAGGTAAACTACCCCTTTCCCTTAATTGATCTTCACCAAAAACAATAGGTCTTGAGTACTCTACAATTCAGGGCTGTATGCAAAAAATTATTTGATTCTGTTTGAATTTGCGGCTCTTATCGTTTGCCATAGAAAAAAATCCACACACACACACACACACACACACACACACACACACACACACACACACACACACACACACACACACACACTTCGAAAAAAGACTTTTTTTCATGTTTTGAGGGTAGTACAATCAGAATCTGCAATAATCTCGAACACGATTTTTTTCGCCATCACCATACTTCCATTTCCTTATGGAACGGTAACCACGATGTAGCGAACAGGTGCACGTCACCCCGTAGTGCGACACAACTATATATGGATAGGCTACGTCCAGAGAACTGAAGGTAAGGACGTCTACAGAATACAGAGTAGACGACCAAGAAGAGAACGGCAAGTAGATGAACAGAGGAGAAAGGGAAGATGTTATGTTTTGGGCAAAAGAAGCCTGTATGATTTCGGAGACAGAGTAAAGATGAGAAGCGTGTTTAGATATGTGAGAATATGGATCTGACACACGCCTTCACAATGTGCGTCACAAAGTTTTGGGAAATCTGTCGCTAACCGTTAGCATAATGTAAGTAGGGATGGTGTTGTGGTTAAGAGAAGACATTCACGCCATTGTTGGAAATGTTTTATTTCTACTCCGTACTTTGCGTACTGTTCGTTAGTTGTGTTCCACTGGAAAGAAACTAACTTATCAGTTACTTCGCCTTTGACTGTATATCTGTGTGTCTGCCTGTGAGAGCGATTGTGGAGGTGTGTACTGCCGCACAGAAATTACGTTTGGTGTTGTATTGACGCTATATCATATAATCCCCTCTCTAGGTTTTTCATGATTTACATCGTAAATATACATGATGTTCTTAATCTTACGCTTCTGTAGAATTGTAAAATTTATGTTTCAGTCAATGACATTTACACTTGTCACTAACCTAGGATTTATATTTTATTAGTTCACAATTATTGTATTCTCTAAGAAATTTCTTCTGACTGTATAACTATAACACTAGAGCCAGATCTTGGTAGGAGAAGTTGCAAGAAAGGCCAAGAAAGTAGTTTTACTTCTATCTTCCGGAAGGAAATGGAAGTATGGTGATCGCGAAAAAATCGTGTTCGAGATAAGGTCTGATTCTGATTGTACTACCCTCAAAACATGAAGAAAAGTCATTTTCCGAAAAGTGTCTGTGTAGAATGTTTTCTATGACGAACGATAACTGCCGCTAATTCAAACAGAATCAAATAATCTTTTGCAGTTGTAGAGGACTCAAGGCCTATTGATGTTGGTGCAGATCGGTTAAGGGGAAGGGTTAGTTTACCTGCAACGTTTACGTTTTAAAAAGAGTAAAGTACTTAGATATTCATTTAAACTTTTTCAAACAATGTTAATTGTTAAAAAGAAAATAATTTTGTTGCAGGCAACCAGGTTGTTCGGTTATGAAGGAGGGGTAGTGTACCTGCATTGTTTTGTGTTTTAACAAGAGTAAAGTACTTAATTTTAATAAATAAGTCCCCCGAAAATAAAGTCAAATTAATCCACTGTAAAACTGTAAATGAGATAATTAAAATGGAGCGGATAGTTGAAGGGGGGGATTTTTTAAAAATTGCTTTGCTGAAATCAAGTAAAGTAGGAATATTTAATTTTGAAGGATAGGATACCTTATAAATTACATATGATAAAACTATTATTCTATGAAAGTGTAAATATCATTAATGGTGAGGATCGGTTGAGGAGGAGGGATGATTATCTGCGTAGTTCAGTTTCTGTATAAGAATAAAGTACATAATTTTTATAGATAAAGTGACTCGAAAATAACTGTACATTAAACGACTACCCCGTAATAACAAAAATATCTATAAATAGTGGAAATAGTTTGAGGGTGGGCGATATTTTTTTAGAAATTATCGAAACGAATTCAAGTAAATGATTTTAAATATGAATCTTAAAACATGGAAGTCGTGTATGGTTCTCCGTACCGGTATTTTGGATAAAGTAGCTCTAAAATCGGGATCCAACGGTACGGGTATGCCTGAACAGGGTACAGAATCTTCGAAGAGGAGTAGACGTCCGCTCTCTCGATGACACGCTGAACCCTGAGCGCTTAGGTTCTGTACTCGGGCGGCCGAGCCGGACTCGGTAAACATCGACCTGGCGATCAGATGGGTGGTAACTCGGAATCGACCGCATTTGTTTGTCCTGTTTGAGTGATCCACCAGTCGAGGGTAGCTTAACGCCCGCGCTTAAATCGCAGAATTAACTGAATTGAAATTGGCATTGTGTACAATATACAGACAATTACAGAATCGCGTCGGATTCACCATTTGTGGATGTGTCCACAAATGTCCGTTAGAGAGGAGAATAATGTTAGGTTGAAGTAACGATTGGTGCAAGGAATGCAGGTTTAACTGTAGAAATTGTTAGTGGAACAAGAATTGATTGGGTTAAACAGTTGACGCACACTTGCTGATAATGCAGATGATGAAAATATTTGTGTTTCCCTCGCCCTCCTTTTTCATATTACATTACTGAAGACAATTTATGATAGTTTTTACCAATCATCACTGCTGGTGTGTTTGCAAAGGGACCTGGATGTGTAGGCTACTAAGCACAAACAGGCATTTCACATCTCTTCCGTCACGTTTACTTTACCAAACACGAGGCGACGACGACGTCATTCTTTTCCGTCGTGTAAAAATTTTGTTTGATTTGTTATGCAAACGTCCAGCGTAACTGAATCATCCAGCGCTAAACTTACGACAACGGAGAACGTATGCAAATACAGTTACGTCTTTGTCAGGGGTCAAATGTAGGTCAGACGGATGCACATTTGTTTGCTCTGTCACAAAGAAGAGAACAAAAACTGTAAGAATTTGCTTGCGCCTTTACTTCCTCCATTCTTTATTACGTTCGGTCCGCGCTTTTTACCTTTTGTGTTTTGTGTCCGATTTTTATACGTCGCCAGTGCCGTCGGGATGGAATTACACAAGATAATCGTAAGCGTGTAGAATTTGACTATTCTGTTACAAACATTACAAACGATTGGATTATTCTAACATTTGAATTCAGCTTTAGAACGTTGAAGGCGCAACATGGGGATAGCTATCAGTGACAAGTAGCCAAGTAATTATAGCTGAGGATGACGATACCGTCTGTTGCATTGCTTAGAAAGTTAGGTGAAGAATACCAGAAATACAATAGAGACTTGACAATACAAATACAAATAAGACTGAATATATTGACGTTGGAAATACGTGCACAGATATACGAGGGTCATCTCAAAATTAAGTTTCCCTATTTTTTGTTTCAAAGAAAAATTACACAAGCAGGCTGACGAAGGTCGGAGAAGTTTTATTTGTGTTTAGTGGCAGTACTATAAATTATTTTTATGTATGGTTATTAAGCCACACGTTGGTTGCGTCAAATATAACTTATTTCTAAGGCTCCCACTTTTTGATGTCGATTAAAATGATTTATATTATTTATGATTTAGATTTTAATATCTGTTACTAAATACATCTACTCATTATTATGTAATTCATTAATTCGGTTGGGCGCCAGAGCAGAGTATCCCAGGGTTTATTAATAAATAATAACTCGATCCGCTCAGATACTAATATAAAATATTATTCCATTTTTATTACAACTAAGGCATTTGACATTTTATCATAAACATTATGATAGCTAATATAACATTATTGATATGTTTAATACACATTTTACTACTAACTTCAAAGTATTATTATTCTTTAAGATTACTATTATTACGTTTTCTTCAGTTAACGAGCCGCAATATTATATTCTATTCATCTGACACACACGCATATATATATATATATATATATATATATATATATATATATATATATATATTACAACGAATTTATATGTAATTTAATACAAATTCGATATACTGTAATTTATGCAGGTTGTATAATGATACCAGATGTAACTATAATAAGAGTATTTTTATTTATCAGTATTTAAAACTCATATTTATTATTTACTCCATATTATAAATATTCATAAACATCATTAATAATTGTCGGTCACGATATTGTTCATTATTAAATGTTTATATCTTATGATATGCAACATACACATATTTAAAAATCTCTTATATCTAAACATGTTAATAATCTTATATCTAGACATGTTAATAAATTGGTTTATTAATTAAATGTAAAAATGACAATATTTTTTATTGAAATAAATTTTCTTATCTCAGATCTGACCTCTACTCGCTCAGTCTATACCAATGTTTAAAATTCAATTTAAATTTATATTAATTTCTTGTAGACTGGCATTTGTTTTAATATTCAACTTTTAATTAATCTTTTCTATAATTCAAATATCAAATCAATTTACTATTTATTTTGGTAATAAACTCTACTCTCTCTACTTTAAATTCTCTTTCATTTATTAATTCTTTTTATATGCGATCGCTCATTCTTACGACTAAACATTTATTTACATTTTAAAATATTACTACTAAGTATAAATTTTTCTTTTTTTTTAATTTACTGTCTTTTGATATAGTCTTTATGAGCTCTTTTTCTTTTTTAAAAATCATTTAAAATGCATTACGCATGTCACCTCGAGTTCTGATGATCTTACGACTTGTTGTCCGGGGTCCAGCGTTGTCCAGAGTTAGTTTTCCATTCCTCCTGTTCTGGCGTGGTCCTGGATACGTCTAGGGTCCAGCGTCGCTCTCCAGCAGTGTGTTCCTGGATACGTCTAGAGTTGTTATCTGCTGCAAGGTAGATCTTAAACATCTTCTAACGTCCAGTACCCCTCGTCGCTCTGGTAGCTTTTCCGTATATACTGTTGGTAGACTTACTATTTCGGTATTTACTTTTTCCGGAATATTGTCGTGAATTTAACGAACGTTATTTCTTTCGTTACTGCGACTTGTAATAGAAATAAAAATAAACTGTTTTGCCGACGGACAGCATGTCCGGCTGCAACTGTGTCTTGAAATGAAGAGAAGCGTTTTTGGTCGAACCCTTAATTTATACCCTCTCGAGATTCCGCGCCAGTTGGCTCCAAAATCGTCCTGTCGATACCTGCATATCTCGTGACAGCCCCCACTCCCGAACCTTTTCATCTATTTGCAATTATTAGCAAATAGCAATGTTTTGCACGGAATCGAGATAGCACAACTCATAGCTAATTCGATTAAGCACTCACTATATTAATTTGAGCGTCTTAGGGTAATTTGCGTATTTTTTGGCACGTTTATTTTGCACTGTCTTCGCATAGCATGTTCTATTAACGTCATCTTTTCACTGGGGATAACTATAATTTTTACACACACTTTGGTGCCTTTGGTTTGTTCATACACTAATTAGTTTTCGCACAGTGAATTAAAATAATTATTTTATTAATTACTTGGGGCGGGTTGGTGAGATTCCTGTCTTGACATGCATCACTAACACACACAAGATACACGTGTAACACACATACAATTGAGCAGGTGTTCACTGCGTATCGGAACAGGTTAATTTCCCCCCTAATCTAACAATGAAATATTTTTACAATCTCAGACGTGTCCATTTACCCGTAACTTATACAAATTCCACACATTTTATATTTATTTAAATTAATGCCTAATACAGCGTATGGCTGTATCGTTGCAATATATATATATATATATATATATATATATATATATATATATATATATATATGAGTAGGTTACTTTCAAAAGCGGACATCTGTCATTTTTGACGAATTTTAGGTAACAGTTGATTCTTATGTAAAATTCGATGCTCTTTTCAATTGTGTTGTTAGTTTCTTACAAAAACAGACGCAAATATGAGAAATAGGATCAAAAATGTAGTAGTTCATTTCAAAAGTGGACATCTGCAATGTTGGTTCTAATCAAAAGCGGACAACTACACATCCAGCCAATCTCCATCCTAGATACTGGTCACGTGACCATAAAAACCATAATGGCCACCGGTATATGGTTTCTGTTTGTTGTTTGATTCTAGTAAGTGAAGTTATAAACCATTTTTTAATTATTAATATTTATTATTGACAGTTAAAATAAAAAAAATGGAAACAAATATTTCGCCTGTACCTCCTAATAAGGCTCGGAAGAGAGTGGCAAGGCCACAAACGTGGAAACGAAACATAGAAAAGGCTCAAAGGTAAGCATAACCTAGAACTTATTTGTACATGTTTTTTTTAATGTGATTGCAAATTTGTATACGTTAGAACGAATTCAAATGTCAGAAACGTTTTAATATAGTTTACTTTTTCACTATAAGTTATTACGTTCACTCCTTTGTTGGAATTTTTTTTAATAATTATGTGTCAAATTGACCCTACACATAGCACGTTATAGGTTTCTGTATTTCATTAACATGTTAATACTGTCATTTCATTGATTCAGAATAATATAAAAGTTCTTTCGTATGAGGACCAAATTATTACTTCAAGTAATTGATTATTCTTTTCTGAGATTGCAAAACGTTTTTAAAGTAAAAAATAACTAATAAAATAAAAATTTAAAAAGTAAAATAATATAAATTTGTATGACAACTTTATATAAGTTTGTTCTTTGCAGGTACTCTGCTAAAGGTCTGCCAAATTACCCAACATGTCAACACAGGGTTGGCTACCAATGTTGTCTGCTAAGTATGCATGACATAAAGTGTTTTCATGATTCTTTTTACTTGCTACCAGAAAAAGGTAAGCAAGATTCTTTTATTTTAAAATATTGTCATGCACAAACACCAAACCCCAAAAGGAAGAAAAAAGAAGACTTGAAGAAGCCAAAATCAATGACATTCGAGTACACAATTGTTAATGCAGCTGGAGTGAACTTGTCAGTATGTAGGAACACATTTTTAAATGTTTTAAATATAACAAAACAGAGTGATTGGGGTTTTCAAGCATTTTAAAAAAGGGGGAAACCTTGTCCCTGTAGAAACTAGAGGGGGAGATCAAAGAAGTAATCAATATGATTCTAGAAGGAAGGCTGTGATCGATTTCATATAATCATTTAAAGCAAACGAGTCACTTTATGGGCGAGGCAAAAGTACAAAGGTTTATTTACCTTCAGAGCTGAATGTAAATAAAATGTGGCGAATGTACTTGTTAGCACATACTGATGAACTGCAGGTAACAAAAAGTTTCTTTCGAAAAGCTTTTTGTACAAGTTTTAATATTAGCTTTTCAAGTCCTGCAGTAGATGAATCCAGTACCTGTTTAAGTTTACAACACAATCTTACAATAGAAAAAAATGAAGACAAAAGAGCTGAGCTTCAACTTAAGCTACAGTGTCACAAAAGGGAGGTTAAATTTTTTTGATTACTTAAAAGAAAAACCTCAAGATTGTCATCTGTTATCATTCGACTGCCAGAAAAACCTGGTATTGCCAAAAGTTTCTGATCAGGCAGCCTATTATTCACATCAATTTTACTGTTATAATGTATCTGTTGTAAAGGGTGTCTCTACAGATTCACTTACACCGGAAAAAGTATCTATTTATTCGTGGAGTGAAGATGAAGCTAAAAAATCCTCCAATGAAGTGGCGTCTATAATTTATCATGAATTGGAAAGTGTTGATTTAACAAACTGCACATCCATTCGTTTCGTGGCTGATGGATGTGCAGGACAAAATAAAAATGTGAATATGTTATGCATGTGTATGTGTTGGATGATAAAAAAATCGCCCAAAGAGATTACAAGTCTATAAATTGTTTATCCTGTTACTGGTCACTCTTTCCTCCCATCAGACAGAGTGTTTGGGTTAATTGAAAGATATATTAACAAAAAGAAGACAATAATCCAAAAACAAGAATATCATGCAGTATTTAAAAAACATGGAAAGCTTAAACTTATTGGTCAAGACTGGTTAATTTATGATTGGAAAAAAGAGGCAGGTTTACACATGAAAACAGCTGCGCAGCTCCACTTCAGAATTTTACAATGCAAGAAAATAATTGTTCGTAAAACCAAAATGGGGAACGTAACTGTCAGAGGTGAACTTTCATACAATGTGACTGCTGGGGCTGAAAGGATCATTTTTAAGTTGGGTCACCGACCACATGACATCAACCCAGATCTAATACCTATTGGAGTGAGAATTAAAAGAGAGAAATGTTCTGATGTCAATAAACTCCTTATCAAACATTTTGGAGAAGACTGGAAATCTCTCGATAACTTACAGTGGTATAAGAACGTTATTGATGGGCAGGACACTCAAGATAATGAAGGGGATGACCAACTGGATTATAACTGTGACTGTATCGAAATGAGTGAAGATAATCAGGACGAGATTCTTTTGATGAACATTAACTGAAATTTTGCAATTTTATTGAAATCATTAACAGTTTATTTTTTTATGTAAAATGTAAACCATTATTTTCATGTTATTTTATTTTTGTAATATGATTATGAATTTTTTTAAATAAATTTCTCAGTAAAGTACAATTTGATATTTTTGTTTTAAGTGTTATCTTGATTACCACTAATTGAAAACAGGATTAATTTTATATCACCCTAATTACTTTTTATTTTTATCATGTTGTAACAGATTTTTTTTTAATTAAATTATTACTGTAATTATTTTTAATTTATTTTACATTATTAGTGTAATTTAGGTGAATAGCATTATTAGTGAAAAAAAGGAAAGAAACTTGAAGAATGGTCTGTTCTTACACCTAATACTCAGTTCCTTTCAAAAACGGACAACTGACTCAAGGTATGTTTCAAAAACGGACATTTACTCGGGTCCATTTCAAAAGCGGACAACTGTATTTTTAAACACATTTTTAACATTAATGTAGTCAGAAAATGATGTTAAAGTGAAGTTATTTTGATTTTTAACCACAAGAACTAATTTTATAAAAAAAAAATAAGGAGTTTTGCTGTACTAATAGTAAAATATAAAAATAGTGGCATACTGGAAAATCATGCCAATGACAGATGTCCATCTTTGAAAGTAACCTACTCATATATATATATATATATATATATATATAACTATATATATTCAATACTTAATTAACATAGCATAATATTTCTTAATTAACATAATTTTTCTTAATAATTCTTATCTGCAGTACTCGACTCGTATTAGAATGCTATTCCTATGATGTTTCGTTTCATTTCCTAATATTATACAATGATTCTACTAAATACCCTTTCTAGTATGTCATATCGCATAAACTGAATTGTTAGTATCTGAACAAGTGTGGGTCTTTTGAGAATGAGATGAGTTATACTTATGGTAGATATTAATTTTTATGTTTGAATATTAGAGTTGTGAATTGTTAAGATTTTATGTGTTACTTGTTTGCCGGATTCCAGACTCGGATTAGTTGCTCTACGTTGCTCATTACACTTCACTTTCACTAAATATAATTGATTATCACTTCTTAAACTTGAACCACACGCTCCCGTTGTACTTAACGTCACGCACATAAATAAATATACATTCTCAACTCAACTTCACGCGCACATCTAAAAATCTTCCTAATACGTACTTTACGCGCACTTATGAAATATTCTTCTTTTACGTACTTTACGCGCACTAATAAAATATTCTTCTTTATACTTTAACGTGTTACTTCTCGATTTTTAATTAGTGAGCTAATCTATACGTTAAAAAAAAACTATTATGACATTCCGTTATAATGATATTACTGAAAGTTTGTACAGAGTAACGCAGATTTCCCGTGCTTGTCTTGAAATTTACTTAAAAAAAACCTCCTCGTCTTCACTTGCTTCTCTCTTTTTATAGTTTGGCTACTGATTCCATCACCACCTTCCTGGTTGATGACACTTTCATTGGCCACGGTTTGAAATATTCCCCGGTGAATTTGAAATTCTCCATTCCTGTGTCGTTATTTCCTCGCGCGCTGAACTGACGCTATTGCTTATTGGTCAAACAGTGCGGGCACGTAGTTTTTACCGCGTGGTCGCTTAGATAGCTAAAAACGACGCTACTTTCTAAAATCGCAATAAATATTGGGGTGTCATCTTTTGTCTTCTGAAGGACACCGACCGGCTTTTCTAACGGTACTTGCCAGTTTTTTGCTGTTTCTGATACACAAAACATTTTATGCGTTTATGACATACTAGGTACAGTCGTCTATTGTATTTTTATTTCGGCTGGCGTCAGACTGTCGGCACACAAGCCTCACCCTGTTCATTCTTATTCTACGTTTTACTTATATCTATGTGTATTACAAATTCATATCCTACCATATCTCTATAATTATTTTTAATAATCGAGTTTTTTATTTATATATTACACATATTGAATTAATTTATATAAGTATATATTGTACATATTGAATTAATTTATAACGTTCCCCAGTGACGTTACAGTACTGCCAAAACCTCATCCGTTGCTTAGCAACGTAACAACAACACAAAATTTAAAATCATGGACGTTTCATTTACCAGCGTGTCCGAGTCCGATTTCAAAGTGCGTAGTGTGATTCGGATTTTTTCTGTAAAAAATGAATCAGCGGCTAAAACTGATCTTCGCTTAGTTTCTGTGTACGGAACTGAGTGCATGAGCATTCAAATGGTCCGCAGGTGGCATACGTCATTCTTGAAAGGGAGAACGAATGTGTACGATGAACCGCACAGTGGGAGACCCTCAATATGAACTGAGAATCCACCTCTTGTTGGCGCGCCGTTAAGTCGATTGTGTTGGAGGACAGACACGTCATACTTGACGAAATTCAGACAGGTATTGCGAGACTCTAAAAAAAAAAAATGCCTGCGATCATTGATAAAGCGGGAACGGCCGGGTTTCTTGAGCAACAAAGTTCTACTCCACTACAACGCACGTCGTTATTCCTCGCGAGTTGCGCACAATTTGTTGGAGTCCTTTCGATGTGAGATTTTCGACCATCCTTCATATTCACCCGATTTGGTTCCAAGTGATTTCCATCTGTTCCCCCATCTCAAAAAAACACCTGGGAGGACAACGTTTCGAAACGGATACGGAAGTGAAACAGGCGGTTGACGCCTAGCTCTGAAATCTCGGCACGCAGTGGTTCAAAGAAGGTATTGAAAAACTGATTTTACGCTACAGAAAGTGCGTTGACATGGCTGCAGATTATATTGAAAAATAATTACATTTTTTTAAAATAAATGTGTAGTTTTCTTTTTAATTTTTAGATTTGTTTTTATTTTTTCTAAAACATTGAGACTTACTTTTGAGATGACCCTCGTATATCGTTGGAACGGGGAGTTGTGGATGGAGTAGAGTCATACCTTGGTGTCATGATTGCGATAGACGGCACAAGTGTAGCAGAAATAAACAATCATTTACAACAAGGAAAACAAGTAACGAGACAGTTGCGCTCCACTTTATGAAGCAATCAACACAGGCTCATAAAAGAACAGACAAAGATCATAGTACGGTAGTGGAAAGTATTGTAACATATGGGGCTGAGGTGTGAGAGACTACAGAACATGTGAGGGAAAAAACACGAGCCACAGATATGGGATACTGGAGAAGGTGCTCTAGACTTGCATTGCTGACAGGGCAAAAATGAAGAAATAAGAGAAAGTATTAATGTAAGTTCCAATATAAATGACACAGTTGGTACAATATATTTGTTACGACGATCTCTGATAACGTCAACTATCAGAGTTCCGCACTAATTATAGCACAATAATCTCGCTTTCCACTAATCAGCAACAATCATTTGATCCGCACACTACATTTTCGCCAGGTGTAACCAACTTCTGAGCCGGTTGATGTTGCTTATGTAGGTCCCGCACGTGTCCATACTCGAGGCCGCGTACCAACATAATTTGCGTAGCTCGAACAGTCTGGAGTGGACGGTTTTGACACAGACGTCGAGAAGCGCGTAGAATGCCTCTCTAGAGCGTTACGTAATTGTCGTCACAATATATAGATGGCACGGGAATGTGTGCCGTATGGGTAACGATCGACGGCCAATAAAATTACTAGTATGGGCACTTTCTGAAAGAAAGAGAGAGGTCGCAAAAGACTTGGATTGAAGGCTTAAGGAACGTAATAGTACAGAGAAACCTGAAGGACGATGATTGGAAAGATCGTAAAATTTGAAGCTCGGATGCGAAAAACGACCCTTAATATTATCCAAAGCGCAAATGTACACACACACACACACACACACACACACACACACACGCGCGCGCGCGCGCGCGCGCGCGCGCACACACACATTTTTTTATACTCTGCTTGAAATTTTGATCGCAATTTGGCTTCTGTACGGTAAATGTCCACTCGTAAGGCGATGGCAAACCAGCGAGTAATGTCCTTGCCTAGGAAACTTGTCCATTCAGCCGTTCAGTTGTAGGTGGTCCCATATCTAGTGAGGAAGGCGACGTGGCCAGCATTACGCTTCAGCCCCCCCCATTGTTAAACCAGGATGTTATCCCGGATTTTCATTTCCGTAGGCCGAGTTGGCTAAAACGCAACTAAATGCTGTAAAATTTTTAATTTTGAGAATATTGAAACGATAACAAAAAGCTCTTGCTGTACTGAATTCTCTAGTATACTTAGATATTCTATGTTACTGAAGGTCACTAGACACGTTAGATTATAGAACATATAATTTAGCTTATATAATAACGAGTCTGGGAACACACGTCCGACCGTAATAGTAATCATACCTATCACAAAAGACATTCCCAACTATGACTGTATGTCATTAAAATATTGGAGATTGTGTTCTGAAATGATTTAGATGCCGTTTCGTAATTGCTACGTCTTAAATATATTGCTCTCTCTCTCTCTCTCTCTCTCTCTCTCTCTCTCTCTCTCTCTCTCTCTCTCTCTCTCTCTCTCTCTCTCTCTCTCTCTCTCTCTCTCTCTCTCTCTCTCTCTCTCTCTCTCTCTCTCTCTCTCTCTCTCTGCGTTAGTAGGAGGAGAGACCACCAGTTATCCAGAACTTTTCTCTCTTCTTCACTCATCATTTAAGATCTTAACTAAATATTTACTGTTGTCAGTTTCATATTCCTTAAAGACACTAGAATTTTTATTTTTATTTTTATTAAATTTTACCCGACATTATTGAACGAACTAAGAAAAACTGTCACAAAATATTAAGAACAATTAGAAAGTACGTATTACAAACTTAAAATAAGAAAATGAATTCTGCTTTAAGGAAATTTTGCTTTTTAAAGCATTCTTGTCCTCTTTTCGTTCTAAAATCAGTGCATCATTCTGTTATTCATTCTGAATTTACGGTATTTGTTGTTGGGTAGGTTCGTATTTTTCAACTGTTAATCCAACAGCAGTCCCCCGAAAGAAAATTATTAGAATTATGACCGTTGGATACACCAAAATAAAAAAAATAACGATACAATTTTAATTTCTTGGCTAGGACAAAGATTTTGGTCTATCAATTATTAATAAAGCTGTATTGATTTATACATAGCCAGTAATGTTAGTTACGTCTGTTAATTACGAATAAATCTTCTCTCCGTCTATCTAGCTTCTCTTTCTGCTTGAGATTTTAGTTTTTAACTAACTAAAAATATTTTAGTAATTGTAGTTGTAGAAGTCATTTTACCTAGTATATTTTTCGACCGTCCAGGGGGATACGCACCCCTGTGATCCCTTTCAATCCACTATTGTTTTCTTATTTCACGTACTTGATTTATAAATCTTTCTGTGCGGCTCAGAAAATTGATTTCTTCACTGACAGGGTTTCAGAGAGCCATATATGCACACTGCAGAGTTATTATTTATCGTTGATGTAGACGAATTCAAAGAGATATGCCCCATCATTGGCTCACTTGAGGAGTTTGAGCATTCTTCCACAAAGATACGTATCTATTTATCGAACTTTACGGGTGTTTTTTATGAGAGGTTTCCACTTAAAGGGTAGTGCTAATGTTTATTCAGTAATATAGCCTCATAATCATATAGTAGTTCCACGTCCAGCGAATGAGGCTTTTAAACGATCATTTGAATTTTGTTCACCTAACCTTTATAATAAACTTCCTAACGTTATTAGTCTACTAATGTAAATAATTTACTTACTTTTTTTTTAGTATGTGAGAAATTTGTTGCAGTCTTTAGATAATGTCGACATTTTTTTGGGGTGGATTTTTATGAAATGTTTTTATCACTTATTTTCGTTAACTTAAGATTATGATTTATTAATATAAATTTATTAATGTATTATGAATTTGTTAACAGTGCTTAAAATTTAATTATAAGTATAATTAACTTTTCACAAGATTGTATGTGAAAATGGAAAATAACTGTAGATGGGTACTTTAATTTACTACATTCAGAATTTGTATTTTAGTTAAGATATTTTATTAGCGTTTAAGTTGTTTTGCTTTATTTGAGCAGTTGTCACATCTGCTAAAGCTAGAATGTAACCTCCACACAGCTTTGCAAAGCAGGTACCTTATCTGTAGTACATGTATTGTATTTGAATTTAACTGATTTGAATGTAAAAAGAGTCTATGGTACCGTATGGTTCATACTGTATGTAATCATTGGCCATGACTGTCAAGTTGTGTTGCATTGCTGTATATAGGCCTGCTATGGAAATTTCTATGTTTATATAGAAATAAAAATTTCTATTTTATTCTGTTATCAATAGAGTGATTTATGAACACTTAAACATGTATAAAGGTATTTAATTTTTTGTAACTCGTTGTTTTTCCTGCAGGTCTCCCATGTAATATCTTCAAATAAATACATTGCAAGTAGGTTTATTTTCACCTGACGCAATATTGAGATTTTCAAAGATATTCATTTTATGCATTTTGTTCATTTTAAAATTAAAAAGGTAAAATGAATATCTGGGAAAATCTTAATTTTTACAAACACAATAATAATAATAATAATAATTTACTAATTAAAGAACAAATTCAAATAAAAACAAAACAAGACAATTTAAAATCATACATTTATTAGAATAATAAAATAAAACATTAAATATATAATAAATAGCTGACTACATTCAATTACAATTCAAACAAACCTCTGAAGATGCAGAATAATTTCTGTGGAACGTGCGTCAGGTGAAAATTAACCTACTTGCAGTGTATTTATTTGAAGATATTACAAAGGGAATTAAATACAACAGAATGTGTCCTGCGTTGTGTATATAGTCTGAATGTTTGTGACAGTAGTTACGCAGAAATAATGCAAGCATAGTTTTCGGAAACGGTGAGAAACAAGGCTAGATGAAAACCCAGTTTCTGGGTCATGTGCCCGTTTTCTCAGTCAGTCGGTACCCTGACAGCTCAAACGGGGGATAAACAAGATAAGAAAAATATCACGTATTTATGACGTACGCAAAGGCATAGGATTAGTTGTGCATTTTGAAAATAAAAAATACTGCTGTGTTTAGTATTAATTTGGGATTAATCAGTGTTGGTGGACAGAGAGAGAGAGAGAGAGAGTGAGTGAGAGAGACATGACGTCACGGGTGACGTCATTGCCGGCCCTGTGTATTATCGACCGCGACCGAGCGGGTCTCGCTATGTGCTGTGCTGCAGCCGGAGCCTCTCTCTCTCTGTACCAGGTCACCCTATTGGGGTCACACACACACACACACACACACATACACACACACAAAGCTAGATTAGACGGAACACGGAATTTTCACATTAACTAATCCTTTTCGCACTGCCTATTGTGTTTTTGTGTGTTCGGTGCGCGCGCGCGCGTGTATATAGTTATGTAGTATATTTAAGTAAGTTCCACACACACACACACACACATTCGTTATGACTACTACTACAATTCCTGTTAAATCCTAGCCTACTAATTGTATAGTAGGAGAAGGGGGGATGCTAGTGTTGTGATAGTAGGAACATTGTAGGGCGAAACAGCAAAGATTCCGCCTTATTACCGCTTTTATATCGTCCGCATTCATGAAATGTTAATTACGTACCAGTAACGAGAATGAAAACAAGGAAAGAAACACAAAGTAATTACCTAAAAAAAAAAAACTCTGGCTAAATCAATAATAATAATAACGCCACTGTTATCTGATTTGAATTAACTAGGCTTTTTTAACACGCGTACCAGTCAGCGCCCGTACGAGCGCGGGCTTTCACGCGAAGGTCGGAATTCTTCACCACCGGACTGCCGGCATCCGGTGTAGATGGGGGTAAGTAATAACAGCAGCAACAACAACATACGCGAATACGTTGCGTGACTCGAGAGTGTGTGTGTGTAAAAACTCGGAAAATAAGAGTACCGTGTAATATTACAGACCCTTCTAATTTCCGTGTTAGTATTTTGAAGCGGTTTGTACACGTACTTTGCACGTCATTATTATTGTTATTATTATTATTAGCGTATGTAGCGTACAAAACTAACATTATATTTTCGTGTTGTACTAAACGAGAGCTGAATTATTTACCGAGTATAAGAAACCCTCCGCAGACACTGAATTTAATGAGTAAGCGTGTAGCGTAGTGGTTCGAGCAAGCTGTGTGACTGTCGCGACCCCGCTCTGTCAGCTTCCTCGCTCAGGCAAACTCACATTTTTTAGAGCAAGCCCAGAACATATCAAGATGGACCAAGCTGCAGACTATATCTATCCTCTCGTAGAGCAATCTTCAGAGTATACTCAAAATTATTAAATACCGGACTGTTAGGCCGAGGTCGGGTGCTGTATAATCTCGACACCGTCGGCAGCATTCCGTGTCCCACCCTCGGGGATCTTATTCAGGCCTCAAAAAGCGACAGAGTGTTATGAAAACAGTTGCGGCAGATCTTGGCCGAACGATACCCGACAACTTTCTTCGGGTAAGAGCAACCCGGCAAATGTTGGTGGTTACTGCTACCCGAGTTGTGTGATAGCTGTTACCCGAAGAAAGTTGTCGGTATCGTTCGGCCAAGACCTGCCGCAACTGTTTTCATAACACTCTGTCCCTTTTTGCGGCCTGAATAAGATCCCCGAGTGTGGGACACGGAATGCTGCCGACGATGTCCAGATTATACAGCACCCGACCACGCCCTAACAGCCCGGTATTAGTAATTTTAAGTATATTGACACCGGTCGTGTAAGCTTTAGCCAAAATGTCACAACGTTTCAGGCCATCCTCGAAAACGCATATTTCTTCTTGTAGAACAAGCTTCAGAACATATCCTTCTTCTTTGAAAGCGTTCGCGAGAATATTCTACCACATTGTATAGCAACTTCAAGAGCAAGCTGCAGACCAAATTCATCTTCTTGTAGAGAAGCGTCAATTTGCGTCTTGCTTTTAGAGCGTGTTTTTAGGTTAGAAGTACAATAACTTTGTTAAATGACTAATAAATGCATAAAAGTTAAAAACAAAACTTGTAAAGAATTTTATTCTGAGAAAAATGGTGTAAATAAGGTCAATAAAAATCAACAAAAAATTCCAATTGTTTCCAATTTTCCAAAATTTGTTTTTAGGCAAAGATTTTTCTGTTTTACGTCGGATATCATGAAACTTATGGGAGATACAGTTCTGCGACCTGTTTTATTCGATTTTTCAGGTCAAAAACCATAAGAAACAACAGAATTCGCCCCTTCCCAGAATTTCAGAAAGTCTTCATTTACCCGGGGGAACCGAAACCGGGCGAAATCTTTCGCTAGCTGTAACTCGCTAACGAAGCATTTCCGGACCTATGTTTATATGAACTTTTTTTCTTATTTTTCGATGTGGATTCATCTCCCGAAGTATTTCCGTTTCTTCGTGAATCACCCTGTATATTATATATATCTTAAACGCTTCATTGATTAAGGCAGGGCAGTTATAATCCTGGAAACACAGAATGGTTGTACTTTGTTGTATGAAAAAAAAATTATCTGAAGCAAGGAAAAACGAAGTAAATACTCTGAAGAGCCGAAATCTCGCGGCTGTCCTGGGAGCAATAATCGCGGACCCCCCCCCTCCACACACACACAATGAGTGGCAAGGTATCCGCCGTCTGTCCCAGCGTCGACACTGCACTTCCCGTCTTGTTTCCTTCCGTACTATTCATTACGATTCCAAGAGTTGGCAATGTTGTATAATAATCAGTCTGTAGTAGGTCTAATAGTAATAATCCATAATACTATTTTATCGCATATTAATGTCATGACGTCATTTTGGTCGACAAGCACGTTATGTTACTGTGATATTCAGAGCAAACAGTCTTGTACGAATTCCACGCGTCACTTTTATGTAACGAAACCAAGGGGGGACTTTTTTATCAGCCCCTGAAACCTAGTAAACAGATTTCTCCTTACAGTTTTAGACACTTTCATAAACAGCTTGCACATATAGGCTAAATATGAGGTACAAAGTTCAGGCGGGCATCCAGTCCAGAAGGTGGCAGTCCGTAGTCAGGCGGGGGACTCAGGTCTACAGATTGGTAACTATTGTACAAGTAAATATAACTGTTCCAGTAATCTAACATAGAATTAAAACAAAAGATATAAGTCTTTAAAGAATTCAGTTGACTGTTAGAAAATCCATAAAAATAACTTGATCATTTATTTATGATGCGTCCTCGAAAACGCATATTCCTTCTTGTACAGCAAGCTTCAGAACATACGAAGCTGGATCAATACTATGGGCCATGTCTGTTTTCTCGTAGAGTAAACTTCAGACGGTTTCAGGCCGTCCTCGAAAACCCATATTTCTTCTTGTAGAGTAAGCTTCAGAACGTACCAAGCTGGACCAAGCTTCTGACCATGTCTGCCTTCACGTAGAACAAACTTCAGAAGGTTTCAGGCCGTCCTCGAAAAAGCATATTTCTTCTTGTAGAGTAAGCTTCAGAACGTACCAAGCTGGACCAAGCTTCAGACCATGTCTGTCTTCACGTAGAACAAACTTCAGAAGGTTTCAGGCCGTCCTCGAAAACACATATTTCGTCTTGTAGAGTAAGCTTCAGACCATATCTGTCTTCCCGTAGAGCAAACTTCAGAAGGCTTCAGGCCGTCCTCGAAAACGCATATTTCATCTTTAAGAGCAAGCTTCAGAAAATACCAAGCTGGAAACATTCTAAAATTCTAATTGGCGTTATCTGCGTAAGGAATTAAATGTATAAAAATATTTTGTAGAAAGCCTCCCGGTCGCTGGGAAAACTAATTAGGTACAATAGCTACATGACGAGTATGTCGGAGGGGAACTTTGATAAGGTAAAAGTTAGGAGGAGTCCAAGAAAATTGTGTAAGGAACGAGATTTCTTATTGCTAATAAACAGTTTCTTTAGTATCTTTGATTTCCTATTCTTAATTCGGACACTTATTCACATAGCTTTTAGTTTTGCCTCTCGAAGACGTAGTAAAATAACCTGATATTCCTTCGGGATACCCGAAAATCGACCAACAACAACTATAAGATTTATTTTTTACTCTGCATTAAAACAACGACTTCATTACTTATTTTGTTAATGTTCCACAATCTGAGTTGTGGAAAATATTTTCAATTTCTGTCATTCTGTTAATGTGTGTTTTGCCTTGTAGTGAGTATCCTACTGCCACTTTTAAAAACTATGTGAAACGATATATATATATATATATATATATATATATCGACAGTACAACCATATACGGTACTGTGCATTGTAAAAATAATTAATAAAAATAAATAAATATATGGTTGATAAACATGATTCAGATTGCAACCTGGATTGTTTAAAATATAGGGAACAGTACAATTCGTGCATGGACACGCATCTGGCCACCTGTCGCTAGCTGTGTGTACATGTGTATTTAATAAGTGTGTGTGAAACCTGTCCGTTCCCGGACAGTAACAACCTCTATTCAAATGATGTTAGATTTTAAGTATTATTTTAATTATAAGAAAAATATGTACAATAATGTAAAACAAAATACACCAAAGTGTGTAGGAAATAAAGATGCACAAAGTGTTATAAAACCGTGAGAAAATGACGTAAAGTGAAAGTACAATGAATTAAAAAGCGAATAGCTCTCTGAATAATTACAATAAAGAAGTGTACGTTACGTATAATAAACATATGAAAATTAGCGATCGATTGAGTATCGTGTAGTGTAAAACAGACTTCGCAATTCGCGAAGATCGGCGAAATTAGTGAATCGAACAAGAGTGGGAGTAAGGACGCTTTCGACAAACTCCGACAAGACAAATATTGTTCAGACAGGAGCTTTTGCACGATGGGCTATAAATACCAAGTCGCGCTAATCAGGTCTCTTCTTCTTAATGCAACCGTTGCCGCAGGAGGCTATGTCAGTCAGAAACGCTGTCTCGAATCTACAGTAAGCGTCACAGGATGGACTGGAAGTCAAAGCAGAGGTTCTATGGACACACCTACAGCCCATGATGTGAGGAGAGATAACAGTTAAGGAGTACATGCAGTGGAATCCTGGAAGAGGACCCGAGGACCGAAGGACACGGACCGAGGACCTAAGGAGGACACACCGATAATGTACCACATCAAACGAGGTGATAAAAAGCCATATTGAAAGACAATAATTAAAAATTATAATGAGAGATATTCGAACTGTTGCTATAAGTAATTAAATTGTACATAGTAGTGTAAAGACAGATTGTTAATTTAGAATATTTCATGTATGTTAATTAGGATTTGAATATAGCTAAAATGCTATAAGAGCAGTATTTGATTTGAAATTGAAATAATTTAAAGTAATTAATAAAATCTGTATTTGGTAAAAGAAAAATGCATATGCAGTAGAAAAGAATTAAAGCAAAGTAAGATTAAAGAAATTGAAATAAAAGTAAATTCATTGTTGAAATAAATTGGTAAGCAATTGCAAAGATAACCACACTGAATGAGTAAGCCGAGAGCAAAATATTTGTTAGTTAAGATTAGATAATATGATTTCTGTATAACCTGTTTAATGTAAATTGTCAACCAGAAGTCACCTGAAAAAGATCACACAAGCGAAGAATAATGAATTTTCTATTTCCGAAATAAGTGAAGATGTTGTTAAATAAATAATGTGAATATTTAAAAAACGTATTACGCATTCTTGTTATTACGATTACACCTAACATCATTGTTATGTTATATATGACACATGCAAGTAAAATAAAATAAATTTGTATTGTTGTAATATGGTGATCGAAAATTGCACGGCAGTCTACCGGGAGCTGGTTCTATACATAAAAATAAGAAACAAAATCCATATAAACATAGGTGCAGAAAGGTTCGTTAGCGAGTTACGGCTCGTGAATTTGTTCGCCCTGATTTCTGCCCCCACGGTAAAATGACCCCATTCTGAAATTCTTGGGGCATAAAGTGAAGGGCAGATTTGGTGGTTTCTTGTGGTTTGCTATATGAAAAATTGAATAAAAGAGATCCAGACCTCTATCTCAATTAGTCTCTAAGAAAAACTGTGTAAAACGCAAAACATTGGAGTCGATAAACACACTTTTTTAGATTTGCGATAAAATAACTTCGTTAATTTGCCAACAATCAAATACAAATTTCTAGCTAACTTTGTAGAGAATTTAATTATGAGATAATATATGTGTATAAAGTCTATTAAAAGTAAATACAAATTTGAAAAATTCGACCTTAATTAAAAACAAAACAGACCAAAATGCGCCAGAAAAGTGTTACAATTTACAAGAAATTACATTGTAAACTTTCGAAAAACCCACACTTGGGGAGAAGAAAACCCACATTAAAAATTTCCGTACAATTTTGAATCACCCTGTATAAATGAAAGGTATAAAGTAGTGAGAGAGAGAGAGAGAGAGAGAGAGAGAGAGAGAGAGAGAGAGAGACAGACAGACAGACAGACAGACATAGGCAGACAGACAGGCGGATAGACAAAGAAGAGGAATATTAAAACAAAGGTAGATCTGAAACAGCTTGCATAGGGCACAAGTCAGAATCTAGGTCAGTGTAAATCGTCAGAATCGCTAACAACACGATCAACACTGTTTTACGTAAAGAGAAGTGTAAAAATAAACTGGTAAATTTGAACAGCTGATGTATGTAATGTACCTTGTGCCAGAGAGTGTTGATTGAGCCGCCTTCACAATCACAAACGGCCTCCCTGCTAGTGATCTGAGCAATCAGCAACAGCAGAGCAAGCAAAACAGCACCCCGCTGATTGACACTGACCAAAACGAAATCACAATCCAGTTACGGAACTGTGTTATTAATCGCTGGCCGTATAACGCGTACATAAAATCGACTAAAGCAGACGAAATCGTACAGCCTTCATAATCGCAAACGTGCAGTATATTTCTTTAAAGTAGACACTCCTCCTCCTCCTTCTCCTCCTCAGTGGCTTTATAGTTCAGTGCCGCTTTCGGCAATCGATCCTCTGTCGTCCTTTGGAGATGATCCCACTATCATCTTTTGTAATCATTTTTATTCTTTTGTAAGCTGAAATAATTTCATTTATGTCTTCCATTTCGAGTTCTGCTCTGATATCCTAATTCCTTCTTCTATCTTGCAGTGTATAGTTTAAAGTACTTCGAAGAAACTACATTTAAGCACTCAGCATCTTGCCGAACTCCTTTTTTGTCACGACCCACGCCACATTGGCATATGTCAATGTAGGTGTTGCAATTGTCTTATAAAATTTAATCCTTGTGCTGTGTCTTGTTTAATTTCTAAGTTTTCTATGAATCGTACCACAAATATAAAGTAGAAATTTTTTTGTTATATTTCATCATATAAAGTGTAGTGATTTTTGAGGTTTTAACTAAATTAACTGCCCTTGTCTTTCAACACGATTTATGTTAAGAAATGTTTTGAACACAAAAATCATAACCTTGCAGTGTACGTTTTCTTATTCTGTTTGTTTAATTGAAAACAAAGTTGAAGATATTGCACCGATGATTTTCGTTCAACGTTCGCCTAGTAATTAATATTTTATAGTTTTCAACTGGGGTTAAATCCGGTAGGCGTAGATATAGGCAATGTTCAGTTGTCTTCAGCAGAGGAACATTTCGCGTCATTGAAATTTTTCCATTTTGGTATTATTTGCCTGAGGAATTAAATGTATAGAAACATTTTGTGGGAAGCCTCCCGGTCACTGGGAAAATTAATTAGGTACAATAGCTACATGGCGAGTGCACGTAGGGGAACTTTGATAAGGTAAAAGTTAGAGGCGTCCGAGAAAGAGACTGATCTTGGAATGAGTTTGCAAGGATATAGAAGCAGAATCAGAAATAGAGGGCGATCAAAGCGTTGTGACTTCAAGGTGTGGCCATCTGCATTGGTAATTTAATAATTGCAGATTCAGAAAATAATTATTTTGCTATACAATAACGATATACGATACAAAATTATAACGATATGCACTTCATGTAATAGAATTTACTTTTAAGTTTAGCACGATCGTACTCTAACGAGATACGGTATCTTACTAAGAGGACTTTGGCCGTGAGTTAACTAATCTTTTGGCCGCGAGTGTAATAACCTATGAACTTGTGGCGGTAACGCAATGGGACCGATGAACGATCGCGCGAACTGGGTGTAACAGTATTATAATTGCATATAAATAGCAAGCAGTGTCAAATTATAAACGTTGGAGGCTGGAAAAAGCACCTTGATTTTCTCATTTAGCCGTAAATCGAAGTATCTGTAGTTGTAACCCCATGCCAGATCGACAGTTCTGCCAAGCACGTCTAAATCCCGATGCATTATTTTTTCCCAACTTTGTACTGGTTCCTTCACGTTATTTCAAGGATTGTTTACAGCTAGCGAGTTATTTCAGGATAAGAGGATCTAAAAAGACAAAATTATTTTGGTCATCACATAACGAGATAGAGTTAAAAAGAAAGGAAAGCTAAGCGGTATAAAAATCGGGCACGCGGGTTTGTTCTGATTTTACATCTGGCGGCGCGGCGGCAGCAGCGAGTGAACTTTTGTTTTTTAAAAACAAACACGGTCGCGGCACCGAGGCTGGCAGACAGAAGGGTAAAGATTCGCAAGGAACCACTGTACCATGAATATATATGGCATTGTATTGTTTTCAAAAAGTTACGCTAGAGTGCGTGACTGCGCACAAAGCAACCGACGACGAATGCGATAACTGTTTGCTTTTATGTATATAGACTACATAGGAAACAAATTTAAATAAAATGAAATCTAATGTTGTATTGTCTTTTGTTGAGATCGTCGACTGTTCGATTTGTTAACATCCGTTCTTCATTCCCTTCTTGTCGCTATCCTTGTTAGCTTTAAATTCCGTTTTGTTTCTTTACACAATTTATATATGATTCATCTCTGATTTTCTTATGTAAATTTTTCTTTTATTAACTTTTTCAGTAGACTCATCGTATCTTAAGTGGGACCCTGTGATCGGTGTGGTTTTTCAAACGATTCTTGTGCGACTGACAGATCTGCTGTTGTAGAGGGGTAATTCACACGCACAGTCATATACACAAATACTTATATACACCAATACAATCAATGAGTTGTTTTATCACTTCTAACTTCTGTTCACAGAAGTCGTTTTTAACTATTGTAAGTCCAGTGTAATTTATTTGTTGTCCTAAATATAATTTTGCCTTTCGTTGGTGGGCTAGTTACAAAAAAAACTCACAATTCTGTCGACAAATTCAAAATCCAAAATCTTTTTCTTAGACAAACCATTCAATTCTCCAAACAATTATTACACTAGAGAGAGAAGGGGGGATATACTAATACTAATATTAATACTATACTTTCCATCTTAGGTTTTATAAACAAGAGCCTGGCCGAGAGGATTCTGACGAAATTGTAGGTGAATGTGGCTTTCGACCTAACCATTCAACCTCCGATTATATATTTGCGTTAAGACAAATATAAGAAAAGTCATCTGAGTACAACAAAGATTTACATATTCTCTGTGTACACTTTAAACAAGGCTTTGATAGCCTGAACAGTATAGAAATGCTAAATGATCTCCACATTCAGGATATAGGCCTACTATCAAAATATATGATATTGATAGAAACAACTTTGGCAGGCTCCAAATCTACAACAGAGTTTGATGGAGAGCAAACCGCTACCTTTGATATAAATACTGGGGTACGACAAGGGGATGCACTATCCACTACGTTGCTTAATCTGGTTTTGGAAGCAGCCATTCAAAAAATTAGATAGAACTGGGTATGTAGGAGTTAAGCAACACAGATGTGGGCGTATGCTGATGATATAGCTATTATCACCAGAAATAAAAGAAGAATAGAGGAAAATTTAATTAACCTAGATCCTGAAGCACAAAAGAGGGGGCTGAAAGTAAATGAGGACAAAACTGAGTACATGGAAGTCCAAAGAAACGTGACAAACAACAGTGCCAACGTAACAAATGGAAATTATCCATTTGGATGTGTTCAACAGTTTTCTTACTTACGATCACAGGTTACCCAGATTAACGGTTTTTTGTGTGGGAGGATTGTGTCCTGAAATTTTGAAATTTTCTAAACTAAACACCATATTCAGGTTCTTGTTAAAATTGGCTTTAATTTGATACCTTACATGTTTTTTCTGATTTTTCTTATGATGATGGAGGTGGGATTATCAAAGCTATTCAAAGATTTTACAAGAACTGCCGCAACTAAATCAGAACTTCAAACGAAACATCAAGAGAGTTTAGCGCCTCAGTTGGCGTGAGACAAGAGGATATTCTTTCACCTTACCTTTTTGTTGTATTGATGGATGCTATTATCAAGGAGAGTCAACAAAGAAGTAGGAAGTTTAAGGTAGGCAACTGGAGCCTGCAACCAGTGGAGGTTTTTGCCGACGACATCGTACTGATTGCCAGCACAGAACAGAATCTGCAGCATAACCTAAATGTGTGGGAATAAACGATGAGGAGCAAGAATATGATTAATAGCCACACCAAGACAAAGACAGTGATAATTAGTAGGCAAGCAAGACAACACAGAATAGTAATCAACAATAAGGAAATTGAACAAGTGGCGACATTCAAATATTTAGGTGCCTTTTTCAGTGAGGATGACAGAATTGAGTCCGAGTTAGACATGAGGGTTTCAGCTGCAAGCAATCTTTACGGTGGTATCAACAGGAAGTTTCTGAGAAAAAACGAAGTGTCACAGAAAACTAAACGGGCAGTATACAAATCCTGTACATGCTCCAACATTGACGTACAGTTGCGAGTCATGGACTCTGAATGACAGACATAAAAAGAGAATACAAGCAATGGAGATGAGATTCCTGAGGAGAATTGATAAAAAAACTCGTAAACATGGGATGAGAACGGTAACATTCGGAAGAATTTGAAGATATTCTCTTTAAATGATAAAACTGGAAGCTGGCAACTGCCTTTATTTGGCCACGTCTGTGGGATGGATAAGGAAAGGTACCCGAGACGAGCGTGAGAGGCAAAACCAGAAGGTAGAGGAGGAAGAAGTCGGGCTAGAACTAAATGGGAAGATAACTTCAAGAAGAGTGTAGAAGGCAGAAAAGCAGTTTGGACCCGTGCCAGGATTTCGGCACGATGTGGAGAGCTCTCTCGACACCCGACGGGTAGAAGAGGATGACTAAGAAGAAGAATAATTAACATATTGCAAACCGGAGACCATATATAACGAGTTTTTGTATTTTTGTATAAAATTTATATGGCGTTTTGTATTTTGTTATATGAGAAAAGCGTGGATCGCGATCATATAACAGCGAATAAATTATCAAATACCAGAGAAATCGGTACTCCCAATGTTGTTAACACTCGCACTCGTATTGATTTTTTCCTCCTTTGTCATACGGATATCCAGAACGCATTAAACACAACGGATAATGTTAATCACTAAACTGATAATTGGAAGAGGATGACTAAGACGAGTCAACTAAGGCGTATTCTCGTATTACCTGGATCATAGTTTTTTTTTTCAATCGGTAGCTTCAGTTAAAATGAAGAAATAAGGAATGGTAGAAACTAGAGGAGACAGTTGCAAGAATTAATTACGTTCAACGAGGAAGTAAAACGTTTTAAAACCAGAGTTGAGTGAGTAAAGAGTGTCACAGTCACGGTGGTCGCGAAATGATTAACATGCAACAAGGAAACAACAAAACACTCAGCGACTTGCAACAGCAGCAGCATCAGCAGCAACGCTGACGGCACGGCGCACAGCCCTTGTTGTTTTTGTTGTTGTTTGTAAATCTAAAACAAATGAGACACGCGTCAGTACCCCCCCCCCCCCGCCCAAAGGGACTTACTTGTTCCTCGTTGTTTGTAACTACTTCACCTGCCTGCATCCACCGTACCTTGCCTCATCAGTCTTCCCCCCCTTTTTTTTACCCTGTTGGTGTGTGTGCGATACAGCAAAACGTTTCAGTAGAGTAGCAAAAAGAGTTTGACCATGTACAGGGGCGTATTTACGGGGAGGAACGAACGGAACCGGAATCCCCTCTAGAGGATCGAAAAATTTGACGAATTTTGTTTATTTGTTAATTTTTAGAGTGTTTTATTACTTTTTCAACTTATTCCTTTGTAAGTAACTCGTTTAGTTTCTTGCAGGTCTCCCATGCAATATCTTCAAATAAATACACTGCAAGTAGGTTTATTTTCACCTGACGCACGTTTCACAAAAATTATTCTGTGATACAGAATTGAAACATGCTTCAGGTGAAAATAAACCTACTTGCAGTGTATCTATTTGAAGATATTTCAAAAAGCAGTAACCCTTTTTCAAATAAATAAACAGGTCTATTACATTGCATTAGCGTATACGTTTGAAGTATGAAATATAGGAAAATCAATTCAGTCATTAAGTATCTTGTATAAAGTACATTTTGTGTGTATGTATTGTGTTATTACTATTTACTGTAATGGGACTGATTTCAGCCACTTTAAAGATGCGGTAGTAATGTGATTAGCCTTAACCTGTTGTTTCTTTTGTATGAAGCCAATCCCCCCCCCCCCAAGGCCACGGACCACGTATACTTTACGAGAGGTAGTATATGGTCTTGCAGCCGGAGATAGAGTTTTTATTTTCGTAAACATTGCAGAATTTTATCTCTTATTGCCTAATAATACCAGATTTGACTTTAAAATAATGATACCTCATTAACGCAGGCAACAGAATAACGGGCCTGGAATAACGCAGCGACCGCTGTTCAGACATAACGGAACTGAAAGTGTGTACGTTTTAATAGCTACCAAAAAAATAACACAAAGCATTTGTCTATAGAACTGACGACAGCTTCTGAACTAGTGGTTGATCGTTCGCGAACGACTTAGGCAAAAAGAACTACTCCGTGAAGTGAACTACTGACTACACTCTTCCTACCGCAGGACAGTACAGTAGAACTCCGGGTAAACTTATCGTCTCCACCTAGGTGGCGCCGATGGTTACCTACGCGATCCCTGTATGGGGCTACTTGGCCAAGACCCACAAGCGAAAGCTTCAGTCTCTCCTTGACCGAGGATTGCGCTGGGCGTGCAAAGCTCATTATCTGACCTCAAACAAACCAATCCGAGACTCCCTGCGTGTCCGTTCCCTGGACGTCACTATACGGACACTGTCCCGTAAATTTTATCGTCGCTCCGCCCGATTCCAGGGCAACCACCTCATTAGCGCCCTCGGTCGCTACCCGTCTGTGCCAGGTGAATCTTGGGCCCGGCCTCGGCGTACACTCACCCTCAGTTAATTAATTAATTGAACACCCACGGCCCTATCAAATCCAGACCCTATCAGTAGACCCTGCGGCAGGAGCTCTATCTGAAGCTCGGAACGCAGTACATGAGCGGGCGACGGGCATGCCCTTCGTCTCGCACAGCTCTCTGCTCCATTTATCCGAACTAATGAGTCCCAGACGTAATTCGGATATGCAGAAATTCGGATAATTGAGATAAACATAAGAAAAAGGTTATGTTGTGAAAGAAAACACAAAAATCGATTTAAAAAATCACTTTTGTTTATTTTCATTACATGATTACAGTATCTTAATAAAAACCAGGTCACACGTGTTTTGCAAAATGTTCACTTTTATTACAAACAAATTAAAAATAATACACATAATTATAATTTTAGGCGAGCAGTAGTCTAGAAAACATTGTACTGATTAGTACGTAAACTATATTGCATAGCTAACACAGTCTTATTTGTATTTCATTTGCTTACGATGTTTTTTTTTTGTTAGTACGGAAATTTGAATAAACTTTTTTTTAATTGTATTTTTTTTTTCCTGATAACGATTCGGATAATTGGCGATTCGGATAAATGGAGTTCTACTGTAGTTCGCGTTAGCCACGCTTCTGTCGGCCACTTCTAAAACTAAACAACCGTATATCGGTATCAGTTCAATCACTAGGTCATTCGTGAGTAACGAGTGTTAGAATTTAGTGCTTCTGCCTGCTGTCGGTCCATTGTTTAATTTGTTTACTGTTCCTGACTACAGTTTTGTTTTTGGAGATTTTATAGTAGTCCTATTACACATTTCATATTTTTTATGTTTTGAATTATTTTGTTATACTATTAAATAATTAATGTGTGTGTGTGTGATTCTTTTTTAAGACAAGTATTTGTAAAAGTAAACGTCTATCAGTCCCGATGAATCGGAAGAGGATGAAAGAATGGACGAGTTGAAAAAGTTTTGTTGTCTGAGTTTTGTTATTTCGACAAAGTTTGGCATAAATATGATAAAAATAAAATAGGAGAGAATATATCGTTTGCTAGGATTGGAGGAAGTCGCTTTAGCAGTTAATAAATAATTAATTGAAAATAATAAATTATTTTTGTTATTTCAGATGTGTGTTATTTATTACGACATTTAAATGGAAGTCGGGTTTCGCGATTCTGGCCGAAGGCAACTGAATAAAATTATTTTCATTTTTTTTTTTTGTATTTAAATAATATTTTGTTGCGTCTGTTTTGTTGAAACGCAAAAAAAAAGGGTATTGGTTATCTTCAGCTAATCTTCTTGTCCTTTGATGTCATATCACGTGCTGGTCTATAACCTAAGATAAACAAAAAGAGGAAGATGTCAGTTTTTGTTCTATAAAAAATTTAGAAAAAGAGATGTTCGATACTACTTTTCCTATCTCTATTCTGAACAGTGAGTTTTAGTTTCGCAGCGGGCAAACACTTTGTTGGCGAAGTTAACTAAATTTTCATTCGTTCGGACATGCACAGTGGTTCATAACGCGTGCAGCGATAGGAGCAGAGCCGCCGTGTATAATCAGCCATTTCCAAAACATATTGTTAGGACAACATTATTTCTGGTACTCGGTGACATTAACTGCCAATCTAAAAACTTATCGAAAACAGGAAATGACTTTTGTTTTCAAACAAAATGTCATCGATACGAAACTAAAGTAAAAACTAACTAAAAGTAATCTAAACTAAACGTAATCGATAAGCTTATAGTGTAGAGTGGTTTCACCTGAGAAAATCAGAAGCGTGCAAGTTCTGTTGTGAAGCGACAGTGCCTGATAAAGAAAGTCGCCGTGTGAGCGAGACAGCTAACTGTTAACACCTTCTCTGTCTGTGTGTGTGTGTGTGTGTCTCTCTCTCTCTATTATGAACTAATAATTATTATAGTCCCTGGCCAAGTTATGAGGTCACCAAAAGAAAACCTGAAACCATGACTTCTTATTACGTAAACAAATAGTAATATAAATACATGTGTTACATGAAAAAAGTAATTAAACTCATAAAATGTTATTTAATGTTTATCAATGTTATGTACGACGTTTCTGACACGGAACACTAATATTTTAAATTAAATATTTTCTTATGGACTCCCAGTAAGGTTGTTTCTCAGCAACCTTCCCAGCTGACTGGGTTATTTTCCCGCTTAAACTCACAAATTCTGTATCAGTCACATAAATACAGAAAATCGTTAAGAAGTAGTTACGAATTGCATAAAATTGAGTCGTTAAATAATAATAATATCGTACAAAGTCCTCGCCTTTCGCGAGAATATAAAGGCACAAATACAATGAGTGACGCACCCAAAATTCCATCTGGATTAGGAAAAGTGTGGAACCAGGGAAACTGAGACGCGCTGAGAAGGACAATTGGGGATATGAAGGGATCTGTCCCCAAGGAAAACCAAAACGGTGTTGATCGGTATAAGAACGAGCAAGCGCGAATAAAACAGTTGACGCAAGCGTCAGAACGTGAAAAAAGTATACGTAATCGACGCACCTACGAAACGTGAGAAGGGAAAGAACAGTAATAATCCTAGAATAATAATTTATTGCACCATATGTATGTATAATAATAGGCGTAGAAGAATACAGATTGGTACCTACAGCGTATTCACAACGGCGTGGCACGAGCGTAGACGACGCGGTGCCTCCAGGCTTCTTGGACAGGTCATTAAGGTTTAATGAAAGTATGGTTAGGATGACTTGGATAAGCAAAACTGTGAATGCCTACGGGTGTACGTTACAAAGACGTTGGAATCAGTCCAAACGTTAACTGACCCAACCCCTGAATATGAACCCAGCTGCCCGAAAACTGTGAATGCCTACGGGTGTACGTTACAAAGACGTAGGAATCAGTCCAAACGTGAACTGACCCAGCCCCTGAATCTGAACCCAGGTACCCATAAACTGTAAATGCTTACGGGTGTACGTTACAAAGACGTTGGAATCAGTCCAAACGTTAACTGACACAGCCTCTGAATCTCAACGAAGCTGCCAGGAAACTTTGAATGCTTACGGGTGTACGTTACAAAGACGTTGGAATCAGACCCTGAATCTGAACCCAGCCTCTGAATCTGAACCCAGGTGCCCGGAAACTGTGAATGCCTACAGATGTACGTTACAAAGACGGAATCAGCCCCTGAATCTAAACCCAGGTGCCCGGAAACTGTGAATGCCTACGGGTGTACGTTACAAAGACGTTGGAGTCAGCCCAAACGTTAACTGACCCAGCCCCTGAATCTGAACCCAGGTGCCCGGAAACTGTGAATGCCTACGGGTGTACGTTACAAAGACGGAATCAGCCCCTGAATCTGATCCCAGCCTCTGAATCTGATCCCAGGTGCCCGGAAACTGTGAATGCCTACGGGTGTACGTTACAAAGACGTTGGAATCAGTCCAAACTTAACTGACCCAGCCCCTGAATTTGAACCCAGCTGCCCGGAAACTGTGAATGCCTAGGGATATACGTTACGAAGACGATGGAATCAGCCCAAACGTTAACTGACCTAGCCCCTAAATCTGAACCCAGCTGCCCGGAAACTGTGAATGCCTACGGGTGTACGTTACAAAGACGTTGGAATCAGCATAAATGTTAACTGACCCAACCCCTGAATCTGAACCCAGGTGCCCGGAAACTGTGAATGCCTACGGGTGTACGTTACAAAGACGTTGGAATCAGCCCCTGAATCTGAACCCAGGTGCCCGGAAACTGTGGATGCCTACGGGTGTACGTTACAAAGACGTTGGAATCAGCCCAAACGTTAACTTACCCAGCCCCTGAATCTGAACCCCGGAAAAATAATTTTACTCATATAGTTTTCATATCACGCGTCCGTCACAACGGATGAACATCGGAATAATGGGTTAGAATATAGTCAATAGTTTCACATGACGTGAATAAACAACGACTAATGCGAGTGATACTCGCGGAAACGCGATTCGTGTCGTTAGAGCTACGGAAAAGAAAAAAATGGTTGGTTAAAAGAGATGTCGGAGATGAAAGAGAATGGCAAGACCGGGGTGTGGCGGTTGACTTGATAATACAAGCAAGGAGTGTATACGTAGAGCTGTAAGAATATTTGTGACCATCGGCGCGCGGACTGCCAGCGGGAGGGAGAGAGAGACGGGATTCGTATGTTGCTGGAAGAGGGTGTGTAGCAAACAAAACGTACAGCATTTGTCACTGGGCGCGCAAATTGTGTGTGCGCGTGACATGCATTTTGATATGAAAAATCGTCGTCGTCGTCGGCGTCGGCGTCCCCACATCGTGCTTGCGCGTTCCATGTTGACATTTTCCTGCCGTCCCGTCTTATCACACGATTCTTTAGCTTAATTTCCCTGAAAACGCCCGCCCCGGGGCTCACACGTCGAAACAACCCGTTATTACAAACATACAGACCGGCGGTAGCAATAAATTATGCGAGTTTTCACTTCTCGGTGTTTTCTCCCTATTTTCCCTACAACGCGCTGTACGCTCAATGTAAACATGTTTAAAAGACAATTTATTCTATTATTTTTCGTAATGTCTTTACAGATACGGGGCGTGATGTATCTCAAACCAGCAGAACACGAAACGTCGGAAAATGATAAGAACCAGTTACAGTGAAATGAAAACAGATTTAGAGATATTAAGTAAAGTGAATGAATGGAAAACAAGAACTCATACTGAAACGAAGATCTGAAAATTAATGGCGATACCTGTTCTTAGTTATGTTAGTGAAACATGGGAAAGAAAAGCACCATATACAAACCGCTCAAATGGATTTTTTAAGGCACGTGAGTGGTTATCGTGTAAGAGATCGAATGTGTATAAGGGCCGAACTTGGTTATGTACTCCATCAATGATAAGATAGAAGAACGAAAGCAGCAGTGGCTGGAACATGTCTACAGAATGGACCACCAAAGGCTAGTAAAGCTCGCTGTAGACAAAAAACCAGTTGGCAGAAGACCTGTGGGTAGGCCCTGGAAGAGATGGGTGCGGTGAAGGACGGAACAGACTGTAATCCTACACCTTGAAGTAACGACGATGACGATGATTGAACGGACGTAGAGAAGGTTATACGACATATCGTAAGATGTAATGACTATACAACAATCATTCTCGGAAGACAGAGTTGTAAGACAGAAATAAACGCAGAACAGAGGAACTCTGAGGCGTCCGAAATTCAAAACCACACACGTGCGCTAGTAGATTTGACTTGCTAAACTCTGGAAATATAATATTAGCAGGAAAAATTAACGGGAATCTTCCTTCAAAGAGACTAGTCAGAGAAATTGTCACTGGTACTACGCGACAGCACCTTTTGTTTTGTGGAAATCTCGGCGACCCAAATCACCATTTACGAGCGTCAGTTGAAAAGTACGCGGAGCGACATCTATAGCTTAGCTGTAGAACTAAAATTTCTCGGGTGTTTTAAGATTTATACTTCGTGTAAACGTCTGTTAATTTCCAAATCTATCTGTCAGTTTTATTATTGTTTAACTGTTATTCTGAATTTACGTGTCACGCCAGTTTTGAAAATGAATAAAACCAAGAATGCTTTGTTAAAAAGGTCTAGCCGCAATGGAAAGTCACAACGAAATGGGTTGCACCTTAAAAAAAAAAAGAAATGGTTTGTAAGCGGACATTAAGAGTTTAATCGTGGTCGTTTGAGTACTGAATGTGATCCCCATAGTGGACGCTCAAAAAGTGCAACAACTCCAAATGTGGCGCCCAAATTTCACTAGGTTTTTTTCATACCAAGTTCTTGAACTCAAATCCGATATACGTACACGCACACGTAAGGTGCCTGTTGATCTCATCCACTCTCAGTCGCCGATCTTCCAATACTGTGTGTGGATTTTTAAAATGATATCCGGAGTTGTTGCACTTTTTAGGCGCCCATTGCAGGGATTACCTTCGGTGCTCATATGACCATATTTAAACTCGAATGCCTAGTTACAAACATTGTTTTTGAAAGCGCAGCATCTCTTAACGTATTTACCATTGGCGGTAGATTTTCCTTTGTGATTTTCCATTGGCGGTAGACCTTTCCTTTGTGATTTTCCATTGGCGGTAGACCTTTCCTTTGTGATTTTCCATTGGCGGTAGACCTTTTTAACAAACAATTAAATCAAGCACGATGTTTTATTTTGTTCATTTTTTAAAACACGAGTGACATGTAAATTTCGAACAGCTTATAAACATTGAGTAGATTGACAGATAGATTTGGAAATTAACATGTGATTACACGAAATATGAATCTCACAACATACGAAAAATTTTAGTTCTACCGTGAAGCTATAGATGTCGCTCCGCGAACTTTTCAACTATTCCTCGTATATTTGTTTACTTCCCAAACCTTTGAACCTTCCTAATAACAAATCAATAACTGAAAGACAAATGGAGTCAAAAGCCAAAAGACGTTAATAAATATGAGTTACAGAAGAATTTTGAGGAGTTCTTGAAGAAGACAATTTTAGGGTGAAAGGAAAAGAAGGTGTGTATTAAAAGTTCAGAGAGCCAATACCATGGACGCCGCAGCAAAGTGTAAAAAAGGCTGTTTAAACTAAAGGTGTCACTGTCGTGCAGACCATATGATATGAGTAACATAAACATAACATACAACATGTATTGTAAAAAAGGTTTGTTAGAACTGTGTTATGGAATTACAAAATTATTTTCTAAATGTTTGCTTACTTTATCATTAGTGAACTAAATATATGTATAGTAATTCTCGGCACATGAAAAAAGTGTAAGCATACTGAGTAATGCACCAGTGGGAACTTATCCTACACACTGTTAACTTATGTATTAGAATAAAATTGATAGATAGTTTGTAACTAGTTCCAATGAAGTTAAATTAAAAAAAAAATCTTTGTAATTAGCTTTAAACGATCTTTCTCAATTTAAAAGAAATGTATATTAGTATTCAATCAATTTTAGATCAGTTTATTAAAAAAAGTCTCAAATGCCAAACGAAATAATTTAGAATCCCCAAACCCCTCCGTCTTCTTACAGACACTAAGATAGAATGGACAGGGAAGGCATAAGCAAAGTTCTTGGAAGACGTCAAAATGAGAACGGGATAGTCTTACTTCCAGACGAACGAAGCAGTGGTTGCAAGGTTTGTAAGGCGTAGCCTAAGCTGATGGTAACCTTCGATACCGCTCTGTATGCACTCAACAAACTCTTCCCAAACCTCGACTCCTTCCTGTACAAGATCAACTGGAAATACTCACAAACTCCAAAACAGTGCGCCTCTCTACAATCCATAGCCACCTCCATCAACAGAACACCCGCAGACTTTCCTTTCTCATAAACCGCCTCCTTACCATAGCCGATGGACCTCCTCCCAGAACTCCTCGCCGCCATCGTCATAGAAGTAGAAACACTTAATTCCCATCTTCAAACATACTCAACCTGCCATCCTTCCTGATTACATAGCAACTTAAATTTTTCTTAACTACTTACCAAGTCTTTAGCCCTCTTCTTTGTGTCCCCCGCCTAACTTAACGCCTCTCTGTCGCCTCCTTCCAGCTTTGGCGACCTGCGCTACTCGTCCCTGTCTTGGCCGCCCTCATGTATAAACTTTATGGCACTTCCATCAGCCCCTTCCGTTACCTATATGGCTACCAACTACATCTACACACAAATACACACACGCACTACTCTACCTTCAATGTGCCTCCATCTTCTTCGCTTCCGGCCTGCACTGATATGCGTCTCCTCACATCCTTCCATTCGGCTGGAGGGGGCTTGCCCCAGATCAGCCCGAGAGTTGTCCTTCCGGACAAGTTCAAACAACACGAAAAAAATGATGGTACGGTCATTTCGTATTGTTTGTTTATTTACCAAACGTGGATGCTAAGGACTCCAGGTTTGTTTCCTTGGGATATCTTCATTACATTCGGTGGTAACGGATTTTTTCAGGTTGGTGGTATGTGTGGGGGGATAGTTGGTGGAAGGGGGTTGGCGCTGGGATTCAAAGTATTGTTTGATTTATACAGTTCAAAGTATTGCGTACAATCATACAAATCCGTTACAGCTGTTTCAAGACATTCTGTATTTAAACCTCGCTGAAGAAGGTGAATAACACACCGAAACGTACGAGGACATTAAGAAACGTAAGTGTTCACAAGGAAAGTTACAATTTATCACTAAAACTAGAAAATTATGTAATATCGACGACCTAATGACAAGTGTATTTCGTTAGCGAGTTCTGTATCAAACAAGCAACTTGAGCGCTGACTTGACTGCGGAATGCGGCAAATTCGTAGTGTGTTATAGTGTCGTGTACTCAGTCCATTTTATGACGGGGCCGTACGGCCAGTCCTACAATCCTACAAAACTTTACAAACACGGTTTTGTGTGTTTCTTCTGTTTACAAATTATTTTCCTGGGAAATACGTAGGCAATTATGTGTACAGTGGCGCATTCTGTCCGCAGTCACGCACTCTTGCGAAACGTATCCCTAAACACAACAAAGTTTGTGTCTGGTGTAGGCCTAAATAAAGAGTCGGCTGCCGACTGACTGCAAGGCAGGCTTACGCTATACTGCTCCACCACTTTTTGTTGTTTTGTTTTGTTTTACCTCGGCTTGTTATCGGTGCTACTGAATTTTTTTGTTTGTTTATATTCACTTCCCGAGGGCAAATCTTGTTACAACAGGTCTCGTTTATTAGATAAAAATCCCCGTTGCTGGTATAACCCTTGAAATCCTGCCATACCCTGCGCCTTCTCATAGACCCACGTGTGAATGACCGTGTCGTCTAGCCTACCTACTGCAAGGTATCAATGCGCGTGTGTGCGAGTGCGTGTGCGTATGTGTGTATCCATGTATATGTGAAGGAGTTGAACCAGTTTGCTTTACATCATCAAAATAATTGCATTATTACTTATTGTTTTCCTTAAATACGACGAGAAAATTGTAATATCCCAGAACATAATTTACACAATATCACAATTAAAATTACTCATAATGTAGTGGTATTTGTAATTAATTATAGAAGCAGTAATCAACAGTTATATTTTACAATTGGCACAGACAACGTTTATACATATACCTGTCAACATATAGCATAGTAAAACATATTATAGCTGAATACAGATTATAGGGATGTTCAATTATGTATATTATTAATAGTTAGTTTGATGGTGTGAACACTTGAATCGCATGCCTGATATCCGTCTACCTGTGGCATTGGGTTATCACCGTACTGGGAAGGGAGATGTCGGTAGACCGAGGAGGAGATGGGCTCCGGAACAGGTATAAGGCCTACTCCTTGGAGTGGTGGTGATGAAGATGATGATGATGATTAAAAGTTATTTTTTCATTATGTTTTATTTACAAAATAAACATTATAGGTTGTTAACTATTTGTCACCTTACTGTCCCGTTATACAGTTCAGACATTAATAAATACACGTATAAACACACTCATTTCCAAATATATTTTACTTCCATGTTCCATAAGGAAATGGAAGTATGGTGATGGCGAAAAAAATCGTGTTCGAGATAAGGCTTTGTACTACCTTCAAAACATGAAGAAAAGTCATTTTCGAAAAGTGTCTGTGTGTAGAATTTTTTCTATAGCGAACGATAACTGCTGCAAATCCAAAGAGAATCAAATAATTTTTTACATACATGCCTGTATAGAACTCAAGGTCTATTGATTTGGGTGAAGATCGGTTAAGGAGAAGGGATAGTTTACCTGCAACGTTTTATGTTTTAACAAGAGTAATTTTTTCTATGACGAACGATAACTGCCGTAAATTCAAACAGAATCAAATAATTTTTTGCATATGTGCCTGAGTTGTAGAGGACTCAAAGCCTATTGATTTTGGTGATGATCGGTTAAGGGGAAGGGGTGTTTACCTTCAACGTTTTATGTTTTAACAAGAGTAAAGAACTTAATTTTGATAAATAAAGTATCCTGAAAAGAAGGTCATAGTAATCCACTGTAGAAAGGTAAATGTATGCTAATATCTATAAATGAAAAGGTTAGTTGAAGGGTAGGGGGTAATTTTCTATAAATGAAAATGATAGTAGAAAAGGGGAGGGGATAATTTTTTATACGTGTACTACATTATCGGCAACAAAGAAGTAGTTTGTTGTTAAAATTCCTTCCCAGGCTGTTTGGCCGTGGTCCAATGTTTTCTGCAAAACCAGACGTTTCGGCAGTGCCATCGGCTGCCATCATCAGTGAAAATCGAATGCGCTAACGTGAGGTGATATACATTAGTGGCCACAGTGCTGTGGTTAAGGCTGAAGAAAAAAGTAGTTTCTATGGACATATTTCATTTCGAAAATTATTTTAAATATAAATCTTAGAATATGGAAGTCATGTATGGTTCTCCGTACCGATATTTTTGACAAACAGCACTGAAAAATGAACGTGTTCACGCGCGAGCGTAGAAGCTACATTTGGACAGAGGGTGTCGCAGGGATTTATGTAAACGTGGACGCGAGTTTCTCTACGGTTGCTAGCTACAGTAAATATATAAATGCAGTAAAAATTCATTCTGTGTTCGTTTGGACGGAAAACAGTCTGTGTGTCACGGTGAAAAATATTGAGCGTAAAATTTTACTGTCGGATACTCGTGGGTATAAAATGAAACGGGGAGAGAACCGGTTTGGTGAAAAATAAAAGGTTCGCGCGTCAGGAAGGACAGTCGCCTTCAGTATTTAGTACAGCGTGCTTCCTGCTTCCTGACGATGCACACGTGTGCCAGGATGTCATAAAACCGTGAAGCTCTGCGCCCAACCCTGCAGTTAGCTTCCTTTCGCATAAATAATGCGCGTCTTGTGTATGTATGTGTGTGGCATATGTGGGTGGGCGCGCCGCCCGTATCAATGTGTTATTGTTATTGTTGGCAGTAGTAGTGTCCTGAAGCGTCTGTATCCTCGTTTCTCGTGGGTCGAGAAATACAACCTACATACGTAATTATTTCGGTACGATGAACCTCACAAAAATAGTAAATATCGGTATGGAGAACCATACGTGACTTACATGTTCTAAGATTTGCATTTAAAATCATTTACTTGAATTTGGTTCCATAATTTGTAAACAAAATATCGCCCGCCCTCAAACTATTTTCACTATTTATAGATATTTTTGTTATTATGGAATAGTCGTTTAATGTAATGTTATTTTCGAGTCACTTTATCTATAAAAATTAGACACTTTATTCTTATAAAGAAACTGAACTGCGCAGGTAATCATCCCTCCTCCTCTACCGCTCTCCACCATTAATGATATTTACATTTTCATAGAGTAATAGTTTCATCATATGTAATTTCCAAGATACCTTATCCTTCAAAATTAAATATTCGTACTTTACTTGATTTCAGCACAGCAATTTTCGAAAGTCACCCCCACTTCAACTACCCCCTGTATTTATAATTATCTCATTTACCATTTTACAGTGGATTAATGTGATTTTATTTTCGGGGCACTTTTTTATTAAAATTAAGTACTTTATTCTTTTTAAAACACTAAAACACAAAGCAATGCAGGTAAACTACCTATCCCTCTCTCCTAACCGAACAAACTGGTTCCCTGGCGACAAAATTATTTTATTTTTAACAATTACCATTGTTTGAAAAAGTTTAAATGAATTTTTAAGTACTTTAATCTTGTTAAAACGTAAAACGTCTCTGGTAAACTACCCCTCCCCCTTAACCGATATTCACCAAAATCAATAGGCCTTGAGTCCTCTACAATTCAGGTACATATGCAAAAAATTATTTGGTTTCTGTTTGAATTTGCGGCAGTTATCGTTCGCCGTAGAAAAATTCTACACACACACTTTTCGGAAAATGACTTTTCTTCATGTTTTGAGGGCAGTACAATCAGACTCAACCCTTATCTAGAACACACTTTTTTGCGATCAACATACTTCCATTTCCTTACGGAACATGGAAGTAAAAATATGATCAATGAAGACACGGAGAAGAAGCTTATTAGCGCAACTTCAAGCTATGTGATTGTATCAATGAAAGCACTGTAATTAATTACGGTGACTTTACCGCTAAACGTATTTGAGATTTAAAGCTAGGAGAGAGCTTCAATGGGCCACGAAACGAGGAAGCAACACACCAAAAACGTGTCAAACACAATCGGGCAAAATATAATGGAAACCCGTTTACTAAATACTAATATGAAGTGTAACATTATTCCTGGAATCTAATTACACATACGAATGTACTGGAATATTCCATCACACTAATATTGACTGGAGACACGTGTTCTGGGTGTAAGCCTAAAGTTAGAATTTCTGTTCAAAGGGTACAATATTCGGTGGACGTGTTCAGCACATACGATGCGTCATAAAAAATAACGAGAACATTGTATTTTTTCAATAAAACTACGAGGGTCAGTTGAAAAGTTCGCGGGGCAATATCTTACGCATCTTTTCTCATTTTTATTTTGACTTTGATCTGTGTTGGAAGGTGTTCTTAGAGAGCCGGAAAACCAGATGTTGTCAATAGTTTGTCTTTGTAATTTTTTGAAGTAACTAAAAGTAGTTACATTAATTTGTGAACTAAGTACTAGTAACAGAAGGTACTTAGAGTTTAAAATATCGGTATGGAGAACCATACATGACTTCCATATTCTAAGATTTATATTTAAAATCATTTTCAGCCAAACAGCCAGGCTGTGCCTTACCTGCCTTTTTATTGCTGTATTAAATGAAAAATATTATATTACATTAAAATGAAAAAATTATAATTTTATTGCCTGGCAACAAAATTATTTTATTTTTAACAATTACCATTGTTTCAAAAAGTTTAAATAAATTTTCAAGTACTTTACTCTTGTTAAAACGTATAAGGTTGCAGGTAAACTACCCCTTCCCCTTAACCGATCTTCACCAAAATCGAAAGTCATTGAGACCTCTACAATTCAGGGACGTATGCAAAAAATTATTTGATTCTGTTTGAATTTGCGGCTGTTATCGTTTGCCATAGAAAATACGCTTGATAAAAAAACGTTGCAGGTAAACTACCTCTTCCCCTTAACCGATCTTCACCAAAAACAATAGGTCTTGAGTACTCTACAAATCAGGACTGTATGCAAAACATTATTTGATTCTGTTTGAATTTGCGGCTGTTATCGTTTGCCATAGAAAATACCCTTGTTAAAAAAACGTTGCAGGTAAACTACCCCTTTCCCTCAACCGATCTTCACCAAAAACAATAGGTCTTGAGAAATCTACAATTCAGGGCTGTATGCGAAACATTATTTGATTCTGTTTGAATTTGCGGCTGTTATCGTTTGCCAAAAAAAAAAAAATTTCCCTTGATAAAAAAAAGCGTTGCAGGTAAACTACCCCTTCCCCTCAACCGATCTTCACCAAAAACAATAGGTCGCGAGTACTCTACAAATCAGGGCTGTATGCAAAAAATTATTTGATTCTGTTTGAATTTGCGGCAGTTGTCGTTTGCCATAGAAAATACGCATGATAAAAAACGTTGCTGGTAAACTACCCCTTCCCCTCAACCGATCTTCACCAAAAACAATAGGTCTTGAGTACTCTACAAATCAGGGCTGTATGCAGAAAATTATTTGATTCTGTTTGAATTTGCGGCTGTTATCGTTTGCCATAGAAAATACCCTTGCTAAAAAAACGTTGTAGGTAAACTACCCCTTTCCCTTAACCGATCTTCACCAAAAACAAAAGGTATTGAGAACTCTACAATTTAGGGCTGTATGCAAATAATCTTTTCATTCTGTTTGAATTTGCGGCTGTTATCGTTTGCCATAGGAAATACCCTTGTTAAAACATAAAACGTTACAGGTAAACTACCCCTTTCTCTTAACCGATCTTCACCAAAAACAATAGGTCTTGAGAACTCTACAATTCAGGGCTGTATGCGAAACATTATTTGATTCTGTTTGAATTTGCGGCTGTTATCGTTTGCCAAACAAACAAAATTACCCTTGCTAAAAAAAAACCGTTGCAGGTAAACTACCCCTTTCCCTCAACCGATCTTCACCAAAAACAATAGGTCGCGAGAACTCTGCAAAACCGGGCTGTATGCAAAAAATTATTTGATTCTGTTTGAATTTGCGGCAGTTATCGTTTGCCATAGAAAAAAAATCTACAGACAGACAGACACACAGACACACAGACAGACAGACACACAGACAGACACACAGACACTTTTCGGAAAACGACTTTTTTTCATGTTTTGAGTGTAGTAGAATCAGAATCTGCAATAATCTCGAACACGATTTTTTTTGCCATCACCATACTTCCATTCCTTAAGGAATATGGAAGTAAAAAGTAATTGAATTAACTGACTTATAGTTTGTCAAGAGGAGTTTGTATAAAGTAACTTGTAAAAGTTCGTTTGTAATTTGCTAATCACAATAAATTGTCTTCAAGAAGAACGGTTCATTCTAATGATTCAACTTCACCTCCGGAACCACGTCAAACAAACAGTTGTAGCTTAGCAGCCACTCGATAGGTTACAACACAAACAAAAAATTAAATGCACATCTACGAGTATTTAATTTAGTAAAGCATAAACAGCTGAACAACAAATGGGAGATCGAATACGAGTATGTATAATATTTGAGGATATTATTTTAATAGTAAAAATAAAATTTATTATTATTATAATTTTAGTTTTATATTATTATTAATAATACAATTTTTTACAAGAATATATTTTATTTTGTAATACATACGTTTTGATAGTAATCCAACTACCATCATCAGATATAAATTAATAAATTCAAAAATGTTTTAAATCAATTGTTCAAAACAACTGTTTTATATGTAGACTAAATTTAAAGTTTGTATATATGTATATAAAATATGTTATTAAATTAATTGTAAAATATAATATAGATATTTATTATTTTATTAAACTAGTAATTTTGAAAATATTATCATTTTTTGTATTGATCTAAATTTGTTCTCGTAATAAATACTATTAATTCTCAGATTACTCACTCCATCCCACCCAATTATCCTCTATTTCTTCCATCATTGTCATCTCAATTTTTCTGTTCCTGTTACACCTTCCGTTTCTCCACTGAAGATTCTTTATTGCCTGAATTCATTCTTTCTACATACTCCCAATAAATTCTAGATTTAATAAACTAATATTTTTCTGTTTTGTTTATACTATCCATCTCACAAAATTTCTTCATGTTAAAGTCTCCTCTTTTCGCAAATGGCCATATGTGTTCTGTTCTACACTTTTTCCGCTCACAAAATGTTGGTATAGAAATAACTGCTACTTCACAAGTGAGAGTTTCTAACGACTTACTCACTATTTTATATATTTACGCCCAGACATAAATAGGTTATCAAAGTTGTATCCAAGGAGATTTGAAACACGAGACCGGTTATAAATGGACGCTTATTCTTCTCGTAACAGCGATACTTTTAAAACAGGAATTCAAGGAAACAGGGTTGACACAGAGAGAAATACGTAGGAGGTATGTAAGACTCTAGACTGGCGCAAATGCTAGTGAGAACGGGAGGAAAGCGGACGATATGATATCTGCTTTCTTTAAATAAGTTTAAGCTTGTGTGTGTTTCGTTTAAACTTGCGTCGGTCTCGTTAGGAGATGGAATGAAAATAAGGAAAATTGAACCTTTTCCCGGCTGGCCGAGGGTGGGGGTGGGGGGTTGAGTTTGAATGACGTTGGCAATAAATTAACAGCAGTGTCAGGCTGATAAGCGTAGCAGCAGCTCGTGGGGTCTGCAGCCGACATTTGTACAGATTTGTCTGTACGCGCTCGCTCCCTGTCTAAGCTGGAACTTGTACCCTGGCTTCTGTCGATATTCGTCATCACCATTAATATATGTTTCTTAATGCCTAAACTGACATCTATTTTTTTCCACTTAGTCGAGCAAAGAAGTTTATAAAATGTGTGTGTCTTCAAACATTTGTTGCTACAGTTCCCATCTTGATAAGTAAATTACTCAATACAATACTAGTTTACAATGAGGGTTAGTTTTTACTTCCGTGTTCCGTACGGAAATGGAAGTATGGTGATCGCGATAAAAATCGTGTTCGAGATAAGGGCTGATTCTGATTTTACTACCCTCAAAACATGAAGAAAAGTCATTTTCCGAAATGTGTGTGTGTGCGCGCGCGCTTGTGTGTGTGTGCGTGTGTGGAATTTTTTTCTTATGGTGAACGATAACTGCCGCAAATTCAAACAGAATCAAATAAATTTTTGCATATGTGCCCGAGTTGTAGAGGATTCAAGGCCTATTGATTTTGGTGAAGATCGGTTAAGGAGGAAGGGTAGTTTACCTTCAACGTTTTACGTTTTAACAAAAGTACTTGAAAATTCATTTAAACTTTTCCAAACAATGCTAATTAATTGTTAAAAATAAAATAATTTTGTTGCCAGACAACCAGATTGTTCGATGAGGAGGGAGGAGTAGTTTAACTGCATTGTTTTGTGTTTTAACAAGAATAAGTACTTAATTTTAATAAATAAGTGCCCCGAAAGTAAAGTCATATTAATCTACTGGAAAATGGTAAATGAGATAATTATAAATGGAGCGGGTAATTGAAGGGGGAAGGGGATGATTTTTTTGAAAAATGGTGTGCTGAAATCAAGTGAAGTACGAATATTTAATTTTGAAGGATTTCTAAGATACCTTAGAAATTACATATGATAAAACTATTACTCTATGAAAGTGTAATGGTGGGGATCTTATCATTAATGGTGGGGATCGGTTGAGGAGGAGGGATGATTATCTGCGTAGTTCAGTTTCTTTGTAAGAATGAAGAACCTATTTTTATAGATAAAGTGACTCGAAAATAACATTATATTAAACGACTATCCCATAAAAAAAAGTATCTATAAACAGTGAAAATAGTTACAGGGAAGTGATTTTAAATGTAAGTATTAGAACATGGAAGTCATGTATGGTTCTCCGTCATCGATATTTGCTTGCTGGTAACATGTGTGGCTCATCAAATAGTTTCTCATCGTCAGCCATATTTTTTTTAAAAATATATGTTCAAAGTAGAAAAATACAAATCTTGATTGTAAACTAGTACTATATTAAGTCATATAGGCGTGCGTGTGTGTGTGTGTGTGTGTGTGTGTGTGTGTGTTTAATAATAAATAAACAACGTTTGTTTTACACGACTATATTTGAAACATGATGGTTGGAAAAATCGTAAAGTTTGGAAGCTAGGATGCGACAAACGACGTAAAATTAGGTCGAAAATCGCAAAATATATAAGAAGTCTGCACACAGTGCAGTCCGCCCTAAACGTGTTTATTTGTTCTGTTGGTCTGTTTTTGTCTAACATAACCGTATTCAACTTGATGAAGGACGACCATGGCACAAGATGGAAGATTGCACTTGTGTTAGTTGTGTATTACAGTGAATTAGACAAAGACCAAAAACGTGTAAACGACCAGCAATAAGAGAGGGAATCTGTATAGTTTACTCATTTTGATTCTAAATTGTTGGATACTTTTAAAATTTTGTCGCGATAACGATTAGTTTAATTGCGACCACGCTGTAAGTATAGACGTGATTACCGCCCGTTCCAGATATACCGTATGCAGTTCTATTGCGACCACGCTGTAAGTACAGACGTGATTACCGCCCGTTCCAGATATACCGTATGCAGTTCTATTGCGACCACGCTGTAAGTACAGACGTGATTACCGCCCGTTCCAGATATACCGTATGCAGTTCTATTGCGACCACGCTGTAAGTACAGACGTGATTACCGCCCGTTCCAGATATACCGTATGCAGTTCTATTGCGACCACGCTGTAAGTATAGACGTGATTACCGCCCCGTTCCAGATATACTGTATGCAGTTCTATTGCGACCACGCTGTAAGTATAGACGTGATTACCGCCCGTTCCAGATATACCGTATGCAGTTCTATTGCGACCACGCTGTAAGTACAGACGTGATTACCGCCCGTTCCAGATATACCGTATGCAGTTCCATTGCGACCACGCTGTAAGTATAGACGTGATTACCGCCCGTTCCAGATATACCGTATGCAGTTCTATTGCGACCACGCTGTAAGTATAGACGTGATTACCCCCCGTTCCAGATATACCGTATGCAGTTCTATTGCGACCACGCTGTAAGTATAGACGTGATTACCGCCCGTTCCAGATATACCGTATGCAGTTCTATTGCGACCACGCTGTAAGTATAGACGTGATTACCGCCCGTTCCAGATATACCGTATGCAGTTCTATTGCGACCACGCTGTAAGTATAGACGTGATTACCGCCCGTTCCAGATATACCGTATGCAGTTCTATTGCGACCACGCTGTAAGTACAGACGTGATTACCGCCCGTTCCAGATATACCGTATGCAGTTCTATTGCGACCACGCTGTAAGTATAGACGTGATTACCGCCCGTTCCAGATATACCGTATGCAGTTCTATTTTTGTGTGTGCACGTAGCAGCCAGCCAACATGTTTTGTGTAAGAATCAATACTTAAACAACGGTCTCCAGCTAGCGCAAACTGCAGATTTAGGTCAGCGAGTATAGTCTCCTTTCGCTCCCTTGACCCAATAAAAAAGTAGTTATGTAGTTAAAATAATAGCTGCGCGCTGTCGCCGGCGTGCGTGCGAGTGTCCTCCGTAAATTCGTATGTGTCCGCTCGTTTGCATGTGTAGTTAGCCCCCTTTTACTGAGACGAACTCACCGTTCTTTCTCTATCTCTCTCTCTCTGTAAAGGTTTTCATATTACTTTCCGTCCGTTTTGTTGTGAACCAGATATTCCTGTCGGCTGTTTCTCTACTTAAGTAGTGGCCTTCCTTTTGCGCAGTTGATTGTCCCCTCTTGTATATTTTGAAATATCTCTATTTTTTCTAAGAGTTATGTGCACTATATACAACCTACAGATTGTACGTGAGACAATGAGACGTAATTGCAGTAAGCTGACTCCATGCGTTTGACCGTATCATGTGCCGTTTAGGCCCCCCCCTCACTCTCTAACCCATGCTTCCTTATTCATGTTGCGTTTGATAAATTTTCTCGTGCTGTAGCTTCTTGCTCCAAGTAGTTTTATTCCAAAATCAGTTATGCCTTATGTCATTATCAACACTTTGACTTGACCACCATCATTCTCTGTTGCTATTTTCATTTGGACTTAACCCACTTTCGCCCTATTCTTATTCACATTTTTTCTAATAAGTGTTCTTAGACCTTGCTATTCCCAAAATCAGTTCTGCCTTATGTCATCATCAACACTTGGACTCGATGACCACCATCATTGTCTGTTGCTATTTTCATTTGGACTTGACACACTTTCGTCCTATTCTTATTCACATTTTTCTAATAAGTGTTCCTAGACCTTGCTATTCCAAAAATCAGTTCTTCCTTATGTCATCATCAACACTTGGACGTGATGAGCACAATCATTGTCTGTTGCTATTTTCATTTGGACTTTGCCCACTTTCGTCCTGTTCTTATTGACATTTTTCTAATAAGTGTTCCTAGGCCTTGCTATTCCAAAAATCAGTTCTTCCTTATGTCATTATGAACACTTGGACTTGATGAGCACAATCATTGTCTGTTGCTATTTTCATTTAGACTTTGCCCACTTTCGTCCTGTTCTTATTGACATTTTTCTAATAAGTGTTCCTAGGCCTTGCTATTCCCAAAATCAGTTATGCCGTATGTTATCTACAACACTTGGACTTGATGAGCACAATCATTGTCTGTTGCTATTTTCATTTGGATTTGGCCCACTTTCGCCCTATTCTTATTCACATTTTTCTAATAAGTGTTCCTAGACCTTGCTATTCCCAAAATCAGTTATGCCGTATGTTATCCCACAACACATGGACTTGATGAGCACAATCATTGTCTGTTGCTATTTTTATTTGGACTTTGCCCACTTTCGTCCTGTTCGTATTGACATGTTTCTAATAAGTGTTCCTAGACCTTGCTATTCCCAAAATCAGTTATGCCGTATGTTATCTACAACACTTGGACTTCATGAGCACAATCATTGTCTGTTGCTATTTTCATTTGGAATTTGCCCACTTTCGTCCTGTTCTTATTGACATTTTTCTAATAAGTGTTCTTAGGCCTTGCTATTCCAAAAATCAGTTCTTCCTTATGTCATTATCAACACTTGGACTTGATGACCACCATCATTGTCTGTTGGTATTTTCATTTGGACTTTGCCCACCTTCGTCCTGTTCTTATTGGCATTTTTCTAATAATTGTTCCTAGACCTTGCTATTCCCAAAATCAGTTATGCCGTATGTTATCTACAACACTTGGACTTGATGAGCACAATCATTGTCTGTTGCTATTTTCATTTGGATTTGGCCCACTTTCGTCCTATTCTTATTCACATTTTTCCAATAAGTGTTCCTAGACCTTGCTATTCCCAAAATCAGGTATGCCGTATGTTACCTACAACACTTGGACCTGATGAGCACAATAATTGTCTGTTGCTATTTTCATTTGGACTTTGCCCACTTTCGTCCTGTTCGTATTGACATGTTTCTAATAAGTGTTCCTAGACCTTGCTATTCCCAAAATCAGTTATGCCGTATGTTATCTACAACACTTGGACTTGATGAGCACAATCATTGTCTGTTGCTATTTTCATTTTGATTTGGCCCACTTTCGCCCTATTCTTATTCACATTTTTCTAATAAGTGTTCCTAGACCTTGCTATTCCCAAAATCAGTTATGCCGTATGTTATCTACAACACTTGGACTTGATGAGCACAATCATTGTCTGTTGCTATTTTTATTTGGACTTTGCCCACTTTCGTCCTGTTCGTATTGACATGTTTCTAATAAGTGTTCCTAGACCTTGCTATTCCCAAAATCAGTTATGCCTTATGTTACCTACAACACTTGGACCTGATGAGCACAATCATTTTCTGTTGCTATTTTCATTTGGACTTTGCCCACTTTCGTCCTGTTCGTATTGACATGTTTCTAATAAGTGTTCCTAGACCTTACTATTCCCAAAATCAGTTATGCCGTATGTTATCTACAACACTTGGACTTGATGAGCACGATCATTGTCTGTTGCTATTTTCATTTGGACTTTGCCCACTTTCGTCCTGTTCGTATTGACATGTTTCTAATAAGTGTTCCTAGACCTTGCTATTCCCAAAATCAGTTATGCCTTATGTTACCTACAACACTTGGACCTGATGAGCACAATCATTGTCTGTTGGTATTTTCATTTGGACTTTGCCCACCTTCGTCCTGTTCTTATTGGCATTTTTCTAATAATTGTTCCTAGACCTTGCTATTCCCAAAATCAGTTATGCCGTATTTTATCTACAACACTTGGACTTGATGAGCACAATCATTGTCTGTTGCTATTTTCATTTGGATTTGGCCCACTTTCGTCCTATTCTTATTCACATTTTTCTAATAAGTGTTCCTAGACCTTGCTATTCCCAAAATTAGTTATGCCTTATGTTACCTACAACACTTGGACCTGATGAGCACAATCATTGTCTGTTGCTATTTTTTTTTGGACTTTGCCCACTTTCGTCCTGTTCGTATTGACATGTTTCTAATAAGTGTTCCTAGACCTTACTATTCCCAAAATCAGTTATGCCGTATGTTATCTACAACACTTGGACTTGATGAGCACAATCATTGTCTGTTGCTATTTTCATTTGGACTTTGCCCACTTTCGTCCTGTTCTTATTGATATTTTTCTAATAAGTGTTCCTAGACCTTGCTATTCCCAAAATCAGTAACGCCTTATGTTATCTACAACACTTGGACTTGATGAGCACAATCATTGTCTATTGCTATTTTTATTTGGATTTGGCCCACTTTCGTCCCATACTTATTGACATTTTTCAAATATATATTTTCCTACGCCGTGCCAGTCTCATATTGTTCAAATGAGTGATGGCCCCTTGCCGTATGTCTTCACCATCATCATCATCAAAATTTCGACTTGATGAACATCATCATTCGCTGCTGATCTTTTCATTTGAACTTGTACCACTTTGGTCCCATATTGACATTTCCTAGACCTTGCTAGTCCCAATACAATTTCTGCCGTCTGTCATCATCATCATAAACAACATTTGGACTTCGTCATCAACATCATCATTCGCTGCTACCCTTTTCTTTTAGACTCGTATCACTTATTATTGACATCTTCCAGATACATTTCACGTGGCCTTGCTAAGTCACGTAGTCCTCCTCTCTAAGGTCTTGTTGCCTTCCAGAGTGCTGGTTAGGTTATAAAGTCGTTGAGTCTAATGGTACACCCGATAAATTAATATTCCTGTACTACATTTATTCTAGTAATTTTGTTTTTTATCCCACTCTTCTGTATACTTGAGTTTCCTTCAGCCCGTTACCTGTCGTTTTTCACCGTATCCACGTTTCTGCTGCTTACAGTGACTTGATATGCGTCTTGAGAACAATTATAGTAGGTCCCAGTTTTCCGATATAATAGGTTACAAAAATTCTGTTCGTATATACATTATAAGAATTTAATATAATCATGAAATTTTGTTCAGTGTCCTGTATCATCATCCACACACTGCAATTATATAGGCCTATATATGCATTTAATTTTGTAGGTTTTTTGACTTCATTAATTTAGGTATCTTGTAGGTATTTAATTTAATCTTGACTGTATCTTGTAGTATTTCTGTGCAATATATATTTTCTCAAATAATAAATACTTCTGCAAGTATATATTGTTGTATTTTTACCTGCCGCACGTTTCACGGAATAGATCTGTATCATCAGAAATTTTTCTTTATGAATTAACGAGTAATCGATTTGTTTCGATTACAATATAAATTAACGAATAATCGATTTTAATTTGATTTTTCTATTATTGTAATGTTTGTTTACGTAGTCAGATGTTTTATAAAAATATCTAATGTTTTTGTTTTGTTTATTTCAATAAATGTACATACATACATCCTCGGCGCTACAGCCCAGTCCGGGCCCTGGCCTCCAAAAGAAATCTTCCCCACTGGTCTCTACTCCCGGCCAATGTCCACCAGTTTGCTGCACCCAGCCTCACTGCCTCCTTACCAACCTGGTCCAGCCATCTTGTACGCGGTCTTTCCTTCCTTCTCCTTCCCATCGGCAAATAATTCATCACTCTTTTGGGGATTCTATCCTCCGCCATTCTCTGCACATGACCAGCCCAACGCAATCTGTTAATTTGTATGAGTTGCACGATCGGAAGATCTTTAAACCTTTCGTACAACTCTCGATTATGCAGTCGCCTCCAAATGTTGTTTTCCCTCACAGGGCCATAGATTCTCCTCAGTACCCTCCTCTCAAAAACGGATAGTCTCTGCTCATCTAGTTTTTTTAACACCCAGCATTCCGAGCCATACATCAGGACTGGTCTAATCAAGGTCTTGTATAGGGAGGAGGCTTTTGTATCTTTAGTTATTAATTTTGATTTAAAATGTTTCACCAGTCCGTAGTAACACCTATTAGCAGATAATATTGGTTTTTCAATATCTCTAGAGGAGTCATTTCCAGAGTCCACATATGACCCGAGATATGGAAAACCCTGAACCTTTTCAAATTCATAATCGTTAATGCGCAGGGACAGGGCACGAGTGTTGGCACCTACAACCATATCTTTGGTTTATAACCAAGCCCATAGCCTTAGCGGACAACTCCAGTTCCTGAAAGGCTTCCTTTAAGCCAGATTCAGACCTACTTATGACGTCAATGTCATCGGCATAGGCCAGAAGCTGTACCTCCTTGTGAAATATGTGTCCACTAGTTTGAATTCCTGAATCCCTGATGACCTTTTCTAGAGCTATGTTGAACAACAGACACGCTAAGGCATCTCCTTGTTTCAACCCATTCAATGTTTTTAAGGAGTTAGATAGATTTGATTGTATTCTGATTTGACACTTAGAATTGGACATAACTACTCCAACCATACGCACCAACTTAGATGGTATATTCAACTCCTTCATAGCTCTATATAGCATTTTCCGGTTGATTGAATCACATGCCGACTGGAAATCCACAAAGAGATGGTGAGTGGGCACTCCATATTCCAACGTTTTTTCCAGGATTTGCCTTAGTGTAAATATTTGGTCTGTTGTTGACCTATCCCTAGTGAATCCACACTGATATTCTTTTATGTTTTCCTCAGCGTAGGGAAGCAGCCTAGAAAATATGATGTTGGACAATACCTTATATGCTGTATTAAGTAGAGAGACTTTTTTTCGGCTTTTTTTTCAATAAATGTATAATGTTAAATTGATCTTCATAATTTGGGTTCATTTGAATTTGTTCTTTAATTAGTAAATTATTATTGTGCTTGTAAATATTGAGTTTTTCTCAGATATTCGTTTTGTTGCCTGTTATGTGTGTTTTTAATTAATTTAAATAATAAAAATCAATTTCCGAAAATTCAAAAAACGTCAATTAAGAATCAACGAAGACATTCAAATAAAAACAAAGCAGGGTGATTTACTTAACGTTATGAATTTATTGAAATAACGAAAACAGAAACTTTAAATATTTTAATAAAACAGCTGACTTCGTAAACAAACGTTACAACAATCGAGAATTTAAATCGAAATAAAATCGATTACTCATAAATTCATAAAGAAACGTCTGATGATACAGATCTATTCTGTGAAACGTGTGTCTCGGTGTTGTATTTCACAAAAAATACTTGCGGTAGGATTAATTATTTGAAATATACTGTATAATGTGTGTGTGAACTTTTCCATTAACAAAGCAATTGTCAGTAATTACTGTCAAAATCAGTTACGGCAATGTAGGATCAGTGTACTTACAAAGAGAAAGTTGTACCGGCGGCTAAAAATGTTTTGAGGACCGATCCTTACAGAAAATTTGACTGGCAGCCCGTAAAATCTTATCGTGTGCTTTGTGGTAATGATATTTAATTCTTCGTGTTGAGTGATCACTGTTTCGATTGATTTGTAAACTCCCCGCGTATACCCGTGTTGCATATGTCAACAGGTTCTCTCACAGGCATACGGGTCCTACAGTTGAACGCCGGATCCGAACGCCATAGTTGAAGAAGGCTTAAACTAGGCAGGGTATCTCTCGCTGGTTTGCCATCGCCTTGCGAGGCGGAACGCGGTCGTATCTAAATCAGATGGGCTGACCCAGGCGGGAATCGGACCCGCGTGCAGCTATTTTATTCTCGTAAGACAATTATCGATTGCATCCACTTACGAGTTGTCGACACTGCGGTGTATATCGTGATTGTGTTGGACACGCGCAGGCAGGTGACCCGCAGTTGACGACGACAAAAGAAGAAGTGTTGTCGCAGTAAAATTACGCAGAAGAAGAAAATTATATTTTAAAGTAAAATGGATGCGCCCGGCGTTTGTGATGAAATACAAAAGAACGGTGCACACCCAGGGTGCAGAAAGAAAGCGTTCGATGAATGGCGCCGGTCTTTTGTATTTAAAATAATGGTATCGAGTTTTTTTTTTTTTTAAATAAGCAAGAGAAAAAGTTACGGAGCTGCGTCATTTATAATAATAATAATAATCGTTTTATCGCGCGATAACGTTTACCGGGTCAAGACGGTCTCCATTGTTGTTACGTGCGTAATTGTAGTAGGTACAGTCGTTACAGTTGTTTACGACTGAAAACTGCTGGTTAGCTGCTTACAATAAATCGCCGTTAGTTACACTAGTCTATGTTTATGTTTTGTAATAATATCTGTAAGAATATAAATATGTTTGTTGTGCGCGTGCGCAGTTGGACATTTCTTTCCGTCCCTCATTCGGCTTTTTTTCAGCCAGTTGCGACCAAAAGACATTTTTACCTCTTCTCACCCGGTCAGTTTATCCCTGTTCTTTCACTTGGTCACAACTGATGGCACTTAATAGAAACGTTCCCGTTTCACACTTCGATTGTGTCACTTTTTACTTCCATGTTCCACATGTTCCATAAGGAAACGTAAGTATGGTGATGGCGAAAAAATTGTGTTCGAGACAAGGGCTAATTCTGATTGTGCTACCCTCAAAACATGAAGAAAAGTCATTTTTTGAAAAGTGTGTGTGTAGATTTTTTTCTATGACGAACGATAACTACCGTAAATTCAAATAGAATCAAAGACTTTTCTGCACACACTCCTGAATTTTAGAGGACTCAAGGTCTATTGATTTTGGTGAAGATCGGTTGAGGGGAAGGTGTAGTTTACCTGCAACATTTTATGTTTTAACAAGAGTAATTTTTTCTATGACGAAAGATAACTGCCGTAAATTCAAACAGAATCAAATAATTTTTTGCATATGTACCTGAGTTGTAGAGGACTCAAGGCCTATTGATTTTGGTGAAGAGCGGTTAAGGGGAAGGGGTAGTTTACCTCCAACGTTTTACGTTTTAACAAGAGTAAAGTACTTAATTTTGCTAAATAAAGTATCCTGAAAAGAATGTCGTAATAATCCTCTGTAGAACGGTAGATGAAATATCTATAAATCAAAAGGGTAGTTGAAGGAGGAGGGGTAATTTTATATAAATAAAAATAATAGATGAAGACGGAGGCGATCATTTTGTATGTGTCCTACGTTATCGGCAACAAAGAAGTAGTTTGTTATTAAAATTCCTTCCCGGGCTGTTTGGCCGTGGTCCAGTATTTTCTGCGAAACCAGACGTTTCGGCAGTGCCGTCGACTGCCATCGTCAGTGAAAATCGACTGCACTAACGTGAGGTGGTATACGTTAGTGACCACAGTACTGTGGTTAAGGCTGAAGCAAGAAGTAGAAAGAAGTAGTTTCTATGGAAATATTTCATTTCGGAAATGATTTTAAATATAAATCTTAGAACATGGAAGTCATGTATGGTTCTCCATACCGATATTTAATTTTTGCGAGTAAACTCTTTCTCCCAATGTTTTTGTTAGGTCAGGTTAGTTTAGGTTCGGTTGGGTTGGGTTAGGTTAGGTTAGAAATGAATATAATTGTAATTGTAATTTCTATATTATAAGAATAATATGAAAATATTAATAACGTTCGTCAACACCTAACAACAGCATAAAATACTATAGAGAAAGTTGATTGGTCGCAACAGTACAGAAACACTGGAAACAGTTGTTCGCATTACCATTCCAGGTGTGAGCCTTCGTCTCTTCACAGGCCATTCATAGACTCAGCTGTGTCTGTAGCTGATAGGACCATGGTTACGATCGCAATTGAATTGGCCCGGTCGCAGTTGACCGGTTTCAATTTTTCACGGTGGTCGCAACTAGCCGGGTTTTGTACATGGGGTAGCGTGGGTTTTGTACAGTACGATGGGGTCGCAACTGACAGCGGTCCGTTTTTTGTGGTCTCCGTCGTGACATTGCTAGTTTCTGATTCTGTATAGCCACACAAGTTCTGTATGGAAAAGAAACCTCTGTCTGTGTAGTTTCGCGCCAGAGAGGTCGTCTGAAAATTACCGTCAAAAGTAGAGAAGACAAGAATGGCATACGCAGATTTGTGTCCTCTACCACGATTAGCGTCCATGTTTTTCGGTTCCTGGATACCTCTATGCACTCTTTAAGATCGTGAAACGTGTATTTGTTTTCCGTCTGTCCTATTCAGTGTATCCTTCGTTACATTACGTGTTGCCCAGCACTTTCCGGACTTCCGTGTTGGTTCTGCTAAGCCACGCATCGTTCTGGTCCAGGCCTCTCGTCGCTTCCATCATTTATAAACGATGTTCTACAACCTGCGACCTATTTTGTCCTGTTCTTTTTCTCTGTTCGAAAGATATTATCCAAGTTGACTAGTCGCTTAAGCAGAGCCGTCGTTGGAAACTGTTGTTGTCTTTAAAAACCAATACGATTGTCAAGAAGACAGATTAATTTTGTTAACTACTTCTCCTCCTCCTCCCGGGTTTGCACACGTACTACAACATATATTTTATTCACAATTCTTAAAAAGTTGCCGAAATTATGACTTGGTAGGACAGCTTGGAGTGCAAACTACAGTGCGTCGAGTTCCTGATTTGGAAAGTTGATCTCGGATAGAGCCCGGAGAGCTGATATTCCGGACGACGGTATGTTCGAACGACAGATCTACTGTACTGACGAACAGAAATTTCGACCAAATCGACAACTCTAAATTGTGAACATAAAAGTGTAGACACTGATTCACGTACAATGCCTGAACAAGGGACTGAAGAAACACAGAGATAACTTGTAGAAACAAGAGGGAATGATTGAATGATTAATAAAGCTGACTTGAAGCAATTAAAGTAATGTCTGCGACTTTATGCCTTTGGCTTATCGTAAAGTCGTCGAATGTGTCGTTTGTGGGCGTCTGCAGGTATTGAGTTTACTGTCTTTGCTCGGCCACATGGCAGATTCGTTACGTAACTTTACTGACTGATTACGTCACCAGTTAGCCTCGTATTTGCTTATCCTCTCTAGGAGTCATGCGTCTGTCACACTCGCGTAGGTTGAACAGAGCCTGTAATTGCTGTACACGTTAGAATCTGTACGTTGCGGTAACAACATGCGGCCATCAGATAATGTGGCTGGATGTCTGGATCCGGACCGCAGCCTCGTGACTCCCACGACCGTCCTTGTTACTGCCCATCCCTGTGGTCGTATACTATATAGACTTCCAGCAAGCCTTGTTGGAAACGTATCGTTCTCTCTTGTTTTTGCCTGACGAATGTTTTGTCCCCCCTGCTTCCACTGTTTTCCCTCGTTCAGTCGTCCTGCTTCAAGTCTCTGTCTTTCATAACTTTCGAGATGTAGGCCTACTTTTGCCACTGTAAGAGCACATTCATCACCTCGTTAGTTGTGCAAGTATAATATATGTTTAGGGTGTGTTTCGTTGTTAATTCTGAAACGGATGTTCGCCACACGAGATGGTGTGAAGTAGATTATTGACTGTGTCTTCCTCATTCCTCTACCCCATAGGCTACGACGACGTGTGTTTCTGCACAGTTGGCCCGCCAAACGCGTACTTCATTACGTCAGAGTTTAGTCTATTAAAAACGCAAATTACTTTTATATTCGACAACAAGTCTTGTATACGCAGTCGAACTTCATTGTGAATATCGTAGACATACTCCTTAACATACGTGCTGTGTCATTAAAACGTCAATTTTTAGAGCAGTTAATCTTGTGCGTCTCTGAAGGCTGGAAATCGATTCAATTATTTGTTTACATAACATTTTGTGTCACCGTGTGACAAGCTGCCTCTCTTGTTTTCGAGTAACATTTTGTGTCACCGTGTGACAAGCTGCCTCTCTTGTTTTCTTCGCGAAATTTTGAAATGTTTCTTCCTTATTCCAAAGCGAGCCAATGGGACACGTCTCGAATATGTCGTAAAGCAGTGGGGAGTTATTCTGATAATGTCAGTGAATGCGCATAAAACGGAAATGACTTTTACTTACGAGTCGTTGTTGTTAAAAGTTTAGGCAAAACAAGTTGTTAAAGTTCTTTTCCTTATTGCTTTCCGCACAGTGCTCGCAGTCCGCGGAAACTTAATTCAACGCTCACACAAGTTTAAATTCGTACTGTTGGTTTGTTCTGTTCCCACGAGTATAGTTGTTAGAAATTGGGTTTACCGTACGTGTTAAAGTTATACTCTCGAAGCCTGTAAGATCATCATAATCTTCACAACACAGCATAGGCTAGGTGCTGCCTGTTCCTCCTTGAAAGATCCTCCACCCACCTCTTCCCGTCTCCCATAGGTTTGTATTTCCAGACGTGTTCGGCCATTCTGGAATCTGACATTCTTTCTGAGGATGTTCTTTTCACCGATATTTGTAATCTTTTAATTTTTCATTCCAGTTAAAAACGTGTAACTCTTCTCTGATGGCCTCATTCTTTATACGGTCACGTTTAGAACACCGTGTAACTCGTCGTAGGAACACCATTTCCGAACCCTGTGTTTTACAGTCCTGTTTCTTTGCTGTCGTCCATGTTGTACACCTATAGGACAGTACAGGGACTGTCATAACTTTGTATTCTGACATACCTTGTTTCTAAAAGTATGGTCGACTGTCCCACAGGTCGTTAAGTTACCTAACTTAATATCAATAGCGTGAATCCTATCAGAGCCAATATCATTTCCTAAATAATTAAAATGTTTCACCTGTTCTAGAATTCGATCATTAATGATTATTTTTGTTCTTGTTGGTTATTGCTTCGAAATGCATGGGCATTACTTTTGTTTTTATAGTGGAAATTTGTATATTATATTGTTGGCAAATCAGATTCTGTATTTCGATGTCAGCAAACAAAAGCACGTTCAAATATCTGTAAGGGATACTTGTAAGATCAGACTTAAATTTAATTTTCTAACCTTGATTAAATAATTAAGGGTAATGCGTACGTGACGCTTGACATGCTAGGCAGTATTACGTAATGCAGAACGTCTTGCGTTCAATGGTGTCGTTCTAGAAGCTTCTTGACTAGCTCAACGGGTGTGTGTTTCTGCCATGGCCGAGCTCAAGTATTCTCTAGAATTTTCACGTGTTTGTTAAAGACCCATATTATGGAACCCTGCAAACTATATACAGCCCATACCTGGCGCTTAGACTTCAGTGTTATGTCAGGGGATTTACAGTGCGTTGCAAGTGTGTTAGTGAGAAGTGATTATACCGCGGAATTCTTTATATTTGACATTATTATTGCGTGTGGACAAATCTAACTGGAATTATTGTACGAGTTGATTATAAACTGTTATTTGTGATAATTAAAGCTGGTTTTTAGTGACTTCATTGGAGTCGCAGAAAAGCTGTTCGCTTGTTCACCTCGACTGGAGTCTTACCTACCACGACGGGCGGTAGGCCGCGCAATACATTGTACGGTTGTGGTGACAGCTCGTTTATGAACTGGGTCGGCAATCGGCCTCATCGGCAGGGCGGGTCGATAAGCAAGAGTCTTGCCACAGCAGTTTGTGGACAGGCCACATGATAGAATGAAGTCTCATCGCCAGCATGGTAAGTGTATCTTCTGTTAATGCAGAGGGGCATTACAGACCCAAACAGTTGAATATTGTTAATAGTTTTCGGGGAACAGGGAGGAAGGCTCGTCAGCCGAAAAGAAGTCTCTCTCCCTAATGTAGCCTATGAACTACCCAAAATCAGAGAGGTTGGTCCTTCAATGGTTCTGTCGAAAGTAGATTGGGATTTACAGTATCAAACGCTGTTGTGTACCGTATAATAATTTGTCTAGCATATGAAGAGCAGAAGAGAAGAAAAAGTAGTTTTGCTTCAAAACATGCGGACAACTAAGTTACAGAATGTAATAGAAACTAGTAATATCGAGCGGAAATGAAACGCGGTGAAGCATCGAACAATAAATTGACTGTTAAATACCAATTTATAAATCATCTATAAATACCAAGTTCCAGATGGTTGTAGAATTACGGAGAGACTCATGTTGGCACCGAAATTATTCGTACGTCATGATGACCTTGGCTGCGATAAACGTCGATGGCAGATGGAGTCAATTCTTTGACAGCTACATAGTTATACCGTGTGATTCGTGCGGAGTGCTGGTAACTGGTTTTGTAACTGCGATTATTAAACTTAGTGACTGTAACAAATAATATCTCTGTACTGTCCTACGATGGGTGAGAATTATGGACGACAACCAAGGAAATAACAAAGTAAAATACAGGCCTCGGAAATGGCGTTCGTAAGGGGAGATCAACAGTTTTTCGTTAAAAAAAAATCGAACTTTTTTGTATTGTCCAAAAAAGTTCTCCATTTCATCCTGATTAAGAAAATATATACTTTTATAAGGTTATCTATATTAATGTGACCATAAATAAATAAAATGAAACGTATTACACATTGTTTTCCAATCTCATTGTTTAGCTTTAAGCGCGTTTTTCCGTAACCATGGATTTCAACAATTAGGCACACTTTTATCAAAAACTGTAAGTGCTATTAAGTTCAGATTTTTTGTGGTTAAACAGTACAATGTACCAATCAAAATGTACTGGAATTAATCTCTTTCTTTAAAAAATTAATTTTATAAAAAATTTTTAATAATAAAAAAAAAATTTTTTTGTTCAAAAAATTTATAAAAAGTAATTATTTTTTATATTGGTATTTTTGTCTTAAGTTACTTCAAACTAGTACATCACGTTTTAAATATATGTGTTAAGGTATGGTAGAAATCTCAAATACATACCTTTAATAGATCATTAATTAACGGTAACTAACTAAATCCCTGTTCGCCCATTTAAAATGCATTGGACAAAAAAAGTATCTCTATCTCCCCTAGGAGTTAAAAGGTGTTCTAAACTTGATCGTATAATGAATGAAGTCATAAGAGAAGAATTACAAGCTTTCAACTTGAATGGAAGATTAAAAGATTATAAACAACGGTGGAAAGAACACTTAGAAAGAATAAAAACTATAGGACACATGTGCGTGGGTAGACCCAGGAAGAGATGGCTGGAGGATCTTTGAACTTGCCTACGCCTTGATGGGAAGATGATGATGGTGATGACTGTAATGAATGCATTACAGTTTTCAAATATCAGATGGCAAAATAAAGGAACACCAGTTGTTGCAAAGGCGCGGCATAGCAAAACTTTAGAACGTATAAGAAATTTTAAAATTGTAATTTTGCATGTCATATACTCGAACGTTACAAGAACACGTTAAATAAATTAAATGTTATCGAAAACTAAGACAAAAACATATGAAAATAGTGATTTATAAATAAGAATAAATTCAGTGGTAGCCAACGAGGAACCGGTGTTAATAAAAGGGCGAAAAAATGCATTGTCTCAGAATTCAAATTCTACGCATCGTTGAAATAAGGTATACAATGTCAATGAAATGTCTTAAAAGAAATGCAGAGATAACGGGATAGGTAGGCAGCTAACTACGCTAGGTAGAAACATAACGATGGAAGAGTACATACCGGCGGATGGAGCGGATCCATGAATGCAGAAACGAAGACAGAATACGAAAAGGAAATTGCAACAAGGAAATCCGAGGAATACGTAACGGGCAATACGTGATCCACAATCCACTATAATTCTTTAATGGTTAAATGCAGAAGAAGAAGAAGAAGAAGAAGAAGAAGAAGAAGAAGAAGAAGAAGAAGAAGAAGAAGAAGAAGAAATTGTCGTTTGTTTAAGAAAAACTACATCTTAGTAACTGTTCTGTATTATTCGTTGTCTGATATAGATATTTTAACTGAGTGGAACTAAAAGTCTGTAAATAAAAGTTTTGTGATTGACGAAAGTTGGGAAAACACTCACAGGAGGAAGAAAATGAATAGTTTTCGGTTGAATGAATGAACGAATTCAAGAGGGATGCGAGATAATAGTGGAGAAGGGGGGAGAGAGAGAGATGATAAGAGACGAACACGGCTGCGAAAATTCGTAACAAAAGAATAATAAGTATCCATTTTGTGTAAGAGAGGGCGCTGCACAAGAGAGCGAAGTAAGGAAGAGAAAAGTTAAATGAATCGTTCGTTGGAGGTGGGGGGGGGGTATTATTTCTGCGATTAGCGGAAAGGGGTAGGAGGGGGGTAGCTGGCGGCAGCGGTGTTCATTAATTATACCCTAATAACGGATTGCATTACATTACTCCCTGCCACGTACGTTAATTTATTTTTCTATTCATTCATTCATTCGTTCGTTCGTTTATTCATTCGACGGGTTGTATTTATTCTTTGGTTTGGTTACGTCAATCCGTTGATTGTAGTTGGCACTTAGGTAAGGATATATTTTACCGCGCGTAGACCGGATTAGAGCAGTGTGCGTGTGCAGTACCGGTACGCTTTATTTAGTTTAAAATCAATTAGAGAGACGCGTGCAGGACACCCGTGTCGACTGTCTATCAATAAACCTGACCATTATGAGAATCACGCTGTAAATTACAAAAGCAACAATGTGTAGCCAATTGTCAAGCAATGGTACAAGCAGGACTGCCCCGTGGTGGCAATAGAGTTGAGAAGTATTGGCAGTAGTAAGGAATTCGTCAGTTATCGCCTACTATGAATCACGGCCGCTAACGAGTGGATTGAATTGAAATTGAAACAATAAAAATATAATACAACTACTTGTAGAAGAAATTATATTTGATAATATAATGCAACAGATCAGATTTTATTATACTAATAAGGATATAGTGAGTGTGTAAAAATCACAAACAAGTTATTATGGAGGAGATGAAAAATTATTTATTATACACACAAATATAGTTTTTAAAGAGGTATATTCAATTATAAATTGTCATGAATTGTAATTTGCAATAATAGTTTATAATGTTGATAATTTATCGGTTTTACTTGATTGAGGCTACGACCTCAGTACGTGCAATCCTCCGCTTCCTACCGCCGCTCCCGTCCTGGCGTCCTCTTCTTCAGCGTCACTCCTTCCTGGCGTCCTGGCGTCCTCTTCGTCTTGTGGTCCTCTTCTCAAATACGTTAAACACACAATTCTTATTATTTTCCCTAGAATAGTTTATTATTAATTGATATGTAAATGTTATCAATCTCAGGGTGAATATGGGTATCAATTTAATAAGGTGTATTAGTCGTACACCTTCCACGCAATCTTGAACTGTCTTTATATTCCCTAAGCGGATATCTTAAACTTACACGAAAAGCACTATACTATATTATAATTCTATTTAAATAATTGGCCCACTCGGCTCTGTATGCAGAACTTCGTACAAAATACCAAGGATTATGTTAAGTTATACTTTTCTATGTTCGCTCGAGAAAAACTCTCTCACGCAAAGCACAACTTCACCTAGAACTGCCACAGACAGACTGTCCCGATCTTTACTCTACAGAGAATGAATGTTACTGAATTTAGTGTTTTCCGATTGGCTACACCCAAGTCACATGATTGGTGCTTTAAACAGATATAAACTTTTTCAGAAAGAGTTTGTATAAATATGCACTAACTTGCATTGAATTATCTACAAATTTTTATGATCCTATTAATGATAAGTGTTTCAAATTGAGTTTTTCCTACTTAAAAAAACATATTTCTAAAATAGTTATGAACCATAGAGTACACATAAATTGAAGCTATTTACATAAATAATTCATTGTCAAAGTTTCACGTCGATCGGTTAATTACCGCGGAAGATATAGCGATCACACGTTATCACACCCGCACACGCGCAAAAATTCACTCAAAAAATACATGACAGTAAAGAACATCTTTTTATGAAGAATTTGGTATACCCTACATGCTTATCCATTTCTAAATACAAAACTTACGGCTAAAAGACAAAGTATTACATAAAACCAATTTAAACATGAAAATGCTCGTCATCCATGTGCTCTGATACAAACAACATAGCTTATCATCCTGTGTTCCGTTGCAATATATAATATTGTACAATTACTGCAAGAAACTCATCGAGTTACTTATATAGAAATGACTTATAAAATATTAGTTACTCTGCCTATATACGAGTTAATGTATAAACGTTAGTCATACCATATCCATCAAAGTCTAAACTGTTATTAACAACAACATCTAACAATGTATCTATCTCCTATCTTCCCTTTTGCAGTTATTCGTTCACCACTTGCTTTTATAAATGTTACTTTCACTCTGAAACACAAATTTTCAAAGATGAAACGGATCCACACAAAAAAAAAATTATGTTTCAACTTTATTATCAGATACTTATAGTAGTCATCTGAAATAGAAACTGAAAACAAATTCTGTAAAATTAATATTGTTTCTTGTTATTAATAATGCAATTCAACAATTATAAGTATGATGAAACTAACTAAACTCTATTTACATGCCTCCATCTGACTTTGTGGGCTTATTAATTAATAAAGTCAAATAATCATAATAATAAAATGATGAAATGGATGTAATATATTATGCAATTGCCTGCATTAACATAAATACTAATAGTTTAGATCTCAATTCAAATTAGACTATACAGTATAAATAAATTCACATTACTTTTTTGTTATTTTACATGCAACATGCATGTTTATATAACAAGTTGCTGTATTCTTCCAAATGGCCAATTGTCAGGTACTTTTTTATTATAGAAACTTCAGTCTGATGCCCATATAATATACATAATTATCAATCAATTTAATTTTAACTATCAAGAATCCCCACTTGTTACACTAAACCATATTTACTATAGATAAAATACATTTTATGTTTTCTATACTATGACCATTTTAAATCAGAATACATAAAAATTACTTAATATAAGTACTACCAACCTAGCAAAAGTACCAACAACAAACGAATCCAAACACATTCCAGTTACTACTTTCCCACATTCAACATCAATTACCAATCTTCTACCAAAATTTCCAAAAAAAAAAGCTTCCAGAAATAAATGAATCTAGTTACGAAGACTACCTTAAGTAAGCTTAAGAACTTCATCAAACCAAACAGCTGTCAATGTAGTTACCATTTTCATTTAATGTAATGAATATAATACTGCTTGCCGTACAATAGGACTGTAACCTTGTAACCGCCCTTCGCCGTTAAACCTCTTGGCTATCCTACTGACAAAAGGAAAACAGAAGGCCAAGAAAAACTGAGAAGTACAGATAAGAGCAGATCTTGAGAACCGTATAAGGAACGAGAGAAACAGATGTAGATCGAAAAATGTAAAACCACAGAACATTGTTAACCCCGATCCGTGTTAACTGGTTCCGAGAGGCGCGAAGTCGGGCTCGAAAACTTACTGTGTCTTAAAAATCTATTACATACGTATCTAATTTTCTAGAATTAAGTATGTATAATTTGTCTCAGCGTAAAGAAGGCTCAAAGTACTCAATGATAACAAAACTATGATTATAAATTTGGTGCACACCCCTACAAGTAATACAGCCGGCGCCCATGCTTATGAAATAGCATACTCGAAATATGATAAAATTATTTCATAATCAAAGTATTTCATGCTTATGAAATTTCAGTGTAGTCAAATATCATTCAAGGTGGGTCTTTAATCACTGCAATAGACGATTTAACCAACGTACTTTACGTGATAGTCTCCGATCGGTCCTGTATACTGCTTCTATTGCACAAACAAGCTTGAGACTAGTTTCAAGATGACGACCAGATCTTGCACCTATTCTTTCAATTATTTTATTTTGCCGTATTTTTCCAATCTTGTTGTATTGGCTAAAAGATGTGTGTTAACCAACAGTGAAATTATTTAATGACTGGCTTTCCTCAAAATATGAAAAATGTCATATTTTGTTGGTATGTCGAGGTACAAAATTGAAATTCTACAAAGTTATGGCAGGCCCTGTACAGTCCTGTGGACGTGAATTATGGACAACAGCCGAGAAAGAAGACAGTAAAATACAGGGCTCGGAAATGGCGTTCTTAAGAGGAGGTGTTTGGAACTTGACCGTATAAAGAATGAGGCCTTAAGACAAGAGTTACAAGTTTTAACTCGAATGCAGACTTAAAAGATTACAAACAACGGTGGAAAGAACACTTAAAGAATGTCAGATTCCAGACTGGCCAAACAAGTCTGGAAATATAAACTATAGGACACAGGTGTGTGAGTAAACCCAGGAAGAGACAGCTGGACGATTTTTGAAGGCACCTTGCCTATACCGAGTTATGAAGATGATGATGAAAAATGTGAAAACATCACGGATACGGAAAGTCGTAATATCCCAGACGTATCGCGGGACTCGGCGACAATTTCTCTGTGCGCCAAGGAAGTTGCAACGTAATTAAGTTAAGTACCGTTGTGAGTCCAAGTTGAGTCTTCATCAACCACAGTTCGTCCCCTTCAGTGTGACAGATCCGTCTTGTCGTCGTTATTCTGCTGTCGGTGTAGCCGTCGTTTAATGGTGTGTAATCACACACTACAACCGTATGTACAGTGATGTGAGATACGACGCATAACAGTTTGCTTTGATGCCGACGGGTAACGGTTTCAGTGAGGGAGCTATACCAATATCAACCGTCCTTATGTCACATAACATTCCCACGGTGTTCCTTTCTTGCTGTTAAAGGATTTACCATTTTCTCTGGGATATAATAGGCTAAGTATTTAGACAAAAAATGGCACATTTATTTTTCTGTTTAACGTTCTCTTAGTGAAGGTTGTATTAGTGTATGAGATTTTATTCAAACTTAGTAAATAGTCAGTTTTTTTTTTTACACGAGCAGGCCACCAGCCGTGGAACACGCGAATATCATTTCCTTTTCTTCTCCTGCCAGGAGGCCCTCATTCGCACACTGTGCGTCGCCTTCCTTTCCACTGTCCACCCCCTTCTCGTCTTCTTCTCACCGCAGGGAACCTCAAGATTTAGAATTTTGTTTCTGTATGTATTTGTATCTACACAGTCGTTCAAAGAGATACCCAGTTTCATCATTTCCTCCATGAGTTGTTTGGTGTATCCGTTCAGACTAGAAAGTTGCCAAATATATTTGAAAATGTGTTTATTTCATCTGGACCGATCCATCGGAACCATATGTCCAAGGCATCTCAGTCTTTTCCTTCGGAAAACCGTTTCCAGATCCCTGTACAGCTCTTCTTTGGGTCTATGTCTGTATCCATCTTCAGTTTTCTTGAGGCCATAAATTTTCCGAAGAATTCTTCGTTCAATTTTTTAAGTTCCAAATTTTCAAAGCACATTGTTTCCACTCCATACTTGATCACCAGCCTGATCACAGTGCTATAATGGCGGACTTACGCACTTCTGGAAAGGCTTTTCTTTCCGTACAGTTCCCGGGTTAGAGTAAAGGCCTTTGCTAATTTGAGTTTCCTCATCTTAAAGGATTCTTTGTCTGAGGGGTTCGGGATATGTTTTCCCCAAGATATTTAAAATTGTTAGTATATTTTATTTCTCCATACTTAAGTGTCCAGGAACGTTTTCGGGAATTTAAATAGGGTAGTCATAATTTCCGTTTTAGCAAAGGAGATTTGGAGGCCAGTTTTCTCCGGTATCTCTTAGAGATCTTGTACTTGCTTTCTTGGTTTTTCTTCTGAGTGGGCGAAGATGGCAAAAAATCCGCGAAAGCTAAAGATCTTAATTCTACGTCTTTGGATTTGTTACTTATTCTAACCCTAGTGGAATTGGCTTTATGGAAGGTTTTCATGACTTTACCTAGGACACAGTTAAAGAGAATAGGCGAGAGTCCATCCCCTTGACGTACGCCAGTGTGGATTTGGAAGGGGTCACTAAGTTCTCCTAGGAATTTAATTTTGGAAACTGTGTCGGCTAACATTAATTTAACTAAATTTAGAGTTTTGGGATCGACACCGCAATCCTGCAGACAGAGGAAGAGGGTCTCTCGATCCACTGAATCATAGGCCTTCTGAAATCAATGAAGGTTATGAAGAGGGGGATATTTCTTTGAAGGAAATATCTAATGATCAACTTCAGACTGAGGATCTGTTCCGGGCACGATCTGCCTTTTCTGATGCCACTTTGATATTCACCAAGGTGGAGATCGAGCTGAGATTCGAGTCTATTGAGGAGGAGCTTAGAGAAGATTTTATAAGTCACGGGGAGAAGTGACATCTCCCGGTCAATTTTAGTTTTTTACATTTTATTAATATTTTGGGGGCTTGGCAACTAACGCTTTTAGCATAACAACGTCGGCCAGGAGTGTTGCTCGATTCTCTGTCTGTCTGTCTGTCTCTCTCTCTCTCTCTCTCTCTCTCTCTCTCTCTCTCTCTCTCTCTCTCTCTCTCTCTCTCTCTCTCTCTCTCTCTCTCCTGTGGCACTACAAACCTTGTTGGGCCCTGGCCTCCTTCGATTTTTCCCCCCATTATCTTCTGTCGGTAGCCATCCTCCTCCAGGAACGCACTTTCAGTATTTCTTTCGCACCCTCATCCACCGCGTCCTCCCACCTTCTCCTCGATCTTCCCACTGGTCTGTTCCCGTGGATTCTGGTATTCAATAGTTTTCGTGGTATTCTGTCTTCCCCCATCCTGGCTACATGACCAGCCCACCTTAGACGCTGTAGTTTTATGTATTGTGTTAGCGGTGGTTCTTTATACATTTGATACAATTCAAAGTAATATCTTATTCTCCAGCCGTGTACGTCATTAACTGGTCCCAAGATTCTTCGTAATGTTTTTCTTTCAAAGATATCGAGAGTGTTTGCTGCTTGCAGTTCAGTATACACGTTTCGCAGCCGTAGGTTAGGATGGGTCTTATTATTGATTTGTATATCCTCAGTTCGTGTTTGGATCTGAAGATACTTGATGTAGCGAAGTACGCTTTGTTGGCTTGGACTATCCTGTCCCAGATTTCGGTTTCTTCTGTGCCGTTTTTCCTAATGTGGTTCCCAAGTATTTAAATTTGTCCACCTTTTCTATATTGTCGATTGTTCCGTAGTTTCTTTGTCTTCTAGTCTGCACTTTTTGTTTTATCTGTGTTGAGTTTGAAGCTTATATTTGTAGGATTTTCTTTGAGCTCAAAGTACGTTTCCTCTGCTGCATTTTTTGTCCGACACATAATGTTGATGTAGTCCGCGTATGCTGCTAATTGGACCGATTTCCTCTTCAGTACGTTATTTCTTACTGCTGACAGTTTTCTGATTACATGTTCTAGAGCTAGATTAAATAAGGTCGGGGCCAACTCGAGGGTGTTGCTCGACTGTGTGTTCTGTTTTCACCGACGTTCTAGTTACTGAATGAAAGTGAAAATCTTTCACACAAGGATGCGAAACAGAGGTGGCTTGTTAGAGCCGATTCAGTTAACTTGCTGCTTTTAGGAAGGACACAGTTCTGCCTAGCGGTATTCGTCTCCGAGTCCTTTTTCTCTGCATCTCTGTCTTTGTTTATTTGCAACTTACTTTGTTTATTTGCCTCGTACGCGTTTCAGCGTGGTGTTCGCCTTCCTCAGCGAGGTGTGATACAGAATGTCCGGAACTTGTAACGGTTTTTTCTAGTTGGTAGGTTGGGGGGGGTGGAAGGGAGTTGGCGCGGGATTCCGAATTATTGTGTTTTGTGTATAATTGTGTCAAAGAGTGCGTGTGATTTAAAGTGCAGTTGGTCGTTAAGTATGTTGTTTGGTTGTGTTGTGTAGTGTTTGTATATTTCGTATTGTTCTTCTGTGTTAAGCTTTCGACTTTTAGGTAAGTAGTGTAGAATCTCAAGATTATTTTTTATGTTGGTGTAGCTGTGGTTTTTTGTATGTATGTGTGTGGCGAATGCGGAGTGTATGTTGTTGCTGGATAAAGGTTTAAGGTGTTCAAAATATCTTGAAGAAAAAGATCTTCCCATCTGGCCTATATAGAAACTATTACAATCATTGCAGTTTAATTTGTATACCCCTGTTTTGTTGTTATGTCTATGTCCGTGTTTGTATCATTGATGTGTTTTTTGATGGTATTGTTTGTTCTGTACGCTATTTTGTAATTGTGTTTCCTGAATGTGTTGGCGATTTTGTGTGTGTTGGAGTTGTAGTATGTGAGTGTGATGTATTTATTTGGTTGTGTGTTGTTGGTATTTTTTGTTTTGTTGTTTTTGTTTATGATGTGTCTGTGTAGTTTGTTTATTAAATTAGGGTTATAACCGTTTTTTATTGCTATATATTTGATTGTGTTGAGTTCTTCTTTATAATCTTGTTTGCTTAGTGGTATTTTTGTTAGTCTGTGGAGCATATGGTTGAATGCAGCATGTTTGTGTTGCCTTGGATGGTTTGATGTGTTGTGTATGACCATGTCAGTTGTGGTTGGTTTCCTGTATATTTTATATGTGTGTGTATTGTTTGTTTTGTTAATTGTTAGGTCAAGAAAATTTATACTATTGTTTTGTTCTATTTCAAGTGTAAATTTTAGTTTGTGGTGTATTGTGTTTATGTATTTGTGGAAATTTTCGACCTGTCTTGTATTGCCATTATATAGAAGTAATATATCATCTACTTATCTGTGCCAATAAATGATTTTGTTGGTGTATTTGTTGTTGTTTATTATACGTTTTTGTTCCATGTTGTGTATGAATATTTCAGCTAGTATTCCTGATATGGGGAAGCCCATTGGGAGTCCGTCTGTTTGTATGTATAAACACTACAGAAGTGAAATTGTAGCAATTAATATTCATTAAGTGCTGTGAATAAAGAGGATGAACATTCAAAATAACATAAATGTTTCGCTCTAAGTGTTTTTGTCAGACGTCACGCAATTCGAGACGTCAGTGGTCGCTTGTCATTTGCCATTTACGGACGCTATGCCGTAGATTCCGTAACCATTAATAACGGTGATTGTGGCAGCGAGTTTCGCGTCGTCACGTCGAATGGCAAGCGCGTCGAATTCTACGCTATCTGCAGCGTCTTCGTTACCTTTATACCTCCGTGATCCAGACACCAAACAAAGTGAAAGACAAACCAAGGTCGTCTAGCAAATGGCATAGCGCCATTATCTGTTGCAATAAGGGATCCACTGCCCGGATTCTCCAAGGTAGTCAGAAAAGTCGGTGAATGCGTAGGCCTACAGATAACCAACTGTCTCTGTGCTGTCGACATTGTCTTATTCACTTTGAAAGAAACCGCGTAATAAGGGCGTTTAAAAAATGGTAAGGTCGTCTAGCACATGGCATAGCGCCATTATCTGTTGCAATAAGGGATCCGCTGCCCGGATTCTCCAAGGTAGTCAGAAAAGTCGGTGAATACGTAGGCCTACAGATAACCAACTGTCTCTGTGCTGTGCTGCCCAAGCGTGTTTTTAAATCGACATTGTCTCATTCACTTTGAAAGAAACCGCGTAATAAGGGCGTTTAAAAAGTAAATATTGGTTGAATGTGGGAATATTCATGTTCTTATTATATTTTAATATTGTTATTATTATTATTATTATTATTATTTTAACTACGCCGTTCGGATCCGGCGTTAAACTGTAGGTCCCATATACCTGTGAGAGACTCCGTAACACACGCACCACGGGTATACGCGGGGAGGGTACAAACCAGTCGAAAGACTGAACGACCCAATAATAATTATTATTATTTTAACGATGAAGGGTTTGGGAGGATCGGTCAAAAAAAAAAATAACGCAAATTTTATATTATTTGTCTGAACGTTTCGACAATATTTATTGTCACATTAGGACCTGTGTATTAATACACGAGTCAATATCAAACACAACAAACCAATTAGTTTACAAAAAATTTAAGTATTTATACTCAACTAATTGATCTGTTGTGTTTGAAATTTTCTCTTATATTCATACACAGGTCCTGATGATGACAATAAATATTGTCGAAAAGTCGACACAAACAATTTAAAATTTGTGTTATAGTTTTTTGACCAGTCCTGGCAAACCCGTCATCGGTAAAATGCATTGATTGACGGTCACTACGAATTTAAGGACTTATTATTATTTTTTATGAAGGGTAATTTTTTCAGTTCCGACCAATTCTGTCCGGGTCCGGGTCTTCTTGATGCAGAAATATTTTTCATTTTTGATTGTTGCTTGTTTTTTTTTTAATTTTCCGTTAATAGCCTTTCTTTCAGTCATGCATAATAATGTTCGTTGTTGCCATCAGTAGTGACCATCTCTCGTCTCTGCATATTCGACCGTTTGCACTTCTCTGCGTTAATACATCGTGTGACATTTTTCCAGTCCCTTTTTTATGGCGAGTGTTTCAAAAATCGGTATGGAGAACCATACACGACTTCCATGTTCGAATTAATTTTTAAAATTATTTTTAATATATACACTCAGACCGAAACTAAATATATCAGAATGCTTTTGGTAAAAGCGCTGAGAAAGATAATCAAAATACGAATTGTCCATAGTTGCTAATATTTTAAAAATAAACAATTAATTTGATTAAATTATCTTTCACTTAAACAACGCGAAAGAAAGCGAATACCGCCCAGCGTTTGTAATCTGTGAATTTCTGAAAACGAAAAATTATTTTGTTTACGTACCCGTGGTTACAATATTTTGTTTACATGGAACGATATCAATTTTTAATATTTTATTGAAATTTTTGTAAGTTCTGGGTTGAATAAATTTATAACATCAATACAAAAAATTACCCCCTCCTCCTTCAACTACCCTTTTCATTTAAAGATATTTCATCTACCTTTCTATAGTGAAATATTATAACCTTCTTTTCAGGATACTTTATTTATCAAAATTAAGTAGTCTACTTTACTCTTGTTAAAACGTAAAACGTTGCAGGTAAACTACCCTTCCCCTTGACCGATCTTCAGCAAAATCAATAGGTCTTGAGTCCTCTACAACTCGGGCACATATGCAAAACATTATTTGATTCTGTTTGATTTTGCGGCAGTTATTGTTCGCCATATAAAAAATTCTACACGCAGACAGACACTTTTCCGAAAATGACTTTCCTTCATGTTCTGAGGGTAGTAGTCTACAATCACAATTTGCCCTTATCTCGAACACGATTTTTTTTCGCAATCACCATACTTCCATTTCCTTACGGAACATGGAAGTAAAAAAGTTCGAAAATCAATTTTACTAACCGTGTAACCGTTGTAATGATGTGGTGCATACTACGATTTTAGGCTGGAGGAGAATCCGTCGCTATTTTGGTGATGCGGTGAGCCTGACTAGACGGCGAGGGCGTCACTATATATATGGTGCCAGCCAGTCGTATCAGTAACGGCAGAGCCCACGCGTGCGTGCTTCTATCACTTATCACATAATTACAGGAAACGGCACGAATCGAGATCACCGCGCTCGCGGGTTCTGTTCTAACTCCTCCTCGATGTGTATATATATATATATATATATATATATATATATATACATATAAGCCGATCTATATTGTACATATTGCGTTGCATGTCGTGTTGTGCAAGTATATTCGTGTACACGTCGCATAGTCATTTGATGGATTGGTGGATATATCTGTTCGTTATTGCATTATGCATCGTTCTCACAGACCGTTTTCGCGAGTACGTGTGCGGGCGAGCGCGTGTGTGTATTGTAACATGAGTCTGTAGTAAGATAGTTGAATACGAGAGAAATCAACGAAGTTACAAAAGTTTTATTAACGTATGTATTCAGAATCACACTCGTTAAGCGGTAATTCTACACACGTTATTCGCAACATATAACAATACTGCCTCGGCCAGAAGGATAACAGTCGGAAGCCTTTGATATAAATAATGTTTTCTCGACTGCGCGGCACTTCCCGATGCCGTTTCTGCGCGCCAACCAGATTGCACCGTTACCGTTTTGAGTCCACGTTGCCACAATTAGTATTCATCAACTGCAGCTTATCACTTTCAACTGAGCCGACCCTTCGTGTCGCCGCCGGTGTAACTGTTGTTTACTTTTGTGTAGAAACATGTCGACAACGTAACTACACTGATGTGAGATTAAAAGAATTACCACCCTTAAGGGGACCTTGTAGTCAAAAATTTGAAAAAAAAACACTTTTTATTTTTAAATGTTTTTCCATAATTTTCTGAACATTTTGATAAATAATACTTGCATGTTTCTTAGCTTTTTATACCTAAAAATGTAAATGCAAGTATCAGACCCGCGAATTTAATTACATTTTCCTAAGTTTTTTTTAATCACAATTGTTCTTGTCACAACTATTTAAGTTAAAAAATTTACCCATTACTTATTAAAACACTTCTTATAGGCCTAACATAATTATAGATTTCAGTATGTCATATTTTTTTTTTTGCAATTGGCAATATATTGACGAACAATATATTCCATTGTAAGTAACCATGGATTTGTTTTTGCTCTCCTGAACAATTTACATTTTTAAACTTTAGGTACACATAGTTATAAGAGTTTTACGCCTAGAAGATTGAATTTTTTTCTGGTTGTAACCTAATACAATGCCTATAATGTTAACCACTTTTAATGTAAAAAATTTATTTGATCATTAATAAAAAAATATTAATTAATAAAATTTTGTATATTTTTTAATAATTTGTTGATACAATTATTTAAGACGGACAGTGTACATTAAAGGGGATAAAATGTAGTTAACATTACAGAAAAAGGTCTAAAATATTTGTGCAAAAAAATTTTGTTATTCATCTTACATACTTTTTTATATAATGGTACCTAAAAAGTCAGTTTTAACATGGGCGGTATAGGTCCCCTTAATAGGTACCGCAATTAATGCGATCTCCGAGCTACGGTTTGGAGCTGCTAACCCGAGTACGGTACGCCTACAACGGCTATGACGGTATTGTATTGAGCCCTTGCGCCTGTCACGTAAAACTTAGGCCTTCCAGGAGGCAGGGGACGGGTGGCAAGTGGCAGTCACGATCGAGATGTCGTTTAGAACACACCAAACGTTTGGTTTCCCAGTCGTGTAGTGCCACAGTGACTGATTTTACGCTTACTTGGAGCCTGTGGAACTATCGAAGACGAACGGCTCGATGTTAAAGGTGGTGATGTTGGCACTGGTGATTCTGTTGGTCCTTCTTGACAGTTCTTTTGGGCATAGTATTTACTGCCTAGAAAACCGTTTTCATCATATCTACCCGTGTCATGCACAAGGAGACTTCCCGTCGTTGGAGCAGGTAGAATGACATTTTTTAGAAGTACATGAGGTCGAATTATTTCCATGCAGATTTCCACCCTGGAGCTGGAGACCCTGATTTCGTCTCTGGCATTGTCAGCAGCTCTTTCCTCATGTTAGCTCTGAGATTTTTCCATTTACTTTTTGCTGCAGCCACTGAAACGAAATGGAAATCAGGGTAATAGCTGTTCGGTCTGAAAATACGATTAATGAATTATAGCACAGCCGCCGAATATAAAAATTAAAATAAAATTGAATAGAACTGAACTTACAATAATAGTACAATACAAGTGAATTATACGTAATAATAAAGTATTTAAAGTTACATGTCAACATAATGTTTCAATGATCGAAAGGACGTAATTTGAAATAAATTTTAATAAAATATATTTGAAGTTCTTTACGTCTCCCTCTTTATTCTTTATTCAACTGTGCTATTACCGTCCAACTGTGGTATTCCCATCCAACTTTTCTTCACTACTTCCATTGTTTGTGATTCGGGTCTGCATCATTCCAAATTGCAGTCCTTGTCTGCACTTCGCTAATTAATAATTCCCGATCTGCCCGTGCAGTCGACATTATTACGACACGAGAGAACACACACAAATGTCAAGAGGCGCGGGAGACGTCGCCTGTGTCTGTGACAAACTACAGCGACAGGTGGTGAGAGGTAGCGTCACCGACGAGTCACACGTCAACATAGCTGCGGGTGACGTCACCCGTCGCCTATTACTTGCCACCAGACCCCTGCCACCTGGAAGTACAAATGAGGCCTCATGAGCAGTCGTATCGTGGTGTCGTCTACGATTCGAACGCCGAGTCCGAGCCGAGATTACTTCTGGAGTCTGGCAGAGGCCGAAGCTTGGCAGCAAGGTGTACCTAGACGAGGGCAGCATAGGCGATGATGAGGGCACAGTTATAATAAGCTGCGCTAAAACGTATGAGCATCTACGTTTTCCGTAAAAGATTTTTTCTTTCATAAAAGAATGAAAGAATGATTCTTGCAACAGAGATGGAATATTGGAGGAGGTGCTGTGGAGTAACGAGAGCAGACCGAATAACAAACGAGGAGATCAGAAGAAGAATGGAAGCGGAAAGAAGTGTAATTGACTACATCGAAGAAAAAAGATTGGTGTGGCACGGTCATGTCCGGAGAGCCCAAAATAGGTGGATCAACAAAGTGACGGAATGGAGTCCATTAGGAAGGAGAAAAAGGGGAAGACCGAGAAGATCTTGGAGGGACGAAGTGGATCGTATAGGACTTGAGGAAGGACAATGGGAACATCGGGAGAATTGGGAAACCAGGTTGAAGGAAGGGAGACGGCACTAGCTGTAGCACCCCTATTATATATATCTCTCACTCCCCTTAAAAAAATGGTCTCCAGAGACTGTGAAGAGGTGTTTAAACTAGTTTAGAGGTGTGCTAAACTAGTATTTGAAAATAACAGGTATTAACGAAACCGTTCCAAAAAAAATAACACGTACAAATACCTGTTATTGTATACCTATTATACCTATACATGTATTCTATAATTTGTTATAAGAAATAAATTGAAACTAAAAGTATTAACAGTTTTACTTTACACTGTGACTTTATTAAGCTGTTACTGTTTAAAAGAAAATAAGAAACAAGAGAATTTATAGACCTACCTTCCTTTGGGAATACTAACATTTAAGTTTCCGCTAGGAATAAAGAAACTGACGTATTGTGGTCACCGACATATTGTTCAGCGCTCGACAGGGCAAAGCTAGAATACAGTCAGTGTAACCGGTGCCAGAGGAGCCCGTGCTGGCCCTCACCGTACGCTTGTCCGGATACCGAAACGCCGCCTCCTCGAGGCCACCTCTGGACAACATTATGTCTTGTAGCAACAGTTTTTGTTTTTACATGCCAATGCGGCGAAGTGCGTTAGTGTCCTTGAGAGGAGAGGAGAGGATTCCAATCCGATCGTTGACGTATCCAGTCGATGAAGAGCTGCGACTTTTCCTGGCTTTCCGTACCAAGCGTATGCTGTTTTTGCGATGGTAGACTAAAAGGAGTCTTCGGATCTGGTATGAGGGTCCGTCCTCGAGATACTGTGATGAGGCTACGTCACCCTCCTCAATGCATACCTTTCGCCACTAATAACAATAATATTGTTGTTGTTATTATTATTATTATATTTACATTAACTATTATTACAACTATTTCAGTCGTTACAACCATTTTACCCTATCAACGCCATGTCTACTACAACTTAATGGCTCTAGAGGGCTTGGGAGAGCTAAGCTTCCGTTATTGAATATAATTATTTCACCACCGACTCGGGACACAATGTGTTCCGAGTCGGTAGTGAAATAATTATATTCAGTTAAGTAACGGACACGTCAAGGACAACGAAATCCAAGAACTTCCGTTATTTTTTAACAAATTGACTTTAATGATTTGTGGATATGCCTTATTTGTCCCCCCCCCCCATTTTTTAGAATACAATATTCATTAAGATGACCAGATGCGTGTGGGTAGAGGTACTTTTCGTTAGAAGCGTTCTCTCGATCAAACCCATCCTCACCACAGACAAGACGTACTGTCAAATCCGTTCCCTAGAGCGGCCCATACCATTACCAGTTAGTTTGATCATTTTGTTGTTGTTCGTTGCGGTATACATGTTTAAAACAAAAGATGCGTTTCTGTTTCAGGTATGTATTCCGCTGTTCACAAGCGTACTAGAGCGCTGCGTCATCTGTAAAGTTTAAGGTAAAACTTTCAACTCATACACATCTCATTGTTGTAACTAATGTCACTATTTAAACATGGAGTCATCGCGTAGAAATCACTAGAATTTACCATCGAACTGGTTGTTCTGGTCGCCAAAAAATTCCTTATTTTACCCTGGTATCTTTACAACCGAAAGACGTCGCACTGTACGGTTCACGATTCATCATCCCATCAACGAATCCGAGGCAAACGGATCAGTTGCCGAACAAATAAAAATAGTGCTGCCACTCGGGAAAGAATGTACGAGATCCAGAACAACCAAAACCTTGCCGATACAGAAACTTGGATTAGTTCAACTTAGTCGTCATCCTGACGATTTACGCGTCGGGACGTAAGACTCTAAGTAAATATAAGGCTCTTTTGATCGTTCGGGCCAGTTTAAAGTTTAAATTAATACAAGAATTCAAGCTGAACGACCACAGACAGCCCCCATACATATTCGTTGACCGGTCTCTGCAGCAGTTGGAATGTGGCCGTCGTTTTGTTCGCAAAATTATCGTCAGTGACGAACTCCTTTTTGTTTGAACGCCTTCGTTAATGAGTAACATTCTCGGATTCGAGGCTGTAGTAATCCACAGCACATTTAACAGCGTTGACTGCATTCAGAATAAGTCGCTGTGTTGGTGTGGATTTTGGTGCAGTGGAATCATTGAACCTTGTTTTTCTAATTTTTTATCGTTTTACTATAACGATGTTTATCAGGTTTTAGTTTATCAAAATGAAAAAAATAACAATGAATTAAACGAAAAGAAATAAGAACTTTCTACGTGCAGAAGTAATTACAAAATTTGATTATATATGTTATACTTAAAATAAATATGTGTGTATCATATAAGTGTAATTTAATTTAATTGTATTTAATTACGTTTAATTAATGAAATTGTATTTTCAAATTACTCTTTTGTAATTTGTTAAAATAGTATTTATTATTTTTATTTGAGATACAAAAGTAATCCTGTCCTTCACATTAAAAACTAAATACGAAAAATAGAATGCATCTATATTTATTATCGTATAATAAATTTTACGTAGAACAGGTCAAGGGAAAATTATATAATTGATCAGTCACTTAACAAATGCATATTTGACGACATATAAATATAATAAGATGATTAAGAATTATATTTACTTGTTAAGAAGAGAATTGTATTGCTGTAAAACTTAAACAACATGATTTACTTAATAATAATAACACTGTTACGACGTTACACAATATGCTACGTGTTTCTCGGCTATTCCAGCGGAACCCGGCTATGTGTGTGTGTGTGCGCGCGCGCGCGTATTGGTGCTACTTTGAGATGAAGGACAATTACGTGACAGTTGTCACGCGTCCGTAGCCGAAACTAATCCAGATTTCACCAGTCCGCGCGCGCTGAGTGCAAGGCTGCAATCAGTTACGTTCTGGTGTTTTATAGTAGCGTTCTTAACGCGTAGTATGGAATATTCTGGAATCTCAGCGGGGTATAAATACAAGTAGGCTACTTAGCGACGCTTAGTTCAGTTTTAGTAGCGATTTATAATTGTGCGAGACTATAATAGTTGAAATTATTATTGCATGTGAACAGTTTTTTATTTGATTTGTTGTAAAAGACTATCTTGTTGATTACAAACTGTTTAATTGTGATAATTAAAGCTGGTGATTAGTCACTTAATCGGTGTCTTGTATTTAGTTTTCCACTGTACCATACGACGCGACGATCAGTAGACTATCGTAACATTATACTATTGGCTCCGACCCATTTTGAGGCAGATCGTCAACACAATCCGTCCGACATAGAAGGAAGTTAGCGTGGCCAGAACTACGTATCAGCTGCCCAAGATGTCGTTTCCACAGGCTGAGTCGAGTGAAGAGTTAAAAAGCACGCCTTGATTATTGTGCGTTCCAGACTTCTAGGTTAAAAGCAAGGCTCACTTAAAATTTTAAATATTACAGTTGTAATTCTAGTAATTAACAATGTAAATGACTGAATTCTCAGCGTATTCTCCAAAACGCAGATCATGCAAACAACAGTAAAACAATCGGAATACAAATCTAGTATTCGTTGGTACAGTCAGTCCGTGAAGATGCAGCTGTGTCTTTGAAACGTGCGCCAGACGAACGTGCAGAAAAACCTAATTATGTTTGGTGATAATGGCGACATAATTGCAAGAAACTTTGGTATTTATAATTGCCATATAACAAAACGTACAGGCCTACACGCATGCATTAAATTTCCCAGTTACAATTAATTTGTCCCTTTCTGCTGCTGTTTTAATTAGCGGATAATTTGACCTCTTAAATTCCGAAAATTGATGTCGTTTGACCGATACGGATCATAATGTACGAGAAACGCTAAGTTTATGAAACATTGCTAAGTACTTTATCTTGTGTTGTGCCAGCAGAGTAGAGAGCAGATGCCTGTGCCCAAAATGTGTTCAGCTGAACTCACTGCAGTCGACATTGCTGACACGAACAGATGGGAAACTGACAACCCACCCCCATGCTACCACCACCCTCTATTTGTTACTCTTATCACTTGACACAGGTGTTAATTTATTGCCGGTGTCGTTCAAAACTTTCCCCAGGGGGTGTGAGTGAAGGTTGTGCCTTTTTTTTTATTCTCAACATTCTTCTCGACAAATGTATTAGACTGTTCTGTCACTCCCCCCCCCCCGTTTTCTTCTGTCTCAACTCACCTCATCCTCTTTTCCTCTTAGTGAATGTCAAAGATATTCTTACTTTTCAAACTCCTCGTACTACTGCAGTTACATTTCTCTCCCACCCCCCAATTTGTTTCCTAATAATATCTCTCTTTCCGAGTTCGACCTGAGCGTGCGCGTTCAGAAATATTTAAAGGGTTTAAAAGATTACCGAAACAACTTTGAATTTAATCTTCTTATCCTCCAGCGGTGCCTTCCTTCATTAGGCTAAATAGTCTGTTCCGGCGCTGCACATAGTCAACGAGACATCTGACCACACCCTTCTGATCGGTACGGAACAGTTTCCCTGGGCAAAGTTCCATGACTCAGCGCGAGGTTCTCAGGGAACAGGAAATTATTACAATTCGCACTGTTCTGAGAATTAGTGTATTCTTATCCACATTTTGCTGTCCATTATAATTCACAATTTAATTGTAATTTAATTACAATTGTAATTGTCAATAAATAGTGCATGGTTAACCGTACCACACCTTTATTGTAATTCGTCATGCACTACTAAAAACCAAAGGTTATTACTTTCCTCAATATATTATCTTCATGAAAAGTTTGCATCGTTTTAGGAAACAAAGCAACAGCTTCACCAAAAGAACAATATCCTAAAATAAAAGGTAATCGCGACATGACAATGAATAAGTTAAAAACTAAAGTTGTGAAATGTTAAAGAAATCGAAAACGGAAGGTTGGGATGTGCACACCAAATTTCAACTGCACGTCTCATTTTTTGTAGGTAGTAATTAATTTTTCTGATAAAAACACATAGAGACGTACAGACGGAAAACTAAGCATTTTCCACATAGTTTATTGAACATTTTTCATCATCATCTTCTCAACGGTTTTAGGCTTTAGCGGCCTGTTCCAATTCCACACTCCACTTTTTCTTAGGCCTACAACTTTTCTTCTGACTCTAGGATTGTAATCTTTCGCTATCTTCCGTATTCTACTTTGTTCCATTCTGTCTATTTGTTGAATCCATTTTCTTCTGTATTCTTTAATCCTTTCATTAACTGCAAATATATGTAAATCACTTCTTATCTCCTCATTTCTTATATGACCTCGTCTATTATACTTTTTAACTGATCTCATAAATTTCATTTCTGCTGTTTGTATCTTCTGTTCGTCTTATTTCTTTATGACCCAAGTTTCAGAACCATACAGTAGTGTAGGTATTCCCACTGTTTTATAAAATTTTAATTGGGTTCGTTTCTACATTTACTTCCCCACGTTCTCCAAATCGTTCCACACATTCTTTTGAAATTCGTCACTTTATTTTCTATATCCCTGTCTTGATCATAAGTAACGTCGTCACGCCCAAGATAGTTGAAATGTCTTATGAACATTTTTCGTTCAGTTTAATCAGTAGAATCGTTTGCCGAAGCTTGGCGCCACGGTGTGCACCATAAAGGTAAACCAAGCGTCTCTTGTTATTAGCACTTTCCGGGCTATCAGGCCGTGGTTAGCAAACGTTTCGGCCACTCCATAGGTGGCCATCTTCAGTGCCGGAAGGACTGAAATACAGCCAAAGGTCTCAGTCAGTAAAACCACAGTGAAGCTAAGGCTTAGCCACAGTACTACTAGACAAATTTAACAAAGAATGCGGAAGAAATGTGAACTACGGGAGTTCAGAGACAAATGCGCAAGCGCGTCGTCTCACACTACCGAGCGGTCACAGTCATTCTCAAAAGTTTGTCATTTGAATGTATGTTTCCCAGCTGTGAATATCGTGAGCGTCGATTTGTATTACAAGTATAGGCTAATGTTTGTGGCGTAAAGTATGATATTTGAAATTGTGTAGAATAACAAAGGACAAAGTTTAAGTATTCTAATTCTCTTACTGTAATTTTCGGACGGGTAAATTTTCAAGTCGCGTATGAGTTTTACTTTGACTGTACAAATGTCAAGCAGCGTAGGGCAACGTACTGTATCCCCACGCAACTCGCAGTGCTAGTGCTGCTACGCTTCCCCTCTCCGGATCCAATGTTAACGTAGCCGTGTAGTACTTCCATCACTGAAGATGGAGTGGCTGAAACGTTTGGTATCCACGGCCTGATAGCCCGGAAAGTGCTAATAACTACGACGGCAGCCGTGAAATCCTAAGGCCCCATTCACACTAGGGAGATCGGTATGAGATACACGTATGAAGGATTCAGAACTAATGTGGGAGCGAATGGAGCCGTTCGCACTGTGATGTAGACTGGCGACGTGTATGAGATACCGAATTTGAGCCGCTCGGGAAGTTCAGCCGCTTGATACTTTTCCTGTATGAAGGCGGCTGATGGAACGTTGAACAACACGCGGTCATTCACACTCTTCATTCCGTCGCCTTCGTACATCTCGAGTTCTACGTTTCGTTTGAAAATGGAAAATGGTGTTTTCCATAATGATAAACTTATTTCGTTGGTGCAATTGCAACCTTCGTTGTGGGATAATAATGACCCGGCTTACGCGGACAAAGTGAAAAAAGAAAACGCGTGGAGGATGGTCATAAACTCGTTGTATGGAGATGAAGAAATGCGGAGTTGGGATTTACAAAAAATTGATACGATTTTTAGCCTTTCTACTTACGTACCATACGGCTACAACTTCAATCTCATCCATTTTTGTGAAAAGCACGTTTACATCTAACAAAAAATACACCGACTATGATCCGAGGAGTTTCGTCTGCCTGAGAGTGGGGGGGGGGGTGGAATAGAGGGGAGGGACCGCCAAGCGGCTGTATCGGAGAGACTCTTGGATACGTTTTGCATCTCAAACCGGTATCACATACGTGTATCTCATACCGATCTCCCTAGTGTGAATGGGGCCTAAGGAACAATCAAGTGTCTCCGGTTCGTGTTTTTGGAGGTTCGTTTTATCTGAAAGTAATCATGACTGTGGGGGGGAGGGGTTATAACAAGTGGTCGCTTTTATTCGGCGACAATTACGTAGTATTTCCCCACGGGAGGTGAGGTTTGCCGCACAACCATAAAACAACTCGACAGCACGAATCAGTAAAATGTGTAATAATTTATGTTTCATCAAACGAGCGGTATATTGCGTGCCGACAGCCACTTGACACTGAACTTAATGAGACACGTATGTGTGCGTGGCACGCATACCCTGCCGTAGTAACGCACGCACACACATGTATGCTAATGTCTGCAGCAACACTGACCTTGCCGGTAACGCACGCAAAAATTACCGTTACGTGTGTGCTATGGTCGCTGCACAGTAGATTTAGTACAAAAGACAAGAGTATGAATTACGAAGCTAAAGCTATGTTGACGTGTACAGTAGTTATGTATTATGTCTGCTGTGGCTTCAGACAGTACTTGACCAGGTCATGAGGTTGCAAACGTATTGTTACGGCGGTCTCACGGATCGTCGTATCGTGCAGTGGAAACAACGTACAGGCACCAGTACATATAACTTCTCTAACAAGACTGCTAGAATAACGTTAACAACTTAGGTGATGAAACGCTTGTCGTAACGACTGGTGCTCGAAATTCGAAGCAACGCGACTTACAAACTGGGAACTCTTAACAAATGATATTAGTTCTAATAAATTCCAATAAACAGCGCTGGTTAATGAGGCTATATTATAATGCTGTAAAATTTGTAAACGAAAAGAAGTCGATTCATGGAAACTTTATAAACAGAAGAAAAATAAATATAAATATATATTTTTCATATATCTGTGGAACGATTCATACCAACTTTCTTCTTTTTCTTCTTTCTATGGCACTACAGCCCTTGTTGGGCCCTGGCCTCCTTCAATTTTTCCCCCCATTCTCCTCTGTCAACAGCCATCCTTCTCCAGGAACGCACTTTTAATATCTCTCTTGCATCCTCATCCACCGCATCCTCCCATCTTCTCCTTGGTCTTCCCACTGGTCTTTTTCCATGGATACTGGTATACAATAGTTTTTGTGGTATCCTTTCTTCTCCCATCCTGGCTACATGACCAGCCCTCATACCAACTTTACTTAGTCACAAATAACAATTTGTGATCTACTAGGTACTTTCATACAATAAATCAAGCTAAATTTGTCCACACGCAATAATAATGTCAGCTATTAGAGTTCCACACTAATTATAACACAATAAACACTTACCACTAATCCGCAACAATCACTTGATCCGCACTCTACAATAACGCCAGGTGTAACAAACTTCAAAACCGGGGCCGCTGTTGCTTATACGGGGATCCCACAGAGGTTCCAGAATAAGTTTCCATATTGCTGGCGACATTCCAACATAATTTCCGTCGTTACAAGTACTCGAACAGTCTGGAAGCTACTTGAGTGGACGGCCTTGACAGACACTGTACCTGCTCGGCTAGACGAGAAACGTGTAGATGTTTTACTTAACTACATCTGCCGACATGTCGCAAGCGTTACGTAACTGTTGTAGCAATATAGTACGGACGATATACTGCCCTTGATCCGCACTCGCCAGCTGTGACACACACTAAGCCGGCCGTAGACCCTTATACGAGGGTCATTCAATGAGTAAACAGGAAAACAGTTGTAGAAAAGAAATTAATTGTAGCAAATGATTGAAACTTTCAGGAGTTATCTGGCAACGTCGTTGTGTGTTTTGATCAGCTGTTCAATAATATATTGCATAAACGTAACCAATACAGTTTTATTTACGATGGCGTGTCCTCTTGAGGACAGTACTTTCGAAGAACAGCGTTCTGTTATAAGATTTTTGGATTTGGAACCACTGGAACCACTAACTTGGATTCACTATTTTGAACCTGAGTCAAAACGACAAAGCACGGAGTGAAAGCATCCCAGTTCACCCACCAAAAAGAAATTCAAAACCCAGCCATCGGCTGGTAAGGTGATGTTAACATCTTTGGAGCTCCCAAGGGCCAATTTTCTGTGATTACCTACAAGACCAGCGTACCATCAATAGTCAGCACTATTCTGACATGATTGTGAACAAAGTTAAGCCTGCATTGAAGAAGAAATGTCCGGGATGGCAGAGGAAATGTGTGATCTTCTTCACGATAATGCCCGCCCACAAACGGCAAAACTGACGCTCGAAACAATAAAAAAAAGTAGGTTGGGAGATCCTGCCTCATCCCCCTTATAGCCCTGACCTTGCCCCATCTGACTTTTTCTTGTTTGGCCCACTCAAGGAGACTTTGCGTGGTGTCAAGCAAGTTCAACAGCAATGAAGAAGTGAAGGAAAAAGTCCAAAACTGGCTTCGACATCAACGTAAAGAATTCTTTGCTGAGGGAATAAAAAAGCTTGTAAAGAGGTGGGACAAGTGCATAGACGTTGCTGGAGATTACGTTGAAAAGTAAAAAAAAAATTGTATTGATTGAATAAAAAGTTTTTACCCCACAGCTGTTTGTTTGTTTACTTATTGAATGACCCTCGTATGTACCCCGCAGATGTTACAGAATAATATTCCATAATGCTGCCGGCGTGTCGGTATAATTTGGGTAGTTAACATTGCTCAGGCAATCTGAAAGGTACTTGAATACACGGCCTTGACACAGACACTGCACCTCCCGACTTTTCGAAAGCGTTACGCAATTTTCGTAACAATATAGACTGAAAAACAAAAATATTTGTTCACATTTGTTCTTTCAAAACAAAAATTTTTAAATAAAAATGTTTTTGACTGTTCATAAACGATCTTTTAAGTATAAAAAAATAAAACAAAATATACCAGATAGTACAGGAAGAGTGAACATAATTTCACAGTATCAAGGAAAATCTTCTTTCTTTAGTCGACGAATTTCAGATTGTATAAGACGTAAATTAGACGAGTCGTGGCGTCTGGCGGTGAATGCTGGACCCTTAATAGGTCGGCAGTGGAGCTGCCAGACAGATTTGAAATAAAATTGCTTAGAATAATATATAAAATATGTAATAAATAATATGTAAAAATGTGTTATGTTGACGTATGCCGTAGGAAAACTAGAGAATGGTATGCAGCATACGGTGATCTCAGCGTTGCCTCCTTCATTAACACAAAGACTGACGTGGCTAGGTGATGTTCTGAGAACTGAAGACACCACGACAGTCAAAAAGTTGTACAAGGGTTCTACTGTTGGAGTGCGACCTAGGAGTCGGTGGAGAGACAGTGTGCAGAGTGGTCTGAAGCAGGTGAGGATAAACATCTTCCTTGCTCAGGACCGATATGAATGGAGGACGGTGGTTGAGCAGGACAAGACCAACTGTATGCGTATGTTGCTCAAATGAAGAAGAAGAAGAAGAAGAAGAAGAAGAAGAAGAAGAAGAAGAAGAAGAAGAAGAAGAAGAAGAAGAAGAAGAAGGAGGAGGAGGAGGAGGAGGAGGAGGAGGAGGAGGAGGAGGAGGAGGAGGAGGAGGAGGAGGAGAAGAAGAAGAAGAAGAAGAAGAAGAAGAAGAAGAAGAAGAAACTGTATTACCTAATGAAGATATGCCTAGCGTAAACATTGTCCAAAATGGAGGCGGATGATTATGGAGGTTAAGGTTCGACTCCGAACTCTGACGCCGTAGAAGAAACATTGTCCAAACTTTATGTGTCCAGACCCCGTTGAGCCGTGAGTCAGATCACGGGCAAGGGACAATGTATTTTATTTCATTTGGGTCAAAAGTGACAACAATTTTTTCAATATTTCTAAAAATGTGCATTTTTGCAAAAAGAAATGCGTAACGGCTTTGATAAAGATTATAAAATTTTCAACAATTTGTTGTTTTTTTCCTTTGTGTACGATCGAAATTATCCGACACTTGGCTGTTTAAATATGAAGACTTTTTGTACCCCTTTCATGATCGCACAATACGCGATTCATTTTTTTGCGGATAACTTGGAAACTATCAATTTTTTAGAAAAATATTTCTAAAATTTCCAAATCTTACGAAATTTCCTACAAATTTTAATTTTCTTTCCTATACTAAAACAATTCTCTGAGATATACCCGTTTAAACATTTCTTTTTTCGCAAAGTACGTATGTGTTTTTATTACATTTTGAATAATAATTATGAAATAAATGATCTCAAGTAACAATAGTTTTAAATTGATGTGGTTTTTTACTCTAACTAAAATCGGTTCGACATAACGTGGTAGAGACAATAAGTTAGACGACTGAAGATCATTATGACCTGCCCTACATCGCGCAAGGGAAACGAAATACGGCTTGGGTTGCAGACGTCTCGAATAAGAAGAAGGAAGACTCATAAAACGTTCTTCTCGAATGTACCAAGATGTACAGTGTTTGGCTATACGGCGGACAAAGCTTACTGAAAATATAAACAACAATAAACTATTATGTTCCCTGGGCTTCTTAGGTTTGAACGAAGTGCATTTATTGCTGGATATATTTTGGGATATATTTTGGTATTAGATAATTTTTGAATTGTCAGAAAGATTATGAAAATCCTGATTACACTACAATTTTTTGTCTATATTGTAGAGCAATCACTCAGTGAATGCTAAAAATTCCAAACAATCGGATTTGTGTTCAGATTCCTTTTAGTCTGACATCCGGCTGGATTTTTATTTTATTTTTTCAAATTTGTTGATCCTATTTATGGCCGTCGGGTCAAAAATTTTGCAATTTCTAAAATTGTATATTGCATTCAGATTGTGGTTAAAATTCCTTTTAATTTGATACCCCAAATGGGCTTTAGTGATTTTTTCACAATTTTGATCCTCCCATATTTTTACCTACCAACCTCCTGCTTTTCGAGCGATCAATCTACTAAAACCCAACACGGTTCTGTAGGGTTAAAATACGGACACCCATGGGAAGTATTACGAAAATCACGATGCGTTCAAATGTTATCGTGAGACGTACCCCCAAACAAACAGACAGACAAATGCCAAAAGGTCGAATTGAAACTGAGAACGCGCTTCGTTGGTAAAAAAAAAATAATAATAATAATGAATACTACGCATCGGATTATAGCGGCACGCTTGACACTTTTTATTGATCGAGTACCATCAAGTTTCTTCGCGCCTTGCCGGGATTCAACCGCAAAAGTAAACAGCCACTGCGAGTCAATCAATCAGTGTATCTGAGATTTAATCCCTGGGATTGATATTACATCTTGCGGGCGCGGAGTCGGAGGTTTAAACAGGTAAAAGCGTTGCCGGCTCGTGTCTCGCACTTAACTTCTTATCTGCACAAAGCCACTTATCCTACCGCCGCCAGTCATGCATCCCTCTCACAAAAATAAACCAACTTTTTAAACAACAAAAAAAATGTTTTCCTTAAAAAGAAACAGGATTTAGTTGTGTGTGTGTGGGGGGGGGGGTCGTGCGTGCGCGTGGTAAAGTGTCGTAGAGAGTGTTTTCGCGCAGATACGCTCCGATCTAAAAACAGTTTTTTCCAATTAAAGATAAACATCTCTCTTTCCTCCCCTCTCTCTCACAGTCCGGTCCCCATCGTCTGCCAATTTTCCTCCTCCTCCCTTTGGTTGTGTTGTGTTGTTATTATTAATTCTCGGTTTTTTCCTATTAAGATTTTCTTTGATCGCTTGTTCCCCCTCCCCCTTTTTTACTACCCCCCCACCCGACGATATACGCCACCGCTCACTTCGATCGTCTCCTACTTTTTTGTTTTGTGTACCCTCCTCATTCCTTTCTTTCTTTCTGTTTTTATTTTTAGATTTTTAATCCAACGTACAACGTTGTCTGAATCGATACAGATAAATCGCAGTTCGCGCAAGGATTATTATTATTTTTTTGTTTGATTTCTGTGGAAACGCTGGTCGTTGGTGTTAGTGTTAAAATTACAGGCGGCGGCGACCACGAGCGGAAAGTATTGTGTTTCGGCAACTGTTGAGCGTATTAGCAGCAACTACACTTTCAGTTTTCGTTAGAACTTGTATCCCCGAAATCTTTGCAAATTTAAACCGATATTTTGCATTACTTTTCTAACAGATGATTGACTATCGTTAAAAAGATCACATCCTGTCAACGATTTGAAGTTTATTTACTTGTTAGGTGCTCTTTTCTACAATAGTATACTCTTTCCGTTCTTAGTTCAATCCTGATGTAATCGAACCCACGTGGCAAATCTGAAACGCTATTAGTCAGGGGCGTTGACACTCTTCACACAGTAATGTATTACGCTCATGAACAGAATGTCTGTATAGTCATGTGAAAGTTAGCTTGCCACTTAAAACGAGACACGTCGTTTTAAGACTTCCTCCTTATCACTGTATTCTGACGTATTGAATTAATTTGGAGCCAGTTGATAGGATATGTTGCCTGTTACAACACAACACTAGCTGCTTGATATAAAATAATTTATTGAGAAGGCGGTAAATGAAACAACGGCGGACAAGTGGAGTCATTGTATTCAGCATATAATCAAGGAAGATTATAAGCTATGGCAACTGGCCCACATTACCGACGCCGTTGTGGACAATGGACAATCTTATCAATAATAACGCTGACTCAAGTGATGATACAAGTTCAGACACAGGTATGGAAGTATTGAACTACTCTCTGACAGCAACTGATATTATTCAGTACACTGGTAATTATCAGTTTTTATTTTCGTTTTAAATAAACTTTACTTTTTTGTTTGTTGCGATATTTAAACGGTTAATAAAAAAGCCATTAATTGGTGTTATAAAATATTTTCCTGTCGGTCTGACACTTGTCACACAAATTTTACTTTGGTCAGGACAAATTATTAAAATTTACGTATGTTTATACAGTATCAATATTATATGTACCCTGTCTGTACTGCTTCTGTCAGAGTGACACGCCTCTAATTGAAGCAGCAAATACTGTTTTACATGTGCCACGCTTTTTTTTTTTTTTTTTTTTTTTTTTTTTTTTTTTTTTTTTTTTTTTTTTTTTTTCCAGGAGTAAGCTAAGAACGGAAACAGTATAGCTATAAATGTGCTGTCGAATTTCATTTTGTTGGAATGAATCTAACTTTGTGTAGCATGTATCCAATACTGTTTAATGTCTATAGGACTATTGATGACATAGTTAGAGAGTGGAAATTGCGAGTGGTTCCGGGAATAAAAGAAAACAATAGAACATACATGAATACAATGCTGTTTGCGAAACGAATGCGAGTTCCAGAGAGCGATGTTCCACTTATAGCAAGTCTGTTTAAATTACAACATGACAGTTTCTGTGCAGAAGACAAAAACTATGGCATTCATGAGCAAATACCCCTTACGGACTAGGTGTGTTTTGCTCGAAGCCGCTGTTGCGATCATCGCCATCTACTGCTCTAACCAGGTTCTCATAGTTCCGTTTTCCTCCAAGCGTCTGTCGCTAGAGGCGCTAGCGTCTCCAGCGTCAGACGCAGACCTGACCGCTCCATAACCAGTTGGAGACGCAGTCGCGAGCGATTATTGCGTTGTGTAGCACGTGCTGTATTTAAAAAATGAGTACTCCCAAAATCTACGCGTACACCAACCAACTTCAGTTGCACTCCATCGCCTGCACCGTCTGGCTCTTCAGTTGGCGCGCACTCTGAGGTTTTTGCACCAGTGACGGTAGATCCCATGGAATACCAACTGAGGTTTTTGCAATACCAACTGGAAACATATACGACCAACAACGTGAAGATAACCATCAGCTCCCATGTTAAAAATTCTTTCATTGTGAAGTGCATTGTCTAAAATTGTAAAATTACTTTTATTACAATTACTACTTTTATTAGAATTATTTACTTTTATTAGAATTACTTTTATTAGAATTAGGCCTAATACTTTTGTTAGAATGTCCCTGTTAATGTTGTAGTTTCTTACTATCTTTATTTTGTTTGTGTGTAATAATTTCATCACTGTGATTGTTGTAATTCCACATTCCAGGTTTTGCAAACACATCCCTTGATATAATTGGGAAACACGTATGATTACCTGCCTAAATAAATATTTTGTGGTTGTAGTGTAGTGGAAGGGAGAGTAGAGCAGCGGTATCTGAATTAGATTTTTTATTTTTCTGTGATAGCCTGTATCACAGTACAGGTAGATGATAGTGTTATTTAAAAGTACTTACCTCAAGGTTAGTGCTAGTTTCTCTTCTGATGATACGGGATAAAGATTTCTATTGTAAGACACCTTTTTAACGTCCTCTGTTATCAAACTTAATAAGAAATCAAACGGAGCCATAGACAGTCTGAAAAACTCTAAGAACTTATTTTCGTCCTTGCGTAAATGGTTCATGATCAAGTTTTTAAAGTTCAACAGTTATGTTACCAAATACGGGATGTATCACTTGTCTTGGTTTTATTAAAGTTTCAATAATACCGTCGTCTTCCATTTCTTCCACTATTAGCCACTTCAGTATGCATTTTCTTTTCCAACAACTCATCGCAACACTTGACACCAACCAACCTCACCCAACTGACAAAACCCCAGAACTCAACCCAACCTCAGAACTCACCCAACTGACAAAAATACGCTAGCGTTAAGTCACTTCGAGGAAAACAGCCCAGGGTAGCGACTATCGCTCAGCGATGATCGCAACAGCCGCTCCGAGCAAAACACACCTTTACGGACTAAGATTGGATAATAAGAGTATAGAGTAGGTGTCACATTTCCGTTATCTTGGTTGTAACATCACTGATAATGTGAATTACGACGTTGGTCACAAGTTGCCAAGGTTTCAGTCGAGTGCAGTGTGGCACAAATCGTGAAGCGCTGTCAAGAAAAACAAGGAAGGAGGCTCAACTGAAACTGTGTAAGGTAGCGACGGTGTCGGTGTTATTGTGTGGTCCTCAAGCTTGGGTTCCGGCGAGAAAACGTCTGAGTAGAATGCAGGCATCGGAGGCGACATTATAATATCGGGAACCTGGTTAATTGGCTCAGGTCAATTAAACAGGCTGCCATAATATTCACAACTATCTGAAATATAAACAAACACTAAATAGGATCCCGTGAATTGAGGAATTTTTGACTGGGGTTTGTAGATTTATTCACTCACCTTTTTGGACCATGACATCTCTTTATTACATACTGTTTTAGCATCATAGAAGAAAATTAGTAATGTGTATACTAATGATAAAAATATTTGCGCATTTTGTACAATTGTAATTAGTGTAAGTCATGGGTGAACATAGCTTGTACTGTCCTCGGATCCGAGTTGTGTGTTCCTGTATATGATATTAAAAATAATAATCTTTACTTTGTGCCATCTGAAGAATGGGCTTATTTAACTTTAGCGTGTTATACTCATTAAACTTATTAAACTTAACACATCTTATTACTTATCATGAAATTACAATTTTATGGTAATTATGTCAGTCTTTTGTGTTTTACTTTACTCTTATGTTGTTATTTAAGTGTCTTTTATATATTAGTTAAAGTTAAGTTCTGAACCACTGAAGTAGAACTTCCGTGTCACCTGTGTGTAACATATCCTCGGCGAATCGGGGCTTCTGTCTGTCGTGCAGGGTGTCTGGGAGCTTCTGTCTATCGTGTGTTAGTGAAGTTTGGTGTCATTCTTAAAGATGAGTAGTCCGTCTCTTCTGTAGATTCTTGTGGTCTGTTTCTTTGTGGTAACTTTCATTAGTGTTCGCATTGTTGTACCGCACATATTGCTTATGGTTAACAGTTACATTCTAGAAGTTTAACATCACATTTAGGTGATGTTATTTATTCATAGAGATGTCATCGCCGCACACTCAAGTCATTCACGACATTCACATCATCCGGCAATTACGTAAGTTTTACTTAGTCTACATGTTTAATATTTTCTAGCGGTCTACATAATGTGCTGTACGCTGTATCACCAGGGGAGTCTCTGATTCAACTGGACTAACTAACTATAGGGGTAATGGGGCTGTCCGCGCGCGGGTAGTTTCTCAGCGCGAAAAGTAGTTCTTAATTATTATTAATTAATTTCCTTTAATTTGCTTACAATCTAATTACAACACTCTATACTTTTATTATTCTTTTTATGTAACGCGAGGTCGTTATGGATTTATTGAGTTTCTTAAATCTAATTTTATTAACTGATACATCGGCAAATCGGCATGTTACTACCGGTTTGGGGCATAGATAAAGGGTTCTTTAGTACCTTATTAAATTATTTTAGTATTATAATTTTAGGAAATAAAATTATCTCGAATTCACTTTTTTAAATGAATGATCGCCAATTTCATTATTAAAAACAATATACTTTTTAACTCGTTTTTGAAGATCTTGTGGTGTTGCTTGCGTGAGATCATCTTTACGATACTGGCGGGGGGGGGACAGTATTTAAAATTCGAGCGATTGGTTAAAATTTTATCAGATCATGTATTTACTTTTGTTTATAAACTCACCCCATAAATAGGAGCTTAATGTGTGTGTGGGGGGGGGGGGAACGAAAGAACTTTACGTTCTGAATTACAGCGTCAGGTCGTGCTCCTTCACTTAGTATTCGTCGTGATAAGATTAGTTTAGTGTTCCATCGATTACTATCCGAACGGAGTTATGTTTTTTCATTTTATCCGTTAATCAAACGGTTTTAAAGAGTGTCAAGAGGTGCGTACTTGAGGACGGGGGGGGGAGGCGTACAAGTGGCGGTGCGTCTCGAGTGTCTGCCCTCGGTTGCATTTTAAACGTCTCGCCACGTCTGGAGTGGCGTTGCAAACGAAAATACCTGTTGCCGACAACAACACAGGGCGCGCTGTCTGAGTGCCGAAATTATACCCTTGTTGTTGTGTTTGTCCTCTTTGTCTCGGTTGCTAAATGGTATATTGTCTAAGGAAAGAAAGCGAAATTACGGAAGGAGAGGAAGTGGCCTCTCGGCCTCATTCTCATACCCGTTCTGTAATGCTGATTTGATAGAGTCTAGTGAACAGACAATAGAATCAGCTCACACCGCAAGTATAGTAATCGACTCAGATCCCCCGCTGTAATCTATACAGTTTGTCTCTTGCTTTGGTAGTTGGAAATGTACATGAGTGGTAATTTGCCGATCTTTAACTAATCATTCATAGCCGAGGTGATCTAATGACGTCTCTTCCATGTGAACGGATGTACATTGCAAGGTCGTGTTGCCAGACGTCTTCATGCTCATGTTCAGTGCGTGCTAAGCATATTAAACGCAGGTTTTGTAGCACAACTTGGCGACACTTTAATAATTAGACTAACTAGCTGTCAATACGAAGTTACCAAAGACAAATTACAGTGAAGTTGTTACAAACATCTTTATGACAGTTACAGTGCTACACTACATTCAGGCTTCTGTCTTTTGCTCAGATATTTTAACGCTGTAATTCGAACAGACTTAATATAACATCTTGCATTGCATTGTGGGTGCGGGGTGTCTTTGCATCCGTGGCTTGACTGCAGCACCTGGATCGTGTCCAATGGCTGCCAGTAGATATACTTAGCCTGGTACTAGTCGACTGGTTGCCTAAAACTGGAAAAGGAAACCGCTAACGAGTTAACTCAGAAGGCGGGGAAAAAATAAAACTTTATTTTGTAGCACTGCCGCTGGTACCGATTCGAGCAACAGACGTTGCCCGTCTCAATTCCAGCCAGCAGACGCCTTGAGGCGGAGAGCCACCGTGCCGGTGATCAAGGTAACAACAACAAGCAGCTGACTCAGCGTACTAGGAGGCGGTCAGGAAGGAAGGAAGGACAGTTTTATTAGTGAACTCCGGGACTGTGGACTGATGTTTTAAAGAGGACGGCTTTATGGCAGGTCATGAAGAAGCGCCCGAGGGCGCTTGACCCGTATTGTTGGTGGCGGTTCTGACGCGCTGATGGTTCTTAGGTATGGGAAGGTTGATGTCGAGGCTGCAGCAAAGAGAGTTACAGCCAGGGACCGGACAAAGGCAGACAAGGTAGGTACGCTTCGATCATGTCGTTCCCCGACCAAGGGGACCCCGACAAGGATCGGAGGGTTCGGGCCTGGAAAACTTCCAGCGTACACCTGTTGGTGGTTGACAAAAGAGACCACCGTGCGGGAGCCCCATAGGTCAGTACTGGCCTGAGAAATAGCAGATAGATGGTTAATTATGTGCGCATGGCCAGGCGGCTGCGACACGAGAGAAATGGAGATAATTTGGCTCGGACGCCGCGAGCCTTGGCGAGGGTTTACGTCACGTGAGCGTTGAAGCAAAGGCGCCGGCCGAGCGGAACGCCTAAATACTTCACCGACTCTTTGATATAACATCTGTTGGGCAACATTAGTTACTTTGGAACAATGTGTTGTAGATGTGCTACACCCTTGGTGCACTCCCTGATTTCTGTAAATCTCCTGTGTCAAATCCTCTCCTGTAGACAGTACTATCCTTGTAGGATAGTATAAGCAAATTGTGACGCCTTAAAGAAGTTTGGGATAACTCCTTGTACACAGTGTCCCATACAGTGGGTTTGATAACTCTATCAAACGCTTTCTCAGTCACTGAAGGCAAGGTTGTTCGTCTTCATATTAAATTCACACTTTTTTTTAATCAGTATTTTCAAATAAATACGTCGTCCATACTTTTCAGTAATAAAAACTGTAAATAATTAGAAAAGGTGATAACGCTAGAAGACAAGCTTTAGTGTAGGCTATACTGTACGGTAAGATACAGGCCTATGTATATACATTTCAGAGATTTGAATTTGTTCGTTCAAAGTTAAACAAAGGTTCAGACAGCTGTATCAGGAGTGGCAAATTGTAAAACGATTCCCGCGCGAAAAAATATAAGCTATTATAATATGTAAATAATTAAAATGTTTCTTAAAATTCTTACGTTTTCAAAATCTCATCGGTGGGAAATCTGTGATACTGTGAAGGAACGCTACGCCGTAATATACGTCTTATTAATCTAAAAACAAAAGCCTTAATAAATTATAATTATGTTCTCAGTAGTCGCTAGTGAGAAACGCTGCGGGATCGTTTCCTAACCAATATACAGGAGTGTCCACAGGAAAGGGTCGTAACGCAGATTGCGTCATTGATATTTGGGGGGGGGGTTGTCAAGAAACTGTGGGAAAGTATGACAAATTATAACAACGTTGCAATAAAAAAATTTAATGTTTATAAAAGTTTATAACCCGAGTTAAAATAATAAAAGAAACAGGCTCAGGTCTGCAATGGGAGACGCCTGGCTTTTGAATCTTATGGTTCTAGCTTCAGAGAAGGACTTATTAGAGTCGGTACCTAATGAAGAAATAATTGATGCCTTTTCTTTATCGTCGTCGCAGAGGAAGAAGTTATTGGGCCGAATATACGCCGAAGCAACTAGGTAGGACTTCAGCAAGCCATTATTTTTTTTATTTTTTCTTCTTTCCAAACGCTTTGTTGATATTTTGTTCCTTTGCTTTTAAATACTGTCTTACAAGTATTAATTTTATGAGATTTTATTTACTTATTTATTTGTTTAATTTCAAGTGAGAATTTATTTCCAAACTGTACTATTTTTGTCTTTAGCTTTTGTGTAATAAAACGCTTATTACAATGTGGAGATTATTCATAAAGTTTAGGGTGTGAGTCATCAAGTTTGGGGGGGCACCCCTGCAATATATAGCCTACCCATCATTTGCTTTGTGGGAGGTATGGCTGATGATAATGGTGGACTACATCACGAACGCCGAGTGTCGGAGGGAACAGACCGTTGGCTGTTTCTTAGATGCAGAAAGTATCGCTTGACGGGCTCTTATTCAAGCTTAGGGAAGTCCAGCTCCCAGATTGCTACCTTCATCTGCTTTCTGACGGAGAGGACCTTATGCGTGAGAGTAGGCGATTCTGTCTCTTTCGAGAGACGAATCACAGCCGGCGTCCCTGAAGATAGTGTTTTTGGCCCCCTCCTGTTCTCAGTCTACGTCAACGACGTGCCGAGACAGCCTGGAATCCAGGTGGTCCTATTTGCGGACGACACGGCTGTATTTACAGCCGATCTCAACGCAGAACGGGCTGTCTTACGACTGCAGCGCCAGCTCGACTCGCTCGTGGACTGGACTGATCGAAGGCTAGAGGGTGTCTCTAAACGCAACCAAGAGTGTAGCCGTCGTATTCTCTAAGCGACGGAAGAACCCGCTTAGGCAACTACGCATCGGCGGGACGTAGTTGCGCTGGTCCAACGAGGTGAAGTACCTCGGTGTACACCTCGACCGTCGGCTCTCCTGGCGTACCCACGCTCAGACAGTTATCAACCTAGCGTCCCCTCGTCCTGAGCTTACTGTTTCCACTCCTGGTCAGCTCAGCCATGACCAGGAAACTGAAAAAAATGATCGTCGGCCCGTATTTGCTGCCGGTCATAACATACGCTTGCCCGGTCTGGGATTACCTTGCCAACGTGCATAAAAAGAAGTTGTAGAGCGTCCTCGACAGGGGACTTAGGCTAGCGGCCAAAGTCCTCCGCCGATTCTCATCTCGCCACTAAGGAGAGGACTTGGCGTCCGCTCCTTAGATGACACCTTCAGGCCGTTTGCACGAAAATTTAATGTACGTGCGGTGAGGCTAGACAATCCCAGACAGTCTTCTAGTGGCTGGGCTGGGCAGGTACCGTATACGTCCAGGTGATTCGTGGAAACGCCCTCGGTGTATAATGCGCTAGTGTAGGCTAGCACAACAGCCAAGAACGGCCTGCGACAGAGCAAGTCGCCCTATTTGGGCAAGGCAATGAGGCAGAAGCTCCTGAAGGTAGCTCGGAACTCAGATTCCTTTGTGGTACATCTCTGCGACACATCAACCACACAGCCCACAGTCAGTCAGTCAGTGGGAAGTATGGGAACTAGTTTGGGCACCACAGGCCAAACGCCCGCCTGTCTACATTTTCTAGTCGCAACAAATTTATTGAAAATGGAGTCAAATAAAAATAAAAAATAAAATGAAATTGTTGTGGCAGAACAATTAAAACACAACAACGATATTGTCGTTGTCCCGTGGAGTTATTTTCCAACAGGGAGAAGTGTACAGTTTTTCAAAGTCGTCTCGTGGGACACATTGCGATATCTACACCGGAACACGCGCGCGTTATCTACAAACAACACGTTTTTTTACCGTCGGTATTGTTAATTAGTATGGAATTATGTCCAGTAACGCACCAAATGTATTCTGCAGCATTAATTGTCGATAGTACAAATATAGGTGAAATATTAGTACAGTTTTCGATTATACGCAACATGATATCGCATAGTGGTTTGTGATTTGTCTGTTCGAAATGAGTATACGTGTTTATCTTAATAGCACGCTGGCTTTTGACGCGATAATCCTTGAGCTCCAATAACCCTCCGGCTGTACCATGTCAGTTCAATAAGGATGTCTCCAATGGTGGGTCGCACAAACGAAGTAAAACTAAACTTCTTTATCAACACTGCGGCTAGCAGTGATATATACGTCTATAATAGAGATATTAACAGTGATACTTACACTTCGAATGAGATATTAAATGGAAAGATAGACTCCGAAGTCGGAACAGCCTAGCTTTCTACCTCCCACCTCCCCAAAGTGTAGAACAAGAAGAAGATTCGTCTTCGGCAAGGATTAAACCAAAAAACGATTTGTTCCGGTTCCAAGTAGATAGACTAGAGTCGGTCGGAAGTCCCACACTTCTCCATCCTGTGGCTTGTAATTCAGTAGGCGTTTGGAGACAAGAGCGTCTTCCATCCGGTTAACATATGACAACCATTTTAGCCGATACTGAGCAATCTTATCGATTATACTCATAATATTCAGTTCCTGCTGTAGATCGATGTTTCTTTTGCGTCTTCAAGAGTATGTCCTGCCACGTGCCTGAGAAATCTCATTTCGGCCGCTTGAATACAACTGCCCTAGGATTTTGTTACAGTCCAATTCTCAAACCCATAGAGAAGTATGGGGAGGGCCATCCCCCTGTAGCCTTTCAGGCGTGTTCCTTTACTCGTTGATTTTAAGAGTTCTCCTGATGGTCTCACACATATGGTTGAACTAGTGCAGCTTCTTCACCACATCATTGTTTGTAAAGTAAGACACATTGCAGGCCGGGTTTTCAAAATTACTGACCTGCTCCAGAACGGTATCATCTACAACAATGGTTCGCTCGTATGAGATCGGCTCTACGGGAAGACGTCACGTTGGTCTTCAATGTGGAGACCTGCAATCCAAAATCCTTGCGGATTCGATGCAATGACTGTACAGACATCTGCAAGGCGCTTTCCAAGTTCGACAGGTCTAGAAAGTGTAAGAAAAATTGTAAAAAAAAAATAAATCGATTAATCTAAGTCACAAATATTTTAAATCGAGAGATCGAACGAGGAGTTACTATACAGAAGCAAACTTATGTCCAGTAAGTATGAATTTCGAAAAATTTCAAACAATCGATTATTTAAATTCTGCAGCAGAAAAGCGCTGTGAATGTTGTAGACTGTTATTGTCGGCTTTGTTAACTCTTGAGCCACATAAACCTTAAAAGGAAACTGTATTTCTTCTTCTTCTTCTTCTTCTTCTTCTTCTTCTTCTTCTTCTTCTTCTTCTTCTTCTTCAACTTCCTTGTTAGGATTCTGTCCTGTTCTATAACAACGGCCCTACATGCTGTCACTCCACCTCTTCCTTGGCCGACCAACGCTCCTCTTGGTGTTTGGTTGGCTATCTCTTGCCTTTTCCACTATCTTTGTGCCATCCATTCTTGATATGTGTTCATTCCACATCCTTCTTCTTTCCGCAATCCAAAATTTAATATGTGTTGCATTACACGTTTCTCTTATACTATTGTATAGTTTGTGTTCCTGCTGCACAGCAACTTAACTGACTTACTTTGTAAACTGAAAATCTTTAACTAATTAACTACTTTTTGCCAGTCTTCAATAACGTCATAACATTAATTAGTATTCTAATTAACAGTCTTAAAACTTAGAATTTATAAAAGCTGTGTTTTGTTTTTGATCTATTTTATGTGTATTGTAGAAGACAATTAATTTTTCGAGTGTACTTCAGAAAGAAAATATTATGTTTGAAAATAATAAAGATCACAGCGAGCTTTCTTCGTTTTTGGCACGTCAAACGCAATTAGTGAATTTATTTATGTAAAATTCACGTCGTAACTTTTGAAGGGGAAGCTGGAATTGTGGCGGTAGGTATAATGAGGTGGTGGGGGATTCAACTCTTCGGCAGTTGACCTATATTACGTTCTTTTTAATTAAGCAAACTATATAAATAATTTGAATAGAACCGTCCTTAATTTGTATGTCATTACCAACTTTTAAAAGTAAAACAAAATCTATTTGAATAGTAATAATAGTATTGAAACAAGCGTTGCGAATATTTCGTCTGTATAATATTGGTTAGAATGTTTGAAGAAATTCTTACACAATGTAGACGTTATAACAATGATTGTCTTCTTTAAATGTGATTGTGTAACTGTTTTCTTTCTTACATAAGTAGCGTTGGTTTTATTAGTTTTTCTGTCCTCAGAATTCGTTAACTGATACCTATTTTAAAATAGTATCATTGATGACAATTTTTGTTCTTATGGACATTTACCTGATAATTCCTGAAAATGTTATGGTTTTAATTTTTCGACAGAGATATTTTCGTGGTGTAGAAAACCTAACGGGCAGTATACATATCAGTATATGGTCCAAGACTGACGTACAGTTGCGATTCATGGACTCTGAATGACAGACATAAAAAAAAGAATACAAGCAGTGGAGATGAGATTCCTAAGGAGAATTGAGAAGAAAACTCGTAGAGATAGGGTGGAAGCGTTAACATCCGGAAGGATTTGATGGTATCTCATTAAATGATAAAATTTAAAGCTCTCAACTGCGTAGGTTTGGTCACGTCTGTAGGATGAATGAGGAAAGGTACCCGAGACGAGCATGGGAGGCAAAACCAGAAGGCAGCAAATGGAAGTATTACATCAAGAAGAGTGCAGAAGGCATAGGAGCAGCTTGGGCCCGTTTCAGGGTTTTGGCGCTGGGCAGGACGAGATGGAGAGCTCTCTCGAAAACATCGACACCCGACGGGTAGAAACGGATGACTAACAACAAGAAGAAGAAAACAAGTTGATAAAATATATAGATAGATGATCCAGTTAAAATCCGAAGCGTTCTAGAAAGATCGCGAGTAAGGCGTATCAGTTTTTACTTGGTCAACACCCCGCCCCTAAATTGGATGACCGGGGTCTATATCGGAGTACCTCCTCGAAGTTGGATTGCTTTCTCTTCAGCTTAGTAGCTTCATCTCCTTTTCTTTGATAGCGGGTCTGCCACCCCCACCAGGCAGAGGACGGTTATGGGGTACAGTTGTAAGACATTAAAAGACGCGCAGCTAAAATTTCGTAAGTTGATGGCAGTCCCCACACTGCTTAAAAAATTAATTTGCAGCTGTTATGCCGAATGCCCACTGGTGTCATAACTAGACGTTTAGCCGAGACCTTCTTCAGTAGTAAAAATTGAAAACTAAAAAGCGTTCGACAAAGTGGTGGTAGACCGAGCGTATCGCTAGTTTGGAGGGGGGGGGCAATAAGTTCCCAGGGAAACGAGGTTCACACGATAGTCAATCACAAGCAACACTGGGCCTTGGTGTCAGCAGCAACACAGATGTATTCCGATAGGCTGGATAATGCAGCATTCCAGATCCTTGAGGCCAGGCTTTCATTCCGCCGGTTCATTATGGGGCAAAAGTTAATACAGTATATTGTTACGTAATACGGAACGTTCTACAAGTATCTCGGCTATCCCAGCTGTGATGTGTGTGTGTGTGTGTGTGTGTGTGTGTGTGTGTGTGTGTGTGTGTGTGTGTGTGTGTGTGTGTGCGTGCATATTGCTGCTACTTTGCGATGAAAGACAATCACGTGACACTTATCATGCGTCAACAATCCAGACCATACCGGTCAGCGCACTGTGTTCAAGGACACTGTTTCTAGTGGATTCCAGAGGCGCAGTTTGTTTATCACCTCATCCAAAGTGACAGATTATTCTGGCATATCAGCGGGGTATAAATATAGGCATTCAGCGATGGTCAGTTTCAGTTACCTTCGGGCGATTAGTCAGTGCGTTTCAAGTCCCTATTGTGCGGGACTCTATTAGTTGACATTATTATTGCGTGTGGACAAAATTTAATATGAATTATTGTACGAGTATAATCTTGTTGAATAACTTGTTGATTAGAAACTGTTAATTGTGATAACACTGGTCAACAAAATTTAATTTTTTGTTTGTTAAATAAAAGTGAATAACTGATTCTTATAGAATTTTTAGTGCTGATTTCAAATATGTTAATAGTTTTTTCCTATCGGGCATAGTTTTTTAGTAATTAACATTTTCCTTTTGCAAAAAGAAAATTATGTGACGGTAATATAACAATATGTTACATGCACTTTGTACTTACCTAAAATCTACGTCTTTTGGATTTTCTGCTGTAATTTGCTATAGGTAGATCCCTCTGTAGATTCCAGCAGTAGTCAGGTAGCATTTTTGGGTTCCATTTTCCCTGGTAGCGTGTTTCCATGGAGGATATTTCCTGGTGAAAGCGTTCACCATTTTCGTCACTCACAGCGACAAGATTGTTAGGAAAAAAATCCAAATGTGAATCTAAGAAATGAATTTTGAGTGACACCCAAGTTCCTGCAGTTTTGAAGAAGGTCAGTTACAAGTTCTCTGTAGTTATCCGCCTTATGGTTTCCCAAGAGGTTGTTAACCACATTTTGAAATGATTTCAATGCAGCAACCTCAAATTCATTCAAGCTTTCTTCAAATGCAGGATCATTCATTAGTTTTCTTATTTGTGGTCCAAAAAATATACCTTCCTGAATCTTAGCGTCACTTATATTAGGGAACTTGTTTTTTAGAAACTGAAATCCTGCGCCATTACGATCCATTGCTTTAACAAAATGTTTCATTAAACCGAGCTTAATGTGTAGTGGCGGAAGATAAACTTTTTCAGGTTTTACTAGTGCTTGACTAGTCAACTAGTTGACTAGTGACTAGTTCTTCTCTCCTATAGTCAGTGCCTCTCTCTTTGGCAACTGCTTTTTTATGTAATGATTCTTCCTATCCCTGCTGTCCCATTCACACAAGAAGCAACAGAATTTAGTGTAACCAAGTTGCAATCCAAATAAAATTGCTATCATATTCAGATCTCCACAAATATGCCATGAATATTTCTCATACTGAATCCTGCTCAATACAAGTTTCATGTTTTTGTGTGACTCCTTCATTTGAGCAGCATAAGCTAAAGGGATTGATGGGTATTTATTTCCAGTGTGAAGTAGGACTGCTTTCAAACTAAGCTTTGAAGAGTCTATAAATAGACGCCATTCTTCAGGAACTCTTTTATGTCCAAATTCAGACTGCCTGTCACGGAAAACACTCATTTTCGTATTCTGCTGTAAAAGATGCCATCCTTTCAATCTTAATGCCAGTATTTCTGCTTAACTTTTTGATAAATTTAGATCACGAACGAGGTCATTTAATTCTGAATGATTAATTAAGTGAGGTTCAGTATATGGATTTTCCAGAAAATCTGGGTCTATTCTTTCTTCATCACCTGATAAGTCTGCACAAGGTTCAACATCAGTAACAACATCTTCGTCTAAGTTCCATGTTTCTGGTGGTACTGGAATTGGAAGCTCTGGACTGTGTGGCACTAGCAGAAGGAATATCGGGATATTTAACATTACGTCTAGTCTTAGCTGTTATCCCAGATATTTTTGTTATACAAAAGTAACAGTCCGTGGTGTGATCCTTCGGTTCTCTCCAAACCACTGAAACTGCAAATGGCATGTGACGAGATACATTTAGCCATCAATAAATAAATAATGATGACTACTCACTAACCCAAACAATTATATTTGACTTATCAATTTAGTTGCTGCAATAAATAAACCAAAGCTATTTAGTTAATATCATTTTAGTTCACATACTTCTATGCATATGGAGTTCATGCGTGGTACTTACTGAAAAATAAAGAGAGCAGTTACAATAGAACTGAGGCTGATAGAGACATTCTGACTGCATATTCAGAATCAGCACCCAAAAATACACAAGAATTAGCAAAAATTGAGCATTTAACAAAATCATTGTTGACCCGTGTAATTAAAGCTGGTTTTTAGTGACTTCATCGGTGCCTTGTATTTTGTTTTCTACTGTACCATACGACGATTAGTGAGACCGTCGTAACAATATCGTAAGTTACATAGGGAACTGCCTCTTGGATTATCGGCCTGATGTTGTCAGAACTTCAACTCTCGAGTTTCGTGTTTAGTTAACGCAGTAGATTTTTTCGGTTTTCCCGACGTCAGTTCATATGATCGCGCGCATAATAATCCTTCTCTACAAAAAGTATATCTTGGTCTCCCCGGTGATGGGATGGACACCTCCTGCCGGTGTATTTACGATTTTACTGTCGTTCTACGTGTCCAAAGCTATTTACATTTCAGACACCTATATGTTGTGTGCATGTTTCCAAGCCGTAGTCGTGTGTTTTCCTCTTTCTCAGGTTAGGTTAGATTAAGTTATGTTACAAAGGTGTGTTGACCGGCACAATAATTGTTCTCCGTCATTGGCGACATGAACAGTTTCTTGTAGCCGATGCTCAACGAGCTCACCTGTTTGATCTTTCGAAGCCACGCCGTGTTTGTGGTACGAGCATCGACACTAGTGGTCTTTTGACAAGCCAAGAATGTTCCGTTCGTTTCTTCACATTTTCTATCCTCTAGGAAATATGTGTTGGTGTGTCGCGGTCTCGGCCAGTTGCGACGAAACAACGTTTTTACCTGTTCTTACTCGGTCAATTGAGTCCCGTACTTTCACTTACTGACCGAATCTGTCATTTAGAAACGTTGCTATTCTGAATTTCGATGAGATTTCAATTCTGCAGCGTTTTATTTGTGCGAGTAACCTCTTTCTTCCAATATTTTAGATACATTATGTCAGGTTAGGTTAGGTTATGTCAGGTTAGGTTAGGCAAGGAATTAATAGAATTATAAAGGTAAGATCTGTATTATTATAATAATAACAACATGAAAAATGCAATTGATCTGAATTGACCGGGTTCAGATTTCTACCTCGGTCGCAAGTGACCGGGTTTTACACGATTGTGTCGAAACTGACCACGGTCCTCTTGCTGGAACCGTTGCCGTGGTACCAACTTGTCTGTCTTGCTCCAACTATAACACGAACACAGTACAGATTCTCGTTCGGCGATAGCGAACAGTAAAGTGGATTCCTCGTCTTAAGGTTCGTTGAATTACACCAATCCAGTGACATTACACGCTAGAGCTTATATGTTGTCGTTCCGTCAGTGCACTGTCGTGTAATGTCACTGGATTGGTGTGATTCAACGAACCTTAAGACGAGGAATCCACTTTACTGTTCGCTATCGCCGAGCGATAATCTGTACTGTCTTCGTGTTATAGTTGGAGCAAGACAGGCGAGTTGATACCAGTGAAACGACTTCAACAAGAGACACAGACGTTTTAGTTGCCAACTGCAAGTTCTTTTATTTCTATCACGTTCTGTGGTGGCCGGCGTGACATAAGTGTAACAAGTCCATGCATAGTACGTAGATTTGTATCGGAAATGTATGCGTCACCAGCATGAGGATTAAGCAAGTCTGGACTTGCCGATTGGGCATTGGGCATATCAGGGACGTGTTTACGGGGAGGGACGAACGGGGTAGGATCCCCCCCCCCAGAGGGTAGGAAAGGTTGTCGAATGTTGTGAATCCCTTAGTTTTTAGGTAGTTAGGTAGTTCTTAGGCAAACACCTGTTCCGATTGGGCTGGTCCAGAATCCGACTGGATATCGTGAATATCGATTCATCCCGATTTGGATTCAAACCCAGGACATTCTGTTTGGGATGCAAGTAGCCTAGCGTTTGTCATTAGTGCTATAAAGTTGTTATAAAGTATTATAAAATGTTGTCAGGACAATATTATACGTGAGATTAATAGAACAGATTCAGTACTGAATTCGTGAATTCAGTACAGATGACAAGGACACGCGCAAAAAATTAAATTAAAATTCCAAAGGTTATAAACCTGCGAATGATATTGACTAACACAGAAAAAGGAGATAAATTGAGCAAATTAAATAAAAAATAAAATTCTCCCCCTTGAATGTTGGTTTCGTGGAATCGCACTGCTGCCGTCTGGTTTCCAATGATCAAACTACTGTTCTGTAAATGGATACAACGTGGAACCACAATGTTTATTGGACACGCTGGGATTGCTATGTATGCAAATTGCTCCAGTGAATAATAATTTGACATGACTGTGACGCGTGTCCAACAACAACAACAACAACAGCGACAACATATTATTGTTGAACATGTCGAAACGCGTCTAGACCCACGGCGTTTGGTTAGTGGCCGGTAGCATGAATTGCTACCATGCTGCTACCCGCTGACGTCATGGCTTCGATTCTCACACGATATGGATCTACGAGTATATTCGTTTAACCTCATATTGGGCCTATGTCATACTGGATAAACTAAAGGGTACTTTTTAAAAGGTCAGTGACAGCAACGTGCGTTTTTCAAATTTCAATACGCTAGTATTAAAAGCTTCCCGAGCTACAGAACTCACTCACTATTTTAACGAATTCTTCTTCTTCTCCTTCTTCTTCTTCTTCTTCTTCTTCTTCTTCTTCTTCTTCTTCTTCTTCTTCATAGGCACTTTGCCTCTTCCGTCTTCACAGAGTATCTCTCCATCTCACTCTCGGTTCCAACATCTCTTGTACACCAGTAGATTATATTTAAATGCAACCTTAGGTACTCGTCCATTCTCTATACTTATTAGATAAATTTCGATATTACGCAGTATTTCAATTATCGGTAAAACTACAAAACTCTGGATTACTCTAATCTTTCTTCAATCATACAATAAACACTAAACATTCGAAACGTACGGATCTGGGTTACGATTCCTTTTAGTCTGACGCCGTGGCGGATTTTCACAATTGTTTTCAAAATTTTGATCGCTTTTTTGGGGCCCTGAGTCCAAAAATCTGAAATTTCTAAAACCTAACCATACATTCAGATGTTAGTTACAATTCTATTTAATTTGATATCCTCACATGGATTTTTTGCGATTTTATGAAAATTTTCTCCCACATTTTGAGCCCTGGAGTAAAGAAAAATTTTAAAAAGCGAACATTACATTCGAATTATGGTTACAGGCTGTAAAATGAACGGTGGCGGTTGGGACCGGTCAGACTGCCTGAGATCCCCTCACTGACGCACGCACACTCACAGCCGGCCCGCGCGCCGAAGGTATGATTCACAAAGTGTGCCGTCCACTACATAATTACAACTTTTTAAATTTGATTTTAATGCCAAACGAAATTAGCATTTTTGTAACCTCCACGAAATTTTAAGAAAATATCGGTATGGAGAACCATACATGACTTCCATATTCTAAGATTTATATTTAAAATCATTTTCAGCCAAACAGCCAGGCTGTGTCTTACCTGCCTTTTTATTGCTGTATTAAATGAAAAATATTATATTACATTAAAATGAAAAAATTATAATTTTATTGCCTGGCAACAAAATTATTTTATTTTTAACAATTACCATTGTTTCAAAAAGTTTAAATAAATTTTCAAGTACTTTACTCTTGTTAAAACGTAAAAGGTTGCTGGTAAACTACCCCTTCCCCTTAACCGATCTTCACCAAAATCGAAAGTCATTGAGACCTCTACAATTCAGGGACGTATGCAAAAAATTATTTGATTCTGTTTGAATTTGCGGCTGTTATCGTTTGCCATAGAAAATACGCTTGATAAAAAAACGTTGCAGGTAAACTACCCCTTCCCCTTAACCGATCTTCACCAAAAACAATAGGTCTTGAGTACTCTACAAATCAGGGCTGTATGCAAAACATTATTTGATTCTGTTTGAATTTGCGGCTGTTATCGTTTGCCATAGAAAATACCCTTGTTAAAAAAACGTTGCAGGTAAACTACCCCTTTCCCTCAACCGATCTTCACCAAAAACAAAAGGTCGTGAGAACTCTACAATTTAGGGCTGTATGCAAATAATCTTTTGATTCTGTTTGAATTTGCGGCTGTTATCGTTTGCCATAGGAAATACCCTTGTTAAAACATAAAACGTTACAGGTAAACTACCCCTTTCCCTTAACCGATCTTCACCAAAATCAAAATATCTTGAGAACTCTACAATTCAGGGCTGTATGCGAAACATTATTTGATTCTGTTTGAATTTGCGGCTGTTATCGTTTGCCAAACAAACAAAATTACCCTTGCTAAAAAAAAACCGTTGCAGGTAAACTACCCCTTTCCCTCAACCGATCTTCACCAAAAACAATAGGTCGCGAGTACTCTGCAAATCAGGGCTGCATGCAAAAAATTATTTGATTCTGTTTGAATTTGCGGCAGTTATCGTTTGCCATAGAAAAAAATCTACAGACAGACAGACAGACACACAGACACTTTTCGGAAAACGACTTTTTTTCATGTTTTGAGTGTAGTACAATCAGAATCTGCAATAATCTCGAACACGATTTTTTTTGCCATCACCATACTTCCATTCCTTAAGGAATATGGAAGTAAGAACACGATTTTTTTTGCCATCACCATACTTCCATTCCTTAAGGAATATGGAAGTAAAATGAGTCTAAACACGACATAATTGCGACAAATCTCTGTTTTCAACACTATAAAATCTGGTCAAGCGACTAATGTTGATATGGAAAAATAAAAAAAATTAAATATTGTCACACTCAAATTCAAATTTTATTCTTCCGTATTCATACAATAATATACATGGTAATCGTCAGTAAAATATAAATAACTAAGTATGTACACAAATTAGACATACATACTATTATAAGTCTACATAAGTAACAATAAATCCTACTTCATACAGCCGAAATTGTAAGTGTTACCAATAGTCTTAATCTTAGTAATAATAGCGTTAACCTTTCCTTGTATGACATTTAATCGTCAATGCAAACAAACCTGTTTTAATTTTTAAAATGATTTTGAGAATATATTACAGAATGGGACTACCCTACAATTATAATTGGTGATTTTAATATTTGTATAATAAATAAGAATAAGCATAACTCATTAAGCGTACAATTAAGTAAAAAAATGTGACCACAAACATGCAAACTTAAGAAGACGACATGTGATTTATTACAACAGTAATTCATAACAGGATAATCACCTTATTATGACCGTAAAGGACAGTGATTGCTTGTGGATAGTTGTTTGGTATCATTTTTCTTAGAATTTTGAGCAGAATTCAAAAACAATAACGGTTTTGCAATTTTTTAGCATAGTAAAAAAATGCTTTTGCGCTTAGAAATGTCCGGTATGTGAGTCACGGTGGCCACCAAGGGCCAGGTATAATCCGCTGCGTGTGTGTTAGTGAGGGTGACAGTCGGTCTGGCGTCTCCCAACCGCCACCGTCCATTTTACAGACTGTAAAATTGCCTTTAACTTGTTACCTTCCACGGGCTTCTGAAATTTTGTCACATTCTTTGCTACCTTGGGGGGGGGGGGGTCAGTCTAAAAAACAATCGGTTTCTGTAGGGTAAAAGTGTAGACGCGCATACAGAATTTATTAAAATCGGTAGATGCGTTCAAAAGTTATCGTGTACCATACCCCAAACAGACAGACAGACAAATGCCGAGTTTAAAAACTGAGAACTTTAAAAGTTTAGTGCTTCTCGAGGTTTTGTCGTAGGTCTCAGGTAGGAAAGCACACAGTTTCACTTACGTATATTATGATAAAATTCGGGAGAAACGAAAACAACTGTGTTAAATATGGGGTAGGGGTAGCTAAATACACGCCTCTCTTGCCACGGTGGGAAACTTCGCTAGTGTACGCGTATTAAAATATTCAAAATGACGTGCAAATTTTAAATTCGATCCGTACGATGTGCGGACTGCATTCCCTTTGCGCTGGAATAAAGTTGTCGATACAAAATTATTTAACATTTTTCAGTAGGTGCTGAGTATGGCCGGCCGCACACTCTGGAGCAACATTTTGTTACGCGACAGAACCATTTTGGTGCATTGTGTCGCGAAGCGTCGCAGATGATTCTACTGCCATAAGGGTCTATAAACCGCCACACACTGGCTGCGACATTGCCTAGAGGCGTCGCGAGGTCCCTCGCGACCAAATACGAAGCTCCTTCGAGGAGTTTAAATTACACTTACTTAATCCTACCTGGAAAGTGAGTGGATTGTCTTTTTGTTCTGATTGTCGCATATTGTTGTGTATTTCTTCTTCCTCCTCTTAGTATTATTAATTCCTATTGTGTATAAAATTGAAACAAGTGTAGGTGTAGTTGAAACTGAAATAGCTGCAAAATAATGCTTGTCACGAACCCACGAACCACACACTTTTACCGCTCAAAAATAGCTGACAAGAAATTGTTTTGTCTCGTGCCTCTCTCCACCGAAGCGACGCTTTGCAACACGATGCGTCAAAACGGTTCTGTCGCGAAACAAAATGTCGCTCCAGTGTGCGGCCGGCCTATCACTGTACACAGATGAACAAAAGACACATCTGTGGTAGCGGTGGTCAATCCTTGGAGGAATCAAACATTACTTCAACTAATGTGCTTATGACACGGAACGAGCCGCTGTACCAGTCGAAACGCTTAAATTAAGAACAAAGAAAACAAGATTTCCGAAGCTGTAATTTTTAAATTGTTTATTTAATACTTTTTCTAGAACCAGAGTTCATAAATAATAGGCCTATTAATTTATTTCTGTTTAAATTATGATTGTTTTTCAGACAAGTCGTTTTTGTCTGCAAAGGATCGTAATAATAGAGACACGAGTAAAGCGCTTTGTCTATTCATTATGCACTTAATTAATAAGCAGGGAAATGGGTGTAAAAATTGGGTCAACTGCCGATGTAAACCGCGCCGCCTCTTACCTGCCTCCATGATTCCGAGCCCTTCTCACTGTCGCGACGAGCATTTTAAAGAAATAAATTCATTAATGGCGTTTGACGTGCCGAAAATTAAAGCTCGTCCTCCCGTCCCCCTTTGTGTGAAGATTACACTGTAACTTATTTTTTCTCTGTTAGCGCAGCGTACTCGAAAATTATCCCGTACACAAGAATAAGAAGAAGAAAAAGAAGAAGCAGATCAAAAACAAAAATCCCTTTTTATTAATTCTCTCTGTTTTTAAGTCTGTTAATTAGAAGAATCTTTACGGCTCTAGAGTGAGAGAGGATAAAAACTGGTTAATTAGTTAAAGATTTCCTTACCTTCAGAGTTGAGTTATTGAACGCTTTGTAAACGCAAGAAGAAGAAGAAAAAGAAGTGAACGTTTCTTTTTGAAACATCAATCCGAGCTTATTATAAAAAATTTGTTGTTGTTGTTCGGTATTTCCTTGGCAGAGGGTGAAAAACATGTGAGCGCTCTGATACAGCTCCGAAACGGAGAGATTAACCAACAGATATAACACAGTGTAATAAATGACACAGATCCGTCCACCCTTGTGATATAAGCTACGTTTTATCCGAATGAAACTAATATTTAACCGCGGCTACGCCTCCCGCCCACGGGTTGCGACGTGGAAGTGCTTCAAAAGTTTTCAGAAACTTTTCCTTGTGTGTAAATTATAAAAACGGAAAACTTTTTTATTTCTTATATTTGTCTTCTGTTGGTTAAGTTTTGGCATTACTTATCATCATTCATAGAAACTTTTCAAATTAGTTATCGCTAACAAACTAACCCTACTCAAAACTGACTTTACTGTTAATATGTAAACACAGATGCTAGTAATATCTCGTTCATTTCCGCATGGGGTTGGAGAAAGTTAATTGTTATTTTGGCACTTGCACTATGAAGTTGAAATCTTACTTAACACAATTTTATGATTAGTTAAATGACTAATTGCCTTTATGCATTTTAATTACATTGGGGAAACTGATTAAACTAGTTGGCTGAACTGATTTACAACGTCTTCTAAGATCTCTCAGTTATATTCTCGATGCTTTTGGATTATTTGCTGAATACGTGATACGACAAATATAGTGACTTTTCGGACACCGTTTTCTTCTTCTCCCTGAAGAGTTTCTGGAGTGACCTGTATTCTCACTGTTAATCTCTTAGTATATAATTTTTAACCAGGTACTCTTCTTCTTCATTTTGTATAGAGACGTTACCTTCGCCACTGACCGCTCTTTTGGGATGCTCCTCCGTTGTCTCCAACACGTATTGATTAAATGCAATGCTAATACTCCCCCCCCCGTATTTCATATCGTTCACCACTATGCCCCCGTATTTCGAGATGCAGAAATCACCTAAATTTAACCAATTAAATGCAGCTGTTGGTTACATTACAATAGTCCCCTACACAAATAAACAATTAAACACTGTCACTAATACAGTATCTTATAACGCACTCTCTAACAGCTTCCCCACCTGCCCCGTGTTGTCTTATATAAGCAGGTAAGCTCACTGGCAACGGGGGACGGCCAACGCCGGGAATTCGCAAGCTCGGCAACTGTTACTAGAAATTTTCGGTGAATGGTTTGCGAGGATCGGTCAAAAAGTATAACACAAATTTTAAATTATTTGTGTCGATGTTTCGACGATATTTATTGTCATCATCAGGACAATAAGTTTTCTGTGTATGAATACAAAAGAAAATGTCAAACACAACAGATCAATTATTTGGGTGAACGTGATTGTGTATGTGAGTGTGTGCGTGCGCGCGTATGTGTGTATCCATGTATATGTGAAGGAGTTGAAACAGTTTGTTTTACATTATCAAAATAATTGCATTATTAAATATTCTGTAATAACAAAATGCCGTCCGAGAATGACAGGTAGCAGTTCAGCAGTTAAAAACACGACAACGTTGCAAAAAAAAAAGAGAACGACGTGATTGGCCAAATACTGACCAACCAGCACCTTACAAAATGTATAAATAGAAGTGCCTCAACTTGACAGAAGAGCTTTTGTTGGTATTCGTTCGCGGGTGTTTTTGTTCCCGCCGCTCTGAAGATGTCCGTCACTGGAGCCGACGAAACGTCAGAAAGCGCGTATAGACCATAGCCTAACAGCCCGGAAGAAAACTGCTACAGTTATGTCAACTTGCCTGCCCACCGTAACGCTCAGTAATGGAACAACGTTAAAAAAAACATTGCAATTATAAAATATCGGTATGGAGAACCATACATGACTTCCATATTCTAAGATTTATATTTAAAATCATTTTCGAAATGAAATATTACCATAGAAACTACTTCTTTCTACTTACTGCTTCAGCCTTAACCACAGTACTGTGGTCACTAACGTATACCACCTCACGTTATCGCACTCGATTTTCACTGATGATGGAAGTCGATGGCGTTGCCGAAATGTCTGGTTTTGTAGAAAACATTGGACTACGGCCAAATATCCCGGGAAGGAATTTTAACAAAAACTACTTCTTTGTTGCCGATAACGTTGTACACATATATATCAGTGGCGAAGTTACATGGAGGCAATTGAGGCAATGCCTACCCTAACAAATTCTGTAGAATAAAAATTATAAATACGTATGAACTACATAACGTAAAGATTATACATTGTTACTGTGACTGTCAAATTTATTAAACCGAAACGTGCTTTATTGAGCGACCGCTAGATGGTGACAGGTGAGATTCGGCATAGTTCGTTTAAAGCGAATGAGGCAACCTGAACTTGCCTCAGCGTTTTTTGTATACATCGTATGTAAGCAATGTAGTGGTGTGATAGGGAAGTGTAGGGAGGGGGGATTGTCCCGCGCTGTACACATAGAGCGTTGAGGCATGCCTCACTTCTGTGGTCCAAACAGTTAAGTTAAAGCGCCTGTGTTTGTTGTTTCTAAGTGTTTATTTTATGCGGTTATTAAAAGTGTCACTGTTATTCCGCTGAACTAACAGATGATCAAGATTGTTATTTGAATTATTTGTAACATTAAACATATATATAGAAACTAACCAAGTTTTAAAATGTGAAGTTTAATCAGTTGTATTATCGTGTATGACTAATACAAGGATTGTTCAATAGACACACGTATAGAGCTGTAAAGCAATTTTTATTCAACGATTTTAAAAGAAGTCTCCAATAACATTAAGACATGAGTTCCACTGTTGCGCTAACCTGTAGATTCCCTGCTAGTAAAATTCTTACGGCTGTTTGTGGAACCATTCGGTTACAGCAAACTCTACCTCAGCGTCCGATTTGACCACCGTCCTTTTAGTGATTCCTTAAAAAAAATTTAAGATAAGATTTTGCCTACCCATTCATAACTACTAGCTTCGCCAGTAAGCAAATTGATGTCCATTTTTTCGGCTTGCACGCGTTATGTTGGTGTGGGTTTCGGCACTTTCCATTTAAAAAGCGTGCAAAACGTAAGAAAATAAACATGAGTGAGGCCAGAAATAACGTGAATTGTGTGTTTGTGTTTTACCTGCCTTTTTATTGCCGTATTAAATGAAAAATATTATATTACATTAAAATTAAAAAATTTTATTTTATTGCCTGGCAACAAAATTATTTTATTTTTAACAATTACCATTGTTTCAAAAGTTTAAATAAATTTGCAAGTACTTTACTCTTGTTAAAACGTAAAAGGTTGCTGGTAAACTACCCCTTCCCCTTAACCGATCTTCACCAAAATCGAACGTCCTTGAGACCTCTACAATTCAGGGATGTATGCAAAAAATTATTTGATTCTGTTCGAATTTGCGGCTGTTATCGTTTGCCATAGAAAATACGCTTGATAAAAAAACGGTGCAGGTAAACTACCCCTTCCCTTAACCGATCTTCACCAAAAACAATAGGTCTTGAGTACTCTACAAATCAGGGCTGTATGCAAAACATTATTTGATTCTGTTTGAATTTGCGGCTGTTATCGTTTGCCATAGAAAATACCCTTGTTAAAAAAACGTTGTAGGTAAACTACCCCTTTCCCTTAACCGATCTTCACCAAAAACAATAGGTCTTGAGAACTCTACAATTTAGGGCTGTATTGCAAATAATCTTTTGATTCTGTTTGAATTTGCGGCTGTTATCGTTTGCCATAGGAAATACCCTTGTTAAAACATAAAACGTTACAAGTAAACTACCCCTTTCCCTTAACCGATCTTCACCAAAAACAAAAGGTCTTGAGAACTCTACAATTCAGGGCTGTATACGAAACATTATTTGATTCTGTTTGAATTGCGGCTGTTATCGTTTGCCAAAAAAAAAAATTTCCTTGATAAAAAAAAACCGTTGCTGGTAAACTACCCCTTTCCCTCAACCGATCTTCACAAAAACAATAGGTCGCGAGTCCTCTACAAATCAGGGCTGTATGCAAAAATTATTTGATTCTGTTTGAATTTGCGGCAGTTATCGTTTGCCATAGAAAAAAAATCTACAGACACACAGACACACAGACACAGGACACAGACACTTTCGGAAAACGACTTTTTTTCATGTTTTGAGTGTAGTAGAATCAGAATCTGCAATAATCTCGAACACGATTTATTTTGCATCACCATACTTCCATTCCTTAAGGAAATATGGAAGTAAAACCAGATGTTGACTTGTAATGTAAAATATAAATATTAATCTTTATTGTAAACTCGGATCTGATAATAATCAGGAAAAACAGAAGTAGGCCTAATAGGCACTACGGATTTAGATTCAGCGTAAACCGCTCAGTGTTCTTACGTATCAGCGAAGTAAAATTGAGTTAAATTTAAATAGATAGGCCTACGTTTATTTAGTTGGATTTAATATCATAATCTCGCTTAAGACACCGCTGAAATACTGCATTGATATTTGCGTCCCGGTAATAGGAAAAACCCGGCCAATGAGAAACGGTGGAACACGTTCTGTTTCGGATTATATGAATTGGACTGTAATAACATAACGTCGGTGGGCAGAATTCCCGTCGAACACGTGCAAATTTGTACGGGTAACTTGACATACGAGCGCGCGCGCAGCGCGGTTGCCCCATTTAGCGTACCGTACGTGTTGACGGTGGCCGAGTGTATTATATCAAACTGGTACGCTAATAACATCAGCTGGGACGTCGCGCGTTATTGTTAATCGTGTTAAACACACGGACGTTAGCGTCGCGACGGCGACCGACGACGTCAACACGTCACCGTGCCTAGCTAACTAGCTAACAACTATAACAACATGTAAGTGTATGTGTGTGTTTGTGTCGTGTTATACGAACATCACCGTCATGTTTTACTGCGTCTTTTGTATAGGATTGTATAGATTTAGTTCAGGAGTATTAAGCCTTAGGAAAGACCCGTGGCGTTTTGCGTAAGAGTCGGTCGTGGTTACACTTCAAAAGTTGATTTTCGTTTGCCTTTGAACTATTTCGAAATCCACAAGCCGAGCGTTATCAGTTCCTTTGCAGTGAATCTGAAGAAAGATGAACAAGAAAGACAAATGAAGTTTTTTTTTTAATTGTCTAGCCATAAAATTAAAAAAAAAACTTTTAAGGGCTGAAGTAGACACTTCGAAATTGGGCTTTGCTAGACTAACCTAGGTATCCCACATTCTATTCGCATGTAGCACCAGAAAACTTAAGTTTTCATCCCCTGAGTTAACAGTGCATTTTCAGCCATAGGCCGACTCTGATACATGTACATTAACCAAAAATGAATAAGAAACACTAACAAGGTTTGAATGAAAGATTGCAAGACGTGTTTGTGGGCCGGTAAGGAGATGATGTTTGAGAATAAGAAATAACCAGGAATTAGATGAGTTATTGAAGCATGAAGACATTGTACGATTCGTAAAACCTCATCGAATACAATGATTAGGTCACTCTTAGCGAGTCGGATGGATGATCAGCGTATGCCAAACAAAATCCTGAGAGTCTTTAATAGCAGAAGAGCGGCCGACCTAGGATAAGATGTATTGGTTTGGATGATGCGCTGGAAGATATAAGAAGTATGTATGTGAGGGCAATGGCGAGGAGACTTTTGAGAAGATTGGTGTTGGATGGCTGACGTTGGGCTGTAGTGCTAAGAAGAAGAAGAAGAAGAAGCTAGAAGAAGAAGAGAAGAAGAAGAAGAAGAAGAGAAGAAGAAGAAGAAGCAAGAAGAAGAGAAGAAGAAGAAGAAGAAGAAGAAGAAGAAGAAGAAGAAGAAGAAGAAGAAGAAGAAGAAGAAGAAGAAGAAGAAGAAGAAGAAGAAGAAGAAGAAGAAGAAGAAGAAGAAGAAGAAGAAGAAGAAGAAGAAGAAGAAGAAGAAAGAAGAAGAAGAGAAGAAGCAGAAGAAGAAGAAGAAGAAGAAGAAGAAGAAGAAGAAGAAGAAGAAGAAGAAGAAGAGAAGAAGAAGAAGAAGAAGAAGAAGAGAAGAAGAAGAAGAAGAAGAAGAAGAAGAAGAAGAAGAAGAAGAAGAAGAAGAAGAAGAAGAAGAAGAAGAAGGAAGAAGAAGAAGAAGAAGAGAAGAAGAGAAGAAGAAGAAGAAGAGAAGAAGAAGAAGAAAGAAGAAGAAGAAGAAGAAGAAGAAGAAGAAGAAGAAGAAGAAGAAGAAGAAGAAGAAGAAGAAGAAGAAGAAGAAGAAGAAGAAGAAGAAGAAGAAGAAGAAGAGAAGAAGAAGAAGAAGAAGAAGAAGACCGACCCAGCTGCGAAATTATTACTTGAGACAACATTCGGAGGCAATAACGGATGGACGGTACGTAATGTAGGCCACACAGGTTTCCTTGATTACTGGATTTCGATTTTCCTTAAAACGTTCTCGATTGTCGTTAGCTGTCACATACCGCAGTAAAGTTACAGAAATTTGAATTGTGGAAGTTATTGTAGACTTTTTAAAGTAGCCTACAGTGTTATCGGTTTTTTAATTTTTTGGCTGTACCCTATCTAGTCAATCGACATTTTCCCTAACAGACATCGTAAATGTGATGTCGAAGTGCAGAACCAATATCTCTGACGTTCCCCTTTCCGCTTGTTTACCGATTTCTTTGTAGGCCTATGTCATGTTCTTTGAGAAAACCTGCATCTGAGCCTAGTAAAAATGTGATACTTTCTCTACAAGAGTTCGTAGATTGATATTTTTATCGTATTTTTTTCTTGTCCACAGAAATATAATTTCATATTTCAGCGCTAATAGGGAGTATTATGCAGCTAGGGAGAATTATTCAGCTAGTTTGTATACTAGCGCTTCTAGAATTGACCTTTGCTGGTCGTCTTCTATAGCTTGAATTGTTTTGTCCGTAAAATTGAATGTGATCCTATTTTGTGTAATCCTTTTCTTCCGATTTCACAACTCATGTACTGTTTCTCCATTCTCTCTTCTCGCCACAAAAGTAACCAGCTTCTCGTCCTTTTCCATTCCAGTTATCCTTTACGTTGTCCAACCATTTGTCCTTGGTCTTTCTCCGATTCGTCTCCCCGTTAGTCAACAGTGTGCTACTGTATTAGTTCTTCTCCTGTCTTGCAACGTTCTTCTTCCTAATTTAAATAAACCTCTGGACAACAGTCCGTAAAGGACCAAGGCGTACCGCACGGCTTATTGTTTTTTGTGGACGGTTGCTTGGGTAGTACAGCGCGTCGTTAGCCGCTAGTTGCGGTATTCACAGCCAGTTGTTTCCTAGTTTACCCGTCCCAATATAATTTTCGACTTTTCGCGATTCATGTTGTGGCAGCTGCTCGCAACGTTCAAACCAGATCGTAACACATTGGTATCTTTCAGTATCCGTTATAATAATTTCGAAAGCTGCGTGATTTGTAACTGGCAACAACTGCATTAATATTTGTCGTTGTACGGGCGGCAGTGTGTAGGCCTACTGCTTATTGCTGGCGACCGTTTTGACAGGCTGTCAGTCAGTCACTCAGACTTGTGTGTGTGTTAAATATCAGCAAGTAAAATGTTCCCTCACCCCCTACGACCCGACAGCCATTTTATACTTTTTCGTTTCGCACGCTTTGTATTAGCATTTTCACTTGTGTACTTAAAAACCAGTTAACAGCGTTAGATTTAGTAATCGGGGATGGTGGTGGGTTCATATATACGACCTATGAAATTTGTTTCCTCGGCATGTTACGAGTTTTTCTCGTTTTCCGACTTTTCGTCTATAAATGTTTCATCGAAGAAACTCCGCCTCATTTTTATTAGCTACTTACAAGTAACACTCACTACTTAATATGGCGACATACATAATTTAAGAGTCTTTGAAAGAAGAATTCTAAGAAAAATCTTTGGACCAGTAAAGGAAGGCGAGAATGGCGCATACGAAACAACTGGAGAATTGATAGATGGCGAGGACATAGTGAGGTTCATCAAGTCTATGATGATCAGCTGTTTGGGACATGTGATGCGCATGGAGGACGACAGAATGCCCAAAGCAGTTCTTAGAGGAACAGTGGATGGGCAAAGAAGAAAGGAAGACCTAGAAGAAGGTGGCTACAGGACGTAGAAGATGACCTTATGAGGGTGGATATCGGGGATTGGAGGCGAAGGCTGGAGGATCGAGGTGTTTGGAGGCGGCTAGTCGGGGAGGCCAAGGCCCATCGTGGGCTGTTAGTAACTTACAAGTAAACTGTATCTAAGAAAACATTCTAGGAAGCGTTCCGTCTTACGACTATGAAATTTACAGTAAAATAAATCTGTGTATTGTAAAATAAAGCCTTTAAGCCCCGGGTATTGTGGAACGTGGTCTTACTGCAGCGACATAGGAATCAGGATAAAATATCTAAAATTATGTTTACAGAATTATTCACGCTTATATTCGAGATTTTAAATGTAAGAAGAAGTTGAAAAGCAAAGACGGCTGGGATGAACCAATCAGGTGTTGAACAGGAACATAGGGCGGCAGGCTGCAGCAGGAGAAGCTTATTTACAACGATCGCGAAGCGGTTATGGCCCAGCTTGTAAGTCAGTAAATAACCTATTACTACCCGCTTGATCCCCTTTCTTAATATTTCTGCCGGTTCATCTAATATCATTTTCGTCTTCTGTTTCATAACATAGTTCCTCCTTTTCGTTTTATACTAAATTACGACGATAACCTGACAAATTTTACGTGCACCGGCAGTTTATAACTTAATAAAAGATAAAAGTGGAGAAAATCTGAGAGTAGAGAAAGTAATGAAAATCTATAAATACCCGTATGATATGCAGTGTAAATACGAGAAAAGAAATCTGTTACACGTTGATGTTACTTCTTTGGCGGATCGCCCTATACTTTATATTGTTACGACGGTCTACTCGATCGTCGTAGGTACAGTGGAAACAAAATAAGTACAAGACACCAATCAAGTCACTAATCACACCTTTAATTGTTACAGTAAAACAGATCGTAATTAACAACACAGTCTCTACAACAAATCAAATGAAAATTGTTCACACGCAATAAAATGTCCACAAATATTAAAACTCAATTGTATTACAATTATACCGTCCGATTATAAAACGCAACACTTCAATAATAACTACTTGAACGTACACAGTAATAACTCGAACCGCTCTGGAAATATATCGCACTAATACTCTCGAACCGCACTATCCAATATCTCACATTGAACTGAAAACTAAGGCCGCTACCCCATGTATTTATAGTCACGCTCACACACCAGAAGCTTCCACACTGCGTCTTATCTCTCGTGAACTACGGCCTTGACACAGGCCGAGCGCCCGAGCGAAGCCCAGCACAGTCGAGAAGATTCTCGCAAAATGCGTATAGTAGCACGTACGCCACACGCGTTACATCGAGATCCTTCTGGCACGCGTAGATTGTTCTGTGCTGTCGTAGCAATATGGTACAGTGGAAAACAAAATACAAGACACCAATGAAGTCACTAATAACCAGCTTTAACTATCACAATTAATAATTCATAATGAACTCGTGCAAAAATTCCAGTTAGATTTTTCCACACGCAATAATAATGTTAATAACAGAGTTGCACACTGTTTATGACACAATAACATTTCACACAATACTTCGACAAACACTCCATCCGCGCTAAGGAAATCGCTTATGTAACTGACTTGACAACGCCAGACGCTCTTGCTTTTATAGGTCGCGCAGAGGTTCAGTATAGCTTTCCCTCCTTACTGCACTCCTTAATGCGTATCTCAAGTGTTCTTGAACACAATACAACCTACTTGTGCGCGGGCTTGACTGAGGCAACATCTACCACACTAGGCGGGAAGACGGGGCGAGGACTCTCTCAGCCATTCTATGTGGTTCCATTCGTAACAATATAGTGTAACATATGTCGTTTATATCAACCTATGTGGAGCACAGTATATGTGCAAAATTACCGTTATTAATTTGAAACGTCAAGAAAACGAACTATATGGAGTAAAAGTACAAAATTTTATTTTTCTGTACGATCAGGAACATTACCGAAATAAACCTTGTTCAATTAATTAAACCGTTGATAAGAGTCACTTGATTGTATAATTCGTTTTTTGTTCACTGCCGTGTGATGCTGTTCGTTTGCACAGTGTAAACAGCAGTTTAAGACATTATCTCGCCAGTTTATCACGTTAACGATGTGCTGATAAGATACTAGGCCTACTGGTAATACCAGCGCCAGCGTATGTTTGTTACCCCCGATGATGGTGGGGGCGGTTTATACTTTCAGTTAATCACATGAATGGCCTGATTCGGGTTAAGCTTTGTTTGAGAGTATCTCTGCTGTGTGCTCGCTTCGTACAGTTGTTTGCTACTTTTGGAAAAACAGCCTTGTATGGGCGGCTGAATGAAGACAACTCTTACAGGCTTGTACACGTGAAAGTAAACAATTATTGTATTAAACTCTCATATTACAACAAATATTTAGCTAAATAGTGATCACAGTGAGCATAGTAGTACTTAAGCTTAGTAAACGCTAATCGATCCATTTTTTTCTTGATTTTGCCTTAACGAAATCTATATCTATATATGCCAAACACCACTGACTGACTCACTGATCACGATATCTCTGAAACCACTGAATGGATATCAATGAAACTTTGAACATAGTTTCATCGTAGGTCTTAGGTGCTTACTAAGAAACGGTTTTAAAAACATTCACTCCTAAGGGGCAAAAAACCAAATACTGAAATTTATCGCGGGAACTGCATTCTTGGTAAATGAAGTGGTTTACTGGAAACCCCGAATACATTTAGTCCTGAGTTTTTAATCATTGTTTTAAATTGAAAAAAACTTCTTTGTTTGCAGGTTCTTATAGTCGAGAAAATTTCGAAGTTCAATTAATTAATAAATGTATGTCCTTTTTTTCTCGGAAACGGCTCTAACGATTTTCTCGAAATAAATAATAAATAGCTGTTGCTATGAATGTAAATAAACAAACTAAGAGTTGAGAATTTGTACAATCTATCTAATCCTATACTATTAAGCGAGCAATAATTGTATTGAACGATTTTCTCGAAAGTTGGTACTTAAGGATATTTTGATACCAGAAATCGATTGGACTCGGTCACATGTTCCGCAAAATTCGTTTAACCCTTTAATGGGCTATGGGAAGTATACTTCTCAGTGTATTTTTTAGTGTATTTTTTTCTACAGGCAGTTATATTCATACCAAGGTGAGTGTTAATATTTTTACTCGTTAATTATGCAATTAACATTGCATAAATATGCAATTATTCGGTTATTCTTTTTCTTAAGGTACAATGGAACACATATCCATCGATGGTGTAGTGGTGCCTCATCGAATAGTTCCCATGACAGGTGATGGATCATGTTTCTTTTACTCATTATCATGCCTCATGTACGATACTGACTCACAAGCTAATGATTTGCGGGCCACTGTCGTGCAACACATTTCCAACAACTGGCGACGGTTCAAGCCCTTTACTATGATCCCGTGTGGGACCATAAATTACAGAACTAAGACACAATACCAATCTCATATGTCTCTTCGCACCACATACGCTACTTGCAGTGAAATCATGGCTGCTGGTGAACTTTACCCATATGATATTCAAGTATATCGAGATGGCGCGTTGATCATGAGATTTGGGGGGCCCGACGAAGGGAAGCCAGTTATAAGAATGAAGTGTTCAGGCCCCATGATGTCGGCACACTTTGAGCCAATCATTCCAGTAGATGAAATGCCAACACCTTATGACCAACAATCGTCCCTAATGCAGACGCCGCCTACATTACTTCCGGTAGACGTACTGTTACCAACAACTGCTTCTCACACCCCTCCTCCAGTGCCTGACGAAGTAACAGAACCAGAAACCCAGGACCACTCTCATGAAAGTGAAATAGCTCCTCCCTGCGACGAGGAAGGAAATGTCGTGCTAGGTTCAGTGACTCCAGCAAAAGAGAAAGGCACAGAGAAGCTGTCAAAAAGTATTCAGAGAATAATCCTGAAGTAAATAGAAAGGCAGTTAAAAAGTACAACGAAAAAATCCTGAAGTTCATATCACAGCAGTTAAAAACTATAATAAAAGAAATCCTGAAGTACACCGAGCATCTGTTTCCAAATACACAGATAAACATCCACAAGTAAACAGAGAAGTGGTGAGAAAATACAATGAAAAGAGGTCACTTATTCCCTGGAAGATAAAATCTTTGTCGGGCTTTAAATATGACTGTAATACTGACTACAACAATGACAAGATTTTATCTATTGGTGATTTTATACAGTGTAAATGGTGTAATGCTAAAAAGTGGAAAGAGGAAAGTCCTGGGTTATGTTGTAGCAACGGAAAAGTCCACCTTCCTGTCATTAAAGAACTACCAGAACCTCTCCACAGCCTTCTCACAAGTGAACATCCAGAGTCTGAACACTTTTTGGTAAACATAAGAAAATATAATGGTTGTTTCCAAATGACATCAAAGAAATAAAAGAAGGGAACTTCACGCCAACTTTTAAAGTACAAGGTCAAGTCTACCACAGGATAGGGAGTTTGTTGTCTTCACCTCCAAACAAACCCTCATTTTTACAAATATATTTCCTTGGAGACGACGAAAAGGAGACAAACACTAGATGTAACAATTTTCCAAACGTAAAGCCTTGGTTAGTTGCCAAACTTCAAAAAGTGCTTCACAATCACAATTCTTACATAAACGATTTCAAAACAGCATTGGAAAGTGTTCCAGAAGGCCAGGAGTTCAAAGTAGTAATCCATGCAGACGGAAAGCCCGTAGATGGACATAGAGGTAGTTCAATGCACCCACAACATGCGAGGTGGCTTTAATGATCGTAGGCCAGGAGTTTGCAAAGAGGGACATGATTCTCCACAGCAGAGACTCTAAGTTACAGCGCATAAGTGAAACTCATCGATCTTATGACACTTTGCAGTATACACTTATGTTCTGTCGTGGGGAAGATGGTTACTCCATTGCCATTCCACAGTGCGACCCAAACACTAAAGCCCCTCTAAAAAAAACTGTTTCAGCTTCAGAATTTTACTCATTCCGCATAATGGAGAGAGATGGCCAGCAAAATTATTTGTTACTTTATCGCAGTCTCCTGAATCAATTTTTGGTTGACATGTACGCCAAAATTGAGACAGAAAGACTCAACTTCGTAAGGAACAATCAGAGTAAGCTGCGGACCGAAAACTATGTGCATCTGCGGGACTCCATGTGCAAAAATGATGGGCAAGCCAATAATATAGGCAAAATGGTTGTTTTACCTTCCAGCTTTACAGGTGGACCCCGTTACATGCACGAGCGGACTAAGGACGCCATGACATATGTACGCAAGTACGGCCGTCCTGATCTGTTCATCACATTTACATGTAACCCTAAATGGACCGAAATACAAGAAGCATTAAGTGCACGACAAAGGCCTCAAGACAGACACGATATTATTGCCAGAATATTTCACCTCAAAGTAAAGAAAATGATGCATGTCTTGACAAAAGGCAATGTTTTCGGTCCAACCTGGTGTTACATGTTAACTGTGGAATGGCAAAAAAGAGGTTTACAGCACGTGCACATACTGATCTGGCTGCAGGATAGGATCATGCCCCATCAAATCGACAGTGTGATAAGTGCAGAGATCCCTGATCCTGAAGTCGATCCTGCCCTTCATGACATTGTTAAGTCCAAAATGATTCATGGCCCTTGTGGAAATGTTAACAGAAACTCGCCCTGCATGGTAAACGGCCAATGCACCAAGAGATATCCGCGGCCTTTAGCAACACAAACTCAAACTGCGGATGACGGTTACCCCCAGTATCGCCGACGGTCTCCTGGCGATGGTGGTTTCTCGGTCAACATTAAAGGAGTTGATCTTGACAACCAATGGGTGGTACCGTACAATCCTGTTCTTTCCCGCTCTTTCTTAGTCCACATAAATGTTGAACTGTGCACTCCGTCAAGTCGATAAAGTATGTTTGTAAATATGTGAACAAAGGCAGTGATCAGGCAGCGTTTAGGTTGGAGAATGAGTGGGATGAAGTTTCTAAGTACGAATCAGGTCGCTACATCAGCACTTCCGAAGCGGCTTGGCGTATTTTCTGTTTTCCTATTCATGAAAGGTTCCCACCAATAGTGCAGTTAGCAGTCCACCTTGAGAACGGCCAGAGGGCATTTTTCACTTCCGACAACCTTCTGGACAAAATCCAACATCCACCAAAAACCACATTAACAGCATTTTTCGAACTCTGCAAAACCGATTCCTTTGCCAGAGGCCTTCTTTACTGTGAGGTCCCAACATACTGTGTCTGGAAAAATAAACAGTTTTGCAGAAGAAAGCAAGGAAAAGGCGTTCCAGGACATCCAGGAGTAAAAAAAGATCATGTACTTGGGAGGGTATATACTGTACATCCTAATGTCGAGTGTTTCTATCTGCGTCTCCTGCTACACGAGATTCGAGGACCAACGTGTTTCAATGATCTTAAAAAGGTATATGGTATAGTTCAGCCTTCGTACCAGTCTGCCTGTAGAGCATTAGAGTTGTTGGAAGACGACATGCAATGGGACCTAACCCTGCAAGAAGCTTCCATTTCAGATTCGCCTCACAAGATCCGAGAGCTGTTTGCTGTAATATTGGTGTTTTGCCAAGTTACAGATCCCTTAGCACTTTGGGAAAAACACAAAGAAAGTCTATCAGAGGACATAAGAAGGCAGATTGAGATTGAAAGTCATGGTTTAGAGATTGAACTTTGCAAGGACACAGTTTATAATAATGCTTACTATGTCTTGAAAACATGATCTTTTCTATGTCAAACCAATCTCTCCAAGACTTCGGTTTATCTCCACCAACTCAAGACACAAACATTATTACAGTCAATCGCGAGTACCTGAAAGAGCTCTCCTACAATACAGTTCAGCTTTCTGATATGGTTGCTGAGAACTTTCCTAAACCTAATGCGAATCAGAAGAACGCTTACAATGAGCTCATTGCCAACATTGATGATGGACTCGGTCAGCTGTTTTTTCTCGACGCACCTGGTGGCACTAGAAAAACGTTCCTACTAAACCTACTTCTTTCCAGCGTTAGGAAAGACAGAAAGATTGCCATCTCTGTGGCTTCTTTAGGCATAGCAGCTACATTGCTGGATGGAGGTAAAACAGCTCACTCTGCCTTTAAACTGCCTCTGAATTTAAACATCTCCCAGACTCCACTCTGCAACATTTCAAAACAAAGTGACACAGCCAAGGTCTTGAAAGAGTGCAAGTTGATAGTTTGGGATGGAATGCACCATGGCTCACAAACGAGGGATAGAAGCCCTAGACAGAACTTTACAGGACATTCGTAGCAGTAAAAACCTGATGGGTGGAATAACAGTACTACTGGCCGGAGACTTTAGACAGACTTTACCTGTTGTGCCTCGGGGAACACGAGCAGATAAAGTTAAAGCCTGCCTGAAGTCGTCTTACCTCTGGCCCAAAGTTCAAGTTCGTTCCTTAAGAGTAAACATGCGGGTGCATCTTAAAGGTGATTTTAAAGCGGAAGAGTTTTCAAGCTTACTGTTACAGATTGGCGATGGAAAGTTAAAAGAGGAAGATGGAAAAGTTAACATTCCAAACAACCTATGTGAAGTTGTAAAAGACTTAAGACTTTGACAGATAAAATATACCCAGACTTAATGAATATTGTAACATAACAAAATTATCACACTAAACATTTGAATTAATGTTACATAAATAAAAGAAAAAGTTCCATAGTGAGTGAGAGGAATAAATTGTTTAAGGATTACCCTAGAAACTGTATAATTAAGTCTATAAAATGTGAATAAAAATGGAAGATAATAAAGAAAACCATTAATTAAAATAACCTACTATGAAAAAACCAGTTAAACCAGCAGTATACCCAGTAGATTGGGGAAGCAGTACAAAAAGGGAAGGACCATGAAAAAGGAAATAATCTGTCATGAAACCATTTTAATAAGGAAACTACTAATGTGATATTTGAAGAAGGGACAAAACATATCAAGATTCCCACAAAGAGACCAGAAACAGGAAGAGATATGCCAAAACAAAATGTTAGTCATATAATAAATACCATGAGACAAAATTGAAACCGATATAGGTAAACCCCAAACAAGTTACAAGATACAATACTATAAAACACAAATTGTATATTAGTTGTAAGTGTAATATGTTAAAAAATATGTCAAAAGAGACTACCATAGTGTAGAACTCACTAAAAAGACTACCAGAGTGTAGAATCCAATAAAGTGAAGTGAGATAACAAAATTAAGAAACTACAGAGTGTATAGTGAGAAACATAGTTAAAAAATCTATGAAAAAATCTTCAATGAAGTTTAAGTATTATAAAAAGACTACCATGAGTGTAGAATAATAATAATAAAACCATTGGAATGAAAGACAGTCTAAGGACTGACAACATTACCAGTAATAAGAGTTTTTAAATTAGATATAAGAAAAACTATTACATATAAAATGTTTTCTTTAATTATAGCTAAGTAAATGGTGAGAAGGACAAAAATACCAAAGGACAGTTCATAACTGAAGGTATGACTAATATTAAGATGTTTGTTATTTATTATTAATTAGATAATATTTTAGATGTAAGGTGTAAATAGATACACGATGTTTTTTTTAATCACAGTTAAAGTGTTTTCAAAAGAATCATAAATACACAAGACAGTTAGTGACTGACAGTGTTACTAGTAATAGGAGTTTTTTATTTTTTTTTAATTAAATTATGTCTAGGATAAGCTATTTTGTTATCATTTGATGATACAGTAAAAAATAATAGGAATAAGATGTTTTTGTTAAAATTAGGTGATATATGGAAAATAGTTGATAATAAGATGTTTTTGTTAAAATTAGGCATAAGATGTTCATGTTATGGTTCAATGATGTTATTAGTATAAAGAAAGTTTAGTAGATACAAGATATTCTCTTGTATTTAAAATCATGTCATTTAATTTTCCATTGTGTAAGTCAGAGAGGCAAGTAGGGCATAAAAATGTAATAATTTTATTCAAATCAGTAAACCATGTATAATTGTACAAACAGACCAGCCAAGACACCATTTTTGTAAACACAGACTGGCCTATAAACCAAAAAAATTATCTATCAAAGAATTAATCTATGTAATAGGAATAGAATTCAATACATACAATACAGAAATCGAAAATATAATTAATACAGATACAGTTAATAGCAAATAGAATGACAAAAGAAAGAAAATTAACTTCTTTTGGAAACAGTCAAAAATAGGCTTATGATAGTAATCAAATCACACAAAACAGCAAATTAATCAATATTGAAATGTTTTAATAACCAAATTATTAACAACAAAGTAATTACGGAGTTATTAGGTGTATTCCAGGGAAATATTATACCGAAAAAACAAATAAAAACCTTTAAAACACTGAATTTGTACAAAATATGGAGCATACAATCATTATGCAAAATTGTAATTTTTGGGCTTAAATGAGTTTGAAACAAACCCAGCTATATATCAAAAGATGTAAAATTAAATAATCAATATTACTGAATAGTTAGATTCATGTAAAATTAAGAAATATTTGAAATACAGTAAAAAATAAGAAAACATGTTATGTATAGTTAGATAGTGAAACAAGTCTTAGACAGATATTTTATAATTAAACAATATGAAGAGGAAAAAGACATACCACAAATTGCCTTAAAACGACGACGTTGCGTCTTTTAGTCTATTGTTAATCGCAAAGCTGAACAGTTGAAAAATGTATTAGCGGAGTATTGAAAACGAAATAATTTATATTAAAACCAAGTGTGGTTATGTGGCGTGTAACGGAGATGAACTAACAAGTGAAATAACATTATCTATCAATGTCTAACACTTCACAAGTTTCCAAAAACACAGTATAACACCATAAAACTTAACACCAGAAATCGACAGCCATTTTGAACAATTTTTGGAACGAATTCACAGAGAACCAACACACATATTTGAACACCACACTACACAAGAGATCCATCCAGAATTCGACATCGCAGACGACGAGGGGACATTCAACACGATATTTTGGACCAACACCACTTCGCAGAAAAGGGAACATCGTTTTATTTCTGTGGGAGAAGATCTTCAATTCCAACGGCATCATAGCAGTTAAAATCGAGCAGACGGCGGCCATTGCTGAATTTCTATAAAGACGATCAGCCAGTGCTTCCTGGAGAGGAGTGACGTCATTTCTTCGACTTGGTTCGAAATTTAAATAATTTCTTTCTAATTGACAATTGTAATAATAATTCTGTTCTATTTCAGATATTAACATTTAGTTTAAGAATACCTGTTAAATGTATCTTGTTCCTTGCCCTCTGACCATTTCGACTCGTTAAAAGAACCATAAATTTAAACTTGTAAAAAATATATTTGTTGATTTTTCTCACTGCCGACTGTGGCGAATATTCGCCAGTGCCTGGGACATGCGCAGTTTGACTGGCGCACAATTTTGAATGAATAAACGCAAATCATTATTCAGTTACCAGCATTGTTTTTATTTCTACCATTAATGTTATTATTATTTTCTATTAAGCAAAAACATAATTCACATTGAGAGAATAGATATAGAAGGAAATTACAAACTCAACTAATTAATTAATTATTAATTAATTAAATTAAATCATTCACTCAAACTCGATACAAGAACAAGAAAAAATATTTACACAATTTTTAAAGTTTGATGTATTTGTTATTTATCAATCAAACACACCTAGTTATAACATATTCTTATCATCAATATCTTTATATTTTGTTTATTATTACACTTGAAATTATATTACAATTTGACTAGCCTAACAGTGGGGCTAAAAGAAGGGCACAATACCTTTGTTAACATATCACAAAAGCTACACACCCAATATCTCTTTATATATTTCAATTTTATTTATTTTATTTTTATTTGTAATATTTTGATAATATTACAATATAAGTGACTCATCTTGGCTCAAATAAAGAGCTATTCTAACCCCAAGAAATGAGACAGCAGCAATCATTAACAACTTATTGTTAGAAAAACTTCCAGCCGATGTTGTAAAATATCAGTCGGTAGATTCCGTAGTAGAGGTAGAAGACGCTGTGCATTATCCGGTAGAGTTCCTCCACACGCTCAACCCTCCAGGAATACCCCCACATAACCTTTACCTAAAAGTTGGGGCTCCCATTATGCTGCTGCGGAACTTAATACCACCGAAACTTTGCAACGGTACCAGACTACAGGTAAAATCTTTACATAAAAACGTTGTTGAGGCAACTATATTCACTGGCTGTGGTTCTGGAGAAACAGTTTTCATACCTCGCATTCCTTTGATCCCGTCAGACTACCATTTTCAGTTTAAAAGACTACAATTTCCCATCAAAGTCTGTTTTGCAATGACAATCAACAAAGCTCAAGGACAGTCTTTGAAAATGGCTGGCGTAGATCTGAGGGAAGACTGTTTCTCTCATGGCCAGTTGTACGTTGCCTGTTCAAGAGTTAGCACTCCTGACAGTCTGGTTATTCTTCGGCCAGAAGGAAAAACTATAAAAACTTTGTGTACAAAGAAGTTCTTTAATGATCCGATGATTAGTTCTTCATTACAAGTTCATAAATTGAAGAAAAATCTGAAATGTTTTCATACTCAACACAACTTCATCTAACAAAAATGTTTAATGTTTATTTTAAATAAAATACATAAGAGGTTTTAATTATTTATTTATAAGAAACCTACTTTAATTGAACTTTATTAATTAAATAAGATTTTCATTACGTACAACGTGAAACTGCGTAGCGAAGCACGGGTATTTTGCTAGTCTTGTATAATTTCTTCTAAATCGAGCGATTCAGTATCTCGATTTCAATATTCAACCTTGCTAATGAAGATAATCCCTCACCTCCCATAGTTGAACTCAACATATCTTCAATGCGTTTTAATACAGAAAATGATCTTTCAGATTCGCAGTCAGCTATTGGAATCGTCAATCATTTTACAATCAATAATCCAGTTCAATACTCTGAGCGGACAAACTGTAGTATCATGGAATCATACTAGTAATAGGCCTAGTGTTATTTTTATTCGAACGACACTTGAAAAAATCTCTTCCCTGCAATTTTACTCGTTGCACAAAGTGGTTCAATTCTATTAGAATATCATTATTCAAATCGTTCGAGTAAACTTGTATAAGAGCTTTCTGTGGTGCCCCGTGTGACAGCTGAAGCCCTGGTGTCCGGTGCTGCAGCATACCCTAGCGTTATGGATAATCCGACACTGGTCAGAACAGTGGTCGACTGGATAGGTAGTCCAGTTTAAACCGTACGGCAAATGTGAAGGTAGCGTGACCAGCATTACGCTTCAGCCGTATGATATCGTCAGGTGTTCTGCAAAGTACTCATTTCCACAGGATGCGCCGACCGGGAGGATGCAAATGCAACTTGATTTTGTACGCAACCGTTTGTATCTGTCTGTCTGTTTGGGGCATGTCTCACGACAACTTTTGATCTCGTCCGGAAGTTATGAATCTCTGGTTTTAATAATAGAAACTTCGTTAAATATCGGTATGGAGAACCATACGTGACTTCAGTGTTCTAAGATTTATATTTAAGGACGGACGTTGGTGAGTCAACCGATTTTGAGTCGTCAAAACTGTGGGGAGTCAAAATTGTACCGATTCTTGGCCTTCCCCTTCTTCTGGTATTCACCGTCATTTATCATCACCGCCTTCAGCGAGGATTAAACCAAAAATGCTTTGTTTCACTCCCAAGCAGATAGACTAGAGCTGCTCACCCCAATGCGTCTTCCGACACTCCACCGTCCCTGCCCTTTCGGGATAGTAAGCTAACGATCCATAGATACCTGAAAAATAAAAGACGGAAGGATACCGGAATGAAATTTTACAAAAACACCCCACATTCCTGTATGCTAGTGAGACATGGACTCTTGGTAAAACGGACGTACAGAGGATTCAGTCAACTGACATGAAATTTCTAAGAGGGACGCATGGTTGTTCTCTCCTGGATCGTAAAAGGAACGAGGATATTAGACGCGAATTAAACATTGTATCGTCGCCCCAAAAGATTGAAGACAAGGGAAACAGATGGTGTGAACATTTGAACTGCATGCCTGATATCTGTCTACCCGTGGCTGCCTTGGGTTATCACCCTACTGGAAAGAGAGGTGTCGGTAGACCGAGGAGGAGATGGGTTTCGGAACAGGTCTAGGGCCTAATCTTTGGCGTTGTGATGATGATGATGTTCAGCTAGTGATACTAAAAGCGTAGTTCCTGCCAAATTTCCCAACTTGTGTAGCGTACGGTTAAGATAATGTTGCTTGGGTTGCAATGACCCGAAAACCTGCCTAATATCGTTTAAAGGAATAACTACTAAGTTTAACAACAATTTGTTAATCGTTGAAATTGGAACGCGCTTCCGGAGTAGGGTTTCAGTCGGTTATACGTTTACTTGTCTCGCTTGAAGTACTGTATGCAATCTTGATACGTTATACGTGAGTTTCTGGCCGTACAGTTATCAGCCTTTAATTGGAACAGCTGTATTTGTACTTCATTTCCGCAACTCGAATAATTCTCTTTAGGATTAATTCTCGACAATGCGCGCAGAGTATTGCGCGCATAATTGGTTGGCAGACGGCACCGAGAGTGGGTACGTTAAGATACCGTACCGTAATACGATTATGTTTGCTGGAGACAGCGTAAGTGAGTGAATCACTTAGTCGCGGTGCGTTATGCTTTATGCTCTTTGTACCGTGTCAGTGTTCGCGCGTGCATTGTTAATCTCGAGTGTATGCATATTCACGATGTGGGTGCGACTGTATAGGCTGCAACGTATAAGTAAGTGGAATACTGCGGGTATTATCGAGCACGGAACGTCTCTCTCTCTCTCCCTGCAACCCCCCTCCACCCTGTAGCGAACGCTACTTTCCTCTCTTCGTCTTAAAACGTGTCTACGTGGCAAACCATCTTTAGGCAGCTTCGTAGGGCGTGGGTAGAAATATTCCTGCTCTTGTTTCGCTGGCGGGGATGCGACATTCTCCCGAATTTAATCGTCTTAGTCATCCTCTTCTACCCGTCGGGTGTCGAGGTTTTCGACAGAGCTCTCAATCTCGTCCTGTCCAGTGTCAAAACTTTGGCACGGGCTCAGACTGCTCCTCTGCCTTCTACACTCTTCTTGATGTTATCCTCCCATTTCGTACTGAGCCGTCTTCTCCTCTTCTGCCTACTGATTTTGCCTCCCATGCTCGTCTCGGGTACCTTTCCCCATTCATCCTACAGACGTGGCCAAACCAACCCAGTTGCGAGCTCTCAATTTTATCGTTTAAAGAGAATATCTTCAAATTCTTCCTGATGTTAACGCTTCCCACCCTATCTCTACAAGTTTTCTTCTCAGTTCTCCTCAGGAATCCCATCTCTATTGGTTGTATTCTCTTTTTACGTCTGTCATTCAGAGTCCATGACTCGCAACTGTACGTCAGTGTTGGAAAATGTGTTTCTGTTTAATACAGACACGTATTCACAGGTAATTATCACAGCTATGCTATCGTACTGACCATCTGCTATCAGTCTCTGGGTGCTTGATCCCGTGGTCCATGATACTCACAAAACACACACACACACACCTTATTTCTAATCGGTAACGCCTCTTCCATCGCTAGAAAATTCGCCTTTTTATTAACTTTGATAACTGTCCGGGACATACTAGACCACCGCGCGCCGCCCGCCGCGGAATCCCAACAACACACCAAAGTCTATCTGCTCCAACGCTAACAGAACATGCCCGTTTGTCTCACTAGCAGTCGGAGACTTCGCCCGGGAGCAGAGGTTACTTACCAACCCTGGACTCCAAACCACTCCGAGTTAGTGTGACCTAGGGTGGGGTGATTCGGCGACATTGCCGTTAGTTGGACGTCTAATTCCTGATCGGAGCTCCAGCTTCAAAGTAGTAGGCTACCTACTATTACATGTAGGGAGACCTAAAGTGGCCCCTCTTGCGCGCGCGCGCGTGTTTGCCGGATGCTGCTTACGTTCAAACTCCGTCATTCATGTCAGGGGTCTGAGTGTTCGAAACACAATGGGATAGATAGCAAATCCGAAATGTGAAGCATTATGTAAAGTGTGACAAGGCCGAACTTTTAATGGTTTGTAATTAGGCTGTAATCAGGGGCGGATTAAAAGCGCGTGGTGCCCTATGCTACCATCAGTCTGGTGCCCCACCCGATTCAAAATTCAACCTTTTATCCATTATTTACACTAAATCAAAACAAATATTTAGCTAAATAGTGATTATAATGAGCATAGTAGTACTTTAGCTTAGAAAATACTAATCGATCCATTTTTTTCTTGATTTTGCCTTAACGAAGTCTTGTATAATTTCTTCTAAATCGAGCGACTCAAGTACCTCGCTTTCATTGCTCAAACTTGCTAACGAAGATAATCTCTTATCTCCCATAGTTGAACTCAACATATCTTTAATGCTTTTCAATCTCTTCGAGAGTGTGCAGACATCTTTTTATGATTTTGGATTGAGGACATTTGTTTTATGTTTGTTTTTTTCACATTTATTATCTTCAAATCGTTTTTGTGATTTAGAGCTGGATGTTGCCCCTTCTGACAGCTCAGGCTCTGATGCCCGGTGCTGCAGCATACCCTAGCGTTATGGATAATCCATCCGACACTGCCTGTAATCACAAGTAATCCAGAGTCTACAGTTCGCCCATTAGTGTATGTCTATAGACGCACAATGGTTTATTCCTTTTCATTCCTCTATAGAATTGTCGTCACGGTGTTAGATAACCACGCGGAATATTGAAGCGCGATCGACTGTAGCTTTATTTTCAACAGCGACTTTAGCGATTCGCGTTACGATCATACCACGGCGCATTCACTGTATTCCGTAGTGCTTTATTTTTGAATAAGGTTATGTACACAATTTTTGTATTTTGTACACTGGTTAACACACACCCCTGATTGTATGCCGCAAGTCCATACTGTTGAAAAGTTTCGACTCAAAAGCCTATACAATTTTTAAACAGAATTAACATGTTGCACGCCACTATAGAAAAATTATTCCGATTAGCGCTTTCAAGCTTTATAGCTCATCGTCAGATCGGAAAAAAATATTAATTAATTATTCTGATAAGATGTGTAATCGACTACAGGTAATAGACGACAACATAGAGAAATGAATGACAAGAATAAAGTAAGTAAAGTCTTTAAATATTTTAAGCTAAAAATCAATTTAAAGAAAGTCTTAAGTAAAATATGGTTTAGTAAACAATGTCTGGCTAATAATGTCATTCCGAAATACGCGCAAGTTAAAATTAAAAATAAGAACGCGGTAGCTAAAAAAGTAAAAGAACAAAGTGAAAAGTTATGAATTAAATTGGAAATAAGGTCCCTTTGCGGCTTACTTAATAAATATAATAGGTAATTATTATACGATAGACGTATAGAGTTGTTAAGAATATACTTATACTTAGAGTTAGAGGAGATATTATATAATTTTGGTTTAGGGTACGTAGAAAAGATTTTGGAAAATAAAAATATAAAAAATGCCAGATAAGTTGAATAAGTTAACAGGAAAAACGAATTTAAAAAAGCCACGTCTTTCTAAAGATAACTATGAAGATTTTTTTTCCTATCTGATGATGATAAGCTGTGAAGCTTGAAAGCGCTAATCGTAATAATTTTTCTATAGTGGTGTGCAACAGTGTTAATTCTGTTTGTGATTATAACCACTAACACAACTTTGTTAATTAAATATACAAGTTTTCTATATTTTAGTTATAATTCGTTTTTGTTATTCACGTGCTTCTTCCAACGTGCTTCTTCCAACACAAGTATTCCATACGTTTAATGTCGTACTGTAAATGCCACACACACACACACACACACACACACACACGCGCGCGCGCGCAAGATGGGTTGGAAAAATAATCGAACGACAAACGGTAAGGAAACAACAGCGTGAAAGCATTAAAGGGGATTTTGCCGAAACGTCGCCAAACCCTTCGGGGGAAAGTAGCGCACCTTTCCACTCCGTCTCACCTGAAATAAGATCACAAAACACACACACACACACACACTTATTTCTTTGTATCATTTAATATTGGTCTAGAAGTTAACGTAGTTTTAAAGTTAACTGAAGGCGACTACACGTTTTTTTTTTGTGAGCGAAGTCTAGCGTTTGTTTTATAAAACTAGACGAAGACAGTCTGCAATTTTGCTGTCAGTAATAATGTACTCATTAATTAATTAAGTCATTTTAGTTTGTTTTCTGTTTTTTACTTCCATGTTCCATAAGGCAATGGAAGTATGGTGATGGCAAAATTTCCGAAAAGTGTGTGTAGAATTTTTTCTATGGCGAACGATAACTGCCGCAAATTCAAACATAATCAAATAACGTTTTGCGTATGTGCCTAAATTGTAGAGGACTCAAGGCCTATTGATTTTGGTGAAGATCGGTTAAGGGGAAGGAGTAATTTACCAGCAACGGTGTATGTTTTAACAAGAGTAAAATACTTAATTCTGATAAAATAAACTATCCTGAAAAGGTTATAATAATCCACTGTAGAAAGGTAGAGGAAATATCTAAAAAAGAAAAGGGTAGTTGAAGGGTGAGGGGGTAATTTTCTGTAAATGAAAATGATAGTTGAAGGGGGAGGGGATAATTTTTTATATATGTACTACGTTATCGGCAACAAAGAAGTAGTTTGTTGTTAAAATTCTTTCCCAGGCTGTTTGGCCGGGGTCAAATGTTATCTGCGAAACCAGACGTTTCGTCAGTGCCATCGACTGCCATCATCAGTGAAAATCGAGTGCGCTAACGTGAGGTGATATACGTTAGTGACCACAGTACTGTGGTTAAGGCTGAAGAAAGAAGTAGTTTCTATGGAAATATTTCATTTCGAAAATGATTTTAAATATAAATCTTAGAACATGGAAGTCATGTATGGTTCTCCGTACCGATATTTATATATGTACTACGTTATCGGCAAGAAAGAAGTATTTTGTTGTTAAAATTCCTTCCCAGGCTGTTTGCCTGTAGTCCAATGTTTTCTGCAAAACCAGACGTTTCAGTAGTGCCATCGACTTCTAACATTAGTGAAAATCGAGTGTGATAACGTGAGGTGGTATACGTTAGTGACCACAGTACTGTGGTTAAGGCTGAAGCAGTAAGTAGAAAGAAGTAGTTTCTATGGAAATGTTTCATTTCGAAAATGATTTTAAATATAAATCTTAGAACATGGAAATCATGTATACCATATTAATTGCGATATTGGATGTATACCTCCATACCGATATTTTAATTGTGAATTTGTAATCTCTTCGACTTGCGAACATTAAACAAGTTGCATGACATTCACATACATGAATTGAGAAGTTGTCCATTGACAGCTCTTCTTGTATTGTCTACAGATTAAACGCTTACATAAATACTATATATTTTAGTATTTGTAATCTTTCGTTTTCCAACTTCTTATATTCTTGAACTACTATGTGTAGTATAGAATTTCAAGGAAATAGAAGTTTCTTGATAGCGTCATCGTGTGTGTGTGTGTGTGTGTGTGTGTGTGTGTGTGTGTGTGTGTGTGTTTTGGGCCATGCTTAATTACGAACTAAACGAAGTAACCGACATAATTGCTTCAGTAACGTAACCGCTTTCAGCTATTGACTTAAGCTTTTTGTACCAAACTTGATGATGAGAAAGTTGTGAAGATCGTTACAAGGGTCAAATAAAGCCCTGTAATGTTTGGTCCCTATTAAGAAGGGTTGTCTTCCTCAGTCCATTGCCAGAGTGTTGTTTCGGCGTATAATTACTTACGAAACACACACACACACGCCTTACTTCAAAGCGGTTACGCCTCTTCCATCGCTATAGAATTCGCCTTTTTATTGACCTCATTAACAGTATGACCAGAAATTGAAATTAAATGTGATAATACGTAAGCACATTAGTTGTAATATGTTTCACTGGAAGAAAATGGCTCAATGACTTTATGATAGTATAGGAAAAAGTTATTGGTTCCTTTTGTTAAGAGATAAATAACCAAGATAATTAGAGATAAATAACCAAAACAATTTGTACGTACGCTATTTGGGTTGTAGTATTGCATTGTGAAATATATACAAACTAAATTCACTTCTTGAGGTTTTAGTCGTTCTTTAATTGTACAATTTATTTTATTGTCTAATGAAAAAAATAAGTTGCAAATAAAACAATGTTTTGTAAATTTAAAAACTCAACATAATACTACAGGATTATTTTAACGAAAATATTGCTATTAAAGTGGCTTTTTTTCAAGTTAAGTAATTTTGGTTTTACAAAGCTTTCACATGTATTTGATTTAATTTTAAGTTATAAGTTGAATTTCCTTCCTCATTATGTTTTTCCTTACTTTACTCGACTTGTACAAAATTTTGGTTCCTAATGTAGACGTGTTTGCTTTAAATTTTATTTTAAACTGTAATGGCTCTACCTTAGGGCCGAGGGAGGGGTGGCCAAGCCACCAGACTCCTAAGCGTTTTCTCATAAAAATTTTAATACGTACTGTTTTTAGTATGTATAATTGTAAATTTTTTTTGTCGTTGCCTGTAATTGTTATTGTTATTTCCACCTTCAACTGTGGGGCCCGCGCGTTAATTTTTAATTTGTAATTCCCGCCTTGAGGTGCCGTGCCCCTCCCCGCGGATTACTAAAACCTCCACTATTTTTAAGTCTCAGTAAATTTAGTGTATAATTTACTTATGGAGTGGTAATTATCGGTCGTTTGTATAGTCAAGACCAAAGTGCTTACAAATGTGAATACTATAATTGTATTACGATTGTTATTGTTGGTAAAAGTCTAAAATAAAACTTGTAATTGTTTTGCTTCTCTGGTGTACAGTCATTCAATCACATTAAAGGTCGCTGTTCATTCAACAATATTTTGACGGACTGGTCAGTCAGTTGGCGGGTGACGTACCCACGGTGTCGACATGTTAAACGGTTAAAATTGGCGTTGGGAAACAAACCCTTGTGACTGTAAAAGCCGCAACGAAGCAGAGTTTGTCGTGTTTGTTTGGACAGCAAGTTAAGGCCATATCCACGGGCCCGTTCCCCGTCACCCAGTTTGCAACGCCACATGTGAACCGGTCTTGCTTGGAGCAGCAGCAACAAACTATTGGTAAACTGTCGCCCGACGTTGTGCTGTGAACGTGCTTTCTCTCTCTCTCTGTCTCTCGTGTTCCGATCACTCTCTCCAAACTTTTCTATACAAATGTTTCCCCGTTGTGTGTACACACACACACAAGCACAATCAGTATGAAGAAGATATATGCGTTACAATAAAATATTGCAAAATCAAACACGATACACAAACTCCAGCCAGTTTATTGGATAAAATATTTTATTTGTATTTATTTATTATATCGGCTTCAATCTTGCGCGCGCGCGCACACGCACACACAAACTGAGAGTGAATGAGAGAGATTGGTTTCTGTAGGACGTGTCTGGGAACAGTAAAAACACATTTGCCTCCGCACAGCTGAAGGGATATTTTTTTTACCAGGTGACATGTTCCCACACTAGTGCCGCTGGTTCCTGGTAAACTTGTAATTAACAAACCTACGATAATAAATTTCCTTCGTTCCGTATATATGACAGCACCAGAGTTTTGTACCTTTCAGTTTTCATTAATTTTTATTTATTACTTTTTTATTGTACATTCTAATAAAGATCTTTTTAGAGAGAACGCGTAATTACTTTTTTTTACACAGTGATTCAATTTTTTTATTAGTTATGTTATCATGTTTACGTTTTGTATTTAACAGACACATTTATGGATTTTTGTAATTTTGAACCCCACGGAACTGCCTTGTGCTGCAAGACAACACCGTGGCTCTGCTTGTAACGTCAAACATCACACGAATGAATCAGTGCCGTACACAGGACCGGTCCGTGGGTGTATGAGATAATTCCAGAACACAGGAACTGTCAAATACGGCACTTTTTTGTATTCCTTCATTTCGTATCGTGTATTTTAGATCGCGTCTAATGCCTCTTATAAAACTCTTGGATGTATGGCATTTGTTTGTCTGTCTGTCCGTCTGTTGGAGGATGCCTCACGGTAACTTGTAAATGCATCAACCGATTTTCGTAAAACTTGGGCCGCATGTCCCTACTTTTACCATACAGACCTCACCGTTTTTTGAGACTTCTCACTTCAAAAATAGGAGAGCAGGAAGCAGAAATGTGCGGGAGTCAAACGTCGTAATGACTCTCATGTGGGGGTATCAGACTGAAGAGAATTTTTGCCACAATCTGAATATAGTGTTCATTTTTGAAAACTTTAAACTTTTTGGACGTCAGAGCTCACAAAAGTAGGTGAAAAGTTTTGATAAAATCGCAAAGATTCGTGTAGGGTATCAAATTGAAGATAATTGTAAGTACAATCTGAATGTAGCTTTAATTTTTGAAAATTTCATAATTTTGGGACCCTAGGGTGGCCCAGTAAACTAATAGTAATAGTAATAATAAACTAGCGTGATTGTTAATTTTTTTTTTAAATTGTGAAAATCCAGCAGGGAATCAGTTTAAAAGAAAACGGAACCCAAATCCGAATGTTTCTCATTAGTTTAGCATCGATTGTGTTATGTTACACACTTTTTATGCGTCGCGTACAAGATAGAAATTTTTCTTTAATAAATTTAAAAATTGTGCTAAAATGTGATAATATTTATTTTTAAAAAATATTTTTGTGTGTAACAAACAGAAATATAATAATAGTTTACTCACCTTAAACATAAAAGGACGTACAAGTGGTTAACATTTCCAACTGATATATGTGATAATTAGGAAAATGCGTGTACTTAAAAAACAATAATCTACATGATTTTCGTAGATCAGTTCAGTTGAAGTGAAACTGAAAATACCCCTCATAAAGTACAGCGTGTTACCATAAAGAAAATGGTTTGTAATTTCTGATATATAAGTCATATGTACACACATTGTATATCAAATTGTTCGGAAACTAACAGACTATGATAATACAGAATATGATAATACAGAAAACTATAAGAATGTGGAGAAATCTGACTACAGTCTCCCCTTGAAATCTGTCTACTCCCTGACGTTCAATCTGGTTGGTCGTCACCGAAATTACGATGACGATGACACTTGTGTTAGTGTCTACACTTTGTATATATTATTACTACAGAAATAGTACAGTAATCGCGATTTGTGTAGTTTCCCCGTAATTGAAAAATTATATGGAAATTTATGTAATCATAGGCCTAAATGTGCTTCGTTGGAAATACAGTAGTTAGCGAGATCTGTAGATCAGGGAGCGTACTAGTGTGCATTTAGTTAAATAGAAAGTTCATTTTATTGCCTGAAAAAAGAGTGTGGAATTTGTAGTGACTGTACGCGCACCAGTTTTGCTGCCGAGACGGCTGAGGAGCGGGGGGTCTACCGTTGTGTTGGTGGGGTATTACTGGTTCTGAAAACATCGTTCATACGTTCAAAAGACGTATTCAGTTATAATTTTGTGTGCGTATTAGATTGAACGTTCGTACATTATATATGTAAGTGTAATTTATTGAATATTTTGTTAAAGTGTGTTTTCTTATTTGCTACAAGAAATACTTTGTGAAAGACAGTCAAGTCACACCGAAACTTATTTTAGATAAACGTATTTTAAACGTGTAGTGTTACAGTGATGCGTGCAGCAGATGGCACGCGTAAGCGTAAGGGGGATGGCATACGTTACCACATTCCTTGCTCGGTAGCAAAGGTGAACTGCTGCGACAGTAGAAGAGCTGCTAAAAGATGGGGATCTGTGTGTGTGTGTGTGCGCGCGCGCGCGATAGCACTACCCTTGATGAACGAAACGGCGACTCTGCCTGCTGTTGCCTTCAGATGCAGTATTCGATTGGTAACGATTCCTACGTGTGCGCTTTCAGGTCACCACAGCAGTGGCAGCAAGAATTGGCGCACAAATTAATTTGATTTGATAATGATGATGACGAGCGAATCAGGGACAGTAGCGCCGCCGCAGTTGTTGTTTCATTAATTATTTTGTTTGCACCCCTTCAGCTGAATAAATAATAACTAACTAATTTCGCATAATACATAGATAATTAATTAATTTACACACGCAGACACGGACGATAATATTGATATTCTGTTGCCGGCGTTCCGCAATCGTGTTTATAATGAAGAGATGTCCGTCCGTCCGTGTGTGTGTGTGGGCTATACACGTATCTCTGACATACATGTTACATGTTGTGTTTATTTATTAAATTCTGAGCTGAACGTAGTAAGCCCAATCACTCCCGTTGTGGATTCACCAAGCACTGTTATTGCATGCATCCAAATTAAACTAATTTTGTTAAAAGTTGTTTGTGTCGGCGGGGCGATCACATGTTACACGATTTGGATTGTATATACGTTTGAATTTTGACCTGGTGGCTGGTTTTAACACAATTTCCGTTTAACTCATAAAAACTACGCTTTCTCTACGTGTTTCTGGCGTTATTTCATCAAAACGGTTTAGAAGAAGACGAAATAAAATAACTGACAATGTCAGACGGGTACGTTTGAAAGGAAAATACTGAGAAGGATTTATTGGCCAATTCTACAGGACGGAGGCTGGAGAAAGAGAAATAATATGAATTGTATGCTAAGTACAGGGGACATTACAGTTGTCCGATTTGCCAAAATTAGTAGATTAAGAGGGCAGGACACGTTCAGAGAATGGATGACGAACGTACGGCAAAAAGAATTATGAAACACAAGCCAATAGGAAAAAGGAAAATTGAAAGAGCGAAGAAAAGATGGTTGGACCAGGTCGGCAGCGATGCGAGGAAGCTGGTCACAGTGAATCGGTGACGGATGGCTGAGGACAGGAATAAGTGGAGGCAATTTCTTTTGGAGGCCACGGCTCGATCTGGGCTGTAAAGCCAATGATGTATGTGTATGTGTGTATGTCAGACGGAACGTTTATCACGTAACAGGCTAGATATCTCGATCATCAATGTATACTATATGGATCGCGTCCTGCATTCACTGAATTCGGTCCGACCGCTGCAAGAACACTGCTATATACTGTAGCCTACCTGTACAAAGTCTGACTTTTCTGCTTTGTTATAGCTGTTGTTGCTTTAGCGGAGCATATTTTGCGTTAAATGGTATAGCTATGTCATATTTTAACATTAATTAGTGACTCCAAAGTGGGAGGTTTTTAATAAGTTCTTTTCCAAAATAAACACATTTGTTTCACTGTAAGATTTTAGTATGCTGACACGTTATTTCAGTTTATCGCTAAGTTCTGTTGTGTTAATAAATACTTATTTATGAATATTTAATGTTGAAGCCAAACGAATAAAGATTAAAAATAAGGGAAAGGAAGAATGACATACATGAGTCATAAACTTTAAAATGTTTATTGCGTAAAAGATACGCTCGCCATGGTCGTTAAAGTGTTCAATTAGCAATGCTAATTTACATTAAAAGTTTTCATTTTATTTTATTTGCTACATATTAATTGTATAAAAATTGTTTATATTAAACATCACTAAATGATACAAATTCATTTAACTTTTGGCGGACACCAAGCTTAGAGAAGGTAGCTGCAGCGGTTCTTTCCTTAGCAATATCATAACACAAGATTTTATAAAATAATGTCCCTATTAACTTGATAAGTTTCACTTCATGTGTCTTCAGGAAAATCTTTGTTTGAAATACGTTTCTAAACACTGTGACGACAAAAGTAAAAACAAACTGTTATAATAATAAAATCTTTATAAGCACAAATTTTCAGTAGAACTGTCCCAAATGTAATAATTGTCAGATGTCAAGGCAAGTGCATTACTGACTGAATGACTCGTTTAGTACACGAGTTAACTTAGCGCCAAACGCTCTATCCCCCCCCCCCCCGGTGGGGGAAGCTGTACGAGCTTCGGAACGTTTTCTGCCGTTCACTTTGCCTGTCAGCACGCGATCCATGTAGGGTAGTATACATCGATGATCTCGATCCTACTAATAATCTTATGTATAAAAAGCTTTGAATAGTACGTGGCGTCACTGAATGGTGGGTGGACAGTTTCATACATTGTCACTCTTGTGTTTGCCTCACCGTAACGCTAGTCTGTACGTCCTGACTGAGATATTGTGTGTGTGTGTGTGTGTGTGTGTGTGTGTGTGTGTGTGTGTGAAAGAGAGAGAGAGAGACTCCTATAACGCCGAGGCGTGTGGTCGTCGGAAAATCCGGTGACGACCAAACAGGTGAATGTAAGGGTAAATATTAAGCGGAGACTGTAGTCGGACTTTTCCATATTCTAGAGTTTTCCGTATTGTTTATTATTATCTGCTATTTTCTGAACAATTTGATATACAATATGTGTATAGGCCTATATTACTTATATATCAGAAATTACAAATAATTTTCTTTATGGTGACACGCTGTATTTTATGAGCGTTTTTACATTGAAATGAAAATGTTTATAAGGACGTGTCGCACATTTGCGGCCGATCGCTGGTGCGTTATCGAAAATGGGAACCGGTGAGTTTCCATAGAAACTACTTCTTTGTTGTCAATAACGCAGTACACATATAAAACTTCGCTTATGAATGCGACTACATTTAACTTATAATCTGTACATTGGTAAATGAAGAATGAATTCATTGATTGGTGAATGAACATAAATATATATATTTTTTAGATTTATTGTAAATTTATTTTTTTCAGTTTCACTAAAAATCCTGTAAATTATTGATTTTTGTTAGTTGGATACACGTAATTTCCAAATTATTACATATATTAGTTCGAAATGTTCACCACTTGTACGTATTTTTATGCTTAAGGTTAGTAGACTATTATTGTATGTCTATTTGCTACACACAAAAATATGGAAAATAGATATCAAATTTAGCACATTTTTTAATTTGTTAAAGAAAAAATTTGTGTCTTGTATACGACGCATAATATTTGAATTATTTTAGTTCTTTGTAATAGATAAAATTGTGTTTTACTATTCATAAAAATTTCAACTGAATAGGTGCAATAGATTTTCAATAAACAGTACGTAAAATCATCAAATTTAGCATGTGGAGTTAGGCACTACGGTCTGTTTTTTTTTTTTTTTGCACGGGTGTAACAGAACGGAAGGCAAACGAATATACGATTCGCTAAAGTCTGCGCTAGCTGAGGTAGACGGGGTAGAGTCAGTATCAACGCGGCATGTTCAGAGACCCCCCACCGCTCAGTTAACACTGCACGTGGTTAAATCATCATCATCAGCCATGCCTCTACAACCCTTGGTGGGTCTTGGCCACCTCCAAGAGTCGATTCCATTCCTCCCTGTTGCGTACCCTGGCTTTCCAGTTTCTTATGTTCAGCTTCCTGAGGTCCTCCTCTACTTGGTCTTTGAATCTACTTCGGGGTCTTCCCCTTTTTCTACTACCCATTGGTTTCTGGTACAAAATATGTTTCGTAGGCTGTCCTTCCTCCATTCTCTCTACGTGTCCAACCCACCTTAGCCTGTATATTTTGAGTATGCTGACAATGTCCGGCTCTTTGTAAAGGTGGTACAGTTCATAATTATAGCGCCTGCGCCACATTCCATTTTCGTGTACTTCTCTAAATATCGTCCTTAGAATTCGTCTTTCACAGCAACCTAGAAATCTCTCGCTATTTTTCGTCATCGTCCAGGTTTCTGAAGCATATGTCAGCACTGGTCTGATAAGTGTTTTGTAAATTTTGCATTTCGTGCTTCTTGAGATGAAGCTAGGTGCCAGATGCTGCTTTTGTAATCCACAATATGTTTTATTTGCGAGATATAGGCCTATTCTTATTTCAATGTTCGTGTCGTTAGTGTACATATCTGGCTGAATATGGATACATATATATATATATATATATATATATATATATATATATATTTCAATTACTTTCTGCTACAGTCCGTTTCTTGATGTATATAATACATTTAATATTTATACATAAATTTACCTCAAGATATTATTTTTCTATTTGGAACATGTTTCGGGTACTATCTTGTACCCATCCTCAGCCTTCCGGTTTTTTTGTCTGGTGAAGTACATATGTGTTGTTGGCCACAATAGTCAACCAACAACACATATGTACTTCACCAGACAAAAAAACCGGAAGGCTGAGGATGTGTACAAGATAGTACCCGAAACATGTTCCAAATAGAAAAATAATATCTTGAGGTAAATTTATGTATAAATATTAAATGTTATATATATATATATATATATATATATATATATATATATATATATATAGGAATTTGCACGTAAGCGCGGCTATATTATAAAATATTATCACAAATTTATAAGTCTCTGATAATTGTGAGAAGTGTTCATGTACACAATATTATATCTATATATTATAATGTATATAAGCTGTCGATTTTTATGAAATTATAATTTCTTCATAACTTGACTAAATAATAGAAATGTGTCGTGTGTGCGGCAGTGAATCAAAACGCCAGAGTGTGACGTGAAACGCAGTACTGATGGTCGTAAAAGGCCCAAGCCTGTAGGCCTACTGAATACAAACAGTTGACGAAATTTCATAAAATTTTATTACCCGATGCCATAAAAGTTTACCAAGTCGTCCGCGACTCCATAAACGGGACACTGTTCCTGCGCGCGAACCACGTTTTATTTGCCGTACGCTTTTGCCGTAACTGTACTGTACTGTAGTGTACGGGCGAAATGTTTTGGCATTGTTAATACGCAACAAAAACGTGGTTTTCAGAATATCGAGGTTTTCTATTAAGCAGTGGCGTGGCGTGGGTGCATAACACCTGTTACCGGTTGTGATAGGTCTAAAACGTAACCTAAAAATTAATTCGAATTTTTTCTTGTACCAAATATTCTTTTTAGACCATTTTATATCATTCGCTGGGAGAAGAAGAGGGTTCCGGTTCAACGGGATCTGACTCTTATTATACTTACACAGAATAAATCAGAACACAAATAATCGAATTAAAAATAATAAAGACAAACAGAGAAACTCATGACTAAACGAACAAAACACGAATAGGCACGTAGTATCTACTGCACGTCAGTTCCGTAAACGAACATAGCTGCTAACTGAACGTTTTGCCGGTTTATAGAGCGGCAACACAATGGATGGACGAGTCCCCCCCCTTCCACAGTTTGTACAGTGGCAACTGCTACGAGGTCAATGACCATACGCAGAAAAACATTGCCGATGTCTGAGCCGGCAACACAAGACGGTGCAAGTGTCCAGCAGTTCGAAAGCAATACTACGCTTTTCTTCAAGTTTCCCTACTAATATTGTTCGGATTTCAAATTATTCAATAATTAAAGTATTTATTCTGTGACATAAGTAGTATTATTTTCTCTTATTTCCAGTACTGTCGCCGCAGGCAACAGCGGTTACATGGAAGCCACTTGTGACTAATTGAGGCTCTGCAGGCCAGAACGCGCTTGACACTGTTCTTGTGAATTTCTTTACCACATCGTATACGTAATATGACTGAATTCTGAACCATACGATGGCCAACGTCGTCCAGCCGAAGCTTCAGTTCAGCCGGAAGATTTGTTTGTTTGTTTTTTACATTACCTCACAAGGAACAATGAGTAAATCTGATAAGGGTACAGTCGACACTTTCAACACTTCCGTTGTTTGCTGAGCCACCTTTCATCGTCATCTTCAGAGCATGCACAGCAGTTGGTGCTGCCTGTTCCGCCTTCAAAAATCCTCCAGCATTTCTTCATGGGTCTACCCACACATCTGTGACATAAAGTGTGCCAACGTGACAACGAACACGTCTCGAATATGTCGTAAAGCAGGGGGCAGTTTTTTCTGATAATGTCGGTGAGTGGGCATAAAACGGAAATGACTTTTACTTACGAGTCATTGTTGTTAAAAGTTTAGGCAAAACAACTTGTTAAAGTTCTTTTCCTTATTGCTTTCCGCACAGTGCACGCAGTCCGCGGAAACTTAATTCAAGACACACAAGTTTAAATTCGTACTGTTGGTTTGTTGCATTCCCATGAGTATAGTTGTTAGTAATTGGGTTTACCGTACGTGTTAAAGTTATACTCTCGAAGCCTGTAAGATCATCACCATCTCCACAACACGGCACAGGCAAGGGGCTGCATGTCCCTCCTTCAAAGATCCTCCAACCATCTCTTTCTGGGTCTACCCACACACCTGTGTCCTATAGCTTTTTATTTTCAGACGTGTTTGGCCAGTCTGGAACCTGACATTATTTCCAAGTGTTCTTTCCACCGTTGTTAGTACTTTTTTAATTTTTCATTCAAGTTAAAAACTTGTAACTCTTCTCTTATGGCCTCATTTCTTATACGGTCGAGTTTCGAACAACTTTTTAACTAAAGTTTAGAACATCTTTAATTCAACAAATCGTAGCACATTTATCTTTCAACAAAATGATACTTATATAATTTTTTAGCTCCTTCTTTGCAGATTTGACATACGTATGCTTATGGGCTTATGTTCACGTGTGTATATGTTTTAACAAATTAGTTTTAAACGTACCCTTTCATCAAAAGAAAACCTTGTTATCTTCGTTATTTCAACTTTTGGCGATTGTATTTACAATCTGTTAGTTAATTAATTAGTCTATACCGAAAATCAATTAAAACCAGTCAAATTCTGAACAGTTTTCGGCAGTTGGCACTATTACAGCATATTCTTGTTCGAACACAGTAAGAGCGGACTGGATAACGTTATCAGTCCAACCAGTGTCAACGTTACTGTCACAGTTTTTCCCCACTTTGCAAGATTGGTTCTTTTTGTGATGAATCTGTATACAAGGAAAACAAATATAACTACTACAGGACGAAAGAATAAAAATAAAATGTACATGTAACCCATTTAGGTTATGTGTACGAACTTATATTTCCGTTTCGTCATGGGAAGATTTATCAGGTCCGTAGGTACATTCTTATCCATGTCATCAATCTATCAGGCAATCAAGTCTGAAGACCACTGCGTCTTCAGTCTCCTTGGAGCTTCAGGTAGATCCTTTAGAATGATCATAGTGTCGTTTCGATAAAAGCGAAGCTTGCCGAAGTAGCTGTATGTTATTCTTTCGAGTTCCTCATCAGCTGTTGGGATCTGCGTTACTGTATGCTCATGAATGGTCTGGTTGCTGTCGTGTCACGGGGTGTCCAGTAGAGTTCGTAAGATAATCCATTGGGAGTATCTGGAGAATCTTAATCTTTGTAATGTGGAGGCGGACGCAACCCCACAGCTGGACTCGGTATGACCAAATAGGTTTAACGACTCTTTTATACAGAAGTAGTTCGTTTTCAACAGACAGTTTTGATTTCCTTCCAGAAAACCGGTACAATTGCTGTAGTTTAAGTTAGGTCTCAGACTATTTTATTGAAATGTGCATCTTCTTGGTAAGTTCTTTATATAATATTGTGGCGTAGGTCCTTGAACTTACGTTCTATTGGAAGAGGGTCGTATATTAATTTTTACTGTTGGGCACTTAGTATATCGAATAGCGAATGTGACTTGCACTGACTTGGTTTGGTTGATGTACGAAATCTGAAAATTAAGTAATGAGACTAATTTAGTAAAACCTTTTATTTACAACCAAACTATATCTAGACTCTATCGTCTTCAAAATAGTTCCGTTGGGAACCCACATAGCGCTTTAGACGGTTATTCCACTCTTCATACCAGTGCTGGAGCCCTGAAACTGGAATCTCCTTCAACTGGTCGGTTACATTTTTTTAAATGTTGTCTATCGTCCCAAAATGGCGTCCTTTGAGATGTTTTTTCAATTTCGGGAAGAGAAAGTAGTCACAGGGACTCAAGTCAGGTTAATAAGGGGGCTGAGGAATATTTTTCTTTGCCAAAAACTCATTAACCGAGAGTACTGAGTGACAAGGTACATTGTCATGACGCAGCATCCAGGTGTTCACGATGGGTGGTCTCACGCGGGCAACTCTTTTCCGCAGGCTTTCAAGAATTTCTCGGTAAACATGTTGATTGACAGTCTATCCTTTAGGCTAAAACTCCATAATCCTCTGGATAATGCCATTACTATCAAAGAAACAAATGAACATGGTTTTGATTTTGGATTTGCTCATATTTGCTTTTTGGGGACTTGGTGAGTTTGGTGTGTGCTACTACTCGCTCTGGTGTTTTGTTTCTGTATCGTACTCAAAATCCATGATCCATCACCAGCAACAACATTTTTTTGAAAAGCAGGATCATTTGCAATTCGTCCTAGAAGATCACGGCACACTTCCATCCTGTTGTCTTTCTGTTTAAGAGTGAGGTTTTTTGGGACCAATTTCGCCCAAACTTTTCCCATTCCAAATTCGATTGTCAAAATTTGATAAACTGTAGTGTGGTCCAAATTTAATTGTTCTGCGAAGATTCTGACGCTGAATCGACGGCCAGACCTTGATTCAATCAACATTGTCGTCAGTTCTTGACGTTGTTTTCCAGAGCGTGGATCATCCTTAACTGATTCCCGCACATCTGAAAATGCTTTAAACCAACTGAAACTCTGTGCTCTTGACAAATCTTCATCTCCATACGCCTTTGTAAATTTTGTAAAAGTTTCAGTAGCATTGTGCCCGAGTTTAACACAAAACCTGATTGCACAACATTGCTGGTAATGATGTCACTCATTTTTATGAGTGCACAACAGAAACTCACTTCACGAAAGCTTGTTTACGTTTCACTTGGCAACAGTAGACAATAAATATTAATACTCAATATCAATCAGCTGTTTATCTTACCACCTGTGTTAATGGAAACTTTACAGTGTTGTCATATAGACTGCTAAATGATTAGTCTCATTACTTGATTTACAGACCCCGTATGTCCCGGCGGAAGATAGACTGTGAATATTCCACGAGGAACGCACACTTTACTACAGCCTCCTTCTACCCGATTATTATTACTACCTGGAGAGAACGTATGCATATACTGTACCGTAATACCGTACAGCGGCTTTCCAAACCCGATCCGCTCTCTATATACAGGGTGTCCCGGGAGGAGAGGGAAATAATTTGAGAAATGGTTCTATAGTGTAAAAGAAGAAAAAAAGTTCACATAAACATATGTCCGGAAACGCTTTGTAAGCGAGTTACGGCTAGCGAAAGATTTCGCCCGGGTTTCGGTTCCCCCGGGTAAATGAAGACTTTCTGAAATTCTGGGAAGGTAAATTAAGGGGCGATTTCTGTTATTTCTTATGGTTTTTGACCTGAAAAATCGAATAAAACAGGTCGCAGAACTGTATCTCCCATAACTTTCATGATATCCGACGTAAAACAGAAAAATCTTTGCCTAAAAACGTATTGTATTGTTTTTAACCAAAATTGGAATTTTTTGTTGATTTTTATTGACTTTATTTACACCATTTTTCTCAGAATTAAATTCTTTACAAGTTTTGTTTTTATCTTTTATGCATTTATTAATCATTTAACAAAGTTATTGTACTTCTAACCTAAAAACACGTTTTTTTAGGTTAGAAGTACAATAACTTTGTTAAATGACTAATAAATGCATAAAAGTTAAAAACAAAACTTGTAAAGAATTTAATTCTGAGAAAAATTGTGTAAATAAAGTCAATAAAAATCAACAAAAATTCAAATTGTTTCCAATTTTCCAAACGTGTTTTTAGGCAAAGATTTTTCTGTTTTACGTCGGATATCATGAAACCTATGGGAGATACAGTTCTGCGACCTGTTTTATTCGATTTTTCAGGTCAAAAACCACAAGAAACAACAGATTCGCCCCTTAATTTACCTTCCCAGAATTTCAAAAAGTCTTCATTTACCCGGGGGAACCGAAACCCGGGCGAAATCTTTCGCTAGCCGTAACTCGCTTACAAAGCGTTTCCGGACATATGTTTATATGAACTTTTTTTCTTCTTTTACACTATAGAACCATTTCTCAAATTATTTCCCTCTCCTCCCGGGACACCCTGTATAAACAACTGCATATTCATTAACTTTAATCATTCTCTGTAGATACAAATTATTAACTCTGTTATTCTTCTTCTTACCTGGCGTTACAGCCTTCGGTGGGCATTAGCGTCCTCTACAATACTCCTCCATTCTTTCCTGTTCACCGCCCTTCCTCTCCACCCTCTGATGCCAATGCTAGTAAGATCTCCTATTACGCCATCCAACCATCTCTTCCTCGGCCTTCCTCTACGTCTGGTAGTATGTCTTCCCTTCATCATTCTTTTAGGCATTCTTTCCTCCTGAGACATTCTTGCCACATGTCCCAGTCAACGCAGCCTCTGTGATTTGATGAATTTCACTGTTTTTTCCGTGCATGAGAGCCCGAAGTTCATTGTTATTGCGTATTCTCTGTCTGGCTCTGTTATGCTCGGGTGCTAACTTTCCCACCAACCCTTATGGCTGCTGGGCTGTTCCCCTCTTCAATTTTAAGATAGGCGTTAGGCGTTAGGCCTCCTCCCCATCTTACAAGTACTGTATGTACTTAATAATACGGAAAATAATACAGATCAAGCTCATTACCACATAATACAGTATTTGAAACATTTCCTACGTTTGCGGCTTTAAATTTAAAATTTATTCAAAATAAATAAAATACAATTGTCACAAAAAAGGTGAAATTGATCTTACTTTTATTTTTACCACTAAACATCTCTCCTTTCTTACAGGTGTTCCCCACTTAAGCAAATATTTGTCGATACTCGCCTTTGATAATTAATTAACTACCAAAGTGACTGACAGATGGAGCACGTCGACAGAATGGACCACCAGAGGCTAGTAAAGCACGCTGTAGACTACAAACTAGTCGGCAGAAGATCTGTGGGTAGGTCCTGGAAGACCTAACAGGCTATAAGGGGCTAACAGGGTGGAATATGGAGTTTAAACATTTTTTGGGGGTGGGGTTGATTTTTCCTCTATTTTTACGTAATTTTGCGTAATATGGAGTTTAAACATTTTTGGGGGGACGATTAATTTTTTTCACTTTTTATGTGAAACTGATGGAGGGAGTTTTTCTTTACTAAAATAACGGGGATATAGATCCTTTACTAAAGATTAAAAAAATATTGCCCCAAATTTTTCTTTGATGCCAATGGCGACACGGCCCTTCCCCCGTAGGCACCTCTGCCGTTTTGTAGTAGTTTTTAGCACTCTGACCTTAAATTATGGCTCGATTCTGCGTCACAATTAAGCCATTTTGGAATCCGTGTGGTTTTAGTTATGGGTTGATATATTATGATAATCTCGTTCTCTCTCTCTCTCTCTCTCTCTCTCTCTCTCTCTCTCTCTCTCTCTCTCTCTCTCTCTCTCTCTCTCTCTCTCTCTCTCTCTCTCTCTCTCCCTCCCTCCCCCTTTCTCTCTCTCTAGCGTTTGGCATGGCGTGCTCTTTCGCATTAAGCCCGTGACATTTTCAGCCTTGTTTGTAAAACACCCTGCCATTAAACGTTAAAATTAAAACCTGTCATTACGGCGTCTTGTTTATGGTATGTGCTTACTTAAACACCGCTCTTGTAAACAGCTACCAGTAAATTATCGCGTGAGTTTTGATTAACTCTCGTTTCCGTAGTCGAAAACGGCGAGCGCAGACTAACGATACTTGTACATGTACACTGTATAACTGGCGAATAGGGTAAAAAGAAAAAATAACGGAAACGAAATATTAAACGATAAAAAGATTGGTTTTGGTTAACACTCGCAGACCGAAAGGGCATTGTATGATATACTGTGTAACACGACTCGGACACCAACCGACTCGGGGAGATCTTATTGTCACATAACTGGGATTCATTAATGTTGTTAAAAACAGAAAGGTTTCGACCCAGTACATCTGCAAGCTCAGGTCCGTACTACGTAATTCTGTTTAGACTTTATATAATATACAAATGTAATTATATTGTAGATTTTAATTTTAGTTGACGGACAGTATTAATCAACAAAAGGTGTCACATTTTTGTATGCTGTTAGACATTTAATGCAATTTTGTCATCATCATCATCTTCCCTTCAGCATTCATTTAGGCATTCTTTTCTCCTGAGACATTCTTTCCACATGTCCCAGCCAACGCAACCTCTGTGATTTGATGAATTTCACTGTCTTTTCCATGCATGAGAACCTGTAGTTCATTGTTATTGCGTATTCTCTATCTGACTCTGTTATCCCCGGGTGCTAACTTTTCCCACCAACCCTTATTGCGGCTGGGCTGTTCCCCTCTTCAATTTTAAGATACGGATCCACCCTCTTAGGCCTCCTCCCATCTTACAAGTACTGAATGCGTTTGGAACGGTTTAGAATGCGGAAACCCCATAAGCAGTTGAAAAAACCTCAACCCCTTACCGTCACTACTCTTCACAATGAAAAATATTCGTCTCAAACCGTTGTCAGATTACTAAACAAAACAACTGTTAATGTTTTTATAAAACAGTGTACAATTCACATTCAGAAAGTCTACACAAAAATGATTCCCGCCTGCTTTAGAGAATACAAACTTTCCTACAGTGTCCTCTCGTGTTGCAATTCCGTGTCCTTTAAATTCTTAATCGGTATGAAATAATATTCGGCCGCCACTGTTTAGTTTTTTCCTCTCATTTCAGGCTTTCTAATGATCAGTCTCCATCGTCACGTGGACCCGTCGCTTACAATCGTCCCTATCAGTTTTACGGGCGTCGTTGTTGCTCAGTCATCGACTCTAATACGAGTTTCTCATCTGGTATTCTGCCGACGTCATAGGATTCCGCAAAACGACTGGAAGTTTACCGTGTTCATAATGGTACCGTGTTCAGAACCTCGAATTATGCTTTCACGGCAGGATCTGTGAACGTGTTGCTTTTTCCGACCATGTCCTTCCGTATCTATTAAAATCCATTGCCGTAATCAAATCTGTTTGAAACTTTAAGTTTATCCTGTTTATTCTACTAGATCAAGAATCCGCACCTCAAATATGTATGTTTCTTTCGTCGTTTTATTAATAATAATGGCTCCCATTTGTACCACCGAAGCAGCTTAGGAGTCATACAGGGTAGGCTGCCTTATGGGAGCCGTACGGCATACAAGTAAGGCAGTGTGGCCAGCACTACGCTTCAGCCGCCCATTATTATCCCCAGGATGTTATCCCAGGTACTCATTTTCAACAGGATGAGTCGACCTGGGGGCTGAAAAACGCACTTTGATTTTATGGTGCGGGCCCGGGAATCGAACCCGGGACCTCTAGATTAGTAGCCAGGTGCCATACCCACTGGTCTACTGAGCCGCCTATTGGTTTTATTACTTCCTTTTATTTTGGAGGCAGAGGCGGTTCAACTAAAATTTTATCAAACTAAAATCTTGGACACTCGTCATGTAGAGTGTTTGTTTGTGGAGTGGGGATGTAAACGAACTCGGAATGAAAGCCGCTTGTTTATATAACTGGATATGGTGTGTATGTGCGCGCGCGGCAGATCAGATTTATACGACAACTATAAAGTACAGTACAAGAAACAGAGAGAGCGAGAGTGTGGGAGGAAGAGTCACTTGTGTTGTTATGGCCACGTTGTGCGCGACCACATTTCCTAAAAGCGTTCACTTTTATTATTTTATTTTTTTGTTTTCGCATTTGCAGGGATACTAAATATTTATTTATTTATTTATAAACTCAACTCTTTAGATAGCATTGCCAGTAATGGTTACGATTCCTTTCAGAAAAGACGTACAAACATTCCAACAGAATTCGCGTAAAAAAGAATGTCGTCAAAGTTTGTTATTCGTTTCTATACTGTGTGTGTGTTGGGGTGGTATGTTATGCATATATTAAAGCTAATATTGGCATAGAATAATTTATAACAAACAGTCAGTAAGTTGAGCTCGTTTGTTGGCAACTTAGATTCGATTCCCTCAGTCATTATACAAATTTCCTCTTGTGTTATGAGGAGAAAGAGAGGCAGAGGACTGTTGTTTTCATATAACGACGCGAAGTTTAATAACACAATAAAAATAATATTGTATATGGTTTTTTATTACTTTCAAGAAATAATTTGTGGATGGCAGCGAGTTTCGTTTTTCTAAATGCAATTACCAACTTTTGAAGTGTAATCAATTGTGGAAAGCGTCGCCTCTTACGTACGTACTTAGTCTGCTTTATAATGACTGTAAGATAACTCATATTGAAATCGATTAACTTTCATAAAAGATGGATCGATTATTACTTCTTGTAGTGGCGACATTTTGATTGAATTGCCGACTTCGATGTTTGAGTTTTTTTTTCCTCGAGGTGTTTCATATTTCACAGAAGGATTAGACAAACTTTCAGGAGTTAGGCTCACGTCGCCACCAGTGGTTGGCACTGTTATGTACTTCGTCGATTTGAGCTGTGTGTGTGTGTGTGCGCGTGCGTGTGTGTCTATGTGAAAATCGACAAACCAGAGAGCTTTTCATATAAACATATCCTCATATCTACTTTTTTTTTTCTTAAATATGTTGTCCTCTTGGCAGGAGGCACCGTGATTTTGTGTGTACAATTGTGCACACGCGCGCGCGGGATGTATGTGCGTGTTTATAACGGAGCATGAAAAAAATTTAATAAAGCACTGGGACGCAGTACTCCCCAGTAAACTCGATACAACGACAATCATTTATTTCAGAGCCGTGTCGTGGCCCTATCTTTGTCTCATATGGTTGGAGACAATCCCATGGTCGTAGTAAGTTTAGGGTTTCTCCCTTTAATACGTCGAATTTTTGTTAATATCGTGTCGGCAATAGAATAATTGGTCGTTTTCACTCTACTGATGCCACGTTCTCTGAGGTCACAGCTAAGGAATGGCTCAGGAATTTGCACACAAGTTATAAGAGTACCTCCGTAACATTGTCGTTTTAATTATTTCGAGCTGATATAGACACAAATTAAGGTACGTGTTGCAAGGCGTAACAAAAAAGTTCAATATAACCTAAATTACAAGGCTGACTGCGGAAGCTATCGAAAAGATTACGGAAAACAAGTGGAATAAAATTGTCGAACACACCTCTATACCTCTAGCCATGTCGAGACGAAAGAATTCTTGAAGAAGCAGTGGGAACGTTGACAGCGACAGTTCCAGTGAGAAAGACTGGGAAACTTGAGTTGAATTGACTGTGGCGAGACTGTGGCTGAATTGAGGTGAAGATTCAAGAAGCGATATGAAAAGGATGTGAAGCTGTTTTGTGTATACAGTTACAAAGAAGAAGACAAACACGCGTGAAGATAAAAACGTTGGTGAAGAAAATAATTTGCGTGAAGTGTCTTCAGTATCTCCAGAAGTTAATAAAGTTTTAAATTCTGTCGGATTTTAATGAAACTGTTCGTGTGACTATCTACAGACAACTTTTTTCATGTAAGTAATGTCACGTTAATGTTGTCACTATAGTGCAATATATTTATCAATACTGTTCTTTGCTTCCAAAAAGAATATCCAAAATAATGCTGTATAAAGTAAAAAACTAATCTTCTCTTTCCAAAGTAAAAAGTAATTATAAGATGCTTTCTTTTGAGTTCGACTTCCATAAAGCCGTGTAGAAAATATACCGAATTTAACGATATCTGTAAATGTAATGAAAGGTAATTAAAGTTGTTTAATTACGAAGCAACTTATCAATTAAATTGACAATAGCAGTAATAAAATAATATAGTTTTAGATTTATAATTAGTTTAATACCATACTAGCATTGATTCTTTATGGTGTGTTGTCATGACGGTCACATAGAGCGCGCGGCCCGCAGTAAAGTTAATTATCAGAAAAACCCTCTCACTTGTAAATCAGTAGTCCTAAAATATAAAATCCCGAATCGAAAGAAAACACTAACTTTTTACAATGATTTTACTGCCGGACGATTTTAACTAGCCTCGCCGCTACTTTTTTATGTTTGGTTTTTGTTTTAATGGGAACAGAAAATATTAAATTTATTTCAAGTATTTCCTGAACTTTCTTCTTTAAAACTATACACATTAGATATAGATTATTAGTAAAATTACAAGAAAAGCGAAGGTTAGTTTTGAATTCCTAACAACAGTCAAATTGATGTGTTTGCTGTGGACGTGAGACTCAAATAGTCTGGCAACAATGTTTCGGAACTCCAGTCCCATTCCAGTTTAACGACAGCGCGCTCATCAGGTTCTGTTCCGTTTGGTGAAATGTGAGTGGCGACCGGGCAGTTGTTGCCCTCTTCACCATGACAACAAAGCTGGAGTCAGCTCTCTGTTGTATTTGGAACCAGTCCATCCCTGTGTGGGTGTACGAGGTTTGATAAAAAAAAGTTCGTGTAATTTTGGAATTTTCAGCGCTACGAGTGTCCGATTAAAAGCTGTTTTTATGTGATGTTGGTACACATGACAGTGACAATTGTCTAAAATTTTAGCTCTATTTGATGCATAGTTTAGATTTCACAGCTAACTGAGTAAGTCGTCCGTAGGTGTAGGCCTATTAGTAATTTTTGTCGTTCTAGAATGTAATATTTAAGAACATGGATTACCTTGTATGCAAACTGTGAGATAAAGTGCTCTATCCTGGTAAACGTGTTCAGAAGGCTTCTGGCAAGACTGCTGTGCGTGAACAACCGGTTTACAAGCTTCACAGACTGCCGTAAATGAGTTGAAGAGTGCGGTTGGCAGATGAAGATCGTGTTTTTGTCTTCCACGAAATGTCACCGCTAGGTGCAGTGGTAAAAAAAGAGTACTATTCGGACATTTTACGCCATCTGTATGAACCTACTCGTAGAAAACGGCCAGATGTATAGAAGAATACTTTATGAAAATTTCAGCCCGCAAATGCGCTTGGACCCACGTCATTGCTTGTTAAGAATTTTGCCTGGCTAGGCAGAAGAAAACGTCATAACGGCAACTACCGTATTCACAAGACGTGAGCCAGCGACATCTTTCCTCCTCCAAAAATGATAATTTTTATGGTAGGACAACGTATCGCGACCGTTAAAGACGTAAAACGAAAATTGCCAAGCGAACTGAAGTCTGTACCAAAAGGTGCGTGCTTCAGATATTTTGAAGAATGCAAAACGGCTGGCTTAATCGTGTTACATTCTACTGAGACTACTTTGAAGGGGGAGTATAAGTGTCGATGAATGAACGCATAATTTTGTAAATAAACAAGATCTGCATGAACTTTTTGATCAAACCTCGTACATTGTTGTCACGATCTTTGCAGCCCTGCAGCTACGATTGCGTCATCAGAAACTTACTGTTTGGTCTGTATACACCGCTGGTTGGCTTGGTGACAGTAAAGCAAGGAATTAGCCGCCCCGACTCACTTAAGATTTAATACTGTCATCTAGCTAAGTGCTGCTGTATGATTAATGTTGATCGATCTTTACAGTCGATGTAAACCTAGTTTGGTGTGTTGATTTATTAATGGCAGTGTTTGGGACGGTACTGTTCAACGATCTACTGATTGTTAAACTGATTCCCATTGTTATTTAATATGATATTACGTGACTTTAAAATTTCAAATTTGTTACGTAATAAATGGAGGCGTTAGACAAGATTGCCCTTTATCAACCACTCTTTTTAACCAGTTTTTGGATGGAATTGTTAGGATTTGGCTTAACAGTATAAATGGAGGAATCGGAGTTGCGGGCAAAATGCTTAAGACACTGACGTTTCAGATGATCAGATTTTATTGGCCACAGATGAAGATGGCCTGCAAAGGATGCTCCACTCCTTAAATAACATTGGGAAAGAATTTAACATGGAAATATCAGACAAAAAAACAAAATGTATGACTTTTAAAGGAACATAGTCAGTTAGAATTGTTTTTGATAATACAATTAGGGAACAAGTCTCAGAATTTAACTATTTAGGCTGTAAGCTTTAATGTAAAAACGAAGAAGATATTAATGGGAAACTTAATAAACTTAACCAGGTGACAGGAACTCTCCGACATGCTCTAAAACACAAGGCAAGGAAAAAGTCCATAATAAAATTAAACAAATCCATGGCAGTTCCTATTTATGGCTCAGAAACGTGGACAATGTCTGCTAGACAAATATCAAGAATTCAGACTACGGAAATGAAATTTTTGCGTTCCATAGCCGGGTACACAAAATTAGATATAAAAAGAAACAATCAGATAAGAGAGGAACTGAAAGTTGAAGAAGTAAACGGAATCATCAATAAGTACAGAGAAAGCTGGAAACAACACATAGCAGTATAGGCAGAAGACAGATTCCCCAAGGTAGCCTCATTGTATCAGCCGAAAAGGAAGAGAACCCTGGGAAGACCCAAGAAGAGACCGTCCGACCAGTTTGGAGCCGGAACAGACTGAACAGTCTAAGCGGTGAAGAAGAAGAATTCGTTACGTACTTTCGTAAGGTTGGTGTCGTCCTTGGCGCGTACCTTATAACAGCCAATTGGCATTTAAACGATAAAATAAATCATTCATTTTTCAGCAGCACGCTTTGTGGAGACGAGCTGAATGCAGCGTCTACTGGCAGTCAACGCTATCATACAGCGCGCGTTTATAATATATTAGACGTCTAGTACACTACGCAACTGATTGCATGCAACTGATTTCAAGCGTACATGAAAGTAGTTGCACGGTAGTAAAAACAGGCTGCAACTGCTCTGCAATCAGTCGCAGAGTAAACATGGCGTCTATACTAACATAAAAAGGTAAAATTTATTTTTATCGTTGTCTGGGCTAACCTCAGAAACTACTGATCCGATAAAAAATTTCTTACACCACCGTCTTTCTTGAAGTTTGAGGATGGTTTTAGACATAAATTTGAACCAATAACTTCAATAATTTTCAAGAACAGAGATTTAAAACGGTCCCATCTCATGAAATTTTTGTTAATTTGCATGTAGTGAAATTTTTGCCAAGCGATAAACTTTCGTCCTATATAGTGTCAGCGAGTGAAATTTAGAAAAAATTACAAATTTTATTTTGCCTTTTGTTTCAGTAAAATCACCCTTTTCGTTTTTGAGATGTTGGCGGTTTGTAAAAAAATTATATATATGTTGTGTTGGTGCCATGTCATGAAATTTCTTCGTTGTCTACAGAATGCGCGCGCAGGTGAATTGCTTGCAATCGGTTGCATAGTGTAAAAGGCTGCGTTTGAATCAATGCCCCACAACGAGTGCGTGAAACTAAAAGTTGTACGAGCAGTTGCAAGGATTGCAACTGTCTTGCAATCGAATGCAGACCGTGCAACCAATTGCAGTAAGTGTAATGCGTTGCATTTAATCCAATGCCCCACAACCTTTTTTTGCAATCAGTTGCGTACTGTAATAAAGGCCTAAACTTCCGTTATTTTTTAACAAATTGACTTTAATGATTTGTGGATATGCCTTATTTTGTCCCCCCCCCCCATTTTTTAGAATACAATATTCATTAAGATGACCAGGTGCGTGTGGGTAGAGGTACTGTACTTTTCGTTAGGAGCGCTCTCCCTATCAAACCCATCCCCACCACAGACAAGACTTACTGTCAAATCCGTTCCCTAGAGCCGCCCATACCATTACCAGTTAGTTTGATCATCTTGTTGTTGTTCGTTGCGGTATACATGTTTAAAACAAAAGATGCGTTTCTGTTTCAGGTATGTATTCCGCTGTTCACAAGCGTACTAGAGCGCTGCGTCATCTGTAAAGTTTAAGGTAAAACTTTCAACTCATACACATCTCATTGTTGTAACTAATGTTACCATTTAAGCATGGAGTCATCGCGTAGAAATCACTAGAATTTACTATCGAACTGGTTGTTCTGGTCGCCAAAAAATTCCTTCTGTTCACCGTTTTAAGTTTACTTACATACATGTGGCAGTATGAGTTATTATACCCTCCACAATGTAGGCGTACATAAGGTGGACACCGATGTTCTGCGAATTTTTGTATATATACTACACAGTCTCTCTCCTCCTTCTCTCTCTCTCTCACTTTTTTCTTCTCTTCCCCTCTCCTTCTTTCTTTCCTGCGTACACACAGAAAGCATATGCGTACAAATCGTTTATTAAGACTTGATGTTATTATCAGAAGGGTTAGATCGGACAATTACCATATCGTTAGACACAACATTTTGACCACTAAATAATCTGTAGTCGTCTTCAGATGTAAGTTACACCAATACATTAAATACAAACTTAAGGCTCTCCGAGATTCAGTCACAATCAAGCGTGAACCGTCAAAAGTAAATAAATCAATAAATAACCACCACCACCTAAAAATTTAAACTCAACTGTAGAAAAAATAATTAAAATAAAAAGAACCGCTACTCACATTGTAAGACTGCTGGAAAGCACAACCACACTAACGCAAGTTCACACAACGAACAACGTCTCAGAGACAAGCAACACCCTGAGACACAACTAAGCACCCTGCGTACCCCCACACCTAACTTCGCCCACCACGACATATATACTCTTTCAGAATTCTGATCCAGATCCTAGACACATCTGCACTTGGCTGCTCGAGACCTGATGTTATTATTGCTAATAAAAATTGCTATTCGAAAGTATTTGTTGGAGTATAATGTGACGTTATGGCCACTAACTAAATTCGAACACTGTTCCCCTAACCGAAGAGAGATTGAGGGGTAGCACGTTGCGGACTTAGGACTAATTGTCCTAAAAAAAATCCAAGTCTTATCTCATCTGAGTAGCGATAACGAGTGTTGCGAACATAGAACTCTGCGTACGTAGGAGAGATCCGTCGTTACTGCGATAAGATTTGGTAAAATCGATAATAAATTTACCGTTTACCTTCTTGTTAGTCGAGACACTTCATTCCGAAGCTTCGTATTAATAGAAGCGTACTTGCCATGTCAACGCTCATGGCACAATTTACTGTACCAAGAAATTGCCGTCTCTTTATATTGCACATCAGTATTATATCCGGGCAGATCAAAACTTGATTGCGCCTGTCAAAAGGTCAAAGATAAGGACGCAGTGGAGGGAGTCGTTATAAGAAGAGCCAGCGTTAGAGTAACGTGGAGAAGATACAATGGACCACACGTTCGAGAACGAAAAACCGACAAAGAGAAGACTCAGGTGTGATATCATGTTACACAATCAGAAACGTTGATGTACTGTATTCATTGAAACGAGACAGTAGACGTAAACAAACGGAGCACCCGATAGTGTTTACTTTTCGAGAAGACCGGTTCACTGGCATGCGGATCGGACGCACCCCCGTCAACTGTGTTTCAAGCCAACGACAGCGGCAACCATAACAACGGTCACGTGAAGACTGTCTCACTACACTTGTTGTATTATGTCCTATAACTGCATCCGCACGTTGTATATTAATTGGTATTTGACTTAATTAGTTCCGTCCCTTAGTACTTTACTGCGATCATTCCCGATTAACTCACTGTCCAGTCAATGGGAAATAACGTTTTCCATATTATGCGATTTACAATCGTCGTCTTATCACAAATGTGTCGTACATCTTGTAAAGATGAAGATTTCTCATCAGAAGGCTCCGTTCCTGAATACTGAAGACTGGATGATGATGATGATGATGATGATGATGCAGAGGATGAAGCGTCGATTCTGTACTTAAGCAGTTGCGTAAGTACAGTTGAGTAATTGTAGTAGCGACACAGAACTTTACAGACCGTGCTCTATCTATAGAGTATCTTCTTCTTCTTCTTTTTCTCCTCCTCCTTCGGCAAGGTTACGTCGATAGCGAGAACCGGCAAGAACAGTGTAATTTAGAATTACATCTAGTATGCGCCTGACACCACCCTTCCTACCCTTTGTCTGTTCACTGTGCTTCTATTTCCAGTTTCATTTACGTTTACTGTACATATATAGTACACTATACTTTTGTGTGTACTTAGTATGTATATACGAGGGTCAATTGAAAAATTCGCGAAGCCACATCTGTAGCTTAGCGGTAAAACTAAAATTTTTCGTGTGCTGCAAGAATTGTATTTTGTGTGAACTCCTGTTAATTTCGAAATCGATCTATCAATTTATTCATTATTTATGTGAACTCTTGTTAATTTCCAAATCGATCTATCAATTTATTCATTGTTTAGAAAATGTTTAAAATTGATGTACCATTCGTGTTTTGTAAAACGGACAAAACCAAACATCGTGGTGTGGTTCTTTGTTAAAAATTGTTTAGTGCCAACGGAAATTCAGAACAAAATTGTAAATATGTCAGGAGGTCCTGCGACTTCAAAACCAACGGTTTGGAAATAGGCACTTGAGTTTAAACGTGGACGTACGAGCAATGAAGATGATCCCCCCCCCGCACTGGACGCCAAAAAATGCAACGGTTGAAAAAATCCGTTCAAGCGCCATCTTGAACAACGCTTTTTCACACCAAGTTCTTGAGTTAAAGTATGATGCACACGCTCATATGAGATGCCTATGATTTCAGCAACGTCATCCACTCCTTAATCTGCGGTACTCCAACACCGTATGAAACGTTTTCAATATTGTCATTTTTTGTTGCACCTTTTGTACGTCCACTGCTGGGATCGTCTTCAGTGCTTGTACGACCACGTTTAAACTCGAGTATGCTCCCACTTACGGTTCTTTCTGAAGGCGCAGCATCTCCTAATACATTTACAATTTTCTATTGGCATTAAAACGTTTTTAACAGAGAATTCATCACAACACGATGTTCGATTTTGTGCATTTTAAAAACACGCGTGACAGGAAAATTTCAAACAGCTGGTAAAAAGTGAATAAACTGACAGATATATCTGGAAATTAGCAGGTCTTCACGCGAATTGTACATCTTGCACCACACGAAAGCTTTTAGTTCTACCACTGAGCTATGGATGTCGCTGCGCGAACTTTTCAACTGATCCTCGTAGTTTTGTGTACGTGTGCGTATGCGGAGACTCTTGTTTTGTGTTTTATACAAAAACCACCTTAATTCTTTGTTTACTTCCCGTTGGTGTCGATGTCAGTTAGGCGCAGAGAGAAGGTGACATTAGTCTAGATAGTGACATATTGCTGGGTGACTGGATACATACTGTGTATATAAATATTACTGATCTGATAGGTCCCGTGCCCGCGTGTGCGCTAGAGATTAATACGCACCGAGATTTTATTTAGTCCTCCAGAGAGGATTATTTATTCTGTTCAGAGTTCGATTCCCACGGGAGCGACAGTGATGTATTGCCTTTCAAAATCTCTCTCTGTCAAAGTGGAAAACAACAAACCTTGCGCTGCGCATGCGCCTTGCCGGCCAGCGGTGGTAAGACGGGACGTCAAACTCCCAGCCCGTACGAGTGATACAAAATAACGAGATTATTTTTTTGTTTCAAATCGGTGGTGAGTTATTTTCGTGTAACCTACAGATTGATGAACGTGCGCGCTGTTATCGAATTGTCAAATCTTGTTTTCTCTCTTCGCCGTCGTGTGGGCTACAGAGCGTGTGCATATTACATATAATTATATTAACACGCACAGAAATCTAAGCAGATGTTGGATCTGACATTTGCGGTCGATGTGTATACACACGTTCAACTGAAAGAATTCGAATGAGCGACAGTATTAATGTAAAAATATATTTATATACAAATATATTAATTTCACATACATAGGCAATATAAATCATAAAATTACAAAAATTATTTAAAAACCAAAGTATAAAAATTACCTATAACGATAATAAAACAGATTTTGATAGAATCAAATCTAAAACAGATAAATTAATTCATAATTTAAATCGAGTATATAAAATTGAATGCTCTGACTGTAACAAATTTTGTGTTGGCCAAACTAAAAAACGTTTAAAAGAAAGATATATGCAACACCGTAATTCATAGTTAAAACCATATATACAGTATATAAATCAAATTTAGCTACACACTCAATGAAAAACAAACACACATTTCCAAATTTAAATAATATCAGTTTAGTAAAACACATTTCCCAAAGTCCAAAAATGACCTTATGGGAAAATTTATAAATATTTAAACAAAACAAGTAATAAATTATTACCAGAACAAATTCAGATTAATACAAAAAATGATAATATTTTCAAAATTACTAATTTACTAAAATAATAGATATTTATTTTACATTTTACAATTAATTATATAACATTTTAAATAAATTTACACACATACAAATTTTATATACACATACAAAAATATTAAATTTAGTCTAGCCTACATATAAAACAGCTGTTCTGAACAATTTATTGAAAAATTCTTGATTTTTATTAATTTTATATCTGATGATGATAGTTTGGTTACTATCGAAACATATATGCAATTTACAAAATAAAATATGTTCTTGATAAAATTTTGTGTATTATTAATAATAATGTAAAATAACAAGAAAAACTTGATCTTTCATGAAAATAATGTAAACATGTTTAAACATATACTGTATTACTTTAAAAATTTAACATTTAGATATGAATAACGTAACATAGTATTTGCTAAAAAAAATCGTATGAACACGATAATCAAGTTAATATACTCTTGTAGTTGAACGAGCATAGCGAGTTCTCAGTTTATACTCGACTGTCTGCCTGGCTGTTTGTTTGGGGTATGCCTCAGGATAACTTTTGAACGCATGAACCGATTTTCGCAAAACTTGGCATCCGTGTCCATAATTTTATCCTATACAACCTTATTGTTATTTTAGATCCCTTCAATAATAGGGAGGGAGACATAAGTGTGGGAGGGCAAAATTGCGGAAAAAATCGCAGAAGCTCATGTGGATTGTCAAATTAAGAGAAATTTAAACCATAATCTGAATATAGTGTTCATTTTTGTAGGGGCCAAAAATTGGGTGAAAATTTTGATAAAATCCCAAAAATTCATATGATGGTACAAAGATAATTTTAACTAGCATCTGAATGTAGTGTTAAGTTTTTGAAATTTCTAAATTTTTTAACTCCAGGGTCTAAAAAAAAAATAAAAAAATTTTTAAACTTTCTAAAAATCCAGCAGGGAGCTATACTGAAAGGAATTATAACACAGATCCAAGTGTTTCTTGTATGATTTTGAGCTGTACAATTGTTGTATTATGTTTGTTTAAACAAGCTTTTACTTCAGAAACGAATTCTCAATTTTAACGCGATCGTTTTGTCATTTGTCTGACTGTCTATCTCGAGTATTTCATATGATAACTTTAGAATGCATCAACTGATTTCCGTAAAAGTTAATCGTGTATGTCCTTAATTTTCCCGTTCAGAACACTACTGCTTTATACTGATCCTGCAAAAATATTAAGCAAAATTGTGGAAAAAATCGCAAAATAGCCTATGTAAGGTATTAAATTAAAGGAAAATTTAACCGCAATCGGAATACAACAGTGTTCATTTTTGAAAACTTCGAAATTTACTCGACGTTGTTTTTTTTTTTTTTATATATCGATGTCTATAAATTCATTTGAATGTCTTCTTTAAGTACATGAGAAACATCCGCGCAAAGCTACCTTCGTTACGGGGGGGGCGAACGGGACCGGACCCCCCCCCCCCCCAGAGACTCTAAAAGTTTGACAAATTTCGTTAATCTCTAGTTTTTAGGGTGTTTTATTAATTTTTTCAGCTGTATACGCTAATATAGTAGTAACTCTTTTTTAAATATACGTTTTATTACACACCATAAATCTCCATATACGTTTGAAATACAGGACAATCAATTCAGTCAATAAGTATCTTGTAAACAATGTTTCAATAACGCGTGTTTTTATTGTGTTATTACTTTAATGTGATTGACTTCAGGACCACACGTTTTTCAACCACTTTAATGGTAGTAATGTTGATTAGTCGTAACTTGTTTTTTCTTTTGCATAAATCCGACTCGACCGGACATCCCCTCAGACCAAATTCTAGATACGCCTTTGAACGGGGCCTGATCCATTCCTCTGAGCTATGACCTTGAGGACGGGCTTCATTTTCCAGATTGTGCGATAAATTCAGCACAGTCTAGCCGCTTCCTATTTCACGCTACTGTATGTGCATATTTCTTGCGTTATTTAACGGGAAATGTTACGTTAAAAAACTCCGTTCTTCTTCTTCTTCTTCTTCTTCTTCTTCTTCTTCTTCTTCTTCTTCTTCTTCTTCTTCTTCTTCTTCTTCTTCTTCTTCTTCTTCTTCTTCTTCCTCCTCTTCCTCTTCCTCTTCCTCTTCCTCTTCCTCTTCCTCTTCCTCTTCCTCTTCCTCTTCCTCCTCCTCCTCCTCCTCCTCCTCCTCCTCCTCCTCCTCCTCCTCCTCCTCCTTCTCCTCCTCCTCCTCCCCCTCAAGGATTAGGTTATATAAACGTGTTTAGGTACCCATCTCATCCTCGGACGACCCACGTCTCTTCTACCAGTGGCTTTATAGTTCAGTGCCGCTTTCGGTAATCGATCCTCTGGCATCCTTTGCAGATCATGCCAACATTGTCTTCTGTAAATTGTAATAATTTCATTTATGTCCTTTTCTTCGAGTTCTGCTCTGATATCCTCATTCCTTATTCTATCTTGCAATGTACAATTTTAATATTTCGAAGAAACTGCATTTCAGCACTCTTGTCGCTTTCCTTTTTTGTCATGGCCCACGGCTCATTCGCATAAATCAACGTGGCTATTGCAATTGTCTTATAAACTTTAATCCTCGTGCAGTGTCTTGTTTTATTTCTAAAATTTCTACGAATCGTAGCACAAATATTCCTAAATTTATTTATCTCCTCTCTTGTGTCATATTCAGATTCATAGCTTACTGGACAGCCGAGACATTTGAAACGGCTCACTTGTTCTAAAGTGCTGTTGTTAATAACTATCTTAATTGTCACAGGATATGTACCTTTAGAGGCCATGGTTTTTGTCTTTCTTACTGAAATTGTCACTGATTACTCTGTTGCCACTTCTTGTAATTGAAACATAGCTCTTTGTAAATCATCCTCATTTCCTTGAATAAGAACTATGCCATCTTCATACAGGAAGGAACCCATACAAATTGATGTGTTAAGCTGTATTCCCGAAGTCACTCTGTATTACCATGCTCACAACATGTCGTCAATGCATATATTAAATAAGGTTGGGGAAACGCAGAATCCCTGCCTAACTCCCTTATTTATTGGAATGTCACCTGGGAGCCTACTATTCAGATCCAGGACTACAGATGTACATTTGTAAAGGATTTTAGCTGAATTTATTAAATGCTGTGGATATCCTCATCTATCCATAATATTTCATAACTTTTGACGGTCTACATTATCAAATGCTTTTTCCAGATCAACAAAAGCGATACGCGTCTCCTGGTTACACTCCCAGTCTTTTCTCTATTATCTCTCGTAATACAAACACTGCATCCACAGTCTACCTACCCTTTCTAAAACCCATTTGCTTGTCAGCAAGTAATTCATCTGTAATAACTCTTAATCTCTGATTGAGAATTCTTGTATGTATTTTGTATGTTGACTCCAGCAAGCTTATTCCTCTGTAATTATTTGCATCAGTTCTGTCTCATGTTTTATATAACGAAATGCCCGCCTCTGTTCTTTAGGAATTTTGTTTTCCATCCAAATTTTATTTACTAAATGGGGAATTCGTAAATGCAATAATGTGCCACCACATTTTATTAACTCAGCATTTATTCCGCTGTTATCAACTGTATTTAAAGTTAAATCTTTTGTACGGATTGCTGCCAGTTTGGATGATTTCGCGTAGTCCTATACTGTGCGTGCTATACACGCGTTTCAGCCGCCTCTGCCATCGTGATCAAGTGATTTTAATACATTTGTATTTGTATTTGCAACACGCGAGAACGTTTTTTTCTCTTGTTTCTGAGCCAGTAATGAGTTCATTCGTGTATGAAAAGTGTGTACGAAAAACACTAACGGTCTGGAACAAAAAAAGCTGTATTTATTTACAAAACAAAAATAGTGCGACAGTAATAAGAGAAAAACTATTTGACCTTGACAGCGACGGCGTTGTGTGTGTGTGTGTGTGTGTGTGTGTGTGTGCTTTTTCTTGCCGGTTGAATAATTTATTTTCCGTGGAAAACTCATTTCGTTCAATTACTCTACAGACGCTGGCCGACCAGTCTCGGGCGATTAAATATGGTTGGGACACTGCTGGATCGATCACGGATATTAATAAATGAGTCGTGTCCTAATTATTTTCTTTGTTTGCCTCCAGTGCTGTCGCGCTTTATTAGAAAAATTATTGTTTGTCGTCGTTCGGGAGAACAGGTATTGTAAAATTGATACAGCCTTTGTTATCAATGCAATTCTAAAATTGTGGTTTCTCCGCACTCCGCTCTCTTGGCCTCCGTAGATTTCCGCTACTCGACTCGGTTGACCTCCATTGTTTCAGTATTTTCAACGGGTATTTCAGCGACTGTTGTCTTGTTGTCTGGGGAGATCCGTACATTCTGCCTTCGTCTTTTCCATCCCTAAACGTCAATTGTCCTTTTCCAGTGATAAGTGCATCAGTTCTGTACTCTTCGTATCCACGTTCTTCTCCCCATCTTACGCCTCCTCCTGCTCCTGCTCCTGTTCCTGCTCCTGCTCCTCCTCCTCCTCCTACTCCTGCTTCTCTTCCTTCTCCTTCTTCTTTGTTTAATTACTTGTGTATCCTTTCAACGTACTTCATAGTTTTCCTCGTCCTATTCTGGATCCTTTTCCCCCCCCCCATTTAAATATCATGTTCGTGTACGTGTTGTAGATGTTCCGTCTTCACTTGCTTACATTGTGGCTTCCTGTATCTTTCGAGGAATTCTACCTTCTCCCTTTAAGGCGATCACCAAGAGCACATCTGTAGTCTTCTCCAGACGCAGAATGCCCCCCCTCCCCGACTGACTGTGTATGTATATAGCCGATACTCGACTGCCTTGGTCTCCCGGAGTGAAGTACCTCGGGCTCCACCTCGATCGACGTCTCACGCGGCGGACACATTCCGAGCAAGAGTAGCCCGCAGAACTACCGATCGTCTGTAGCAGCACCCGCCCCCAAGGAAACCTTACGATCACCACGTGTGTGGCGCCGATGGTTACCGAAGCGATCCCTGTATGGGGGATACTTGGCTAAAACCCATAAGCGAAAGATTCATTCTCTGTTGGACCGAGAATTGCGCTTGGCATGTCTAACTTCGAAGCAGACCTCCGAGAATCCCCCCCCCCATGTGTCCGTTCTCTGAATGCTACTATACGGACACTTTCCAGGAAGTTCTGCTGCCACCGTGGTAGGTGAATCTTGGGCCCGGCTTCGACGAATCCTCACGCTGAATCAGACAACGTCTAATTGAAACCCTACGACCGGTAGCAGGCCACGTCAGACTTCGCGGTCACCATGGCGGGACGCGATGCAATAGCGGGCGACTAGCTTGCTTACCCTTGGTCGCCACAATCGCTCTTCTCCTTTCGTCCGGTAAACACAGATTACTTTGAAATTTTCCGACCGATCGAATCGTTCATTGAATGAACGACATATTGTACCACCTCAAGCGGACAAAACTATAACAAAATTATATTCAGTGTAGCACACGTGTATAGTGTATTAAAGGGCCCACACACTATCAGTTTTACTGTGCAGTTTTCACGTCTGACGTCATGTCTGAGGGATAAACTGTGTGATGAACTGCGCACTTTAGGCAGGTGTTCACGCAGTGTGCATTCCTGTGCTACTGCATCGTCTTTTGCAACGATAAACTGCGCAGTTCACTCAGTTAAACGTACAGTTCGCTCAGTTGACACTCAGCTGTCACCATGGCCTCATCGAAAAATGAAGCCCTCCTAGCATTCATTGAAGCCTATCGGTCGCTTCCCGAGCTGTGTGATATCGAAATCCCACTCATATTCTAACCTTGTCGAAAACATTCCTGCATACTATATGTATTGATTGAAAAATTGAAAGTTATTGAGGCTGACGAGACGCGTGACAGTGTTGCGAAAAAATTAATAACTTCCGATCCGCTTTTCGAAAAGAGCTAAAGAAAGTTGATGTATCGAAAAAATCGGGAGCTTCATCTGACGATGTGTATATCCCGACCCGACGGAACTGACGTGCCCCTACACTTTCAGTTCGGTTCATTGTACAGTTTGTTACCCAGTTATTTAGGGCAGTAAAATGGAGAGTGTGTGGGCCGCTTTAAGTACACGCACTGCAGTGTTCAACAAGTTCATGGTACCGTAGAGGGATCGAATATCAAAGTTGGGAATATGTACCTCTCTGATGGCGTTAGGAGTCGTCAAGTTCGAGAAATGTTGAGAGCATAAACGTGACCTGAAGACACAGTAGCGAGAAGATAGCGTATATTGATCGGACGTAATGAAAGAATATCGGACAGTTGATAGTCCCTAATCAGGATGCCATATTAACTTACACCGTCCCCTTACGCCAAGTTACAAGTAACGTTTTTTTTCGGTACTGAGAACTGGCTAAAACCGGTTCTGTAGAACTGTCCATACGTCTACCGTACATATTTTGGAGCATAGCAATCCTTACTAAGTCCTCTGTGTAGCGTCGTCGTCAGGATGACAGATTGTCAGAGTGTCCGATTCAGATAGGACATAGTTAACGAAACGTTCATAGGCATTTAAATACCTGCAGTCGATCGTAAGACTCCAAATCAGTTAAAAAATAAAGAAGTTAGAAAAACGTGAAATGGCATAACATGAAACACGTGCAAAGCATTGTTTTATAATACGAAGGAGAAGAGTAACATTTCTTCAATTCCCATATGTAAAAATTCACTTTATGATAATTGGCTACAAGATGGTGTGTAAACAAGCAGCGCAGGGATTCAAAGATGCAAGTCTCGAGTGCGAGACAGCAGCATGGTACAATCGACATTGTACCTCCCTCTTCTGAGCGACTCTAAAAGAAGAGGTGAATTCTCTCTCTCTCTCTCTCTCTCTCTCTCTCTCTCTCTCTCTCTCTCTCTCTCTCTCTCTCTCTCTCTCTCTCTCTCTCTCTCTCTCCCTCCCTCCCTCCCTCCCCTTCTCTCTGCCCGACAACATATGTACACAAATCTATAAACACTGTAGATAAATAAATTTATAATTTTTCGTTTAATTTTTAATTTAATTTGATATAATTTTCTTTTTTAATTTTACGTCGGTATGTACAAAATATAAGCAGCAAGAAACAGAGTGCTGATATGCAGTATCTTAGAAATACTTTATATTATGCATTGCAAGATGGGATAAGGAATTAAACTATCAGAGCAGAACTCAAAGTAACGGACGTAAATGAAATTATTTCAATTTATAAAAGACAGTGGTGGGTTCATCTGCACAGGATGACAGAGGATCGGTTACCGAAAGCGGCACTGAACTATAAAGCCATTGGTAGAAGAGACGTGGGTCGCCTGGGGATGAGATGGGTGCGGAACAGGTTTATATAATCTAATCCTTGAAGAGGAGGAGAAGAAGAAGTAGAAGGTGAACAAAATATATATCTTTCTTGTGGTTGTAAAAAAAAAAAAAAAAATATGAAACGTTCGTCGTTCACGCAGACGGAAGTGTGTTTGATGGGCAGCGCATAAGAACATTATTTTATACGCCAACTACTATGCTTCCTGAGCTGCAGAATTAGAAAAATTACAAAAAATACCGGTTACTTTGCTATTTTTTAAGTAATATAACAAGTGTAGAGCAGACGATCATAAAGTAACACTAAACGTTTCGAACATTCGGATTTGGGCGACAGTTTCTTTTAGTCTGAAACTCTGCTGGATTGTCAACATTTTTTATTTCTTTTTTAGTGGTCTCAAATTTTGAAATTTTCAAAACTTAACATTATATTCAAAGCATGGTTAAACTTCCCTTTAATTCGTTACCACACACGGGCTTTTACGAATTTTCCACAATTTTGACAGCTCATATTTTTGCCTCCTACCTCCTATTTTCGAGGTGAGTGATCTCAGTAATATAAGAGTTCTGAAGGGTTAAAGTATGGACACGCGTGCTTAGTTGATGCATTCAAATGTTATCCTGAGACATACCCCAAACAGACAAATGACAAATGGTCGAGTTAAAACTGAGAACTCGCATCGCTCGTTCAATTATTTCAGGTTGTTTGAATTTATTATTTTTAATTGTCTGATAAGAGCATTTTAAAAGATATCTGTTTGCGTAAACTAAGTTAAATCAATAGCGTTCAAATTTGTTACTGCGTTTACTTGTAATAAAGCCTATTAATTGAGACTTGGATTATCAAGAAGGCAATGAGGGAACATTAAGTGTTAGGGTGTAGAGTACAGGGTGCAGGAAATTGTTGCTAAATAACCGTGCCTTGTTTCGAATAATTTCTAAAATATTTACGCAGTTTTATTTTCTTATTCCAACTGAAATGATCTAATTATAAACGTATGTACATAATTAATATAATTAAATGTTATATGTATAATTATTAAAAGAAAAGAGTAAAAAATAATTAAACAAAATTAAAACAGAAGTAGTTTAATCTGATAGCAACAGATTTAATGTAATATGCGGGATACGATTTGACAGCTGGTTTTCTTACATGTCTTTGGTTACGCGAATTCTAACGTCACAGTGTCTGTAAAATCTTGCTTGTGCGCGCGCGCGTGTATGTCTGTCTGTCTATCTTGAGCGAGAACGACAGTTACAGAAAATATTGCTTCTTTCTGCTCTCGTATACTGTCTGTGATATTATTCTTTGCATCCATATCCAGATTGGATTCACTAATCTATTTACTTTTTCCGCGTTTGTCGTAATTGAATTTAACGCGTAATCAAGAAGAAGAAATAAAAGGAACAGAACCAGATAGATATTGACGTAAAGTTATAGTTGTTATGTTCGGAGAAGAAGAAGAAGAAGAAGAAGACGTAGTGACAGGTTTGGTTTGCTGCAAGACGTCCACAACTGCCCTTTAATAATGACTTCACTATCGCAGAGAGTGAGAGAGACGCGTATTCACAATATTATGAACGATAAAGGGCTAAGGGATCGTTTTGGGCTTGATGTTGTCGGGGGCCCGTCGTCTCGAGGTACACAGTCGCCCGGAGAGTGTGTGTACGAGTATGACGGTATGGAAGTGTTGGACGTCGGAGGGTTGGGCGGGGGGGATTTTGTGAGCGGCCAGAGGCGTCGTTTTGATCAATATATAAATACAGGGGTAGCGCGAGGTGGGGTGAGTTTTGTATAGGACCAAGAGGTGAGGGAGGGTATGCCGACGCATGCGCGCTCACATTTTCCAGCTACACGCCCTGGTCTTCCTGGGGGTTAGTTTTAGTACTGTTGAAACCCTGTGAGTTGTTCATCCCTTTCAAAACAGCCCCACCCACCTTGAAAGAAATATTTTTAACCTTATTATTATCATCATCATTATTATTATTAGTAATATTATTATATATAAAATTAATCATCCAGAAATAATAATATTAGTAAACTATAGAAACATTTATATATAACGTCTTGTATACATATACTGCAAGAGGAATATTGTGATTGTTTATATAAAATAAAATAAATACTATTGAGTGTTTTTGTGGTGCAACTTTTAATGAAGATTAGCCAACGAGAGAAGATTGTGATGATGGTCTAGTGTGCGAATTTCAAAACGGTTCTTCCTAGTGAATAGTATAATATAGAATCAGTACTGTACATATTATATTAGAACGTTCGCGGTCTTTAGTTCCTATGAATAGCTGTTTGCAACGGAGAAGCACTTATTGAATCTGTAAGTTGAGATAATCTTTTAATTTGTGTATTTATTTTTATCGTAGAGTTGGGTGTTTGTGATTGTGTGTTTGTGTCAATTCAACGGTTAACATAAACCACTGTTATATTATACGTAAAAGGATAATGTTTACTGTAATTCAAAGACAACACAAAAATGTTATGTGCCAGATAGTCGTTATTATAAACTGTCTTATATAAAATCTTAACACAGAGGGCAGATTGACCATGGAATAGAAGCATCTCTGTTCGAGTAATATAGTTTGACTTTTTTTTTATCTCTGCAGCAAAACATATTTCAAACAAAATTTAACATTCGTCGCGCTTATTTCCGACTCGATTAGAAATTGTACAACAGCTGATTCAAGTAAACGTTTTGGTGTGATTCGTAGCTTATCAGTGTACCCTTTGTTTCTAACATCTGTTTCTGTCGGATCCAAGTACTTTTGTCTCAGTTAAGACTATTTGGTAACCACTGGCCTGGAGTATGCGCTAAACTTCATGTGGCCGTCAGTAAAGAATTTTTCATTTTTCCAGTTTAATTATTCATGAAATGATTTTTATTTCATTATTTGAAAGCATATCTCAGATTATGTTTTTGTTAACGATATGAACGTTTCTATGAGTGTTTATATTTTCAGGAAGAACAGTGAGTTTCTTAAATTTTCCTCACTAGTGCCTCTAAATTTATGGTACCTTTTTTTTAGAATACTATATACCATTAACTAGATCCTCCTGTATTTGTGCTCCGAATAATAAGTTAGCTACTGTAGGAAAGTAATATATGTACTATACCAGTCAGTTACGTTACACGAAAGAATAATTGCTCTGTGTATGTGTGTGTGTGTAACGTCATTGGTACAGATACAAATGACGCAGTAACGAATCCGCGAACTATAGGCTATACAGTGCGGGGCATCAGACCTCAGAAATTTCAGTTTTCGTTACCCAACAGTGTCGTGATTCGGTGTAGAGTGATGTTACCGTAATATCGTGTCTGCGTTTTGATTTCATTAATTTTATCGAATTAAGAGTGCAGTTCTTAATCTTCATAAAACAATTCTAAAACCGATTTGAATGTATAGGCTATGTAGATTACTTATTGTGAGTAAATGTAGTACGTTACAAATATAATAATATTATTCACGTTTACATTAACAGATTGCAGATCGGCTGTATTAAATAAGTGATTTTCCGTGACGTCGTTATTTATAGTTCATTATCTAACGAGGGCAGTGCTTATATAGAATTGTAATTTTTCTATCGTGTTATATGGTTCGGTAAATGTACGACAAATTAGCGGCTTATGAGTTACTAGTCAGAAGAAAACGGTACTATACGAGAAACGATTCGTAATCCGTATATTTTTTTCGAACTTCAGTCTCAGAGTTCTCAGACGTTTCGCTTATACTATCGTACGTCATCTTCAGTGGCTGTTTATTTTTAACTGCTAGTGATGGCGTGTGGGAGAAACACGGTGTAGTGTTTACCAGTTGCAGTGAGAAAATATTTTGTTATTTAACTTCATTGCAGCTGGTTTAAAAAACTGTCTGGCAATTTTGTTCTAATACGTAACTTAATACTGTGTACGATAAGTTCACGTTGGACCATTCCTCAGTACAGTTACAGTTACACTTTGTTCATGTGCTGAGAATTACTAGTTCACTAGTTCATATGCAGTTCACTAGTTCAAATGGTTTCTGTCTCTGCAATCGCCGAAAGAGTTGTAGTTGCATTATCAAGCAATTGTAGCACTTCAGTGTTTTCGTGTTCATGAAGTCTTCTTTCACATTTATCAGCAACCCGTTTAATCTCCCCAGCAACCGTAGACATTTTTAGGTCCCGATGGATGTCATCATTTCTTACGTACCGTGGTGCATCAACAATACTGCGAAAAACCTTATTTTGAAAAGTTTGGATTATTTTAGTACTAGATTTATTAGTACAGCCCCAAAGCTGTACACCGTACACCCAAACTGTTATCAAGACTTGTTTGTATAACAACAGCTTGTCATGCATCAACAGCTCAGAGTGTCTTCCAAGCAGCCACCACATTTTCTTCGATTTAAATCCGAGTTCTTCCCGTTTCTTCTTAACTTATTCTTTCCACCTAAGTTTGGCACCCAGAACAAGAAAATAATTAAAATTAAACCTTGTTTTCTGGGAAAGCTGCAGCGCTTTCAAAGTAACTTTGTTTATCGTAAATTAAATTAAATCCGTTCAGTACTTCCTGAGATTAGCGATTTCAAACACAGAGAGAAAACGGACCGACTTTACTTTATACTATGTACAGATTTACATTAAAATGAAAAAATTATAATTTTATTGCCTGGCAACAAAATTATTTTATTTTTAACAATTACCATTGTTTGAAAAAGTTTAAGTGAATTTTCAAGTACTTTACTCTTGTTAAAACGTAAAAGGTTGCAGGTAAACTACCCCTTCCCCTTAACCGATCTTCACCAAAATCAAAAGGCCTTGAGTCCTCTACAATTCAGTGACGTATGCAAAAAATTATTTGATTCTGTTTGAATATGTGGCAGTTACCGTTCGTCATAGAAAATACGCTTGATAAAAAAACGTTGCAGGTAAACTACCCCTTCCCCTTAACCGATCTTCACCAAAAACAATAGGTCTTGAGAACTCTGCAATTTAGGGCTGTATGCAAATAATCTTTTGATTCTGTTTGAATTTGCGGCTGTTATCGTTTGCCATAGAAAATACCCTTGTTAAAACATAAAACGTTGCAGGTAAACTACCCCTTTCCCTTAACCGATCTTCACCAAAAATCACAGGTCTTGAGAACTCTACAATTCATGGCTGTATACGAAACATTATTTAATTCTGTTTGAATTTGCGGCTGTTATCGTTTGCAAAAAAAAAAAATTTCCCTTGATAAAAAAAAACCGTTGCAGGTAAACTACCCCTTTCCCTCAACCGATCTTCACCAAAAACAATAGGTCGTGAGTACTCTACAAATCAGGGCTGTATGCAAAAAATTATTTGATTCTGTTTGAATTTGCGGCAGTTATCGTTTGCCATAGAAAAAAATCTACAGACACACAGACAGACAGAGAGACACACAGACACTTTTCGGAAAACGACTTTTTTTCATGTTTTGAGTGTAGTAGAATCAGAATCTGCAATAATCTCGAACACGATTTTTTTTGCCATCACCATACATCCTTAAGGAATATGGAAGTAAAAAGTGTAACTGTAACCAACTTACGTGTGGTCCGAATACTTTATGATTCTGATTGTAAATGATGGAATCGTAAGTCAATATGTATAAATTCTTCTCTTTTTTTGCTCGGAGTGTGCAGTGTTCCGTCCGTGATGTTCGGTCCTTATGATCGGATTTGTGGAGAGGTTGTAACTTGATCGAGAATTGTATTGTGTGATGGTGTAGGCCTTGATGTCGTCGAATGTTGTTTCCCACGAGCAATATATATATTTTACTTCCATGTTCCTTAAGGAAATGGAAGTATGGTGATGGCAAAAAAAATCGTGTTCGAGATTATTGCAGATTCTGATTGTACTACACTCAAAACATGAAAAAATCGTTTTTCGAAAAGTGTGTGTCTGTGTGTAGATTTTTTCTATGGCAAACGATAACAGCCGCAAATTTAAATAGAATCAAATAATTTTTTGCATACAGCCCTGATTTGTAGAGTACTCACGACCTATTGTTTTTGGTGAAGATCGGTTGAGGGAAAGGGGTAGTTTACCTGCAACGGTTTTTTTTATCAAGTGTAATTTTTTTTGGCAAACGATAACAGCCGCAAATTCAAACAGAATTAAATAATGTTTCGCATACAGCCCTGAATTGTAGAGTTCTCAAGACCTATTGATTTTGGTGAAGATCGGTTAAGGGAAAGGGGTAGTTTACCTGCAACTTTTTATGTTTTAACAAGGGTATTTTCTATGGCAAACGATAACAGCCGCAAATTCAAACAGAATCAAAAGATTATTTGCATACAGCCGTAAATTGTAGAGTTCTCAAGACCTATTGTTTTTGGTGAAGATCGGTTAAGGGGAAGGGGTAGTTTACCTGCAACGTTTTTTTAACAAGGGTATTTTCTATGGCAAGCAATAACAGCCGCAAATTCAAACAGAATCAAATAATTTTTTGCATATAGTCCTGATTTGTAGAGTACTCAAGACCTATTGTTTTTGGTGAAGATTGGTTAAGGGGAAGGGGTTGTTTACCTGCAACGTTTTTTTATCAAGGGTAATTTTCTATGGCAAACGATAACAGCCGCAAATTCAAACAGAATCAAATAATTTTTTGCATACGTCCCTGAATTGTAGAGATCTCAAGGACTTTCGATTTTGGTGAAGATCAGTTAAGGGGAAGGGGTAGTTTACCTGCTATCTTTTACGTTTTAACAACAGTAAAGTACTTTAAAATTCATTTAAACTTTTTGAAACAATGGTCATTGTTAAAAATAAAATAATTTTGTTGCCAGGCAATAAAATTATAATTTTTTCATTTTAATGTAAATTATGTATGAGTTAATATACATGTATAAAATAATATATCGTTCGTGGCAGGCAAGCATATCTCAGTTATGTAATGTTTACGTTTCCATTTTATTATTATGACTACCGCAATAAAAAGGCAGGGAAGACACACACACACACACACACACAATTCGCGTTATTTCTGGCCTCACTCATGTTTATTTTCTTACATTTGCACGCTTTTTAAATGGCAAGTGCCGAAACCCATACCAATATAACGCGTGCAAGCCGAAAAAGTGTCCAGCGTGGATAGCGATTTGCTTCCTGTGGATCGCTGGGCAGTGTAACTGCACGTGTTTACAGAGGAACGATTCATAGACTGACTTTTCGTCTTTAGGGAATGAACCCTCTGCAAGATGCTGAGGGTCCATGAGTGACTTCGGAGCGCTCCTTCTTTTTTTCGCGTGTTTGTTCTGTGAAACATACACTGTAGATTCGCAGCTTGATAGGAACGCTGCAACTAGGAACACTGTAGCAACGCTCAATAGGAAATGTTGAAAATTTTTGTCCACAGTGTACCCTCATTCACACTAAACCTGCTCTGATGTTTTAATTACGGACATCATAATATTAAAACTTTGGAAACTTGAGCACTACTTAATGGAGATCAAACATTAACTTATACAAGCCATTAATTTTATGCAATTTTTTATATATATATTGTACAACGTTATCGGCAACAAAGAAGTAGTTTTTGTTAAAATTTCTTCCTGGGATGTTTGGCCGTAGTCCAATGTTTTCTATAAAACCAGACGTTTCGGAAATGCCATCGACTTCCATCATCAGTGAAAATCGAGTGCGATAACGTGAGGTGGTATACGTTAGTGACCACAGTACTGTGGTTAAGGCTGAATCAGTAAGTAGAGAGAAGTAGTTTCTATAGTAATATTTCATTTCGAAAATGATTTTAAATATAAATCTTAGAACATGGAAGTCATGTATGGTTCTCCATACCGATATTTTAATAACTAGTGAGCATTAACAGTTTGAATAACCAGTCAGCTGCAAAACTCACTGGCTATTTTAAACAAAACGCGTTTAGCATTAGATAAAATTAAATTAATAAATTTTACTCATTATTTTTTAATGTGAATAAAGCTCGTCGTGTGTATGATTCTTGCGGGAAGACGGCTACACATCGTTTCTCATGTTCTTCTTAAGTTTTCATTTGTTTTATGTTTTTGTATACACACGAAAATGAAGTAGTTACATACACGTAATATGCTACGTTTCAAAGTTAATTATTCTATACACAAAACAAGAGTCTTATGGTTTTCTTTTTTTTTTTTAAGGAACTGCAGTCGTTTTATGGGTGCCGACTTTTTTTTTGCCGATGGCGTCTTCAAAGTTACATAATTTAAAATAAACACTCTATTCCTATTTGAGTGAAAATTCACTTTTAGTCTGATATACGGCGTGAATGTTTACTGTTTTTCAAAATTTTGGTTCGTTTTTAGGCTCGGCGTTCTGAACTTAGAAATTTCAAAAACTAAACCTTGTGTGTTCATGTTTTGGTTAGAATTCACTTTAATCTGACACCCCATACGGATTTTTGTTAATTTAAAACTTTTGTCCCCTCACATTTTTTGGAACGATCAGTCTCAAAAACGATATAGGTCGGTGAGGTAGAAGTGTGGTCACGAATGCTAAGTTTCATAAATAAAAAAAAAATGATTAATGCGTTCAAAAGTTATCGTAACAAAACATCGCCTCCAGTAAGCGGACAGGCTATTGCCGCCGGGCGGTTGAGTTTTAAACATACAGCGCTTCGATCATGTAATTAATGTAACGTTGTCTTAATATCCATACGTTTGTACATGGAACCATCCTTTGGCGACAGTTCATTTCTAACTAGTTGACGACAGGATCCACTGTGTGCAAGAACTTCGAATCCGTAAAACGAATCGGAGGTATTGGAAAATATATTAAAGCATTTTCTCTTAAGCTGACACGGCCTGTATCAATACCGGGCTGTTAGATCGATTGCTGTAAATTCTCGACGTCGCGTCGTCGGCAACGTTTCTTATCGTCCCACCGTCGGGTATCTTATCTGAAAGCCCGCAAGGTGTCGGCTTAAAGTCTGCCGTAATTGTTTCCGTAACACTCTGTCAGTTTTTGCGGTCTGAAGAAGCTCCCCGACGGTGGGACACGAAACGTTGCCGATGACGTCGATGTACGGCGGTCGACCACATCCTAACAGCCCGGTATTTAACTTTTGTCTGGAGGTCGCACGGCCGGTGTCAATGAATTCAAAATTACGACGACAGAGAGTAAAAACGCAATAGCGGCAGATGTACATGTATCAGGTAAAAGCAACATGTGTCGGTCGTGTTTTACCGCCTGTCACTTCTTAGCGACCTGAAGAAGATCGCCGACGGGGAATCGAAACGTTGCCGACGTGGTAGCAACCGACCACGGTCTAACAGCACGGTTTGAATCCCGGTACCGTATGCGATGCGTAGTTTGTTGTTGTTGTTGTGTGGCGTGTGTGGCAAAGCAACTGTTATCGCGGTAATTAATTTGTTCCTCGCAACAGTGTACTTGTTGACACGTTTCTGCGCACGAACGGGTCGGGCGAAAAGATGCGGTCGTTGAATGCTAACTGTGGACTCGAAACAGTATAATCTCGTCTTACTAACTGTCCAATCTGATTGGTCCACGATGAGAATCCGATTGTTCCGCGTACAATTAAAGACCACATTAGTACATCAAAGGCTTCACGATGTTAAACTTCTTCTTCTCCTCTTCAAGGATTAGGTTATATAAACCTGTTCCGGCACCCATGTCATCCTCGGACGACCAATGGCTTTATAGTTCAGTGCCGCTTTCGACAATCAACCCTATCATCCTTTACAGATGATCTCACCATTGTCTTCTGTAAACTGAAATAATTTCATTTATGTCCTTTACTTCGAGTTCTGCTCTGATATCTTCATTCCTTATTGTAGCTTGCAATGTATAATTTAAAGTATTTCGAAGAAACTGCATGTCAGCACTCTCAATCTTGCCCCTTTCTTTTTTTATCGTGACCCACGCCTCCCTCGCGTAAATCAACGTGGGTAT